>OY856384.1:18581814-19781814 GCA_963693495.1 Malacosoma neustria | reverse complement strand
GATAACTAAGCCGTCGATATACTGATTCCATTCGCTGAATTTTTTTCTAATAATGATAACATCGAAATCGCCCAAAAAACTCCTTTTACCATAAATGTACCAGATTACGTATAGTTACAAATTTACCCAATAGCGGGAGACATTCATTTGACATTCTTTGAGTATTTGTGATTATATCGGTGGGATGTGAGATACATCGGTTAACAATGGGTTGCCTTTTCTGTCTTCTCTGTTTTAATTTCTTAATCCTATTACTTTGACTAGTGTCCGATTAGTCCGGAAGGCATTTGTGTTTATGACTTGTAATTAATTGTTAGATTTTCTTAACACTGATGCTTCGTATGTAATACTTATGTATTTATGTAATAAAGTTATTATATATGTAACACTAAACTGTTGGATAATTTCGATGAATTTCTATACTATACAGTCATAAATTGGACTTTGGAGAAGGACATACGCTACCTTTTTTAAAAACATATGGCAGAACAACGTTTGCCGGGTTAACTAGTATAATATAAATAATCCATTTACATGTTAACTCTGTTAATCTTTACAGTCGCTTTTAAAATAGTTACAATTATGAAGGGTTGCAACCCTTAAAAAACTTACAAGCAGCAAACAAACGTTTTAAATTCATACACGAATGCAAAGCTCCAATCGTGTCGCTTCTGTTTGCCCTGCGCGGAACAGCTTGATGCAATTTACATATAGGTAAATCGTGGTAGGCTCTGATTGGTTGATTTGAACACGGCACGCGGAATATTTGAAGTATAAAAATTTACCTAATATAATTTTAATTTGGCTGCAAAATTAATAGAATGCTATATGGTGCGCACCAAGAACTTGGGGCCGAATTAACCTCACCTGTAGCTGACAGGAATGATGCACCATTAAAAGTAATTAATGGTGAAGGCTTTGATCCAATATATTCTTTTTACAGTTAGATGTTGAAAGTCCACCTGTGAAACCGAATTCATTGTTGTGCATATAAAAAGAAGCGGCACGAGCCGCCACAGAGTATAAAGTTATTATAGTTGTAGCGGCTTTAGGTCTAAGTAACAAAATTTTATCTAAATATTAAAGAAAATGATGAAACGCAAGATTACTGGATAAGATGCGCATTGTTTCTTCAATGTTTAAGGCACACATTTCGTACAAAAAACTATACATTTGCGTTAAGTGTGTGTAATAAAAAAAAAAAAAAGGCATAGTAAATAGCCATTTCGTTGTAGACTCTCTTCATATATATAGTGTAAAAGTACCACAAATATAATTTAAAATCAAATTACAAACAAATATATATTTTACTAAGAAATATTTTGTTAATACTTAATAATGATAGAAATCATTATTTTATTGTTCATGGAAAAATGAGTAGTGAAACAAGGAGATGATTTACCTCATGTCTCATTACCTATAACAGAGCCTATGTGGCCATTAAGAACTTCTGATTTTGCTTTAACAACGTTTTCAAGTAAATAAAGGGCCGCCTTAGGCAAACAGTTCAAAGTTCTACGGCAGCCCTCGTTAGGGAGACACGCTCTTTGTGGCAGTAATCACGCACGCCGCCGGGGGGCGCCATTATATTGTTTAAAATAATGAGGGATTTATTCCCTTTGGAAACGCATTGGGTTTTACTGCGACATATTTGAACACTTCAAAAATCAAAAGCTCTCTTAATTTGCCAAAATATTGACTGGCTAAAAATATTGTACTACTTCACATTAAAGGTTGTGGCTTTTTACCACACCTACTATTGGCAATTCAAGTGCAAATTTACGTGCTTCTTTATCCATGAGATAACGGATGATGTTAGGGTGAAGCGGAAGAGTTAGGCAGTCCACACTTTAAAAGGTATCCACGTTTTAGTAATTTGGAAACAAGATAATGCCATCGGGATCTGCATTGATAGAATACTTAAGAGTGACCAAGTGCCATTAAAAATTAACTTTTAATTCAGCAATATTACAATATTTAATACTATTAAAAGGTAAAAACACTTTTTTGTTCGTATTCAATCCTGTACTGGTTTTAACAATTCATACATGAACAGACGCCTACTTAAACGAAAAATCAATCAACTCTTTTTCTTCTAAACATCCTTCTTAGTTAAATAATTGGCTCTTCTTGGAAGTTCCAGGTTTCCAAAACGAGCCAATGTGTTTTCGTGTGCTGTGCCAGGTACAGTACAGTACAGGCGAGTTCCGTTCCGTTCAAGTTCCGCTAAATAATAAGTATTAGTTAACTGCATTTTAGTAGGCGAAGCCATGGCTTACAAATTTGCAGGTATTTACGATTGTAGCTCTCATATTGTAAACAAATTTTCGACTATGTTATTTTATAGTACAATGCTGACTTATCATACGAGTAGTTAATTTGAAACATTTAAAAAAGCAAAACAATTTAATCTTTCGTCATAAAAGCCTGTTTCATGGTTCACGGATCAAAAGAAGATCTATTTGGTAATTAAATTGTCTTCGGAGCGATACGAGTGATCTTGTCGTTGCCATGTGAAAATAATTTTATCGAAACATATTAAAATCACAGTATTTTAAACACTAAGCGCTGGTGGTTTTAAAACGATTGAAGTATAAAGAGATAAGAAAAGAGTAATTGCCTGGAAAAAGGGGAAAACAAATTAGGTCCCTGAACTAACTGACAAAATAAACAAAAGACGATGAACTCAAAGTAATGGCATATAAATCTTGACCTTTCAAATAAATGAATTTTATGTATACTAATTTAGAATGAATAAGAATGAAAGTAAGTAATATCAAATGAATTAATGAATATTTTATCTCTTTGCTCTTTTAATATACAATTTAGATATATATTATGAGATATTTCAAAATCGAACGCAATTTATTCAAGAGCTCCACCGACGCGACGTGATTATGCCTTTAAAATTGAGTGTGTCCATCGCTTGCAGAAATTCCTTAAATTTACACTGAACCAGTTTATTCATTTATTTAGCTATATAGAAACGTGCACTAATAACTGTAAATTTTGAATCTTAAAAATGGTAAACGTACCTGAGTGCTGGCAACAGTCTCCCTTTGGGCGAGTGTGGGTGGGGTCCAGGCCGGGGCACTGCAAACTTAAAGAGCAAACAGCGGTTGCTAAAATGCTACTCCGCCGAATTGGCCGTCAATTAAATTGGATGTTTGCTTAGGTTTTGTAAAGGCAACATGAACACACTGGTAGTGTTTGATTAACGTAAAATATTTACGAAATTTACTTTGAAGTTGAAATTTCTACCTATAGAAACTATATCTAATTTTTTTAAAACAAACTTAAGAAAATAAAATTTTATGAAATTTAAAATTGGCGTAATCTTCCCTGTCAAACAATAAAACTAAAACCTTTGAAAATAAACTATTACAAACTGTCAAATACAATGTATAAACTTGGCACTAAATAAACAACCAAGATGTTGCTGACCTAATTAAAATAAACCTCACATTAATAAAGCCGTTAAAAATCCATCCAAAGTAGTTTTAATCATTGTATTTATAGTGTTTTAAGAGTGTATTTCTCATGAGTTTTTTAAATGAATGTAAATAAACTATTAAAACCGATTCAGTACTTTGATGCTCATAAATTACAAGCAAAAATATATTTTTCTATTTATACCTAGTGTGCACATGGCCGAAATGATTTAACTAATATTATTTTAAAAATAAATATTCTGTTCATGGGAATACCGAGATCACTACATATATAAACTTAGGGCTGATGAAAAGCGTCATCAAAATCAGTTTTAAGGATCATCATACTGTAACCTATGCACGAAGGCTTTCACTTCGGAATTCAAGGTCCGCTATTGAGTTAGACCTCTGCAAGTTTTTTTTATATGTAGATATAGACAATACAGAAGGATACCAAATTTAGGTTTAATAAAATTTACTCTCAGTCACAAGAAAAAGAATGAATTTATAATGAACCAGCAACTCGCAAAACTAAACTTTTTAAACGAGTGTATAAAACTAGCTCCTGTCCGTTAAAATCATGCGTAATAAACTATTTCATACCTTTGAGTTAATTTAATTTCAGAGTTCGCTTATTTTTTCAAAACACATGCAATTAACCTTCGTATGGTTTGAATTCACCCCCAAGAATGGCTGCATTTATTAATACTTTCTTTACAAAAAATATGTTTTACATTTAACAGTGCAAACAACTAAAACCTTTCTTTGCCCTTGACTTCAAAAGTCATGGATCATCGCACTTGAAACCTTTCTATCCACAATGAAAAATCAACCTTAATTCTTAAATAATTCAGATGCATATGGATATTTCATCAGGAAGTACAGTTATGCAGGATTAATTAATTCATAAAAGAAAGTATATATGTGTATTGTTCAACAAAAAAATGTTTATTAGCAAAAAATTATCTTTGTCGACACGAAAAGGGCAAACTTTGTGTTTGATATTAAATTTATAGAAGGTGCCATAAATATTCCATTTTATAAAAACTGGTGTAAAATAATATAAGTTTTTCTACAAAATATACAACACAAGATACAAAATATTGTTTATCAAAATCATAACATCATTAACAATGCATATCTTAATGATAGATGATATAATTTCTTAAGAATAGATGATATAATTTCTTGTCGATTGCTTAGAGACAATGTGGGATTTTATTTATTTGGAGTTTTATAACCACTCTTTGTTTTAAAATTATAACTATTAAAAAACTATGATATATGTTAATAACAGCCCACAACTCCCCACTCCTGAGCTCGGGCCTCGTCTGTGGGGTAGCAGACAGTATTCCCGCCACGCATATCTAAGACGGATTGGCGGATTACACATTTTTTTATTGCTGTAGGACAGCAGACAGGCTCACGGCCCACTTACAATTTAGCAGTTACAGTTGCCAGTGCTTGCAACGCCAGTCGTATCGCAAACACGCTGCTGCCCCATAAGGGTACAGGAACTTGGATCACTAATGCCGGAACACAGCACTTATCATAGCCTTTAATCTGTTCCAGTTATCATCAATGTCGTTGTGTTTGTTTATGATCACATTGGCTGCTTTGTTAGCGAAACATTCCCTGAAGATGGCCAGTTGTTCGCGGTCGGGCCTCCTCTGCGATGACTGAACTGCCCGATGAAACTAGTTTAAGGCTGATGTCTGCCACTAGAAGTTTGTGATCACTCCCACAATCAGCGCAGATACAAGATCTTTAGATTATAGTCTTGTTGCTCTTTGTCGATGACCTCTTTTTTTCCAGGTTGGAACATGCCTCGGACATTTCAGGTCTCTATTCTCATCTTCTTACGAAGTTTTGCTCGATAATCTACTATTACGTCACCAGTAGCATTCTGTCCGCGCTGGGCCTGGTGAACAACGGCAGCGTGGTCAGTAGCATATTTCACACCACACGACCTGGATTCAACATGGCGCCGGGTGGTAGCCGGATTGCATACATTTGCATTCCGTTCTTGGTTCATTTTCATAGGATTTCTTGGAAAGATAGTGCAGTGGTTTCCCCTTGCCTTCTAAACCGCAGTGTGTTAGTTGGAGTAGGCAGTACGTGCTGCTGCCGACGACTGACCTCCAGTGTAAAGTAATTATTAATGACCGGACCTCCTTACTCTTAGACATGAGTAAGGAGACGCTTGGCGACCTATGTTTCTAAGGGATTGGCTACCACAACCTCAACAATAACTTACTCGACGTAACAGGGTTCACCGCGGGTAGACAGGAGTGGAGATTGGTGTGGATAGGCGAAGTAATTGTGCATCACACACCCTAGAAACCCATGGCGGCATACCTAAGACTAAATATGGTCGCCACCCAGACGGACTCGGGGCCCTACCACGTAGCTAGGATGGATTGTTTTAGTCGCCTTTTACGACAGGCTAACCCCGGTCGCAGAGGTGAGTATTCTTTCTCCGCCCCTGCTCGGATAAAACACACATACACATTTCGGCATGCAGGTGTCTTCACGATGTTTTCTTTAAAAAAAATTCCATATACAAAGGATCTAATCAACTAGATCGTACAAACTATGTAATTGTTCTTTACGAGATCGTATTCAACAAAACAAGGTAATTGAATACAAAGGCCTTTTGAAACGACCTATTCAACAGTTTTCAATTAACATCGCCAATGAAGACATCTATCAGCGATAGTTTACTCACAAGAATAATCATTATACAACTCGTTTCTTGGAGCCATTGTCATATAAAACTGTGTGATACATATTTTCATCTATACGTATCTGAAATTCAGCAACTTTGTAATTTAGAATAATATAAAAATTTCCGTAGATTTGAAAATATTAACTATGATTTCATTTAATGATTGCATATCCAAAAATAATTTGCACCGTTAAATTAAATTAGTATTTTATTATTATTGCTGTGACACTGCAGATAGGCGGATGTTTGCGACCCCAGGGTCACTGCTCACCCGCTACCGTCTGCGTATGGGAATCGGGACCTATCCCGCTTATGACGCAATGCAACAAAACGTTATTATGACGGTATATTCAGAGACTAGAGGCGGTGGAGAGGGAGAGGCCTTCCCGCCTAGCCATGGTTGTTTCGTCCACTTTTACGAGAGGGCGAGCCCGTCCGCAGGATTTTAGTATTCTCACTCCGCCACTACACGGAGAGAAGTCACAAGACATTATCTCTTTTTATTTCATTTTATCATAAATTTCAAATTAATTAAACAAAACTTAGTTTTGAATTGCATTCTCAATTTATTATGTAAAATAAAGTTAATTAAAAATAACCCTGGCTTAGATTTATTAATTTTTCTTGTATTAAACCACCGTTTAAATTGGTTTAATTATAATTTTTATTGAAATTGGAATAATTGCAGAAACTATGTCGCCGGTAATTTTTTGTTCTAACCAATACAATGTAAGGTGGATAATAAACATCCTTGCTAATAATAGCAGTACCATTCGTTCAATCCAATTCAATTCAAACGTTGAAATTTTAGACCCAACCGTGATTTATTACTGGAGTTGCGATGATGAATAAAAAAATGCATCACGTGCATAATATCGAAACAATTTAAATACAACTTATTATATGGTATAAACTGCAAATAAGTCGCTTAAATCAAAACCGTTTGATACAAACAAAAAGATCAAATCCATCATGATCACTCATCGCATAAATGAGTTGAAAAATTTGCCTTCGCGATCAATTTGTGTCCATTACAGGCGGGTCATAGTTCCATGGTTGATGCTTAAGATGTATTAAACAGTTTAGATCCATAAGTAAGCTAATCTGATCCGTCCCACCTACAGTTTATGGCTGACATTTGTATATTCAATGAATATGTTGGAAGAACCGTTAGAGTTTGATATAAACCTTAAATGAAACATTATAGAGTTGATGTTAGCTTGGAAGCGGTTTTCACTTTGATACGTCGGTTACAAGGCGTTTTCGGCGGCGCCTGGACTAAGTATGCTAATTCGAGCAATTGGGCCCGACTGGAAGCGGCATTTTGATGGGACAAGAGGCTTGTTTCAGATGCCGACAGAGGCAGGGAATTTCAATGTCATATTCTTATTTGATGACGTCATTTGGAATAGGTGTACTTGACCACGTAGTTACATATTCATGACCATAAACTGTAATTCAATTGCTTTGGTTTCAAGATTATGCCTAATGAAAAGACTTTTTTATTTTTTAATGCATATTTCAAGTAGGTCAGGTCACATTTATTTTATAATTACGTAACCATTTTATAAACACAGTATTTAATTTACAATAAACTAAAACAAAACATCCTGCCTACATCTCTAAAATATTCTCAAACGTTATGAAGCGTTGTTATAATATTTTGATTCTCCCCGATTTTGCACCAACTAATTAAATAAGTGAATTTTTTATTTCCCTCAACTGGTGAGTTGAGGATTTACCAAATTGTTGAACAAACATTTGTTGCAAAAAGCATTACTAATCCATCGCTTTTGTACTTCAACAACCCAAATCTAGATTTATCTAAACGATTGTTTTTTAACTGTGTATATGCAAAAACTTTAAAGAATCTCTGCTTTATTATCCTTGAGATTTGCCTAAAAATTCGTCCGCTGGTTATCGGAGTCCGTGACTTTTTGCCACCGCCGTCGGAACTAGCCCTTCAATCGGACCGCGGTACCTTTTGTTGCATTCCATCTTAGTACCGTTACATTTGAATTTGTTTATATCCTAAATCTTGGGCACAATGGGAGAAAGTTACTCAATGCAAAACATATTAGTTTTTATCGAGTGTTTTCTTTCTATTATTAATATGTCCTTGACCAATTTAAGAAGGCCATTAAAAGCCACTTATCAGATGTTTGTAAGGTACAATCGAACGCGCTTATCAGGTAAAATAACTGAGATCTGTATTTCATATACCAAGCGGCAGCACGTGCCCCAAATGGTGCGAGAAGACTGCTGATAATATGTATGTCAATGGATGTGCAAAGTGGAAAAGAAAAAGTCGGAAAGCGGACCCCGGACTCCGAAGCCGAAGCTTCGGTTACGACCAGGCTTTAACGCTGTGATGATAATATTGACTAAGTAATTTAAAAGAATTCATTCAAAATTTCATCTATATCCATCGTTTGATACCCGAAAATGAATCACTATTTTCGTGCAATTAAAATACAATATCTCAGTGTGTCACGTTCGTGAGGGATGTGTTGCAATGTGCGGGGCAAGGGGAAGCTGCGCATGCGCACCGCTCGCCGACTGATGGATGACAGGTGACGTACGCCGACAGGGCCGCCATTTAAATACCACAAACGGATTCCATAAACATCACACGATTACCATATCCACCTTTCATAGAAGGATATAACAGTATAGGAAAATCTTATAAATGCAAACCGATTTGGTCTGGTCCCAGACCAGATTAGATTAGAAGGCTCGATAAGTTATAATATAAGTTAAGTACTATATAAGTTAAACTTATCGCCAATCATCACCTTCTCATCAAGCTCTTTTTATTGTCTAAATGGAAGTGTTTTTCGTAGACCCTACTGGTTGGGGCAAATAATAGCACAAGAAGGTATTGCGGAACGCTCATGCATCCTTAAGTTTGGCAAGCGGATGCATCGAGCTGGTATACGCACTAAAACCATCCTTGAATTATTTCGGGCGTCCCGGACATTAGAGCCGTAGGACCGCAGCCTCGAATGGGCTAGCTCTGATTATTCTTCACTATTCCTTGATCCCATTCATCTACAAATACATGCGTATAAAAGCCGCTTGTTATATATTTTATTTTATTTTATTGATGCACAAAACAAATTACAACCAAAGAAATTATAAGCTTAGATATTCAACATAACAATCTGGATTGCAATTCAAAGCAGGTGCATACAGAAAAATTGTAACAACAAATGCCTAAAAACCTTGTGTGTATATATTGATACACACATAACACACACGCACTGACACATACTCACACACATATAAGTTACTATCTAATTAAATCTAATGTATCATTAACTGGTCAAATATAAATTATTTAAGAATATGTTTTACTAATTTACAATATTTAAAAAAACTATTTTCAAATATATCAAGATCAGTGCTGTTACTTGCCAATTCATTATAATGTCGTGCCATTCTAACAATGGGATTAAAGTATGAGATGTTGTTTTTGTGAACTTCAAGTGCAAAAAGATTAGTGCAATGTGATGTACGCGCAATATATCTGGTATTAAAAGATATTTGTGAAATTAAATCACTTGAGTTTATAATATAATGTATAATTTTGTACAAATAGACTAAATCAAAGTATTTACGACGAATAGATAAAGATTCAGTTTTAAATTGGGCTAGTCTTTGTTCATAATTAAGATTATTTCGACCTGATTTCAAACGGTGAGTTAATACCCTGAGACATTTTTTCTCTGCACTCTTTCAACGTCATCGATATGAACTTTATAATACGGAGACCATATTGGTGTAGCATATTCCAAGAGACTCCTCACAAGTGAATAAAATAAGTGTAATACCGAATAAGGATTTTTGAAGTCTTTGCTTGATCTGAGAACGAAACCTAAAAGTTGATTAGCTTTAGAAGTTATATATTGATAATGTGAACGGAATGAAAGTTTCTCATCAAAGATAATGCCTAAATCTTTAGCAACAACGGACCTATTTAAGACACAATTATTCAAAAAATAATTATTATTAATTCTATTTCGTTTATTTGTAAATGAGATAACAAGACATTTGCTATTATTTAAAAACATATGATTAGCATATTTTCAAAGTAAATTGTCTTCTGAGTGCTGCTCTGTTTATCCTAGAAATGGAGGTCGGAATGTCGTAGCGCCCTAATCAACGCATCAAAGGACCCGCAGCATAACGTGAGCGCACCACAGAACTGGAAAAATTCAGAGTAAAGAATAAGCTCAAAACAAGATTAATGTATTTTATAATACCTACACAACATTTTTCTGTTTACAAGCCTGTCATTTTCGGTAGCATCAACCAGCAGCATTCCTGCTTTCTTCCTTCCTGCATTAGTTTGCATATGTGACTAAATTTTTACAAAGGAAGCTGCCACCTATCTTTTAGCAAGAGCTAATTACATGTGTATGGGTGGCCTTGTGTGACCTTGTTTGTCTAAACATTAATACAAAATATCCAGGTCTAATAAAGTTTTGAAAGTGAGAAGAGAATATTGTTGATAATTTCCAGCATCCCTTAAAACATTTAAAGCATTCTTTTTGCATAGACGAGTAAATTTAAAAACTCAAATTCGAAAATCGCTCTCTATAATAATAACAACTTTGTACTGATTTGTGCAACACTGTGTTCTTAATGATACCTAGAATAATCAATGCAGCAAATATCTAAAGTGACAACGTGCTCCGCTTAATTGCGTTTTAATCACATGTATAAATAAAAATAAAAATAAAACAAAATAAGATAATATCGTTGATTGATACAATTTTAATTATTTTTATAAAATATATTATAATATAAACAAATATTTCAAAAAAACTGCCCGTATGGTAGCAGGTAGTTACCGTCGCTTATGGACGTTTGCAACACCAGTCATTACCAAGGCACTGCCGGCCTCGAAGGAATTTTACTGTCAGCAGCCCATCATCATTGGCATACTTGGAAACTATAACTAACGGCATCATTGGCAACTATATGGCAGAGGATTTTTTATATTATTTTACTATTTTATTTGATTAAAGTATATAACTGACAACTTTATTTCTTAACATGGCCGATATATAGGTATTGTACCAAAATACACAGGTAGAATAATTGCAAGTATTTCTTGTTCGGATTAATTTCAGTTTGCTTAATTGCATTCGATGGCAATAAAAGTAAAGATGATCTAGTGAGTCGGAACCGCGCCGCTGCGGCTGCGGCTGGCACGCACCGCTCATTAAATGGACGCGCATTATGTATATTAACATCATTTAATGGCGCAGGCATATTTTATGCTCTCGCATTTTTACTTGTATCTTTTTTTATGTTCCTGTTATTTTTTACCTCTTCATCCGTGCTAATATTATAAATGTGATAGTAACTCTGTCTGTTTGTTATGTTTTGATACTTAAGCCGCTAAACCAATTTAGATGAACTCTTGATATATAGAGATAAATTGCATCTTGGAGGAGGACATAGGACTACTTTTTGTTGCGAAAATGAAACTCGAAGGGGGAGAAATAAGAGTGAACGTGATTGATTCTGTTTTTTTTTTTAATTATATCATCATCATCTCAGCCGGAAGACGCCCACTGTTGCACAAAAGCCTCCCCCAAATATCTCCACGACGATCGGTCATGAGCTGCCCTCATCCAACCTATTCCGGCGATCTTGACCAGATCATCGGTCCATCTTGTGGGGGCCTACCAACATTGCGTCTTCCAGTACGCGGTCGCCATTCGAGGACTTTTCTGCCCCAACGGCCATCTGTCCTTCGCACTATGAGCCCAGCCCACTGCCACTTCAGTTTTGCAATCATCCGGGCTATGTCGGTGACTTTGGTTCTCCTGCGAATCTCCTCATTTCTGATTCGATCTCGCAGGGAAACTCCGAGCATAGTCCTCTCCATTGCCCTCTGAGCGACCATGAGCTTTCTCATAAGGCCCATAGTTAGCGATCACGTCTGCGTTCCGTAAGTCATCACTGGCAACACACATTGATTAAAAACCTTCGTCTTGAGACACTGCGGTATTTGGGACGAAAAGATTTTACGGAGCTTCCCGAACGCTGCCCATCCGAGTTAAATTCGACGAATGACCTCTTTCGCGAAATTGGACCTGCCTAACTGGATCGTTTGACCCAAGTAGACGTATTCGTCAACAATTTCGAGAGTACAGTTCCCAGCTGTTACTGGGGTAGGTGCGACATGGACATTAGACATGATCTTCGTCTTGTCCATGTTCATTTTGAGACCTACTCCTTGGGAAGCTGTATTGAGGCCATCAAGCATATGGCTTACATACTATATAGATATAATTTTTGGCATACTATATAGATATAATTTTTTTTGACAAATGTTCCGCGCTTTTGATGGTCATCTTAATCATTCAACATAAGCCTGTAATGAATAAAAGACTTTTTAGAAGTGTTTCATTTACTCGTAACTCACAACTCCTGTGATCGAGTGGGTAGCTAAATATATGATTTTTGTGTCTAAATATATGATTGTAGAATAAAGGACCAGACTTCTTAGGCCTGATAAGCGTTGTTGCTAGTACAAAATGTTCAGTGCACTTTAATATGTCATGTAAGACATTGGTTAACTTCAATATTGCAATACAATGAGTTACGGCCAGCCATAACCATGGCTAGTGTTACTAAAGCGCAGTTTAGTTAAAATGAATGGCGCTTTTATGTCCCCTGCAGTTTTATGTGTACCCCCCCGACGAACATTATTGCAACTGAAAGCTTAATTTTTAAGACGATGAATACTTTAATCAAACTGAATTCTTTACTTAATTTCGACAATCCGACTGCGAAGCTTTATTTCCGCTTCTGGCTATCACAATAGGATTCTTAAACTTCTATATTCCTTTATGCATAGATACCCTTCTGTGAGTTGTATCTTTACTTTTAATTTATCTGCTAATTACCGTCTAATCCCTTTGCCAGAAAAGAAAATCTTTCATTATGTCCATATACTAGCAAAATGAGTAATCCACATGTTTTTACGACTCTAAAAAAGTGATGAGACTGCACTATAATCTTCTTCTCTATTCTTATTTCTGACTGTTCTAATTAAATAATGATTGTACCTAGAACCACATACATTAATTTACAATTTTACTAAGTATTATTTCACCAATAAGTTTTATATAATAATAACTTTAAGTAATGACAATAAATATATTTTTGTACTTTATTTATATTACTTCTACTATTTCGCCGTATTATATAGTCCAACGAGCCATCAAGTTCAGTATTTGGTATAATCAATAACTAAATGAGTTTATTTTGAGCAACACATAAAATATACCTAATCGAAATATTTAATGCCTTGCGACGAATTTTGTTTCAGTTGATTTTTTTTATCGCAACACAAATCGCACACTGGCATTATAAATTTAAGCATATTGCTGATCTGAAGGGTTTTGGAAGAGGGGTACGTAGTCGGTGGTCATGGAACCCTGCTGTTTAATAAACATGTACGTTTCAATATTCGACGTGGGGGACCTCTGAGGGGAATCTGGAAGAAGGTATGTATTCATATACTTGATAAAACTATCAAGAATTAACATTATCGAATATAGATGCTAAAAACTTATTTGTATATAATAGTTTAACTTTAAAACTTTATCAATGCTCCAAAGTGACATTATTTTAAAACTACTACTAATTATTTAAATTCTGTAAATACTAAAAAAATTAAAATCAATTCCTTCCAGAAATGAGACTAGTAACTAAAAACTCAAGTTCAAAATGCTTTAAGTCCCGGTTGCAACCCCAACTATAGTATTTTAATAAACTTTTCACGCCAATTGGAAGTCCAGAAGTACCGTGAAGAAATGAGAACAGCGAATAAAGTTAGTACATTTATTCATATTTTACATTTGTGCGAATCCCTGTTCGGTCCGCTTGACCTCTGTTCGCGGCGGAGGGGTGATTGTGCATTCACGACGTCACGTCGCTGGTCCAGGGGCACGTTGCCACCTCGGAGGGGAGTTGTCAAGGCGATGCATGGAAAACCAATATATTTCATTTTGTTACACATTTCCATTGGATATAGAAATTATGTTAGATTATTTACAGGTAGCGAGATAAAAACTACTATTTATTTCACAAATTCAATTGCAATAATTGAATTAAATTCTTATTTGTAATATATTATTATATTTCATATTACTTTTAGCGCCCCACCTATAGCAAAATGTTTTTTGATTGCATTCCGACCATAAGGTTGTCTGAAAGAAATCGCTTCTTAACGATAAGGCCGCCTATTGTGCACTAGTTATAAGTTTAATATTAAGATACTTTGCATGTATACAATAATATTTGGTCGACAATAAAGAATAATCTATCTATCTAAATTCACAATTTTAACAATAATAATAATAATTTATTTCAAGTCCCAAACATTACAATTATATTAAAAATTCAGTCAGTTAATATTATCCATTTTTGAAATTACCAGTTGTATAAATCTTGCAACATATTACGAAGGACATTATGAAAGTTAAAAATATATAATTATACAATATATATCTACCTACCTATCTAAAATTCTGCGCCTATTCGATAGCGTCGAGCAAACATTACAATTTTCCAAATGACGCCTCGAATATCATAATATCAAGTTCGCAGTACATCAATAAAACATGTCATATGGCTTATGTTAGGTTAAAACAAGATAAGATGGTACATTTTTTCTGGTAGCCGCAATCCCTGGCGCGGCCGGCTCGCTAAAATATTCCCCTGGTTTATGCGGCGCATAATAACACCCTTACCACGAAGCGGGGCACAAATGTTTGAGAAAAAATGCGCGATTTGGGATCCGACAATTCTCATAACGATAATGTAAGGGGACAATGGTGGACTCTTTTTAAGATACGCCGTTGAATTTACAAATACAATAGACCCGTCACTAGTTTTTGATATGTTTTTATATATAAATATTCAGAGATAATGTCCAATAATCGTTAAAATTATAATATGCTAACAATATGTTGCATATTATTTTGTAGCTAAAATATGCAAATATAATATCATTATTATTATCATATACCTGATTGTGGATGATTTAGATACACAAACATAAAGGATTACATGCTGAAAGGCTTGAAACTGAAAAGTAGATAGAAGAAATCCTGTATACTTGACATAAACATTGAATTAACGTTTGAAGATGTTGTTTTTATGTTTAATTTCAATAATGATGCAGTTTATGATAGTTTATGATTTCATTGTAAATAATTCTAGTAAAATATTACTACTGGATAATAATCCAGTATGTAAATACTCTTTGTTGAAACACAACTTTGAAGTATAGACGTATTCGAGAAAACGTTTATTATTTATCCTATATCTTTAAACGAGCAATTCTTGTATATATATACTTATATAATTGGAATCTCGGAATCGGCTCCAACAATTTTCATGAAATTTAGTATACGGGGGGTTTCGGGGGCGATGAATCGATCTAGCTAGGAATCATTTCTAGAAAATGTCATTCTATTCGCTTTTTTTATTGGAAGAAAAATAACAAAAATGTGACTCTTCCTGACATCTATCGGCGAATAATAATACTATTTTTTTTAAATTGCTTTAACGACACAACACTAAAGCTATTCCAGCAGATGGCGTTGTTAAGTAACAAGAAGTCAATGAGTTTTTGCTTTGAGGTTAGATTAAGAAAATCAATTGTTAATTTCCAAAAAACACAATTTATAAAAAAAAATACCGAGCAAAGCTCGGTCATTCGGATATTATAATATATATGACTGGAAATTAATTGCAATGGTTCACGCAAACCTTATATTCTTTGAATTGTTGAATAAAATTAAATCTTACACAAAAACACGTGAATTTATGGGAAATATGCATATCTTTATTTAATATTCTGCTATTCCTATTATCTTATTAATTATGTTTTTTTTATGAATTGGCGCGGTATCGGTAAATGCTCATAATGAATTTCTGCAAAATGGGTCAAGCCGATGAGTGGAAACTAGTTACCTCATTTGATTCATAGCGACAAATTAATTACTCTTTTAACTATCTCACAGGCAGGAAGAAAATGGCTACCACAAGTTATTCCTGTCGGGGATCCCCAGAAGAACTATTTTCCGTCCGGCACAGTATCGCCACAAAAAGAAGAGTGTAGCCATAACATTATTTAAGCTCCGAAGTGTTATCTTAGGATGCAATCGAATAAAATAGCGCTATATCGGATATTAACATTTTCGTATTATTACACACAATATATTTTTTTATAACTGAAATCGCTAAGTATTAATTTTGATTAGCAGGTTTAATTTTAAATTTAATTGATTTTTTTAAGTATTTAAAGTAACCATTGCATTTTTACATCTAAAGTCACTGTATAATATTTTCCGGTAAAAACTTATGGTACCTCCAGCAAAAACTGGCGTGCTCAATTCTACGGCAAAAACATGTCGGCCCGCGAATGTTTATTGTATGAGTGGCTGAATTTCAAGTGTTTTTTCAGCTTAATGGATTGCACGCTCACCCTCGCCTCTGACCACCTAAAAAATGGTCGGAATAACTTTAAGACCATTATATTTTCCCCAAGCGCTGGGCTATAACTGCGATTTTTCTTGAGTTTTGTTATAGTGCATCAACGCCATCGTAGTTGTAAAGTTCCCTTACAATAAGCTCCCGTGTGAAAGCTAATAATTGACTATTCTTTTGTCCACTTCACACTTCTTCCTACTTACGTACTTCCCTAAAGAAATACCCGCCATGGTGGTCTCTTTCTTCACCCGACGGTGAAGAAAAATGGACGGACGTGCGTAGCCATTAATCTAAAATAAGCCCATTAATGAGTGCAGTTCTTGCATAATTGGTGCAAGCACCTAAATTGGCTTTGACCCTGCGACCTCGGTCGACACACATTGAGATTATTATATTTTTTGAGCCGCATTATTTAAGAAACCATACGACAATTTTTCAAAATGGAATGCTAGTTTACATATAATGGTTAGCAGTCTCGTTGATTGCAGTTTCTTGGTCATTTTTCAAAAACGCCAAGTACAACTACGAGTAGTGCCATACAAACGTTCGTCCATTAGTTTCTTTTCCTCGATCGACGATACCGTTGCGCAATTGAGTTCAATTACCTACTTATTAGTACTTTATATTTATGACCAACGTTTTTGTTGTGGACAAAAAGGCAGTATCCAATAAATCTAAATCCATTTAGCATGGATAAATGTGTATAATCGAATAGTTTCCGGTCGGTTAGCGACGGCGGCGGTGGCGGTGGCGAGTCATGGCTGAAATATTAATAACAATCGCTTTCAGGGCGCCGCAGCGGGATTTCATAAACCGACTTTATGTTAATGGAATAAATTGATCCAAGGCTGAGCCCAGTCACGATGACTAAATATTTTCTATAAAAAAGCGACAACGATTACCGTATAATCAAATTTTATTTATGATTTTTATTTTGTATTACCTACATGTTTTGGATTGTCTTTTTTTCTGCTTACAGGGGTGGAATAAGAATATCGACCCTTCAGCCGGGAGCTATCTGTCGTAAAAGGTGACAAAATAACCCTAACCAAGGGGTTCCAAGTACGTTTAGATGTAACCACTCTTAGTTTTAAGCAAGCCGCTATAAGAACCTTGTGTTGTGTTCCGGCATGAATGACCTAGATTCCAGGTCCCGTACGTCGACGATAGCGTATTAGCACCCAAACATCCATAGGCGACGGTAACTACTTATTTTAATGTGGGGCATCAATCTTTCTACTATTCCACAGCCATAAAAAAATAAAATTGTTAACCGATATCTTGTTTATGGTAATGTAGATAATATAGAAGTGACAAATAAAATCAGTGCTAACAAATGTTTTATGTATCTGTTATAGAACCTAATATAAAAATGTCTTATTAATCCGTAATTTCCTTATGTTAGAAAGCATCAGTCGGCGATAACTAAACATTTTTTCAGCTAGAGTGTAGTGGAGCTCACTCTAATAGTAGAAAGTGGTCTATTTGTGAAGTTGTCGGGAAAACCATTTACACTGCACCTAAGTCACTTATGATTATTAACTTGGATCTAGGATCTACTATACAGCAGCAAGCGAGAACATGCAATATGTCCGAAAACGGACAATTAAGCACATTAAGGTTTCGCGTGAATTTTTATATATTCTTGAATAAATTTCCAGAATGAACTTAAGGACAGTTTACTAAAACGTCGTCAGCTTATTTAAAAAATAAATTGATGTATTATATTAATTGCGATAAACGAAGCAGTGATGTGTTAATAGCAGTATCGAGTCACGGGACAGGGTGATCAATCATTCACGGGTAATGGACTCAACCCCTTCGGAGATCACTCCACATGTCAATATGGGGGCGTCAATCGTTCATCATTACCTATATGCTGTCAGCGTGACATTAGGCGAGTAATAAGTTGCGAAAAACTTTAAGTTTTGAACGCCTAATTGAAACTGATGATGATTTACAAATATAAAGCATAAAATATATGAAAGAGTAGAAAAATTTTAATGCACCAGTATTTAAACAATTAATGCTATCATTTAGTCAAAAATGACAGCTGTTTTATTGTATAGGGCAAAATTTAAATATGTTTAAGTATATGATAACCACAACACTCTCTCTCTCTCTCTCTCTCTCTCTCTCTCTCTTGAGATAGCAATGGCTTGTATTTTAAAAATCTTAAGTTGAAATAATGACATGTATTAGTTACTATTTTCCATGTTCTAAGCTGCTAAGCCAGGCATACGTTCGTACTGATGTCACCAGTATCTAAAGGGGTAAAGAAACCAATATGTGATAAAATGTGAACACAGGTTTAAACCTAGTTAGGAAGTCAGAGATGTAACATCCTCCACTCCACTTTTTTTTGAAAATGAAATGAAAAATTTATTGTTTAATAAAGTTTTACTTTGTTTATTTATGTGAAGAGTATCTACTATACTACTTGAGGTTTAATAAAAGATTGTGTTTATAAATGTTTTATTAAATAATTTCTCCGACGACTATAAAAAATTGTTCCACTTTTACGATAGCTAATTTCCACCTAAAATCGACATAACAAGTTTATGTGTAAGTTATTATGTAGTAAGCAAAATTATGAGTGATGTACCTCCGGCCGACAATAAAATGTTTAAGTACGCGCCGGACTGTGAACACATTCGCACTATATGGTCCAAAGCTTATTACGTGTATTTTCGTATCTCAAGTAACTGGTTTTATATATGGAATAACTTACGACGTATAACTTTTTAAATTATATGTAATAGAACTAACGTTTAATCATTTAGTTTCTGAATTTAACTTAATTAAACCAGAAAAGACCCCTCACTATATAGGTATTACTTAAAATATTTGTGTTTGTTATTTAGTAATCTATATTTAAATACGTGAAGCGAAAACTTTGTATCCCTTTACACAAAAATTGCACGGACGGAAGAGTATCAAATTTGGCACAGTTAAAGTTTATATGAAGGAGAAGTGCTGAAGCTATTTTATTGCCTAAAATCTATTACAAATACATTATATTAATTAAAATAAACATTACACAATACTACTGCTTGAGTGATACACAACATACACACACATACATACCTTACTTACCCTTTTGTATTTTATAAGAATTTATGGCCTGGTAAATATCATTAAGGTTAATTTTATAATAATATAATATTTAAATTCATAATATAAATTAGTAAATACTTAAATAATCAATAAATAATAATATATAAATAACAATACTATACAAATATTAAAACATTAACTGTCTATAGTGTGATTATATTCTCTTTGGTCTTATTGAAGGTCAAAATTATTAACAAGGAATGAAATTTGGATATTTTTTTATTAATATAGTTATTCATAATTTATGAAATACTTGCTCAAGCTTAAAGGTAAAATTAATAAGTCCGTAATAAGGCCTGTCGTATTGTATGGATCGGAATGCTGGGCAACAACTGGGAGGATGAATGGATGTTACATGCTGCGGAGATGAGAATATTGAGATGGATGTCTGGAGTTACTAAAATGGATAAAATTAGAAATGACTAAAAAGGGTGTGAATGTTGGGATGACTGCTAACAGAGGAGAGTGGAAGAAGAGAACATGTTGTGCCGACCCCATGTAATGTAGAATAAGGGCAGGAAGAAGAAGACTTGCTCAAACATAAAGAAAATGATGTATAAGTAATTTGAATTAATTTACTCTTACCTATTTCTAAGAATAGTGTTTACGAAGTGAATATATGGCTACGAAACGGATTCACAATGCACGATTTGCAATGCAAATCATTTTGAAGTTTTACAGTGATGCTGCTCAAACTGATGTAGAAAATTGGCAAATTAACTGAGTAGCTATTGCGAAACCTTGCATTATAGAGGCACAGCCTTTGACAAACGAACCCTAATAAAGTTCAAACTTAAAAATTAAATTAATTAAGGCCTAATTTCGACCCCTGGGCGACCACTAGTATACATAGATATATTCGTTATAATGGGGTGGGGGGAGCTAAAGCAATAAAGTTTATTAAACAGTCGAATGTGCCAGAGCTATCATATTTGACAGGAAAGAAGATGATTGTAAAGTAGGAGAAGGGATATTATGGTAGCCTAAGACAAAAATATACGTAAAAGCAGACAGAAGACATAAAAAGAGTGTGAACATCCCTCGAAAGCCTTAAGCGCAACGACACGTGAAGTTTATTTGCGTATAAAAATGATTATAACTGGCAAAGTGGGGCAAGCGAGCAATAAAAACATGTCATAAGTAAAATGTGATAGTGGTGTACCATGTCGAACTCCTTAATAGTCCCCGAATGTCAGCCACAAAACGGATAATGTGCGTTTTACGTAATATTAAGATGATTTTACTATTACGACTACATCTTGGGGGGATATAAACCGACTGTTTCGCGCACCGGACATTGCCAAATGTGGCATCAGAATTACTTTCGCGTTACGCTTACACTTTGATAGGTACGAGTAAATGGTTTTCCAAATGTGATTAGTTATAAATAAAATCTTAATTCTCGATCGCGGTACTACATATTGATTATAAGAAAATGAATAGGCACGTCTTGTCGTAGTGTCTTGAAGGGAAGTTAGAGTCCTAGTGCAAGTTTGTCGAAATCACAGCCGACCAATGCGCCATAATATTCACAACAACACCCCTAATCTTTTTTAAATTTAAATTTACGTCTCATTATACCTAGTCAGTCATTAAATATTTTTACTGACACAAAACTAAACCATGAGTTTCCTGATGAGTTATTATTTGAAATATTAATGTAAACTGGATGATGTGATAGTGCTTTGCACAAAGTGAGTTTGGTCTGACCCATTTAAGAAACTTTAAATGGTTATTAATCAGCAGTATATTCACGAATTTTTATTTTTTTATCATTATCATGCCATGTCTTTGTCATAACTATATTATTATTAAAAGCATTTATACCTTCTGGTAGCCACACTGTTTGCGTCAGTGATTTTCCTTTTCTTGAGCCACAAAAATCCTCCAAATAGGCTTATAATACTGGAAATACAATAAACTCACACCCATTGCTCAGTAACCAGGTCGGATTGCCGCCAAGAGACCACAAACACTTCGAATAACCAACAATACATGTAAATTATGCTGAGCCTGTATCGGGGTATAGACAAATCTTCTAATATATAAAATTCTCGTGTCATAGTTTTCGTTGCCATACTCCTCCGAAACGGCTTGACCGATTTTGATGAAATTTTTTGTGCTTATCCGGTATCTATGAGGATCGGCCAATATCTATTTTTCATCCCCCTAAATGTTAGGGGTAGTCCACCCCTAAATTTTTTTTAATTTTTTGACATTTTATTATTTATATGGCAAAACAACGTTTGCCGGGTCAGCTAATATAATGTATATAAATCATTATAAAAAGTAAACCGTAAAAGCCAAAAATCAAAATAATGATAAAGGTGGCAAGATTTTTTTAAGGCACTACAATATTCGTGAACATAATTGTACATCTGATATTTCCGCTTGAGTTTTTAACAAATCTTTAAATTCTACACCATTTATGATTTGACCACTTCTAATGGACAATGCCTATTATTTATACAAGAGCAAGGAACGTATGTGGGTGTTGTAAACTCAATTATAGGGGGCGGTTGCAATTTAAAACGAAAGTTCCCTTTGTCGAGGGCGTTTTTGTACTCGCCAATGCAATTTGGCAGGTTTATTTAACTTTCGGGGTTTATCTTTTTAAATTTGGATAAATTTAAGTAACAAAACTATTTTTCAAAAGGCACCAATTTAGTTCTTAACATTACCAGCATATTTAATACATGGTAAACTTTTATGTCATAATAACAAACCAACGCCACTAAATTAAGAATATATCTTCAAATTCATCAGTACACTCTTATGACTTAGATAGGGCTCTCACCGATTCCATTAAATCCCAAACCAGAATAAGTTTAATCATTTCTGAGATTAATTCTTTCAAAATAACCAAGAATAACCAGGGTTAATACTTGCCTGGGATAGATAGTCTAACGAAGTGCCACACACCCCCCGAATTCCTCGTGGTTGGGGGGATTCATAAACGGGGTTTTTCCATTAACCTGTGGATATTGTCAAATTTTCATTGAAGCGCATTATCACGCGCATCTGAAAACCTTCAACTAGGCAAAACCCTGGGTGACCTTAGTGGAGCAATGAATTCTGCATGTCGGAAAGCCTTACATTTATGAATACGTATTTATTACATAACTTGGAGCATAATAAAAGAGCACTTTTATTCAAGAAGAGGAAGAACAATAGACAAAATATAACTAAAATAAGTAAAGAAATATACACTAAATTAAGGAAATACAGAAATAAACAAAAAACTAAGTTAATACAATAATAATACAACTCCACATAACAAAATTAGATGGAATCAAAAGGGCGCGGAAGGAACTTCAAGAACATACAAACTGGATTACTAACGTAACACATCACAAAACTCAAAAACATAAATCTCAAAGAAACGAAATATTAAATTCAACAAGTGATTTCTATCGCGATCTTTATAATGACGAACAAAGTACATCAATTACAAGTAGTGAAACAGTTATGAGTACCCAAGAAGAACCAGTTCCTAATATATTGAAAGATGAAACTATTAAAGCTATCAAATCACAGAAAAGAGGGAAATCTACCAGTGAAGATAACAATCTTGACTAATAACATCCTTTCGCATTGGGCATCTCCAATGAACTTCTAATAGGAGTATCAGAAACTATCTTGGACACGCTGACAAACCTTTTTAATGAAAACGTTTTTTTAAACGTTGTTTTCATAAACAACCATGTTTAATATTAGTAGTACATAAGTAAGTAGTTATAAGATGAAATGTAACATTTAAAATTGTTAATAAAGGCTTTTATTATTATTATAATTATTATTTATTATGAAAAAAAAGGTAATCAGTTGTCTAATACCCCTAACACAAGCGTAATGCTCCTTACTTTGGACTAAGTGGCACTGAATAGTTTCAGTATATTTATTATTAAAAGTCTTTCTCAAGACTTTGAGCCCAATCTTTGGATTCAGTCACAGGACATGGGGCACCTTGCCATGGCGCACTCTATATGAGAATTGATATTGTTAACTCTTGCGCTTGTCGTATACTCATTTCCACTTTAGACTGCATATTTGAGATACCCGGAGGAAACTCAGAGAAACCAAGCGTGGTTTTTTATAGGTTTCTTGAAGCGTTTACATATACTTTATCTCCAAGAGAACTTTGAGATGCCATCAAATCAAGCTAGCAAGTTAAAACGAATAAGCATTTACGCTTGTAAACTTCAATACAAAATTTAAAAGTAATACTAAGTAATGGTTTTTTTTGTGTTTTTAATAAACCAGTAATTACTCAATGGCCGTTGGTCAGGCAGGGGTGGAGCATTGAAAATTTACACCATATCTCCGTGGCGGACGACCATTGTACCCATTTTATTTTAACAGCGCAGGATTATCTCTTATTTCCCTCTATTATTAACTATAAAACTTGTCCGTAATATAAACTATATAACTTTAACAATAAAGTTGAATTTTATAAAATAACAAACTTTTGTCATAAAGTTTTTATAACTTCACACGCGTTCCGAGGATTGTAAGTATGTTAATACCA
The DNA here is from genome assembly GCA_963693495.1 of Malacosoma neustria. NCBI lineage: Eukaryota > Metazoa > Arthropoda > Insecta > Lepidoptera > Lasiocampidae > Malacosoma > Malacosoma neustria. The sequence goes on along the minus strand of OY856384.1, from coordinate 19,757,486 downwards.
TTGTCGTTATGTGCGAATATTTTTAGATCGTGGCTCTATTTTTGCGCAATTAATACTCCACACTTAGTTAAAGCAAGTTTTCCTATTATTGATACCGCTGTTTATTAATTTCGAGAAAAATAACTTAGCAGAAAATTATTCCGTTTACTGTAAGCAACAACGGGAATGATATCTTATATCTTTCTTATATATATAAAAATCTTGTGTCACGATGTATGTTGACAATAAACTCCAAAACTACTGAACCGATTTCAATCAAATTTCACATGTACCCCTATTTTGGTCTAACTTACTGGATAGGATAATTATCATCTCAATTATTCGCTTATGTCGTGAATGTAAACGAATAAAATGTATCAATTAATTGTTTCTTAAGCAAGTGTTTATTTACTGTTTAGTTTTATGAAGTTCTCATAGATGGCGGTGTTCGTTGATTCATCGATAAAATTCTTCAATATTGTTTGACATCTAGGTTGCAAATACACCCAATAGATGGCGCTGTTCGATTTTACCGGAAGGGTTTTATTTCCTCAGTTGCGATTAGAGAAATAAAATATGACGGTACGAAGTTCGCCGGGTCAGCTAGTAATACAATAGTATTTGGTTATCCCACCTGAGGTGGAATGCGCTTGCAACCTCCTGTCCTGTATCCTGTAGCCCCGCATGACATAAATAAAAATTTATTTATTTCTGCCACTTAGTTTGAAGACTACTAAATTGTAAGATTTGTAAAATCAACTTGAAAATTTATATGATATTTATACAAACTCAACACACGAATGCCAAACAACATTCGATACCTTCCCCATATAGGAGCCTAAAACCACTTGATACGCGAAAATCAGGGAATTTGGTGCATAAGAAACACAAACCACCCCTGTGAATGGCGTCGTCCGTTTGCGCACAATCGTAATCCTCTTAGAAAACATTTCCAATTTAAAAAGAATTCCACTTGTCCCTCGGAGGAGGGCACGCGTAAAAAATAAAACGAAAATGCCCGATATAGGCTGAAGGCACTGGACGGAAAGAGGGCTCACTAGTTCTGTTTTGGGACTTTGCCTGAATAGCATTAATTTTGTAATGTTTATTATATCAATACAAAACTAGTCTTTTAATATACATAGATACTGTTCCAAACTTTCCATGCATAGATGTAATATTTAGACATGAGTGCATTATCATCACAGAAATAGTTTTGATACATAAATAAAGATATTAGACAGGTATAACTTAAATTGCATTCATGCATTACTTACTTTATAAAAAATTCTATATTATTTCGGTGTATAAATATATACAAAAAAATTGTTGTTCTAAATTCACAGTTAATTGTTAAACAAGTAAATATATTGCGGCAATGGTATGAGCGCGATATATTCCCAGAGTTTTAGATAACTGATATACTTTTTTTTACTTTCATGTTATGTTTATACTGGATGTTTACCCATACTCGTGGTAGTCATCGAGGCTTTAACTCCCAAGGGAAATCCGTTGCGCCAAAGAGATCGCCCAGGCTTTTACCCAGTTGTGGGTTTTCATAGGACGATACAAGAACGAAGAATAACAAACTATTTGCGTATTCCACTAACATTACCTACAGGGATTAAAATATACATCTTAGCCACTGATACAGCTAAAGTAAAAAAGCTTTTTTCAAGTATCCACCTTGCTCTTATATACGGACGGGATTCCACAGATTCACAATAAAATAGGCTAAGATATAGATAAGAAGGTTTTTAGTGAACGCCCCTCTCGATTCCTCACAGGTCGCTTCTTCCGCCGAAAAAGCATCTATTGAATCTCCACTCAGGCCGTGTTAGCTATCTATTTAGTACAAAAAGGGTCGAGAATATCTCCAGTATAGGGCTGTCACCATCTGATAACAATAATACACTGAATAAAAAATGGGAGAAAAGATATTAAGCACTAGGAACTGTATTTGCTAAAAGATGATTCCTCTATCCTTATGCATAATTTGATTTCTTCTTAAATGAGATAATCCAAGATCCCTTTTCCTTGTTACCTTGCTCTCGAAGATACTTTTGTGGAAAAGTTTTTCCACTTTCAATGATGGAAAAGCCCACATACTCACTATCACCCAGAAGGTGAAACTGGTATAAATCGCAAAAGCTTTGACGAGACTTCGTTTAAAATTTACTTAAAATTATATATTAGCTTAAATTTACATAAAGAACAAAATATTTTATTATAATGTATAGACTTCGCAAATGAGACATCCTTACCAGGGGTCCTTTTTTATCCTGAGGTGGGTCCCAGTCCCTCCCCATTCGCCTCCCCCTACCTATCGCGGGTATTATGTATGCAGTATGGTACTAAATTTTCTTAACCCTTGGAAAATCAATACTACTTTACGGGGATAAAGTCGCTACTTTGGTTCGAGTTGAAACAAAGGCGGTAAATATAAAAATACCATGTTTTCAATTAGTTAGCGGTTAATCTTTTTCATTTTTCGATAACTAATAAAACAATAAAAAGCCAGTATCCGCATAGGGCAACACTCCTACCATTCTCTTGCATCTCGTGCTGAAAGGAAAATATAATTACTGTCCTTCTATTAGTAGAAGAAGTAAGCAATTGGACTTCTTAAACGCACATCCGAAGCCAGAGTAGTACAAGTATATATTATTTTAAGATGGTAAATTATAATGCATCAACTACTGATAGCCATAAATATTTTCAATATGAAAAATTACATCAAAGAGATTAGCTAATATAAAAGACGCCTACGGCTAGTACTACTATACATAGATAGATAACACTTTATTGTAAATCAAATAACTTCTAAAAACAATGAAAATTATTTAAACAATCAATATCTACTTGACTTACAATGGGCGGCCTTATCGCTACAGAGCGATCTCTTCCAGGCAACCCGATTTAATATAATATAATACTATATAACTTTACGAGGAAGTACATTATTAAAAAAGCAAAGTAGTCGGAAAACGATTAATACAGTAATTTATAGTGCAAAATTTAATTAAAATCTACAAGTCAGCAAATCCCAATTGAAAACCATCATCTGTTATTACATCACATTATAACAATGTAATTTAATTAAAGTTAAAATTTAAAAATTGAAAATATGAAAACATAAGTGTAGATCGCGTGGTCACTATCAATCAATGTCCTAGGGAGTCGTAAAAGGCGACTAATAGGTCTTTTGCAAGTAGGCAATCAGTAAAAAAAGCACAAATAACTTCTACTTTCGCGGTTGATGGTAATAGCTCCTATAATAGATAGGCATCGACGCAATGCTAACTTCTTTCGAAATAGAGTCTAAACTTGAGACTAGAAAACGATCTCAACAATGATTTTAAGACTCTAATGTGCAAATTTTGTATACTGCCAAGATCAAACTTTCAAGTAATGAATAGTATATATTTACAACTCTTTATACTTATTACCTTTCATAAATTTTTACAGTAAACATTAATTAATTAATGTTTAAATTAATTAAAACATATTTTATAATAATTCGCTTCTCGATAGTTTTTTTAAATTTATTTCTGTATATTCTGTTTGTTCGGGGTACGTTAAGCACCAGTTCAAATATTCAAAGGGTATCAGAATTGGATTCCATCCGCTTTGAACAGCCCTCCATCCCGCAATTGGATCACACACGTGGTTACTGCCCACCCCCCACTGGCAATTTCGCTAAAATCAACTTATTCCAAACAAATTAGATTTCAATAGCCCTGAGTAAACTTTAAGTGCTACTATGACCGATGGCAATATTTTCTCGTGAAAAGAATGTTAAAAGTGTTATCTTTTTCTATTGACTTGACCTTTTACAGCTGAAAACATATGACGATTAGGTAGTTTTAATAGCATCTGACTAATCGCGTGACACTTTGAATCCTGATTCATAGACATCTGAAATCGTCATAACTGACTAATTTGACGTGGTCAAAAGTTATCTTTGACCTTTTCGAAGGATAATCCCTTCAACGGCATTGCCTAATATCACGAAATAACTTGGTATTTTCTTATGAAGTCCTTATAATATGCTAAAATTATTCGAATAATCTCGTAGTACAAATAGCTTGTTTTGGAAACAAACAATATAAGTCGGAATGAATAATAAATTACACAAGAAAAACAAAGGTAAGAGAGAAATCCAATAAGTCGCAAAATCTAAGCGAGGACCACAAATACCTGCGTATATTGGAATTGGGCGCAACGTCAATCCAAAAGTAAGAAATACTCGAGGTACCTACAGAGGATCCACATAAGTCGGGCGAGGGCGCCTGGGGATCGGTTAACCCACGTTACAAGACGTCCCCGGACAACTTCCACTTTCTACAAAGAAAATAGCAATCAAAATTTGATTTACCGCCACCCGCGGCCATACATCAAACCGGTCTAATGCGCGGAATCGGAACAAATATTTCATTCTGCAGACGTGACGACTGCTCTTCACTCCAGCGCTTGATAAAATTGCAATTTGTCAGAGAGACATTTCAAGTTTATATCATTTTAAAAAGTTTTTAATCATAATCGATAAGAGTACAGATATCGACTTTAATTTAAAACCTTATGCTAAAATATGTTTTGAACAAAGAAGAAGACGAGCTGTCGTTATTATTAGTTCAAAGATCAAAAGGATTGTTGATGGATTCAGTAATCTTCTTAGAAAAAGTTGGTTGACTCGAGTTCCTCTATTACGACAGTTTTTTTATATAAAATCTGTCAAGAGACTAAAATCGCATTGTCTGCACAAACCGTGTATGTAGGGGATGAGCGAGCTGTCGAATTGAAAATCCTAGAGGAACGGGGCGCGGTTAATATTTATGGGCCAGTAAAAAAACACGAAGCGTCCTATGAATAAATATGCGACATTACACTGACTAGGGTGAAATGAAATCATACTAGCAGCAACTACAGTAAATACAATACAAAAATTACCTGAATTTATGTACATCAACATTTTCATTATATTAAATTGATTCTATTTTCTAATATGTAAATAAAATACTTTAAAAAATTATTAAAAACAAATATAAATTAATAGCTCCATTAAACTTTTAATTAATTTTATATAGTTCTTATATTAAACTATTTTTGTATTTAGATCAGCTATATCATAAATGGTAGTTGTTAGCTTGCGCTTAACCCAAATCTAACTTTTTGGCAAAAGTATGAACATCTGTAGGTATTTGTCTTCAAAAATATAATAATCCAGAACGATGTTAAACCTTATGCCTTCGCAAATATTCAAACCCATGCCGAAAGGAAGAATTATTCATGAGCACCCCGTGGACTACACCCGCCAGCCTCACTTCTCATCCCTCCACCCTGTCGTGAAAAATACGTATGTACCGGCCCGTCAATACCCACTCGCATATGAAATCCTATTGGACTTTTTGATCAGCCATCCAATTGCTCTCTATAATCATGAGGTATCATACATCTTATTAAAGTAAGTTTTCCTTATTATATTTTAATCATTAATTTTTCTTGCTTATACATTCTTCTTTTTCCAGGTAGTTCATCTTAAGCCTTGGCATACGGAGCTAGAAAGATACTGTTGAGAAATGTCACATTTCCATCGTTTACCCTTCTGGGATTCTTCCTTCGCCTGAGCAAAAATTAATTAAAGAATAAATGAAATAGATATTGCTATTTTTGATTTTTACAGGAGCAGATCGACTTCAAACAGCCACAATACATTTTTGTTTGAACAAGCATGAGCATGTCTTAATGAATTAAGCGTGATTATTCTATAATCTCATTGTAGTGACCCCTTCTTTGTACTGTAATTAAGAAAAAATCCGAAATATAAATAATCATACATTTATGGTTATTGGAGATATTACCGAAGTGACCTGCAGAAGTAATCAAACACCAAAGCGTACACCAGCAACACCAGCTTACGCGTTCAAAGTGGACGTTAAATTTTTTGTAACGTGATCTTAGAAAATGTGAATAGAATTTACTTCTATACCAGATCAAACTCTATCAAAACTTTTTAATTGCATTTTGAATTCAGATGATACATTACAGTAGTCTTCATAGTGATAGATCATAGTTGTATCCTACAGGATACAACAGAAGTTTATCAATATGACGTTACAATCTTTAGTTATTGTATTGTGATTTGTTCAACCATCATCAATATACGAGTATATACATTCACAGCTGAAGGTAGGCCTAGCACGCCTTGCTAGGCGTATCACCAAATTTAGTTGCTTCATTGTATCGTTCTTGTTTTTTTACAAAACCATCACTCTATAATAAGCGTGCTTTTTTTTATTGCTCTAGGACAGCAGACACGCTGACGACCCGCTTAGAATTTAGCAGTTACCCTCGCCTATGGGTGTTTGCAACGCCAGTGGCATCGCGAACATGCTGCTGTCGCATAAGGGTACAGGAACTTAGGTCACTAATGCCGGAACACAACACAAGGTTATTATGGCGGCATACTTAAGACCAAAGGTGGTCGCCATCCACACGGGCTTGGGGCCCTACCACGTAGCTAGGTTGGGTTGTTTTGTCGCCTTTTACGACAGGCCGACCCAGGCCGCAGAGGTTAGTATTCTTTCTCCGCCCCTGCACGGATAAAAAAAGTACAAAAGCAAGATAAATATATTATTAAAAAAAGGAAAAAATAAATATATTTTTATAATATAACAAATCGGAACCAGCAAAACACGAATGACCATGGCCATATCTGTCGCGGACCACCTGCCGCCCCAACGCATATAGATTGTATCTCTATAATGCAATAAAAAAATTACGAGAAGAAACAAAACTATCCCCTGTCGTAAGTTTTGCATCGAGATCGATCGGCTGAGGGTTGCTCGCCCCTCCGAGGGCTCAACACGGACGTACAAGTGACTGGATTATCCTGTCATATTGATTGAGATTATGTTCGAATCTAATTTTTTTTCTTATTACAAGCGTTCCATGTCGGTTGCTTGTTTAGTGTTGTAAGATTTTGTACACTTTTGTGACGTGTGTGAAGTCATACGTAATTTATAAACGGCGGTACTAATCACTCTACTTGGGGTTGTACATATATTAGGTGAAACTCCTGACTAGTCAGGCTTGAAATCGTGACCGTAGTCAGTCTTGAATGAGCGTTCCACGTTTCCGACATTATGGTGCATTACAAACGTCAAATGATTTTTGTAAGTCAACTATAAAGCGATGTACACCTTGCACAGAATCCCCATGCTAGCTAGCTGGCCGTGTATATGACATACCAACAGACAGGTTCATATCTATAGATGTGGAGATGCTGAGGAAGATTGCTTTTTTTCTTAAGTGTCATCAATACCAATTATTAAAAGAAACAAAGAGAAAAAATTATAATTTTCAAGTCTACAAATTAAAAATGAATCGGTAGTCAATTATTTCTGTGCAATCAATAATGACGTCGGTTTTTCAGATCATTAAGCTCCTGTACCTCATTTCAGTTAAATAGACTTACGATTAGGAATCATAAAGGAACTAAACTGAATACACTTTGAAAACGATCTATTAGGTATAAATTAGTAAATGTTGCGACATCTAGATAATATAAACCTGTGTGGGGTGAGCTATGTCGCGCTGGGGAGTTTGCATGGGGCACCGTAAGCCGTTTCCGATAAGGCCCCCGGCATTCGGACTCACGGTTATCTCCGCGCTACACTCCTGCACTACATGTGCTGAATAATGCATCCACATTCTTACACGCCAATTTGAAATTATTTTTCGATAATATTCTATTGATTGAAAGGCATAAAGCATCCAATAAGGCCTACATTTTGCGGGAAGATCGTTGTCAGCGATAAGTCTACTTGCTTTATCACAACTACTTATTAAAAACGCTATTATATTTCATTGATCTAACAAATATTCAATTATGTAGTTAAATTTTAATTAATTATTCAAACTTGATTTGAATAATTGTAACGGATTACGCACTTCGGTAAACTTGCGAAGGTCACGAGTTCTATTCCCGTCTCGCGTCTGGGTGTTTATGTATTTATTTACAAATAAAAGTATTTAAGTAGTATATCAGTTGTCTAGTACGCATAACATAAGTGCTATGCTACTTAGTTTGGGACTAGATGGCGTTGTGAATTGTCAAAAAAAAGTAAAAAATAATTCTTAACTTATGAATAAAATTACTGACGAGAAAATTAATGTCACTATGTAATGTCTAAAAGCGTGGGGTGCTTTGGACAATATTTTTAAAACCAACTGAATTTTGAAATGAAATTTTTTTTAGCTTGATTAACAATAAAATATAATTTATTTCTTTTATCAATTCCTAGTCGGTAAATGCTTTTCTTAATTTAACGCCATCTTCCGGCAGTGTTATTATTAATTCAACGTCATTTTATTAATTAAACGCCAGGTGGCGTTTCGGCAGAAGAAAAAAAAAGCGTTAATCATGATGATCCTGATTAAGGCTATGGGACAAAATTATTAAATTTGTGCATTGTCATCAGCTCTTGAGAAGTGTGCAAAATTTAGAATTTTTTTAATTGTTCGAAGTGGGTAAAAATCGATTGCGAAAATTTCGTTACATTTACATACAGGTCAAATTAATATATGGCATGTAAAAAAATAAAAATCTTTTCTTTCGCAAAATAATGTGCGCTCGAATTCTAAAACAATGGATGTTTTTCATAATTCTGCTCTATAATTGAATATTACTTAGATTAGCTATAAAGAGAAACTGTGTATTTCAATAAGCGTGGTCTACTAATCGAGCGTGTCCAAATCCATAATTAAAGAATTGCTTTGATTAAAATACTTTAACTGTTATTTATCGGAATGTGCTTGGCAAACACAGGCTGTAGAAAAAGCATTGATATGTATTTGATTTATTCCTTTAATTTCTACATATAATTATGAGCCAATTAACAGTATAAAACGAATATACTACCCACTGATATCTAGTAAGAGCCACTGTTTTACGCTGTGTTTAGTACGAGGAAACGACTGGATAAAGTCAGGCAAAGACAGGGAGTTATGGAAAAGGATGGAGGAGGCCTTTACCCAAACAGGGATCCAAATCTCATAAATAATAACTAACATTAATTATAAGTAACCTTTTTAAATTTAATTAACTTACTAACAAACATTGTAATATAGGAATTAGCATAGAGATTTGGATTAAATGGCTTTATTATTATTATTATTATATTACGAGTATTCACCTCGTTTACATCGAAAGCAATACCACGAAGGTGCGCAGTTGAGTGTTATCATTAAGCTAAACTTACGACTCTTCCACTTCTCAAATTGGTTTTTTACAGTGACAAACGCCATCGCATAAATTCAAACTTTTAAAATTCTGTCTTTTCTCTAAGTAATCTCTCTGTTATTCTCCACTTCTAAGTTTTATGTTTTAAAAGTAATTCTTAAACTTAAATCATAAGCAAGAAAAAGAAAAGTTCTCGAAATAAAGATAGTATAACACCTGGAACCCCCAATCGATTAGAGGTGTGCAAGAAACCTCACGCCACCGATTGAGATCTCGCGAGGGCACTCCAAATGACAAATGTGCGCTTCCCCACTTTTTACGTGTTAGGGGGTGTCACGCGAAAAAGTGTATAAGGAAATTTACCTAATGGCCGCCATTCTTTATAACGGTGGCCATTGTCGCGAGGACAATGCACTAATGGACGGATCACGTGAGGACTCCTCGCGCGGATTTGCCCATTCTCCCCACTTTTACGTTAATGCTCTCCTTTGAACGGTTTTGAAGCTCCAGGAGGGTGTCGTCACTTTAGTAATATATTTTAAAACATTTCTTTCTAGGTTTTATTCATATACTATAAATAAAAAAATTTGTTAGGGAAAATCAAGGTTCAGTGTCTTTCCAGAAGAACTAGAGCGATATTTTCATAGACACGAAGTACGCGGTTAAAAGAGCAACAACTTTCTTTGGTTGAGACCCTAAGTCAAGATACTTAGTCAGGTCTTGGCTTGCTGTATCCAGTTCCTGCTAGTTGTTTTTCACAGGTCATGGCCCCATCGTGTTGTTGTATAGTCGGAAAACCTAGTTATATGACGATACTAGAAACCGTTTTGGAAATCTAAAAAGTGATCTCCACTGTCGAACACATTTATTCCAATGATTATCGGTTCTCCTGAAAGAAGATGTAGTGACAAAAATTGAGAAAGGTATGCTGAGATGGTTTGGCCATGTTGAGAGAATGAATGAAGAACGATTGACGAAAAAAGTGTATAAGGCGAGTGTAATTGGAAGTGTTGGAAGGGGTAGACCTAGGCGGACGTTTCGGGACCAGATCAGGGACGTCTTGAAAAAAGGCCAGGTCAAGAGTACCCTAAACCGAAGGGCATGTATGAAGGGAATAATGAAAGTGCACGAAGCGAAACAAGTATTTAAGGATCGTAGCAAGTGGAAAGAAGTGGTCTCTGCCTACCCCTACGGGAAAGAGGCGTGATTATATGTATGTATGTATCGGTTCTCCGGAATGTATAACCGCCACCATGTATGCCACTTCATATTTATTTTTACTAACAATAATATATAAGATCGTTAGAAGACAAAACACGCAGACGCAGTGATCGCCCAAGCATTAGCTACACTTAGAAATGGGTAGACAAGTTAATAAGTTACTGCATCCAGTTCTACATGCATACCAGTGAGTTGTTTTGCCTAATATTTTCATATAAAATGTAATTACTCGTTAAGCTAAGGATAATTTTTATAAAGAGAAAACAAGGTTAAAAGTTCCTGTTTTTTGATGACGATGTCGAGTTGTTGTTTGACAAAAATTTACTGAAATGTTTGAGTATCAGGAATATATAATACAAAATTCCTTCTTTATGCTTGTAACTTCATTTTCTACTTAAGTAGTAGTAGTAGTAGTATTAGTATTGAGTAGTAGTATTTATATTCCGCTAGTATTCACAAACTCTTAAGAGTTTGTGAATACTAGCGGCATCCTAACTTAAGATTCAGAATCACGACGAAAGCTTTGGAGAGATCTACGCCCGTTTTACATCTAATAGGTATACAAATCAATCCAGAATGCTCCAGCTGCGTAGACGGAATGAAGAGTGACCACTTGTTGTTAAATGAGGACGTGTGGATAAATGAGACCATCTAGTGTCACTTGTCAGTCGTCAATTTGAAAGGCCTATGTAGGCTAATTTGAAAGGCTAAGATAATCATCAAGTACCTTTTTTGCCCGGGAAAACTACATCTTATTAGTGCCAAGTTGGAACTCCGGGAAAAAACCAACGCAGATGTCTGGGGTTCACCGCTCTGGTACTACGCCCACTCAACTGGCTAGCAAGAAATAGCCAGGGTGGTCGCGGCGATATACCCATTAAAAACTGAATCATATCATTATTTGCATTTTTAATTAAAATTAGCTTTTAATCATAAAGCATCTCAAATTAGTAACAAAATAATAAGATACATTAAAATTATTTAGAAAAAAATATAGGATATTTTATGTGGATGTATGCAAATTTTTGTGTTTAAAAATATTAATATTTAGATTTCAAATGTTTTAACTGATTGTTAACATTCCCTGTCACTTTTAATCAGGGTTCATTTTCAATAATTAAGTATGAGTTTTCTAATTTCATCCTTAAATATAATAGTAGCAGCTTTAAGAACTTTAAGGACAAAGTGTCCTCTTTATTTCTTAAATGTTTTAGCTAGATTTGAATGATAAAAAAGATTTTCAATATGTACATCAAATTATAATAGATTGTTATCATATCTAAGTAATTAAATGAAAAATATTTGAATCAATTTGATGAATTTTACAGGTACAATTTTTTTGTTAAAAAATATTAAAACTGGCCTAAAAATATGAAAATCATTTAAATAATATTTTAAAACTAGTTATATATAATTCCTAGTTTAAAATAGTATTTGAATAAAATAGATATATTATTTGTACTTATCTAAGCAAATGGTAAAAAATAAGTAGCAATAACAGGGAGTACTCATGATGTAACTGACCTGTAAAATGTTCCCAAACACTGCATTCCTGTCTCAGAAAAATGGTAAACAGATTTATGAAATTTAAATAATTTAAAATACTTCATTTGCATCTGGCACTAACTATATATTAATAAGGCAACCCTTTGAATAACACACAGGTACCTTCAAACAGGTCTAAAAGCATACTGGGGTAAGTTACGGAGCATCCACCGAGTAAGCACTCCGTAAAAATCTGTAACCGGGATGTATTAATGCAAAGATCTCTAAATTCTACTTTGCCATTGGACAACCAGCCCCATGCCTAGCTGCGCCTGTGCTAAAAAATGAAAGGGTTGACGATATACCCCTTTTTTAACAACCCCTTGTACTTTACCCCTTTTATGGCAAGCGCACCCTTCAGTAAAAAAATATTTATTTTATATTATACAAACAAAACAGTTACAATGATCATAAGCCACTGAGAATATTTGCAGTGCATATAATAAATTCTCTTAAAATTAAGGTATATTATTTATAATATATTTACTATAGCATTAAAAATATTGATAATAGATCAATATTATTTAATATTTTCAAAATGTTTCCAAGTATTTAATCAAGTTGACTGACCACGTATGTTATTAGCTGTAAAAAATATTTATTCTATTAAAAAATCATTTTTAAGTACAAAAATCATAAGCAGACTGATAACAAGGATTATAACCTGTTCATGTGTCAAGTAATTTAATAATATACAGAGCATATCAATAATTCATTTTAAATAAATAAAGCAAACCATAAGAATAATAAAACAGAAGGAAAATGATCAAAAGTCAAAAGTATAGTTTATAGCGGCAAATTAGAAAGAAAGAAATAAAGATGGGATGATGACATTGTTAGCTTCTATTTACAAAAAGTAACTGTCAAATGTCAATTTCATAAATTGACGTTGGTTAAAACAATTGGGTTTGTCAAATTGTTTGTTGTTGCTGCCTTATATTTTATGTTAAAATTGAAATTTAGATCCTAATTAGTTATCTAACAAGCAAAGTAATGCTGAATAACCTAAATAATTGTCAAAAAATTACTGTTTAAAACGATATAGGTTAAAGTTATGTGGCAAGTCACGACATTGACTAAGATTATATTCCACACAAAAACAAAAGTAAATAAAATTTGAATAACGAGTGAGAAAGTCGGTACGTTTTTTTGGCTTCTACTGAGTGTTGATCAAAAGTTCACATAATTGGTCAGTTTATTGAAGTAAATAAACATATCACCCAAGGATGTATGAACTATGTCATTTGCCTACTACTTTGCCATTGACAAATTTTATCTTAAAGTGTATGTGTATTTAATTATCGTCATGGACTTAGGCAGTTTTTATTCTTGCTATAATATACAAAATAAGATCTAAAATACTATTACAATAAATTAAATCTTTATCTATAAAAATTCTATGTATCAAAAACCAAAGTTTTACATATAACATTTATTTAAAAACAGTGATTTTAAGGATTTAAAAATGACACTTTATCATTTTGGAAATTGCTTAGCACTAGTTATTGCTCCGTATCACATGGTATACAAGTATTCTGGCATGTAAGTAGTTCGTTTACACGTAGTCAAACATATCCATTTAATTGATCAATTCTAAACTGTAATGTGTCATACACACACTTTATATTTACAACCCTATGAAGAAGTTTAAAACTGCATCTCAAGAATGGTGTGCACGATTTAATAATTAAAAGTAGACGTTTTATATGAAATTTTGCATATTTCAATCAACTACTACCATTGTATTTTAAATTTTCAGTTCGGAGTATGCAACATTATCGAAATGTATTTATGCTGGAGGGTTATACATATTTACCCAATTGTGCAAAATGTTATTGCTAGCAACATTCTTCCCTGATACAGATGGCAGCTATGTGCCAGGAGATTACAATGCCTTCTTGGTAAGTGTATTTTGTTTTAATGAATTAACCCACCAACCAGGTACTGACCTGAAAAACTAAGTGAGGTTTGAGGTACACTTTCATGGGAATCAAAGGTGTGAATTCTAAGTTGATCTCAAAGTGTAGCCACTTGGTGACTATGTACATTTAATATCTGAAGCTATTAATAAAACTACTAAACAATCATATCTTCTTAATGTTTTTCTAAATTTATTATTTTACCAGTATTCATGTGTTTTTTAACACAATCCATCCTACGACCTTATCTTTTTAGGCTTCTGGTTTTTTAAGGCTCTCTTCTAAGTTATTGTTTGCCTCTCCTAAATGAGCAGTCATCTTTACCTTCTCACTTACAACCTAAGTCTGATCTGATATTGAATTTTTGGTTTGATAACAATAACTTTCTGGTTCTTGAAAAGAAAGCATTAATTTTTTTATCTTGCAAATCAATTTTGTGAATATTAAAGTACAAAAACTGCATTTTATAATTGATTTCAGGAAATTCTTAAGGCTACTGTAGATTTTGCTGATCTTTTGGGAATTTATTTTGCCCTGAACTCTGTACCAGGCAAGGGCCATGCCAAGATCCTTACGTCAGCTCTTGGATGGGCATGTGCCGAGGTTAGTTCTAATAAAAAAAATGTATTAATAAAGTGGTCAATATCAACTCCTTGGGTCAAAATCGGTTTCCCAGTGATTGACATAAAATTGATTTTAGATTTTGATAAGATCTAAAAGTTGGCCTCTATTTATTAACATAAGCTTTAACTTGAAACTTATATAGTGTAAACTCTTTATAAAATCATTCAATTTAACAACAAACTCCTTAAAATGTCGAAATAGCTTGACTGGTTGGTTTACTTTGATTTCTATACAATAAATACACTCTATATAAGTGTTATGCTCATTCTATTTAACAACAAAAATAAGGCATTATACACTGAGGAACAACAAGTGGATGAAGAAGATGAAACAGACCCTCCACAGATGTCCCTCCACCAAGCATCAATCAAGCAATTAGTGAAACTATTATTCTATTATATTTATATAATCAAGTCGATCCGGCAGTATCTCAAGAAATGAGTAAAATACATAAAAAAATTCAGTTAAAATATTGGAGCAGCAAAAAACATCAGATGAAGATAACAGATTATTTAAATTCTAATTTATGTGTACTATATTTGTAAATACATACATATTATTATAGAATAGTAAAATAATATTTTTTTTTAAATATTTCCCTCCATTTAACACCACTCTCTATAAAGCTGTAAAATGCACAGTTCGTTGAGTGTTGTTATATAGAGTTTACACTGTAGTATAAAGGTTGTGTTATGTGTACAAACTTGCTATAAAGATTACTAATATTTTAGTAAGTATTAGCATTGAGTAGGTATAGACTTATATTTTGTATCAATACGAAAAAACTAGAAACAGGAATTTTAAAGTAATTTGGTTATGGAGGTCTGAGTGAGGTATCAGTCCATTTTAGAAAAGGGGTCTCTTGCCTAAATAGTTTGGAAATCCCTGTATAAAAACTTAATTCATCGTTGAACGTAGCTTAGGCTTAACTTAGCAAAAGACATGCTCATGGCTCACTTAATAGTAAGCAGTTACCATGACCACCTAGGGGTTGCATCACGATATAGAAATTAGCATCACCACACTGCCATCTACTCAAGAGAGCTGGATCCTGGGGCATTTATGTCAAAATAGAATAAAAGGTTATTATAACGGCAAATTGAGACACAAGGAGTGGTTGCCATCCAAACGGGATTATTATGTTAATTACTCAGTTACAGATATCAAGTAAACTTCTGCAAAGATACAGAAGCTACCTGAATTTAACTTTCAAAATTTTAAACGTTAATAGTAACCCATATCCTTAATTTGCTTGGACATAAAATATTGTATATATCGACGCTTGAAAGGCAACCTTTACTAACCGACACTGAGCGAACTTTTCAGCAAAGTGATTTGAAGTTCAAATTTTTAGATATAATTATAGATTTAAAACTTTATGCTGAACAATTTAATAAATTAATGACATATTTATATTGTTACTGTTATGTTTTCAATAAATAACAAGCTTGTATCAATTGTAGTTGTTTATTCACCATTTTACAAAATCCGACTGACATATATGGGTAGAAGTATAAAGAACATGTCACGTGATTACCTTAAATCTACCTACATAATACCTTCACCATAAGTACTTTTATTGTACATATATCATTTACAATGAATACATATTATTATAAATCAATTATTATTATTAATCAATTATTATTATTTCAATCTACACTCCAATAATTTGCGCCCATTCTTCTGGTGGTGGTATTGTCACATCTGTCTTATCATTAGTCTCACAATCATTAACATTATCATTGTTTTGAATCTCATCCGGTTTAACATTAGGTGGCCTTGTCCTAAGCAGTTGGTCCACATGTCTTCTATGTGTAGTTCCATCATCAGTTTTTATTTCATAAACAGCTGGACCATCTACGGCAGTGACAACCCCACGCTGCCATTTCTGATTCATGTTATAAAGTCTGAATAAAACATGATCTCCCGTTTTAAATGTCTTTTTTGGATTCCCTTGATTCTCCTCCCCTTCAATTTCTAAATTATCTGAAAAGTCTGAGTCTGGATGTAAGGGTGTGAGGGCAGTCCTGAACTTTCGGCCGTTAAGCATCTCTGCAGGGGACTTGCCCGTCACAGTGCTTGGTACAGTACGCATATGAAATAGCACTCTCGCTACTCGCTCTGACCAAGTCATAGGGGATTGTTTTTTGAGTTTAGATTTTATGGATTGAATGGTCCTCTCGATTTGACCATTAGTGGCCGGATGATAGGGCGCTCCAGTGATATGTCGAATCCGGTTCTTTAACATAAAGTCTTGAAACACCTTAGAGGTGAATGCCAGTCCATTGTCAGACACCACTATCTCTGGTAATCCAAAGTCAGCAAAAATTTTTCTTAACAGGTCAACTACTGTTTTGCTCGACATGAAAGGCACCATTTCAATTACTGGCCATTTGCTATAAGCATCAATCAAAACTAGGAAGGTTTTACTCATGAATGGCCCCATGAAATCTATGTGAACTCTTGACCATGGCTTGGTAGTGGGCTGCCAAACATGTCCTGTGACTGGAGGATTATTCCTGTATGACTGACACTTCTCACACTGAGCTACAAGTTCTTCAATGTCTTTATCCAAAGAAGGATACCATATGTATCCTCTAGCTATCATTTTTGTTTGCACTATTCCGTAATGGCCTTCATGCAGCTTTTTTAGTACATTAGCCTGTAGCACTTTGGGTATTACTACTCTGTTCGACCACAAAACACAGTTTTTATTTAACGACAAGTAGTTTCTTCTTCTATAATAGGGCAGTATTTCCGGGTCTTCTGTTGTATTTGGCCAACCATGTAGAAGATAATATTTGACTCTTTTTAGCACCTGATCTTTATCTGTTTCCTTAGCAATAGTCTTGGAATCTATATCTGATTGTTCCAATAAGAATATATCATGCTCATCATCTTCATGATCTTCCCTGGTGTGTGGAGTGGGCCAACGACTGAGACTGTCAGCATTGCCCATGTCCTTGCCGGGACGGTATTTAAGATCATAGTCAAATGTGCTTAGAGTCAATGCCCATCTCAACATTCTATTGGAAACCAATTCTGGTATTGGTTTATTCCGGCCAAAAATTCCCAGAAGGGGTTTGTGGTCTGTAAATATTACAAACTTTCGTCCCAGCAAATACTGTCTGAACTTCTTCAAGCCGAACATAATTGCTAAGGCCTCTTTGTCGATCTGAGCATATCGACGTTCATGAGTTTGCATGGTTCTCGAACCCATTATAATTGGTCTCTCAGTGCCGTCATCCATCTTATGAACCAAGACTGCTCCAACCCCATATTCGCTTGCATCACACAGCATGTAAAGCTCTCTCTCTAGGCTGTAATGCACCAGCGTCAAGTCAGAAGTAAGTAATGACTTAGCTTTATCAAAAGCTGATTGTTCAATACTACCCCATTTCCATTTTACATTCTCCTTCAGCAATTTGTACAGGGGTTCCAATACTAGCGTTTTGTCTTTCAGGAATCTCTCATAAAAATTGTATAGGCCTAGAAATGCCTTCAGTGACTTTTTGTTTGATGGAGCTGGCTTTTCAGAAATCTCACGGATTTTCTCTTTAGAAGGATGTACCCCAGTTTCATCAATCTCATAACCCAAAAAGGTCACTCTTTTTGTTGAGAAAATACATTTTGCTCTATTTAGCTTCAGCCCGAGGTCTTCCAGTCTTTTCAGTACCTGCAATAGTCTTTCATTGTGTTCCTGTAACGTTGAGCCGCAGACCACTACATCATCCAGCAGACAGGCAACTCCTTGTATTCCACCCAGTAGTGAACTCATTAGTCTCTGGAATATTGCCGTCGCAGCATTAACACCATACGCGAGTCGATTCATTCTCATCAACCCCAATGGTGTGTTGAGAGTGAGAAGCTCTGCTGTCTCATCGTCCACTTTCAACTGATTGTAGGCTTGCTTAAGATCTACTTTTGAAAAATATTTTCCCCCCGCCAAAGCAAAAAAAGCTTCATTCGACGTCGGCAATGGGTAGCTATCGGTTAGGCATGACACATTGACTGTGCTCCTATAATCTCCACACAGTCGTAACGAACCATCAGGCTTGGGCACTATAGTCAGTGGAGTCGCCCAACGCGAGTGCTTTACTGGGGAGATTATTCCGTCTTTCATCATCTTGTTTAATTGTTCATTAACTTGTTCACGTAACGGGAAAGGAACAGGACGACAACGCAAGAAAACAGGACTTACTCCTTCCTTACAGTCTATATGCACTAGCGGTCCACTGTACTTGTCCATGTTACCATCAAACAACTGCGGAAACTTCGATACAAAGTCAACTGTCTCTTCAGTTACCGAATTCACGCCCTGAATTGAAATACCTAAGGGCTCGAACCACGCACGTCCCAGTAAAGCTGGTCCTCTGCCACAACTCACTAACAACGGTAACTTAACACTTTTACCGTTATACGCAACGTCCACAATCATTTCGCCCACGATCTTCAACACGTCATCTGTCCACGTGACCAACTTAGTTTTGCACGGCTTCAGCTGAGCAGGGAACGCGCGGCGGTGCTGCCGGTACAGACTGTGCGGCAGGATGGCGCGCGCGGAGCCGGAGTCCACCTCCATGACCAGCGGCACGCCGTTAGCCGTCACCTGCACCATGACGGGCCGTACGCGCGCGGTGCCGGCGCCCGACACGCCGTGCACTCTGTGGTAGATGCCGTGACTCTCTTCCGCGCTGTCTGTGTTGACGCTTATTTCCCCGTCGGAAGCTGAGCGACACTCGTCACATTGGTTAACGTGTGTTCTTCCCGTTTTATTTAAGTTTGCTTCGCAGGCGGCCTTAGTATGTCCTTTTTTGTGACACTTGTAACACGTTGCGTTCCGAAATTTACATCGTATATTAGCGTGTCGCTTTGCACAATGCACGCACTGTTTTGTTTGGACAGCATTTACATCCATCGGCTCACTCGACTCTGCACTCGTGCTAGGATTACTCTGAGTGACATCACAATGTGTTCTCGCTGATACCATATTTTCTCTAGTACCGTCGGCAATGGCCTCGTAGTTGAGTGCACGTTGAACCACTTTTTCGTATGTTAATTCGGTGACCTCTATTCTTAGAAGCTCTTTTTTCAACCCTCCATCTTTGACCCCAAGTATTATTTGCTCTGCGATCCGGCGCGGCAAATCACTAAACTGGCAACGGGAGCTGATGTCGCGCAACGCCGCCACAAAACTTGTGATTGACTCGTTGCTTCTTTGCTTCCTGTTGTAGAATTTTTCTGTTTCTAATATCGGATGCGGCGTGGGTACAAAGAATTTGTTCAACACTCCAACTATTTCGTCAAATTCGACTTCACTGGGCCTTTGTGGTGACAACAATGACACAATTAATGCAAACGCTTCTTTGCCGCATTGCGACAAAAACAAGGCACGTTTCTGCACGCTTTCCAATGGGCCTGACGCCTCCAACGCGAAGAACAGTTGCTCCCGGTAGTTTTCCCAGCTATCCTTATTTGGTATGAACTTGCCCGGCAACACTATGTTCGCGATATATGATTTATCACCCATTTTCACATTTACACGTCGCCAATGTTATGTTTTCAATAAATAACAAGCTTGTATCAATTGTAGTTGTTTATTCACCATTTTACAAAATCCGACTGACATATATGGGTAGAAGTATAAAGAACATGTCACGTGATTACCTTAAATCTACCTACATAATAGTTACTATAATCACATCTGCAGGTATGCTACATGTAGACATCCTGTCTGAGACCTCCTTAACAACATGCAATAAGTGTTTTGCCTGGACATGTTTTTCAATGTTATTATTTATTAATTTTTCAGGTCCTGGTTTCCCGCAGTGTTATCTTATGGGTAGGCGCTCGTGGATCAGAATTTGACTGGAAATATGTGAGATCGTGTGCCGAGTCCAATGTAGCTCTGGTGCAACATGCAGCCACCGCTGCTTTAGTATGGCTGTGGACACGTAGTGACCTCCCACGCAAACATTCCCCTGTTGTAGTATCCTTGTTAGCTTTTACACCATACAAAGGACTCATTGAAGATGCGTTTGGGCGTGTAATGGCCCTCAGTCCGTGGTCCATGCTCGCTTTGAGGGCATTTTATACAACGGGATTCAGTCTTACTGCGTTGGGCATATTTGCTGATTTAGCTCAGCAAATTCAATGAATGATTAAGTGTAATTGACGTAAATATAAATTAATTTATAAAAAAAGTAATAGATTTCCATGCCTCTTTGTGAAGGTACACTTCCATGAACCTAATTTTCTAAATGCAAATCAAATAAATGACAAATTTGCTTTTCACATGGAATGGCAATTGTTTGATCCTTTAATTTTAAAAGGAAAATGATTTGTGTATGATCATTATGCATTTTAAGACTCCCTAAAATCAGATAGAGATGGCCCATTCTTTCCATGTGGTGTTGGTCCTCCAATGAAGTACATTTACTAATTTCTTACTGATTATGATTTGAAAAAGCATGTTACACTTGACGTTTAGATCATAAATACAAACTGTTTGTTACTTCCTAGTGATAAGTTAATGTAAGAGACAATGTTTGTCAATAAATTAATTTAAAATGGTTGAGAATATAACTCAAGTCTATTTTATTTCCATATAAAATTAAAGGGTTGCGCTGTGATTTTGTATTAAGTTTGGATGAGCATCTGCTAGAGTTTTAAATAGTTCTTGCACATTTGCAAAGCTCCAAGATATTTTTTTGGGTGAAGTTTCTAAGACCTTGATATCTATGTCTGGTCTTACGTCTGCTCTGGTATCATTGTGGCTAATGTTGAATTAGTGCGTATCTGTATGACTTACAATTTGTTCTGGCCAAGGGATGCTTATACATTGCCTAATTAGAGCTGTCATTTTTATGTAACAAAATAATCGCTGTTTATAGTAATTATAAACATGTAGGAACTTTGAATTATGATTTTACTAAATTTTGACGACCTCGGTGGCGTAACGGATATGGCACTTCGTTACGCTTGCGGAGGTCACGGGTTCGATTCCCGTCTCGCGTCTGGGTGTTTATGTATAATATGTATTTATTTACAAAAAAAAATTATTTAAGTAGTTTATCAGTTTTCTAGTGCCCATAACATAAGTGCTATGCTACTTACTTACTTTGGGACTAGATGGAGCTGTATGACTTGTGTCAGCATATTTATAGTATATTGTTGTTATTTTAACAGAGTGGTGATGCTGTCCATATAAACCATGTAATGATATCACAAACAATTGTTTTTATAAACTCTTATGAGTTAATGCCTCTTTTGACTGTTTGTTTATATTAGAGAAGATTAGTTTATATTAAAGAGATACAAAAAGCAGTACCTTAGAAACTGACAATATAATTATAGTAGTAATAATAATTAAAAAAATTGCAAGAAACAAATATTTTGGTTTTGAAAAAACGGTAAATTCGTGTACAAGATCTGCTTGCTTTATTTCTTCATAAAGTCATTTAGTTTTTGGTTCTAAACTAAATCCGGTTATGGTTTGCCGGTTCCTGAATGGTGGAATTTGGCAACATACTTAAACTACCTCTATATACCACTGCAGTTGCGAGATCGTAAGTTGTGTATCACATTGCGTAGACCACTCGATCTCTGAGAGAAAAACCATAACAATATCTCATAAAGGTTCAGCTGAGATTTGTTTAAAAAAATATATATATAGGTGTCGCTTACGACAACGCTTTGTTATCGTTTATTATCGATTATTTGTTATCGTTTAAGAATCGTTAAGAAGTTCTTGTAGAAGTTGAGAACAAGAATAACATTTGTCAGCGTTGTGGTTGAATTTGGCGAATTTCAAGACTTCATGTGTATATAACATGGAGAGTGAAAGTACCTACATACTTTCAGTGAGTCAACTTCAATAATATGCTCGCCAATTTCCAAATAAGGTATCAGTATACAGGGTTATTGGTAATTCGACATATTCCCGCTATGAGGTGATAAGGGTGACTATTTGCGATAATTTTAACCCCCATATGCATTATGCAAAAGTGAACCATTTTTGAGTTATCATGTTTTTTTAGCTTTTTTCAAAATAAGTCAAAAGTGCAACATTAAAAATTTACTTTAAAAAAAGTATCAATTTAAATCTCATTTTTTTCTTCTGATTTATGAAAACGATTAAACATTGGTTATCAATATTAAAACAAGTATCGATCCAAATTTAAAAATGCGAGATGAAAAACTACATTATTTAAATATTTTATTGAGATTTTATTCCACTAAAATGCCTTAAAAACAAAAAAAAAACGTTATTAAACTTGGCTCGCAGTTGTTTTAAATCATAGCCGTTTTCTTAGCTCTCTAACAATGCATCTATGAACTTATTTCAAAGAAACTGAAAAAAAATGATCACAAAGGAAGCAGGGGGAAATTTGTATTCTAACTTAAAGTCGTTGTTTAAAATTTCCATAAAATTAATTAAAAACAATACCCAATGTAAATAAAACAAAAATTTAAAATATAAAAATGTTATGTTGGTTTGTGTACGCTTCAAAAACTCAAAAAGTTCTGCACCGATCGAGCTAAAATTTTAGCATGATAAATGTAATCCGCATCAAGAATTGTTTTTATCTATTTTTTTTTATCTAATTTTTTATTTCTCATTTCTCAACCATTCAATCACAATGTGCCACAGCGAAGCGTGGCAGGGTACAGTCACAATGTACCACAGCGAAGCGTGGCAGGGTACAGCTAGTTTAAAATAAAATTTAGAACCAATAACAGTTTAGTAATAATAACAATTTATGTAACAATTATGACATTTTGTAATTTAGCCTATAATTAAAGTTCTTGCTCGAAGTGACTTCCCCTATTGCGCACTCAAAGACGCATTCTTTTTCTGAGTTGTCCAAAAGTGTCGTTTCTAGTCATCGAACTATATCAAAATAAGTACCTATCCTCTATTTTTTAAATTCCACATGACCACCAATTATTTGACGATTGACGTAAAAGTATAATTGTTATTTTCTTAACATTTTTTTTAAGAATTGCAGATCTTTAATGTTAAATGTTAGCAACATATTGACCATGATAGTATTTTTTATTTTACTATTTGTTTAGGATTAATTAAAGTAACGAGGTATCTGAAAAACGAATATATATTTACAAAATCGACCTAGTGGGGTGGTCTACTCCTGATTCAAATGTATCATGATTTTTTAGTAATTGACCGGAATGGCCCACTTTTGATACAATCATCTGTTATGTGAATATACTACGCAAAATAATATATTGAGGACAAGTTAATTTAGTTTTACAATTAATTACTTTTATTTAGTATTTGACCACCTTTATAAGTAATGATTAGTTCCTGAAAGCCATTTTTCACCTCATCTGAGAAAGAGTGCATATTTCATATTTCTGAATTATAATGAAGCTGCAATGCTCTCAACCGTGAACGATGTTCGTTGACAGGTCAAATATGCAATTTCTGAGTTCTGACTCGGGCGCTTTGCTGAGAAAACGTCAGAAAATGACACTGACCAATAATATAACATTATAGGTCTGGAACCGCTCCATAAATTAGATGATCAGTAAAAGCATCAAGATCAGCTAAACTTAATTAAGAAAATAAATGTTATTTTATGAAATAAAATATTACAATACGATATTGAAATTTAGTAATTGCTCATAAAAAGGAAAAAAAAGACCAGTTCAACGAGAAATATTCCAGAGACATTCTTTTATATAATTTTATGCAATTTTCCTATTATTTATATGAATTAAAACGCCAAGTGAACATCTCATCGTAAACATCTGGATGGTCATCTACTGGTGCAAAATATGGTCAACTACTAGATTTTCGTATTTGTTAGATGGTCAAGTACTGAATCTCTAATGTTAGTTATATTTTATTCAATCAATATACAGGGAAAAACACTAGTTTAATTTCAATAAAAAACTTTCGTAGATTTCACAAAAAGAAACACTATAATTGAATTTCGGGTGTAAATTAAGCTTAAGCATTAAAAAAGGATATTCTGTACCCTTAAGTGGTCCACTACTGGTGCTCTTACCTTAGGTGGTGTTCATATGTATGATATACTAGCAGCCCGTCCCAGCTTCGCACGGGTATTTAACAAAAAATTAAACCCTTCTATTTTTTTTCGGTCTCGGGGAAAAACCTCTCTTGACGGGTTATCCCGGCCCGGGGGGACCGAGGGATATAAGGGACTCCGGAAAAGATGTTCGACCCACTAAAAAACCCCGCTGTTCTCCTATCGTCTACGCCCGGGCCCACGGATATATGGCCTGCCGATCTCGTGGCCCGGGCCGGCGCCGGCCCACGCTTTGTCTTAAAGCGGGCCCCTTCTAAAGTGCTGGCGCCAGGGGGTCAGGGTTTCGTCCCCCCGGCGCTCTCTTGTAACAACTCTAGGAGTTGAGGGGGGCTGTGGAACAGCACGCGGCCTTCTCCCTCGCGGCAATAGTGCGGGCGGCGGATCCTCCCCCGAGGGGCCGCCCGCGGCCGTTTTCTACGGCGGCCGGAGATCGTTGTCCGCCCTCCGGCGCCGACGACGCGGCCTACGTTGACGGGAGGGGAGTGTGGTGCTGGACTCCCGCTCCCGTCCGCCTCCCTTGCAGACACTACTGCCTCGCAAAAGGAGGCGACGGCCGTCCATCCAGGATCGCCCCCGACCATGGACAGAACCAGGGCCAGGAGTGACAGGTCCGCGGCCAATTCCGGACGGGACTCGCATCCCCGTCGCGTGCTAGTCAGGCGTGGGTACGACTACCAGATGACACTCCAGAAAAAGCAGAGTCGCCTGACGTCGTAGCCGGCCCAGCAAGACCAACCGACAGCGAGGATGCAATTCCCGCCCCGGGAACACTCTGTGCAGGCGCAGTCGAAATAGGCATGGTTTCGACTACCAAATCAGGTCCCAGGGTAGAACCCGGGACCCCAATCAGTATTCGCAATCATCCCACCGGGGACCACGCTACGAACAGAGAGCTAAGTTGGAAAGGATGTAAGAGGTAGACGGAAAGAAAGGTAGGACTCTGTCGCCTCGAACGGAGAGGGGAGTGAAGCGACGGATGCTCAGGCACCTCGGGTACGCACACCCGTGCACTCCTCGGACAGAGGAGCGCCCCTGAGGGCAAACCCTTCTATTTGCGTCAGGTTACTAAAAAAATAAAATTATAAAGAAAGTTTGAATATTATTATTTCTATGAGCTTTTATTTTAATGATTTTTTTTTGTTATTACTTTTTATTTATTTTTCGTTATTTTTTAATAAGTATTCTAATTTTTGTAAAAACCCCAGTGACGCACGCCTACATTGCATAAGGTGCTGCCTAGCTAGCCGAACAGGGTGAGCGGCTACCACGCAACATTTTTCTAATACTTACATTTTTAAACTCGTGATATCTTTCGAATGGAATATCCGAATTGAATAAATCAAAAAGTTATATGAAGGTAGTGAAGCCGTTTTGAATATAAAGTAATTTATTTTGATAAGGATTAATACCAAGATCCAAATAAAGAGCCTTTTCTAGGGGCGGCATTTCAATTAAATTTTTAAAATAAAAAAACACTTATTGTGGCATAACTATAATAGTTAGACATATGCTGTCGCGACACTTTTTGTAAATAATTATGTGTTCTGCAAAGTTGTAGTACATTATTTTATTCTATCGTCAATAGTTTTCGCAACGCACGCGATTTAAATAATATTTTAGGTAATTTTTTTACACTTTGGGTTACATTATTGGAGTTTTAGTAAGGATCCCTAATTTTTTTGAAAATATAATATAGCCTATGTCACCCGGGGATAGTGTAGCTTCCCAACAATGAAAGAATTTTTTAAATCGGGTCAGTAGTTTCGGAGCCTATTCAAAGCAAACAAACAAACAATCAAATCTTTCCTCTTTATAATAGTAGTATAGATGATACGATTAAAACAATGATTACATTATCCTATGTCAGAAGTGAAACTTCTTTGGCAAACTAATTTAGTGAACTCTAGACGGCCATGAATCAACGCATTGTAAGATTTCTACAAGTTTAATAAATAGACTGTGCTTCGAACGGAAATGTTTGGTATAATAAATATAATATTAGTTCTTTACCTATGAACTTGCCGTTCTGCAGTACTGGCCATTTCAAATCAAAATAATTTTTGTTTGGCTAAGAATTCTAATTTCAAATTAATTTTATTTTAAAAACATGGAATTCTTTTTCCAAAAGTAGTTGTTTATTGATTAGTGTTATATTATCATCGCATTTCAATCGTTTTCGTCATCATGGATACGTTAAAAATTCGAGTAATTATGGAATATGAGTACCGTCGTGGCAGCAACGCGGCACAAGTGGCACGCAACATCAACGACATTTACGGAGCTAACACTATAAACCAACGCACCACCTGGTTTGCTCGCTTCCGTTCTGGGAATTTCGACCTGAAAAATGAACCTCGCGGTCGTCCGAAGACTTTGGTCGACAATGACGAATTAAAGGCGATTGTGGAAGCTGATGATACACAATCTACGGCTGAATTAGCAGCAGCTTTCGACGTTAGCGTCAAAACAATATTGGTCCACTTGCGTCAAATTGGCAAGGTAAAAAAGCTTGACAAATGGGTGCCCCACGAACTCAATGATCGCCAACGCGAAGTACGCGTCGAGACGTGCCTTGCACTGCTCAACAGACACATATGTGAAGGAATTTTGAACCGCATTGTTACCTGCGATGAAAAATGGATTCTGTTTGATAACCGCAAGCGCTCAGCAAGTTGGTTGGATCCTGGTTCAGTACCTAAACAATGCCCTAAACGAAAACTTACCCCTAGAAAAGTGATGGTCACTGTTTGGTGGTCCAGCGCCGGTGTGATTCATCACAGCTTCTTACGAAACGGGGTGAGCATTACTGCAGATGTGTACTGTGAAGAACTGAACACAATGATGGAGAAGCTGGCACATCTCCAACCAGCATTGGTCAATCGCTCGTCTCCGCTGCTCCTGCACGACAACGCGCGACCTCATACTGCACAGCAGACGGTTTCCAAGTTGCAAGAACTGGGGTTGGAAGTTCTCTGTCATCCGCTCTACTCACCAGACCTTGCGCCTACAGACTACTACTTTTTCCAGAATTTGGATAACTTCTTGGCGGGAAAAAAATTCAATACCCGAGAGGCAGTACAAAATGCCTTTGAAGAATTTGTTGCCTCCCGTCCAGCTGATTTCTCTAAGAAGGGCATCAATAAACTGTCACTGCGTTGGCAAAGATGTATTGATTGCATGGGTGACTACTTCGATTAATACAAATAAAAAATACATGAAAAAAATTCGTTTAAATTTTTTCACACAAAACGGCAATTTCATAGGTAAAGACCTAATATTATAAAGAAAGGCTCCGAAACTACTGAACCGATTTGAAAAATTAAAAAAAAATATGGTTCCTTACTAAAACTCCAATAATGTAACCCAAGGTGTAAAAAAGTACCTATAATATTATTTACAACGCGTGTGCTGCGAAAACTATTAATGATAGAATAAAATGTACTACGACTTTGCAGAACACATCATTATTTACAAAAAATGTCGCAACAGCATATGTTTAACTATTAAAGTTATGCCACAATAAGTGTTTTTTTATATTAAAAATTTAATTGTAATGCCGCCGCTAGAAAAGGCTCTATAATTGTATCTTGGTGTTAATCTTTATCAAAATAAATTACTTCATATTCAAAACTGCTTCAATTCTTTTATGACTTTTTGAATTATTTAATTCGGAAATTCCATTCGCAAGATATCACGAGTTTAAAAATGTAAATATTAGGAAAAACGTTTTACATCTTCGTGACGCTAATTTGCGTTTCATCTGTAACGTGACGCTAATTCCTTTTCATCCTTAAAGAAAGTTTATCCTCGTGCGCCCAAAGAAGTTTCACTTCAAAAATGTTACGAGACTTTTTATAGATTATTTGTTATAAATAATATCTAACAAGTTTTTCAAAATTAGAGTTGTGAGTGTTTGCATTTTCTCACTAACACCCTTCGTATTGTGTCGCGCGCGCGTTCCGCTAGAGTTAGAGAGGGGGTAAAAATCGCACGATCTGGCCCAAGGAATATACTACTCTCTTACGAGAGATCTGGCCACATTGGTTGCACCTGTTATAATCAAAACAATAATGCTGTTGTTTAAATTTGCTTATAATGTTTTGTAATTCAGATTACTTACAAAGTTTAAAATATATTTTATCGAGTTAATTAATTGATAATCAAATAGAAGCGAAATAATTGATTCGTCGCTTCTACTTGCTATTGATATTTTTACCAATATAATTTACCAGGCCATAAGATCTTATTTAAAAAAAATTACCAATTAGGGATGCTCAATATTAGAAAAACATCGATGTTAACATCGATTTAAAAGTATTGATGTACAAAAAACCACGATATCAAAACATCGATGTCTAAAAACATCGATGTTTTTGGTAGGAAATAAAACTATCTATTTTATATACGTGTTTGTTAATTAAAACTACGTTTTACGGATTATAAGCGCGGGTTTAATTATGGGGCTTGACTCCGACATTTCGGTTGGTTTTCAGCACCCATATTCACGGAATGACTCAGATAACAAATGTCAATAAGAACAACTTATTTCATTGCTATTTTAATGTATTTTGTTTATGGTTACAATTAACTCTATGGGGACCTAGTCGATTATATAGCCATCCTCAAACCGTGTAATTGTATGATGTGGAGAAAAAGACTGACAGAGAATCTCCACTACACGGTTCCTAAGCTAATACTTCATATAATGTCAAGAGAGGGATCAAAATATTAAGTGAAAGGAAAAATTATTAAAATGAAAAGGAAAAAACTAAGGTGTGTTCCGGCTCACGCAGAAGGCACTCATGATGTCTCTCGGTCGGGTACCTATTGTTTACTAGGCTTGAGACTTAATAGTTTTGATTATTGGGCCCCAAACTTGAGGTACTTGCCAACCATCTTTTCAACGATTCGATAATTTGATATTTTGTTCTCTTAACAGCGATGTGTCGATGTTATCGAAACCAAAACATCGATGTGTCGATGTTATCAAAACTAAAACATCGATGTTTTCCAGCTAAACATCGATGTTTATTCAATATCGATGAATATTGACATCCCTATTACCAATATAATCTCAGAATAGATATGGCGTATTTAGGCTGTATGGACCAAGTCCTTTGCCTGCCAGATTGGCAAATTAAAACAACAACAGATATGGCGTAGCCAACACAAACAGAAGCTGAGATTGTATAAAAATTAAATAGTACAATCACAACGAAGAACGCGAGGGTACTATGTTTGTGTTATCCATGAAGCTATTTTATTTTTATAGTGAATATATAAAAAACGTGCCTCAAAATCGTTGCATGTAACCCGTTTAGTATACTAAAAGATTTTATAATGTATTTCCATAATTTTGCATTTTGGAGTGTGTTTGTGATAACGTACACAACTTTCTCGGATGCCGAAGTGAGGCTGCGATGCGGGATTGGTTCCAAGACGAATTTAACCTTTAACAGGTCTGTGGATGGCATTCCGGGGCGGTACACAGCCGAATTGTGTACGAAGGCCCCCCATAAAAATACCAATTGGACCTTGCAAGCTTTGATAAACGGCGACGATGGCGTATACTGTAATCAGACTCACCACAGGAAGTATCCGGGAATTATACACTCGTCGTTTGAAGTGGAATTGAATTTTACACAACTAAATTGCACATACGTAAGTGATTTGGATTATTATTTCCGATATTTTTGTGTTTGTTTTTGAAGGCGATAATAATGATTAGTTGTATTATAGAACTATTATTATTTTCTAATTTTAATCTTCTAATCAGCATTTCATCCTAATGCAGAATTCAAAGCTTTTATTTGAAAGCCCTTTGATAACATTTCCTTTTATTTTGTGAAGAAGTATTAGAAAACACATATAATGGAGACTAAACAATGTTTACTTAGGGTGTAATGCCCCATACAGCTCTCCTCAATGACTAAAACAAATAAGTGGAATGAACCAGAATCATGTACTAAAGTGTAGATAGTTTATAAAAGTTCAGTTAAAACTTACCAATGGATAGAAATTGTGCTATCAAGTTATCTGTACATATATAAGGAAAATGGGGTTCCTTTGATGCACCATCACAACAAAACTACTGAACATTGGGATGGGACTACAACCATTAGACTCCATCGACTTTTTCATGTTTTTTAAGTTGTTATTTTACGCTTGCGGAGGTCACGGGTTCGATTCCCGTCTCGCGTCTGGGTGTTTATGTATAATATGTATTTATTTACAAAAAAAAAGTTTAAAAGTAGTATATCAGTTGTCTAGTACCCATAACACAAGTGCTATGCTACTTAGATTGGGACTAGATGGCGCTGTGTGAATTGTCACAAAATATTATTATTATTTTATTATTACTTTTGCCTGTTATTTGCCCAACGGAGTGGGCATGATCGCCTAGTGTGAGTATATAATGAAAAGTATTGATCCATTTGAAAATGCTTAAGGAATAAAATTCTTGTTAATTGGAAACTCTTGGCCAAAATTATGTTGTGTACAACTAATGTAGATTGTACTAAATAATATTAAGTAATAGATTTACAGTTCAGATAATATTAGTCTGCCTTTCATTTTGTTAAATTATATATATATATATATATATATATATATATATATATATATATATATATATATATATATATATATATATATATATATATATATATATATATATATTATCAGAATTTAACTAACAGTACCCAATTATTTTGATCCCCAAGCCGGCCGGTCACTGTGGGGAGATCGACCAAGATCCCCCAGTTTATATTAATAGCCATTCAGGAAAGGACCAAATTTCAGATTTTAAAGAATTACAATCCTAGATTATATCTACCTTAAACACACGGACTCTAAAGAACAGAAGAGAGCCTCCTTGAATTAGAGAATTCCTTAGAGAAAAAATAAAATGGGATAAAGTAAGAATTAGTGAGATGCAAAGGCTAGGTGAGGCCATTGAAGAAAGGAATAACTATACTTTATAAATTATCATAAAGGAAAAAGTCAAGAAGGAGTAAGTAGGATTTATTGTAAAAAGACACTGAAGAAGTATACTTCTCTCTATATAGAAGAGATTGTAGCATTTTGCATTGTGACTGAATAGCTGCTTTATATTTAAAAAATACCAAATTATAAAAAATAATGTATTATACAAATCTATGCACCAACAGAGCAAGCTGAAGAAACTAAAGTTGACAATTTCTACAGTAAACTAATTATGGGCGATTTTAATGCTCAAATTGGCATTAGACAAAAAATAGTTGAACAATTCAGACATGGAAAAAGAAGTAAGAATGGACAAAACTAGTAGACTTCCCCTTCTTCAACATAACAGTTTGGATAATATATTTTTAAAAAATCCTCGAAACAAATGGACATGGATCTCACATGACGGAAGGTATGAAAATGAAATTGATTACATTATGAGCAATCATAGAAAAGCTTTTTCTGATACAACAGTAATTAAGAACCTGAATTTTAAGACTAACCATCGAATGGTTCATGTTTTAAAGTTGAATCCACTTAAAATTTGTTAATTAAAATATATGAACGATATAGTAATTAAAGAAAATGTAGAAATAAGGAATAAAATAACATTAACAAACTTAACATTACATATCCAAAGAGAACATGTAAATCATTTACAATTCTATGATGGGTTTGAATCAGTTCTAGATAAATATTTAGTGAAAAAAGTCTGAAAGAAATTTTGTAACATAACCCTGAGTTTAATTGAAGAAAGAAAAAAGTTAATTAATTTGAGCCCCAAAAATAAATAAATCTTAAGAGGTGTTTGTTAAACAGATTAGTAAAAGTATTAGGGAAAATATATGATGCTATAGGAAAGTTAAAGGGATTCATACTTTAGAGAAACATATCGAGAGAACAGGAGGAGCAAAAAAAGCTTTGAGAGAGCTGAGAGAGCAGGGAATGGAATCTAGATTGCAAAAGGACACATTATAACAAGAAGAAAGGAAATAAGGAAAGTTGGTATGCTTTTTTATAAGTCACTATATACTGAGCAAACACCAAAATCCACTTATTGCAAAGAAATGGAATTCGAACCAGAACCAGAAATACTAAAATGTGAGGAAATACTAAATTAAGAAGGCTCAAAAATTGAATTAAACTGTGGGACCAGGTGGTATAACTAACTAACTATTCAAAGACACTATGACTGTAATACGGCCAATATTGGTCAGCATTTTAAACTCAATACTGTCAACAGGTCTTATTCCAATCAATTGGGGACTCTCATATATACACTTATACATAAAAAAGGCGATAAAACAATGTTGAGAATTATCGAGCAGGGAGTCTAATCGCAAATATTTATAAAATATTTGTTAAGGTTGTACTGGAAAAAATTAGATCTGAACTAAATGAAAACCAACTTAAAGAACAAGCGGTAAATTCTGCTGAAAAGATTATTCTACAATTGATCATATAAATACAATCAAGCAGAATACAAGAAACCCTTATATATAGTATTTTCTTTATTGCTATAGGACAGCAGACAGGCTGATCCCCTGGTTAGAATTTAGCAGTTACCATCACCTATGGGTGTTTGCAACACCAGTGGCATCGCAAACACACTGCTGTCCCATAAGGGTACAGGAACTTGGGTTTAAAACATGAAGCCATTTGGATTAAACTCAAGGAACAAGGCATAAGTCCTGCATATGTCAACTGCATTAAATATTTGTATGCCAACAGTAGAGCCAAGTTCAAATGGAATCTCCATTGGAGAATTACCCATTATGAAAGGAGTTAGACTAGGAGATCCCCTATCTCCACAACTATTTCCAGCAGTATTGGAAGTATCTTCAGAAAGATGGATTGTTGTAACCTAGGACTTAAAATTTATGGAGCACTCCTGAATCATCTTTTTGCAGATGATTTGGTATTATTCTAGGAAGGCTCTATTAAATTGGAAAGAATGTTATTGCAGTTGAACGATCGAAAGCGAAGTACAAAGACAAAATTTTGTTTTTTAATGAATCTGGTCAATATTGTATAGTCTGTTTTAAAGCATTCATTTATAAAATTATATCAAGATCTGGAGCTGAGCTGTGGCCTGGTCTATAAAAAGACTGAGGATAGAGTAGTTGTGAATTAGAAAATCACTGTGGATTATGCCAATGCCCCTCCTTCTCCTTCCTCATAGATGGTGGGGAAAAGAGTCAATAATTAATTAATAACAATATTGCATTATTAATAATTAAAAAATCTTTTCATAAAAAAATGTAAAGATGATTAAAAATTATGGCAAATAATTAATATTTATGTATAGTTATGAATACTGAAGAATAGTATTAGTTTCTCAGTGCTGTAAAACCTTTACTAATAAATAAATTTAAAAAGTTTATAATGAAAATGATTCCTTAAGACACCATCTATAAAAATGGTTGATGTCATTTTATTGTAAAATGATTAGAAAAAAAGTTGTATCAACAAATAGAATTTTTTTTTCTCAAATTTTTATGGATTTTCGCTTATAACTTTTTTATTTATGGTTCTACAACTAAAAGTTACTTGACAAAAGTTGTAGATAATTTTATTTACAACAAAAAATGTTAGATATTTTTTTTGTGAGGCCTATAGTTTGTCATTGCACTAACCCCCTCTTGATATCCAAAGAATAAAATTGCGTCCTCTGACAAATGTAACTTCAATGGACTATGATGGATGTATAACTCCCTAAGTTTGCACCACAAATCCGTTGCTTTTCCCATTCAGGCCTGACCGGCAATCTTGCGCAGGTTATCGCTCCATAAGGCTAGGGGGCGTCCTACACTATGATAAGACTTCTTATTTATAAGTTTTCCAATTTATTTGTTGATTTTCTTTTTAGGTTTGCATATCAACAGACCTTGACCTTATATTCAGTAGTTGCTACCTCCTAAAAAGTACACTTGGAAAAGGATCAGCACCCTTTGATTCGTATCACAGTATCTCTAACCAGTTTAATGAGCACAATATTATTGCAAAGCCTCATTATGTGGTAAATAATTATGAGTAAGTAATGTTTATATTGTAATTTTTTATATTTATTGTGTTGATGGTCAAACTGTAAACTTGAGACTGTTGCAGAGATCACATAAACACATTATAATGAATATTAAAAACTGTTATATATATTTATCATAATTACTTTCATCCATCTAATATTTATTTATGGCATATAAACATGACAAGTATTGATAATTATTATGATGATAATGTTTATAAATATTAATATTGTAGTATATGTTGCTGGAATGTGCCTTTATCATTGTGACCATAATTCATCAATGCTGATCATAACCATAGCTCATCATCATTACTCTTATTTCTCTTAACTGAAGTTACAGCCTAAAAGTTACCACTGATAATAATTGTTAAATAATACTTGAACTTAACATGTCTTTTTTGACATGATAATGGATTTTGTCAATTAACAATAGTGGTCTATAAAATATTATCCCATAGGATGATGGGTGGCTGTGCAATATTTCCATTCTTACAGATTATGTGTCATGTGTAGTTATAAATAAATATTTAGAGAATTTAATAATGAAGTAAGTCTTCCTGACCTAATCTCAAACTAAGTGGGTTCGGCACAACATCTCTTCACTCTTCCTCTGTTAGCCGTCATCTGAACATTCACACTTTTTTGTCATTCCATCTTTCCTTTGGTCTACCCCTCATTAAGTATCCGTCCACTCATTTCTAGCAATTTCCTTGTTATATGACATACTTTTTTTCGCATTATATGATCATACCAGGCTAGTATATTACTCTTCAGCTCCTCGATCACTGGTGTCACTTTCAAACTACTCCTGATATATTCATTGTTAATTTAATCTATTTTTGTAACTCCACTTCTCTACAGTATGCCAACCTTTCATCCTTCTCTACATGTCCCAGCATTCTGATCGATATAATAATAACAAAGACTATTGATTTTTTTTGTATATATTTGTGTTTTACATATGAGAACAGTTTGAATTTTATAAGTGGTCACTGCCTATTTTTTTTTTTATAGCGAGAGTTCAGCAGACGAGCAAACGGCTCACCCTGGCAGGTGGTCACCGACGCCTATGGATGTCTGCAACACCAGAGGCATTACTAACGCGCTGCCGGCCTCGAAGAAATTTTATAACGCCTTTTTTGAAGAACCCCATATCGTACCGCGCTGAGAAAACCTCAGCCGGAAGCTCATTCCAGATCCTGAGAGTACGCAACAATTAATATTTATTATGCGATTATATATTATTATGCAATTTACCTGCCCCTAAAGATAAAGTGCTCTGGTACACTTTGTATGTTGCATGACTCTGACATTCAAGCCTGGTGGGACCCTCTAAACTCAATAGTGCATAAGGCTCCAAAAGTTTGTCATGGCATTTGTTTTTATAGGTCCGGGGTCTTGGTCCATTTGCATCCAGGAGTTCCAATTACTGATTATTATATTGAAATGTATAATTTAAACTCAACTAAATCTCAGGTAAGACTAAATTTTTTTTGTATTCATACAAATTCAAGTGATTAGCTTTTATTGCTAATATGTTATATTTAAAATATAATATAGGATAATATAGGTTTGTCTTTACAAAAAATAATATTTAGATATATCTGTACATATACGTCTACTTGAGTCAAACGATCCAGTTAGGCAGGTCCAATTCCGCGAAAGAGGTCACTCGTCGAATTTAACTCGGATGGGCAGGGTTCGGGAAGCTCCGTAAAATCTTTTCGTCCCAAATACCGCAGTGTCTCAAGACGAAGGTTTTTAACCAATGTGTATCGCCAGTGATGACATACGGAACGCAGACGTGGTCGCTAACTATGGGCCTTATGAGAAAGCTCATGGTCGCTCAGAGGGCAATGGAGAGAGCTATGCTCGGAGTTTCCCTGCGAGATCGAATCAGAAATGAGGAGATTCGCAGGAGAACCAAAGTAACCGACATAGCCCGGATGATTGCAAAACTGAAGTGGCAGTGGGCTGGGCACATAGCTCGAAGGACTGATGGCCGTTGGGGTAGAAAAGTCCTCGAATGGCGACCGCGTACCGGAAGACGCAATGTTGGTAGACCCCCCACAAGGTGGACCGATGATCTGGTCAAGATCGCCGGAATAGGTTGGATGAGGGCAGCGCAAGACCGATCATCGTGGAGATCTTTGGGGGAGGCCTTTGTCCAGCAGTGGGCGTCTTCAGGCTGAAATGATGATGATGATGATATCTGTGCAACAAATCAAATATGTATTTTGGTAATACGTAAACCCATAAGTAATAATAAGTAAACCCATAATACAATAAAAACAAAACAAATTTATACAAGTTAATTAATTATATGTTTCTGTTTTGCTTTTGTGCTGCCAGGGCTAATCCATCAAGTAAGTTACTTAAAATTAATAAATTCTTTCCTTGATAAGCAAAACAGTAAAATGGATATACTTTGAAGAGAAAGTCTTCTTTCACAGATAAATTGTGTCGCTTACGCTGGCATGGCCACGCTTTGTGACAACCGAATACTATCGGGGGGGAACAAAAGTCTAACCATGCCGCCTCTGCCGGGCTCCAAGGGGGTTGACGCAAAAAGTGCTGGTTTGACGTCGCTCGTAAAGGGTGATATGCGTGCCAATGAACTCACTACTAGGGGTGCCACAGACCAAGTGAAGTTGAGAAAAACAAGTCAGATAGTGGACCCCGGGCACCGAAGCTAAAGTTCGGTTTGCAACCTGGCCCATACGCTGACATGATGATAATATCTTTCTTTCATATTCGAAACCACAGTGGCCTAAATTGAATATTACTCGTATATTGGTGGTTGTTGATTAATTGTATATTTATCTTCGATGTTTCTTTTTTTATTTAATCTATATTTGTATAATAAATCTATTTTTTAATAATATTATAAGAAGGTAAAATTTGTATTTTTGTAAAGAATAAACTCAAAAACTTATTAAAATGCTACATTATTCTTGACTAATACAGGCTCTATTTAATTGTAGAATAAATTAGGGACCCCAACTAAAACATCAATAGTGTAGAGTAACCTTTCATCACACGAGCTGTGGAAACTTGATCATATGTCTTCATCATAGCACAAAAACCTATGTGATGTCATACGTCCCACTATAATACTATATACCATGCCTAATATTATAAATTATTAGGTGGAAATTGTAACCGAAAATTGTACCAGCAAACAAACTGGGGATATAGTGTGTGACCTCTCCCCTCCTTATGGCTGCTACAAGTTGGTTTTCATCTCCAACGCGCCTTGGATCTCGGGTCTATTCAATCAGAAAGATAAAATTGATTCTGTATTTTGTGAGTATATTTGATTATTATTGTATGATATTTATTGTAATCTGATAAAAAAAAATTTTATGAATGCGAGTGTGAATGGAAGTGTTGGAAGGGGTAGACTTAAGCGGACGTTTCGAGACCAGATCTGGGACGTCTTGAAAAAAGGCCAGGTCAAGAGTACCCTAAACCGAAGGGCATGTATGAAGGGAATAATGAAAGTGCACGAAGCGAAACAAGTATGTAAGGATCGTAGCAAGTGGAAAGAAGTCTCTGCCTATTCCTACGGGAAAGAGGCGTGATTATATGTATGTATGTATGTATGAATGCATTCTAAAAATATATACCAATGACATACTGTCAACAAATTACATATATTTTATAAGATTTGGCTCTAAGCAGTCCATAATACCAACATTATTTAAAATTGTGTTGCCAGTGGTTAGCCATATGCTACGGAAGAAGAAATGGTGAACAAGTAAGCTAAAAGACGGGCCGACAGAAAAACCCTGGTAGGACCCCAAACCCGTTTGGATGGTAACCATCTTTGGTCTATGTCTATATCTAGTATGCCGCCATAATAACCTTGTGTTGTGTTCCCGCATTAGTGATCCACCCCATGAGACGGCAGCATGTTCGCGGTGCCCCTAGCATTGCAAACATTCATAGGCGACGGTAACTGCTTACTGCTTATCTGCTATTCCTCAGCAGTATAAAGTCAAAATTAGTTTTGCGAGTGTCATAACGGTAATTGTGTTGTGGTCAGGCCACGTGGCGACTACCGTGCTGCAAGTGCCTGGAGACAGCTGGAGCATAGCGTGGGTGTGCGCGGCCGTGCTGGGCCTGTGCGCCGCCGCGCTCGCTGCGAGCTGCGCCTGGCGCACGCGCACCGCCGCCAAGATCCGTGAACAAGTGCGCAAGACTTGGGTCGAGAACAGGTATCTCGTTATATATCCCTCCGCTTGTTGTTTCTTTTCATCTTGACCTCTACTCATCCGCTCCATTTCTTATTTTATTTCCATATTAAACAGTTCTTAAGTTTGAATTTATTTTAAAGGCGTACTAAAAGATTGGCAGGGAAATCGTTCGCCCGATCTTGATAGTCGAAATAAGTTGTTAAATTTAGACAGTAAAGCACTTCTCATTTTAATAAAATAATCCAAATGTCAACAAGCATGCCAAAGAGCAGATGATAAGTGGCATTCACCATATCAACAATAAAATAGTGGGTTTTGCCAGTTTTTTGACCCGCCGCCACTTTATTGTAGACAATTATTTTAGAATTTCAAATTTGTCCTACTTTCAATGTTAAATGAGAAAAATAATTTAAATAAAACGGATGACAAATTTTTCCCTAAAAAGTGGTTGACGTCAAGCAGACGCCCGGTTGTAAAAACTAGACCACAAATATTACAACATGTAACCCCATATAATGTGGGATAAGGGCAGGAGGAAGAAGAAGAAGAATTTTCAGTGTATGGACAGTTCACTATACTTATTAATAATTTTTATTAATTTTGAAAATGTCTATGTTGCGCCAAGTGTATTTGCGGGAAGTTTCATTCCAAAGAATTCTGTAGATAGAACGCAGAATTCTTGTTGAGACTTACGGCGATACAACATGCAGAGACTGGTTTTCAACTGATCGACAATTTAGAAATAATTATTTTTAACTAGATAACAAAGAACGTTTTGGCGTTCCGGAAAAATATGAAAACAGAATTGGAGAAATTTCCTGAACAAGACCAAACGTAGTCAAGTGATGGCCAAAACTTTAAATGAAATGTTCCCTGTATTTTAAATAAAGAACTCATTCATCAAGGTCTGCGGTCTTTTTCGACGCTCCATCCAAATGAGACGACTCCATTCAACTGAGCGGTTACACGCTCTATTACTTTGTCTATTCCCCTCTCTGGTTGCAAATTATTCATCTAATGGTGACTACAGTTTTTAAAGGATCTTAAATTTACATACGACTAATACGTGACAATGTATGCCTAGAATAGAATGGATCATAAATCATAATGTTGACCATTAAAATGATTGTTTCAAATTGTCTGCCTTCGCTTCACCGAAAACCCACGCCAAATATATACTTTAATATTATTCGAAAGTACTTTGTAACAGGCCGCGATCGATGTTGTGGCAATATGGAGGATACTTTAATATATGCATATCTATAGCCCTATACATATTATTTGCAAACAAATATAATATTTATCATATTTGTAGAATCCACTTGGTCGTGATATCATAATATGATGAATTGCTTTTTCAAATATACTTAAATACAATACAGTTTAAGTTCAAGTCAGTTTGTTGTTTCGTCAAATTTAAACCGACATATTATTTTTTTCAAATGGATTCAACCACTTTCATTTCATAAATATCTTAAACACACAATGTCAACTTGTATAATTAAAATTGAACATTACGTAATAAAAGCTAAATGCGTAATTAATTAAAATATGACACTAACGAACTTAAGAGCACTTAAAAATACATAGGTACGCACGTAAGATGTTGTATGTACTTTAGCGTAATGAGTATCAGTCACCACGATAATAATGGCCTTACTTTTACTCTGTAGGTAACTTTTTTGAATAATACATACCGTCAACTAAGCTCAAATTTTACAAACGTACTCAAATAATATGAAAAAACAATTTTATCACATAAAATCAAAAACAGTAAATTAACTTTAGATTTGTTAATAAATATCAGTCACTACGATATATATTATATAAATTTACTTCAATATTTTGTTGAATTTATTGAACCTATATGGCTGTCGTCTCCGTTGCTAGGCTACGGAAAACGTCTTGAAATCTATTACATTGCAATTTATACAGTATTTAAATGCATTACAGTTCATTTTGGATTACCTACGGAGATTTTATATTTTAAAAATGTTGACTAGCTAACTTCAAGGTGTCGGTTTTTTGTGACGATGTGCGCGCGCGCATCTTAAAACTTTACTCTCATAATTTTTCCCTAACGCACCAAAAGAAGTATAATTTCAAATATATATATATATATATATATATATATATATATATATATATATATATATATATATATATATATATATATATATATATATATATATATATATACAGGGTGACTTTGCCTCACCCGTCCAAATTCACATAGAAGAATCTTTACTAAAAGTTATGAGAAACATTTATTTTAGTTTAGTATCGCATAGTACAAAAATGTTGAGTAATCAGCATCACAAAGTTATCACAAGAACTCGCAATTTATACTTGACACCTACAGTCGACAAGTGTCAATGACCTCTCCATCGGTACAAAAATACAAAAAATACGAAATACAAAAATTTCAGTTAAAGGGCGCGTTTGTAATAAGTAAAAAATTACGTAAATCTTTAGTGATATGTACAATAATTAGTAAAAAATCAATTAGAGGTTAACTTACCATTACTGCTTTACATGTATTTTAATAAATGTTCAAAATGCAGTCCGTTTGTCTCTAAGCAAAGTCTAGCTCGTTTTTGAACATTTTCCTTTACCTTTCTAAGCACTAGAGTGTCATTACGCACATCTTCAAACGCTCGCACTATTTTAGTTTTTAAGTTCTCGAGGCTTTGGACCTCTTCCACATACACGTGTCTTTTAATTTCACCCCACAAATAAAAGTCCAATGGTGTTAAATCCGGTGATCGAGGCGGTCATGGGACGGGACCACCACGACCGACCCAACGATTACCGTATTCCGTATTTTTGCACTGTCGACGTCGCGAGAGAACGAACGGTAAACACAATGCACCAACGCGACAACACGCGGCTGACTGATTATTAATAATTATTTACGGCAGCGGCGGCAGCCGTATTTCGCAAGCCGTAATTCCCCGCACACACACCGCTACGCTGCAACCGACATAGGGCTGCCAAACTATAAAATAAATCAGGGTATTTATTAATAAATGTACATAGTAAAAAACATAACTTCACTAGCTTCAATGATTTGTTACAGTAGAAACCGAATGTTGACGAAACTACACTGTACACTCATTTTAAAGCCTATAATAAAGATTTATCTTTTTATGGTGGGCTAAAAGTCCCACCTGAAACGTTTAGAAAAAGTATTTTTAAATAATTTTGACAACGTCTTAATGAATCGGCCTGGTAGCACCATTTTCTTTTTTTTTGGTCTCAGGGAAAAACCTCTCTTGACGGGTTCCCCGGCCCGGGGTGACCGAGGGATATGTGGGACTCCGGGAAAGATGTACCCACTAAAAAACTTGGGTCACTAATGCCGGAACACAACACAAGGTTATTATGGCGGCATACTTAAGACCAAAGGTGGTCGCCATCCAGATGGGCTTGAGACCCTACCACGTAGCCAAAGTGGTTATGTAGCCTTTGACCGGCCGTCCCCGGCCACAGGGGTTAGTATTCTTTCCGCGCCCCTGCACGGATAAAACTTAAACATTTGATTGAATAATAAAAAATATGGTTGAATCGCAACATTCGTTTTATTACAATAATCATCATAGGTACAACCCTAGCGCATTCTTACGAAGACGTGTTGACACGTGTCCCGCACGGCGGGCAACACAGTCTCGACTCTTTGTACGCGTACTTAAGGTACATTTCTTCTCGTTTACAATACCGAGGAGGAGTTAGGTAATAAAGGTCAATGTACGAACCTTGGAACATATGATTATTTGCACGATTGAATGAGCAACCAAGTTACTAAACATTTTCCTTGGGATGAAATATTTTATTTTGAAAATTTTACATACAATTTTTTTTGCAAAAATGGGTTCCATAAATGATGCTCAGTGCGTAAAAAAAATTTGGACGGGTGAGGTAAAGTCACCCTGTATATATATATATATATATATAGATTGTGAAAAATAAACGACTTTTTAAATGTAAAAGTGTAAAAAATTAAAATACACTTTATTTAATATGGGGTTTTTCGTTACCCACCACCAAGTCCCTGACTTAGGGGTCTTAATATGTACTAGTGTTACAATTTAAATACAGTAAAACATTTCCTAAAGTATGCGGGTAATTTTTGCGCAGAATTTTCTAGATACGACGCGCTTTGTTATCCGCAATTATGTTATCCGTGTATTCGTACGGGTAGCAGTTTCAAGTTCTATCCATCATCATATCTCTGACAATCAAGCTTCAAACGCTGGACAGTTTCGTCCACCTCCCTGCAAAATACACTACAAGCGTCTATATTTCATTTACCTGATTCCTTTTAATTAGTTATAAAATATGAATGTATGATACATTTTGTGCGTTGTAAGACTAGAGAAACTACGAGACGTTGTCTCCCCTACGCTCCCACATAATCGACCCTTAATGCGTAATATCAGAAATTTGTTCGTTAACGTTTATATATAAAACATTGTAAATATAATGAATTAATGTGAAATAAATAATTTAATTGACTTAGTATTTATGCAGCTCTTATATGTTCCGTTTTATTAAGTTAGCAATGACGCAATGAAAAATTGATATTCAGTACAAGTGTTTGGTGTGCCAT
This sequence comes from Malacosoma neustria, assembly GCA_963693495.1. Classification (NCBI taxonomy): domain Eukaryota; kingdom Metazoa; phylum Arthropoda; class Insecta; order Lepidoptera; family Lasiocampidae; genus Malacosoma; species Malacosoma neustria. Next base: position 19,714,055 of record OY856384.1, on the reverse strand, counting down.
CATATAGTGACACTGTAGTCAATAATGTATACATTGCGGAAAAGTAGAAAAGCCTCTACTTTAAGCGTGTCTGAAATATGATGTCGCGTATTTTTCCTTAAATAATAGTATTGTAGAAATTTTAATTATAATCACGTGGCATGTAATTATTTATCTCTTAACTGTGTAATTAATTACCCATATCGATAAATGACCCCGAGCTTTTATCTGTTTTCAAATGTCGGGGAAATATTCTCCTACACATTGTACATTTAACTATACTACCGGCACGCTATGATTTCCATTTTAAAGTTTGTCCACTCATGAAGTTTCGTATTTAGTAATTACATTTGAAGGAGCAAATTGCTGTTCTTTATTGTCAATAGTGACGTGCAGTTAGTCATAAAATTTATCGAATGTATTATTTTAGGACACAAAATTTATTTATTACATTGATTTCTAAACTAATATATTATGGTCCCGCGAACATTTATTTTTTTATTTTTATAAGATTATAATTATTGGTGTGCTTATTTACCACACAACTCGGCATTTGTTTATCCAAATTGAAAATTAAAAAAATGAAATTTAATACGTTGCTTGTTAATTTGGACTCTGTTTATGCCTTTTGTTGTGGATTTCGTCGATATGACCGAACGAATAAATTGACATTTCACATCACTACTGTAATATGTCAAAACGGCCATCATAGCGTGCCGCAACTGTAACTTGAATATAATATTTTTTCATAAGTTTCACTTTCATTTTTCTTAATCAACGATTTTTGGTTATATTGTTGATTGTATTTTCCCTAAACGTTTCATGAAAATTTTATTTTGTAACGTTGAAAATATTGTCATAATTTAAAAATGGGTTAGATGTTCACATTCAAGGAAATAAATAATAGAAAATAATTGTAATGTACCAGGCAAATTGGAAAGTCATTACCGGTTTTTTCGAAAAAAAAACTACGTAATTTTCAAGAAAATGGAATAATTTATTTATTCAAAGTATTGGCCATTTGATACTATACTTCTTGCCCATCTTTCAGGTAATTTATGTATGCCATCTCAAAAAATTATTTACTTTTGTCCTTTCAACAATACCATTAATTTTCTAACTTGTTCAAAATTGGCGAAGTGCTGCTCTGCAAGCGCGTGTCCCATTGATGCGATGTTGATAGTCGAGTGGGGCGAGGTCTGGAGAGTTCGACGGGTGCGATAATATGTCCCATCCAAGTGCCTTGAACGCTTCCTTGACTGGTTATCGTGCTGTCTTCGGGCCCATTCTGGACGTTTTTCGGTCAATACATGGTTCAAATTGATCATTTCTATCGGTAGCGATCACTATTAACTGTTTCACCAAGTTTCAACAGTTCGTAGTACACCATGACCAAAACGATTCGGCCTTGGAGACGATGGTCCGACTTTGTCAGGTGATAACCATGATTTTTGCGCTTAGGGTTTTTAAAAAAAAAACACTTTTTATCACCCGTCACTATACGACAGAAATGACTTCTGATTATACATTTGAAGCAGCATTTCACAGACGATTTTTCGATTTTCTATTTGTCTGTCATTCAATTGATATGGCACCCATCTTTTTGATTTCCCCCTTTGCTCGGAATCGGTCGTTAATCATTACTTGGGCCACATTTAACGCTTCTGCTAATTATTTTTGAGTTTGGGTTGGGTCTTCATCCAATAACTCCCGCAGTTTCGGATCTCGGTCTACCAGAAAGTTCTTTGTCTTACGCATCGAAATGACCACTTATAAAATTTTGAAACCACACCTTACATGTTTTTAAGGTGTGGTTTCAAAAATGGGGCAAACGATAACTTTCAGCGGCTTTTCTTTTTTGATTAAATAAGAAACGTAATACTTGCCGCAAGTGCACGTTTTAAGGCACGAAACTTGACATTTTCAAAGAGGTATAAATCTATAACCGTGTTACTTTCGCAAAATATATAGCTTTGAAGCTTGATGTCAGTGGAATAAAATAACATATATGTCAAATAATAACATTGCATACTTAAGCCTAGCGGCATCTGTTAAAGGACCGGTGATGATTTTCCCGGTACACCTGGTAAATATCAAGGTATCATAATACATTCTGAGGATGTCACTGAATTAAATAAAGTAATTATGGTAAAATATAGTAACACATATGGTTTCCTTCGTATAACCTTATCACAGTGGAATGTCAAGTCCGCCTTCGATTTTTCCTCTTGCAATCATCATTTGTTCTTTATTTCCTTAGCAGCATTGTTATAAACTTATGAGGCGTGTAGTTGCCAAACCGGCTCTAACAATATTGTTTGGAAATTCGTAAATTAAATTTAACTCATGCTGATTAGTGGGATTATATATATATATATATATATATATATATATATATATATATATATATATATATATATATATATATATATATATATATATATATATATATATACATACAGGCTGACGGCACGCTTAGAATTTAGCAGTTACCGTGGCCTATGGATGTTTGTAACGCCAGTGGCATCGCGAACACGCTGCTGTCCCATAAGGGTACAGGAACTTGGGTCACTAATGCCGGAACACAACACAAGGTTATTATGGCGGCATACTTAAGACCAAAGGTTGTCGCCATCCAGACGGGCTTAGGGCCCTACAAGGGTGGGTTGTTTTGTCGCTTTTTACGACAAGCCGAGCCCGGCTGCAGAGGTCAGTATTTTTTCCGACCCTGCATGGATAGTAGTTACTAGCCTATCACGCCCGCTCCTCTGGGCGAATAACAGGCAAAAGTAAATCAAAAAAAATGAGAAATAAATAAATAAATATTTTGTGACAATTCACACAGCGTCATCTAAACTAAGTAGCACTTGTGTTATGGGTACTAGACAACTAATATACTACTTATATACTTTTTTTGTAAATAAATACATATTATACATAAACACCCAGACGCGAGACGGGAATCGAACCCGTGACCTCCGCAAGCGTACCGAAGTGCGTTATCCGTTACGCCACAGAGGTCGTCAGATAGAAAGGGTCGATGGAATCCAAAAAATAAATAATCTATAACCATATACGAAAAATTTCGCATGGTTTGTATAATATATATACCTAATGGTAGTAGGGACTACTATGTCCCGATATGTTCCGTAGTTTTGTTGTGATGGTGCCTCAAAGGAACCCTATTTTCGTATAGATATACCAATATATTATATTGTAAATATTAAAGTGTTAGTTGGTTCACGTGGTTTATTTTCTATACGTATGGACATGAACGTGAACTTGGAGATTCTTCCTTATCATCTATTACGCTATCTTATCATCTGTTACGGGCTATCGTAAGATAATCCCGGGTTCACCATAAGATTAGTTCAATGGTCAATTTGCCTGATCATCTATACAAATAAATAAAATTGGAGGGTAATATTAAAATAACCGTTTTTTACTAAGTGCATTCGGACGTATACACGGTACATATACCAAAACAACATTTTTTACAATTTTTGTCTGTCAGTCTGTCTGTTTGTTCCAGCTAATCTCTGAAATGGCTGCACCGATTTTGACGGGACTTTCACTGACATGTAGCTAATGTATCAAGGAGTAACTTAGGCCATTTTTATTTTAGAAAAAAAAAATAGTTTTTGTTAAAAATGATAAATTTCGGAAATTTTAATTCCAATTTAAGTTGATCTCAGATTTATATCATCAATCATATGAAATAGGGTTTAGCTTAGGCTGGACTTTGTAGGTTCGAACGCACGTATTCCGGAGGCGCATGGCGTAACAGTTGCATTCGATAATACTGATTGTTTGCATATTTCATTTATATGTTAGGGTTTATAGGGTTTGTAATCTAAAATAAACCATAAGATATATACAAAAAATTCCGCCCAAAGTCACTATTTTCTTATATGTTACAATTTCCAATAGATTTCTGGTTTTAGTTTTATCATTAATTACATTTCACCAAAAGCTACTTTCTAGATCTTGTAAATTTTTGAATAGTTGGCATATATTTTTACATATTTGAGGAACTATTCTGATTTTATTTTAGACCGTATCATCGAACTATTATGTAATGGAAAATAAGAATTTTCAAATCGGTTTAAAATGCATTATTACTATAATTAAAGGCAATTATTCCAGGACAGTAACAGAGACCGCCCTGCAGCAGAACAAGGGTTCATGCAAAAATATACTATTGCTGTATGCAAGGGAGTGTGAAGAGGGCCAGAAAGCTGTCTCTCTTCTCAAAGAGTTGTTGAGTCAAGTTATACCTGGAACTGTAAGTATTTATAATTACTAAATTATTTATATAGTATATTATTTAATTATTTAAATTATATTCACCTTTTTCTTTTAATTGTCTTGAAATCAACAAAATTTAAGTTAAATTATAGTTTTTAAACATTTCCAATAAACATATTTTTTTTGTAATTTATGTGGTCCAAATTATACAATTTCTCTTATATGATGATCTTGACCAACATTATTTTGATGGTCTTTATCTATTCCATCTACGTTCTGTGCCTTTAAAAAAAGACGCATAAGATTTTGCCTCGCTGCTGCAGCATTACCTCTCGAGGCTGCGAGTATAAAAACCTCATTGACTTCAATCAAAACATCATTGACTGGTTTCACTCAGAAGTTATGTGCATAAATTGGCATACTGACTGTACTGCATATGTGTGTGTCGTGTTTTATTTTATTATAATCCTACAACACCCATTTCCAGGTGTACGACATATTCTCGCCGGAGGTGATGTCGCTGGCGGCGTGTGCGCCTGCGCAGTGGACGCGCGAGGTGCTCGAGCGCGCGGACACCAGGGTGGTGTTGCTGCAGACACCAGCCCTCGCCTGCTTGTACAAGGCCGCACTCAATGACGTCGACTCCACTCTAAGGCGTGAGTTTATTTACATTCAAATATGTACTATAACTCAAGTGAATTGGAATCTGATGAGTGAATTGTTATTCTTTTAATCTTAATCTCGGCCGGTCCCCGGGTACAACACGGTCATATTAATCATCTGGATTGTGGTCTCTTACTTTGATCCCTTAAGTTCAATTTTGTGAAGAAGGTGTCATAACTAGTGCCAAAGTATTCCAAGTGACCATTTCGGATGGTATCTTAAGAGCTCTGCACCGACCATTAGGCCAAAACAAAATCCCAAGCTTGGTTCGGAAACCAAGTATCGGCCTTGGCTAGTTTTAGAGGAAAGTGTGTTCCTAAATAGCATAAAAATTTGGAGGAAGTCATCTTTGATAAAAGCAATGACAAAATCCGTACAGGGGCGGAGAAAGAATACTAACCTCTGTGGCCGGGGTCGGCCTGTCGTAAAAGGCGACAAAACAACCCAACCTAGCTACGTGGTAGGCCCTCAAGCCCGTCTGGATGGCGACCACCTTTGGTCTTAAGTATGCCGCCATAATAACCTTGTGTTGTGTTCCGGCATTAGTGACCCAAGTTCCTGTACCCTTATGGGACAGCAGCGTGTTTGCGATGTCACTGGCGTTGCAAACACCTATAGGCGACGGTAACTGCTAAATTTTAAGCAGGCTGTCAGCCTGTCTGCTGTTCTACGCAATAAAAAAAATAGACACGAATATAGTACATACTGCCTTTGACGACTTATTCAATAAATAAAACATTTTTAACATATTTTTTATTGTACGTGCCTTTCTCTCGTATTAATTGAAGGACCTGGTGGAATAATGGACTATTGAAACACAAGTTTTATGTGAAAACACCGAAAATACTATAGATGCTTGGTAATAAATATGAAGGCAATTCCACAGATGTGCTCTGTTGGCGATAACGCTACATGTGTTACGATCATCGATGACCGTAAGAGTAAGCACGGGGCATGCGCCGTCCACGTCATTCGCTTATCTGACGGTGACCCTCGCACATGACATTTGATTGTTTTGATTTAAAAGCAAAACTACAAGGTTAGATTAAGCCCGCTTATCGTTTACAATTGAAAATAATGCATAGAGTTGCAAACTAAACTTAAGCTGTGGCCGGGCACTGAATTGGAACTTTGGGTCAACCAGGATTTAACGCTAAGACGATCATTGCTGATTACAGTTTACGTTTAGTTAGGTTACGTATATTTTTGTCAAATCATTTTCCGTTTTGTGGTCTCAGGCGGAAATAATTAATATCATGGTCACTTCCAGGCAAACACTGAGTACTTTTTTTACAAAGGTTTTTCCTTCAACTACAACTAAGGGAGGGCAAGGCAATGTTTGGTTTTCCTAGCGGGATTGTTGTCCCGCCGCCCGCACCTACTCCATGGAGGGGGTTGCGCGCTGCTCCGCGTTGTCCCCGCCAATTCTAAATTGGCACCGGAAAGCGTTGGGGAGTGAAAACCTCACCCCCTTTGGCACACGCACACATGTCAGTGTCGTAGCCTGCCTAGGTCATGGTATATGTCATGCTATTTGTTCGTCGAGCCAGCCTCATACCTCAGGCGATAGAAGAACAGCGGGGTTATTTATTGGGTAGGCGTGTCGAGTCCACATACCCCTTCAATTCTCCTGTAGTTAGGAGGAAGACTTGCAAAAAGTTTATCAACGAAAAAAACTAAACTAAAGCGACTAAACTAGTCGCTGATTTAGAAATGAATAAATATGCTGCGGCAATTCACAAACCGCCACCTAGTCCCACAGTAAGTAGCATAGCACTTGTGTTATGGGTACTAGATAAATAAAAAACTACATATATACTTTACTTTTGTAAATAAATAAATATTATACATAAACACTCAGACGGCGCACAAGAATGGAACCTGTGCCCTCCGCGAGCGTACCGACATTTCATTGTGTCAGCCGCTACGCCACGGAGGTCGTCAAGAAAATGGCCGCTTTATATTTTGTTAGCGCCTAGTCTACGTTAAGCAGTCTTTTTGCTCAATCTCATTTAAAGAGCCACGACATTTTGCTGGCGGACGCCGTTTCTGGCAATTCAAGCCCTTGTAGATTTGATTATAGTTCGGAACGAGATTGACCGCCTTTTTTCCTGTCATCGGCATTTTATTCTTCTTCCATACCTTTTGATGGTACCGTGCACAAGAAACATTAGCGTGATTATCAGATTTAAGTTTCGCAGTTTTAAAAAAATCATGGTTGGTGAATGGCAGTAACAATCCTCTTCAAGCTTCCACTCTATTTCTGAAAATAAAAATACGAATACCAATGCTTTCCTAAGAAAATGCCTAAAAAGAATTCTATTATACAGGGTTCCAGGTTAAGTGGACCTAGGTCCACTTAACCTAGGTACTTTAGGAGACGTTTCCATCATTTCTGACTGATTTGACTAGAAACACCATACTCTGAATCTAACCGTTCTCAAGATATTGGACTTCAGAGGTTTATTTTTATAAAAATTGCCTATATTACATTTTTTCCGATTTATGTGCCCAATTTTTATTTTTTTTAAGGTTTTTAGGTACTAGTACATAAGTTGCTTTATAAATATTGTCATCATAAAATAAGGTAACTTAACAAACTGGGTTGAAGTAGATGATTGATTGTCAAACAAATAACAAACAAACTGTATGGTGTTTTTTCTTTGGAGATTATTGAAGTGAAACTTCTTTGATCGCATGAGGATAAAATTTTTACGGATGAAACGGAAATTACCGTCACGTTACTGATGAAACGCAAATTAGCGTCACGAAGATGTGAAACGTTTTTCCTATTACTTACATTTTTAAACTTGTGATATCTTTCGAATGGAATGTCCGAATTGAATAATTCAAAAAGTTATATAAAGGTATTGAAGCAGTCTTGAATATGAAGTAATTTATTTTGATAAGGATTAATACCAAAATACAAATAAAGAGTCTTCTAGCGGTGGTATTTCAATTAAACATATATCTAGTCATTTTTTACTGCTATTCTAGCTACAGTGGGACAGAAGCGCACCAGGTGCGGCCTGTGCTAGTCGGCTGCAACGAGCTCGGCAATTGTGCCTTCACTTATTTTGTACTTGCGTCGCTGTCCCGAGATCCCACCTATAACGATCATATATAGGACATTCTAACAATGTATGTTGGATTGTTTCACTGCAGCTTCTCTTTGCATGGGCAAAGAGAACTGGCTTTTAGTTTAGACATAGCAATGCGTAGCTCTCTCTTAAAATGAGGGAGTGAAGTCTTGTTGTAAATTGGAGCGACGTTCTGCTTCGCGGCAGCCTTGCTAGTTCGTTGACGCGCTCATTTGCGGGGACACCGACACAAGCCCCAACCCAAAAGAATCGGATGTGGAAACGCTGTCCCCTCATCTCCATTAGATTCTGACGAATCTGGATATCGAGGAGATGGAACGTTTCTGGATCTTGGATCAAATGCAAGACTAATCTTAAGTCACTTAGCACCACAACTTCATGGATTATTATGTACCAAGTGCCAAATCGGTGGCTTGATAAATCACGTATAATTCTGCCTTGAACACGGTACAGAATGATTCCAGCTTCATCCCCCTTTAAGAACTTCAGTCCGTTTTCACCAATATGTGCATACACATACAGCCTACGTTTCCATATATCTTGTATCCATATGATCCCGTCGGTGTAGATTTGATGGTCCAGTAGGTTGAGTTCCCGCATAGTCCTTGCGTCACATATTCACTCATAATAATCTCGTTACGGTGGCGGGGTGTGGGACCTGCCAAAAAGCAACACGCTCCTCCAGTGACTTGGTGTCTTGTCCCAGCATCGGTCTCCATCTCTTGCACTCGTATGGCCGTGCCACTTCTTGGATCCGAAGGTCCGGCGGAAGCAATCTGGCTAATACGAGTACGGCATTAAGCGATACCATCCGATATGATTTAACAATCTTCTGTGCAAAGTGACTGCTTATTACGGAATCGTTGAATCCATACTAAGATACGGTATAATTTTCTGGGGCAACTCAACTGACACTGAAATTATATTTAAATTACAGAAACGCTGCATACGCTCAATGTTTGGACTAAAAGTAACAGATAGTTGTAGAAATTATTTATATATATATTATCCATGCCTATACATATTTGAATTGGCAGTATTTGTCAAAAGTAATCGGCAGCTATTTCCAAGCATGTCAGACGTCAAAGAAAGAAATCGACGATATAATGATCGTTTATGTGCACACAGTTCAAATACTAAGTTGATGCAAAAAAGTGTATTATGCAAGGCACCTCAAATTTATAATAAATTACCAGAACCCTTTAAAGGTTTTAATATGATTACATTTAAAAGACAATTAAAAAATTATTGACTACTAAAACTTATTATAAAATAGACGATTTTCTAAAAGATAAATGTTGATTGTGTCTATTGATAATTTCAATTTAGGAAGGTTCCGAATAAATAAATGAAAGAAATGTTATTACTATTATAAAAATGCTTATGTGTTGTCTTTGTTACTTTATACCATAATATTGTATTTAATTGTAAAGTCATGAACCAAGCTTTTTTTTATTATTATTATTGATTGTTTTATTTGATTATTGTTATTTGTATTTGTTGGTAAAGAGACTGGACATTTTTGTTTTATATAATTTTAAGACTGGAGATAAGACTATATGTATATGATAAAATTTTAAGACTTGATTGATTATAATTATCTGAAAAATATTTGTACGCCTTTTGGGCAGAACAGGATAGGACATTACCATTTATATTATCTAACATCTGTGCATTATTTTACTCTTGTTCAAACAAATAGATGAATTTGAATTTGAAAGCCTCTCTGGACGGAGTTAGCTATCTTTCACAGAAATGTTATTGGCTGCGGGGGCCTATGCACTGGCGGCATACATTATAATTGGCTCAGTTATCGCAAAGTAGAAGGTTTTGATAATCTTAGGGCAGAGTCCCCATTTCAGTTTTGCCATTGAAGTAATTTTTATGTACAAGTTTATAGCCTTATGACAGACGTTGGCATGCTCATTAAATGTCAACTTATATATTGTTAGACCAAGCACTTTAGTCGATCTGACTACGTCGATAACTCTCCCGTCCATATGCACGATCGGGGGGTCGAGTTTGATTTTTACTGATGACCATTGGGTTTTTTTTTTGTTTTCAATCCTTCCCGATCGCACACACAGCCAAGCATACATATAACATACATAACACACATACACAAGCCATACATATAATATTTTTATTAGTAGCCTCGCGGATTCCCTGGGTGTTAAGTAAGAGGTCTTAAAACTTCTTCATCATTTACCAAAGATTGATCATCTTCGTTTCTTGTCGCCCTTCCTACCACAGGGTATATGCTATCCCATACGCTCTCTCGCTCCTGTTTAGTAAAGTTTTTCGTACTCAGCTTTCAGGTCTACTCTATAACATACTGTCTTCTTATGGGTGCTGCATTCTTTATACGCCTTCGTCGTGTGTTAACCTGTTTTCTTAAATCATCAAGTTCAGCATTCCACCAAGGAAAATTACGTTTACGTGTACGGCTTCAGCTGAGGTATAGCTTCGCAGTTCGCGCTTTCCACCGCCTGCGTATATGCATTAAGTGTTTCCTCCAACACTTCGTTTTCTCTAATCGTACTTATATTTTCCGTCGTAATATTTCCCAGTCGAAGTTTCCTCCTTATTACTTCTGTAATTTTTTCCCAATTTGCTTTTCTCGTGTTGTAGTTCCTGGTGGTACTCCTCGACTTCCCAGGTGCCACCCTTTGCAGCGCCAAATCAAGTTTTATGGCTAGATGGTCAGAACTTGTTACGATTTCATCTATATGTCATTCCAGAACACACTAACAGTCCGAGGGTCGTGATATCGTCAGTGTCCGTATATCTCCTGCCGTCCCGGATCGTGTCAAATGTTGGATCTGTTCGCTGGTTAAGTATTTAGAGTTCGACCTCATCTAAGAAGCCACGAAGTATTCTCACCTCTCCTGTGCTATCCCTCCATGGACGCCAGGAATTCAAATCTCCTCCGACGATCACCTTGTTGGTCTCAAGTTTCTCTAGAAATGTTCTAATAGTTTTGAGGTATGGTTCAGTCTCCGCTTCCAGGCTCTAGGTATACAGAAATTATTCCGAGGCACCAATTTCTGGTCTTTAAAACGGCTACCACAATATTTTCTGTAACTATCAGCTTATTACAACTTGTTTGGGACTAGATGACGTTGTGTGATATATCCTAATATATTATATATATTTATTTACTAACAAAAACTTCAATGTTTTCCTCGCAAAATTATAATAGTCGCTTTCAATGGTTTGGTCTTATACAATTTTTGATAAAAAGTTAATAGTTTTCTAAATGAAAAATATAATGACATTTGGTTATATGTTTCCAGTACAAGAGCCCCTGCTCTCCAGTCGCGTGGTGCAACGCTCTCCCCACTTCGGGGACACATTGCTGCACTACGCCCTACGCCTCATGACGGAAACGGCGCATCACCAAAACGCGTACAACAAGTTCTATTTGGCCCAGTGAGTATTCTGAGTAGTGATAGCGCCCACTGCTAGGACTGACTCAAGGTGAATTATATTGGGGGGTCCGTCGGAAACGGCGGTGTTCACTCCTTGAAATGTTTATTTTTACCACTCGAAAAGGTACAGCCATAAAAATGGCAACTGGAAGTAAATGACGCAGTTTTTACGCAATTTATTTTAGGAATAGTTATTAGATCAATAATTGGAGCATTGTTCATATGCAATATGCATTGATATTTCTAATTAACTTATAAAACACATGACAAACGTAATATGTGACGTGCTTAGGCTTTAAGTGTACACGTCTTAGTCTCCGTTATTTGGGATTATTAGTATTATTTTACATTTGTGAAATAATGTAAGAAATCATTGAGATATTACCATATCTACATCGTCTATCCATTCAATCAGCTACACATAAATGTGACACATGTTTTGTTCTTAAAATAAGGGAAAAATCAATTTTCAGACTTTCGGCCTTGAAGGTGGAGGTATTCCCTCAAATAGTGAGGTTCACTCGGTACGTGCTGCCCGCCGCCACCACTCTCTTGCTGAGAGACGTCTCCTCGCTCGCCTCTTGGGACCCTCCCGAAGACGTCCTCGCGGAGCACTCCAAGGCTATCGCCGATTTCGTTGACTACGCCACTGAAAACCCCAATTACTTAATGGAGGAGTTGATGTTTATATAAATTGTTTTTTTTTTAGTTTAAGTTTAAAAGCTTTTGAAAATATTGAAGTGTTAATATCAGTTAATAAATCCAACTATGAATAAGTACAAAAATATTTGCGCAAAGTTAATTAATAAATTGGTATAGCTTTTTGAAATTCATCACAAAATTTGTATAATGTAGAAACTAGAACTTATTAATATCAAATAAAATGATAAAAGCATGTAATGTTAGACCCATAAAATTGTTACTGTGACAATGATAAAATAATCTTATGAAATCAATGTATGTTTAAGTTTAAGTTACATCTAATAAATACGTGTAAATATTAAATGTTAAGGAAATTTCATCACAGAGGCACTCTTCTGCAAAGAAGAAATATTTGTTAGTGGCGGCTAAATAGTGATAATTGATTAATTTAGTATAATAATAAATATGTTTGTAACTTCCCACTCAAAAATCCCATCTCTTTAAATAGCTGATGGCCAAGATTGCCACCAAGCCAATATGGGCCAACATAGAGCTGCAGTGGAGCCACGTCACCGGGATGCTTTTGTGCCCTACGTTTATGCTGGGTTAAAACAGTAACTAGGGCCAAATGTTATGGAGAAATTTAATTGTTTTAGAACATGGCTACATTTTTAGAAGTTAGGAAATCCTTACAGTTTCATATTTTAGTTGAATATGTATCCATTTTGACTTACTCCATCTTATTTACTTGGCATATTGTGCAAATTAAACTATTAATATATTAGTGGGTAATGGAAATATTCTGATATTTCATAATTTTCCCACAACCCACCAAAATAAGGTGCATAAAATGGAGAACATTCCGGACGCGCGTACACTTGAAATATCTAGTCCCTCAAGCCATTCTATTATTTCAACCCAGTTAAATCTTAATTATATCGACTATCAAATGAGGAGGAAGTCATAAATTGGAAATTCTTAATTTACGAATACGATGCACTAAAATTATAATTTTTGTTGTAATTTTTTTGTTTTTTTTTTTATTTTTATTTGTTGAATGAAATGTATATACCGTTGTTATTTATTTATTAATTATAAGTATAAGAATTTCAGCTTTATTTTAAGTAAAAATTCAACTGCCTTTGTAGTTTTTTTTATATTGTAATTTTCATCACAATTTTCACATAACCTTTTTAATTTAGTTCTAATTATAAATTAAATATAGTTGTCATTAGTGCAATGAATCTCGACCACTAAATAGTTTAATGCGAAAATTAAGTGATGTCATCAAAAAGTTATATTTTTTTAAATTATATAATTAATTTGTCTCTTCACGTCTATGGTATTCAATTATAACCTTTTTCTTTGAAGCATGTCTCTTAGGTTCTTAGCTTTAGGCTTTATGATTATTTCAAGCACCTTGGAGATTTTTTTGTATCACTACCTCAGTTTGAAAAAGTGAAGTTTCGTTTGAATTATTCACATTTTAATGTCTGATAACGGTTGTGTTTACTAAGTCATTTAGTTTTAAATAATGATTAAAGTGTTAATTTTTGAATAAATTAAATACTGTTTTAGTCACAGTATATACGTAATTGTTATGGATGTATGGAATTCCATCGTTCCCATATTTTTTATTAATGTTCGACACATAATAATTTTTTTTGTAAAATTGTATATATTTCTATTACAAATAAATGATTAATGTCTATTGTATCATAAAAATATTTGCATTTGTTGTTCACACACAATATATCACTTTACTGAAAAACTTTTGATCTATATATTTTTTCAATATTTCTTTGTTATTGTGATATGCCGTAAATACATTGTTCCATTTGTTAAAAATATAAAATTTACAGCCAGTCAGATTTAATTTTGAAGACATTCAACAAGGCTTTTCATAAACAGCACCCGGACCGGAAGCAACTCTTTAAATATTTTGTGGGAATCGATATTACACTTGTTGATAATTTGTTTCTAAAGTGCTTTGTAAATATGTAGGCTCTCTAAATTGTAGATTATTGAAATAAAACATATGATTTTTTTTGTGATATTGTTTATATTCGTCAGTCCACATCCCCACGTGTGCCCATTCCCTGTGCCCCTCTCCACGTCCTAACCACCAGCCACGTTAAATTTGAAAATGTTGCATAGCTAAAACAATGCAAGTAGTTTTATTTTCATTAAAAAATAATTGACATGAATATTTCGTTTTATAATTCATAAATTCCGCTAACTCGTAAATGTTCATGTATTTTCTGCACTTTGCATAATGGACAAGGACACAAAAGGCGCGAACAGATTTCAGAATTAAATCACCAAAATTAAGATTTAATTAAAAATATTTTTTTTATCACGATATGAGTCCTCTACATGAAGTTACACTTTGTATTTCATTTTTATTGAATGTTCCATGTTCGAATGTAGCGGGAAAAGTGCGCAAGCGAGATGGAGGGATGCTGATCCGCGCGCACTGTGCCCGCGACAGGTAACAGACATGGCGTCGCTTTTCATTATGCTCCGCGATGTAAATTAATGACGAAAGGAAACACTGGATATGACTGTAATAACAAAAAACTGAGAAAGCTGTAAGTTAAACAATGATCGTTTTTGATATTCGCAAGAATTGTCATTATTGTTAAATGGTCATACTATTCGGGTGAAAAGGAAAGGACATAACCGAAATATGAATTATACAGAAATCGTTTCCGTTCAGATAGAGATTAAAGATATGTTGGATAGTAAGTTTAAGATTGGGTAATATCCTTTCATTTATAAGTAAAACTATTATCGAAAGAGTTACAATCTATGATATTACATACGAAGTATAATAGGCGAAAAAATCGTATTATTACAACATTGCATGTGTATAAAACACAGTAGATGTAGAAGACCACTACATAATTGGTCCATATGTATGGTTTCTTGATTTCTTATCTATCAGAAAGCCCCGTATGAAAGTAGTGTCAAAAGGTGTATCCATACTATGCCATTGCCAGCGTGCGCAACGTTTTTTTATCAGCAATTTATTATCAACCCAATGTTATGTAACGCGAACGCGCGTGGCTTGTGCGGTCCCTGTCTGGCGCGGGCGCGGCGCCGTCCTCGCTGCCGAGCGGGACAAGGAGCGATGCATTCGATTTCGATTCTATTCTGTAATGTTTAGTCCAATCGCGCCCGGTTTGTGCGTGTTCCGGTTCTTTGTCATCAATGGGTTGCCGGCCGAGCTCACTCAAAGTGGCCTTTGAACGATTTTTACACGTGAAATAGGGCCGATTTGATGAAAAGACACATTCTGGTGGACTTTTCTATCTAACCGGCACCAAATCCAATGGATTCCACCTCCAGGGGAGCCGTACTTGATGCCGCAGTCCTTACGCCGTTTCGGCATTAATGAACCGTGCCCACTTCAGCTGACTGCGTCGTACGCAAGGCTACTCTAACTAAACTAGTAGTAGTCTGGCAGTCGCGCGGAGCGGTCGGTTGTTGTCGCGTCATTGTCGTATGCGGATGTGTTATTGAGGGTTAAAATGTTTTTGGAACGATTCCCATAGTTTCGAGGACGTAGATCAGCGTCCAGGTCGCTTCAGTAATCGGTGCGGTGTCAACGGGTGGACAGTGCGAGTGTTTGAGCTCTTCCGAGTGGCAGCGCGAGTGTCGGGCGACGGTCACACCGAGCCGAGGCTCAATAATGCTCAAATTCTTAACTCATAAACTGCGAACGCATTCTTTGAATGAGGAGAACGTTTCCGAGAAGGTGGGTGTCGCCGCTAGCCGGCTTTGCGATGAAGGTCACAGTGCCACCAGAAAATGGCCGCCTCGCTCGAGAACAAAGGAGCGGAACGAGCGCCGGCTGCTGTTCGCAGCGGCCACTCGCTCGTTCAGGATATGAACGTTGATCCTCAAATGTTTATAACATGCGATTTATGCGTAATAGTGGCCTAAAATCTGTGCGGAAGCTGTGTGTACGATAACGATGTCGAATGATTGGTTGTTTGAGGCGGTGTTTGATTGTTTCAGGTGGAGGAGCGGGACTCCGGCACCGAGTCCGACGACGAGGCGGACCGGGACAACGGTGAGTGGCTCCACATGACATTGCCATTAAGTTGCATGATTAATTGATTATGTTCTAAAATCGGCGATGCAAGCAACAACATTAGACTGGGGTTACTCTAAATTGGCTCGCCGGCCGGCTGGCCGTTTGTCTACAACCTCTTTCGTCATTCCACGGGGAAATCTGTCGCCGAACCCAGGATTAGACTGTGAAAAGGGTTTCGTGTTATGACAATCATACTCTGAAATAAAATGAAAACAATATGATATCTCTATCGCATATGTAAATGTTTGTATTAATAGAATCCTATTAGCATACTGACCCACCCAGGTGTTCGTATTGTTTATTTTCCAAACGATTGAACAGAAACGACTAGAAACTCTATTACCAATCAATGTACGTGTTATCGCCGTTGTCTCTGAATGCGAATCTAGGCACTTAACGAAACCACTGATTTTGTTCACCTTCCGCTCTTGAAATGGGAATTCAATCGCCGGTTTTGTACACTAGTTACAAAGGAGGGAAGAACAAAAATGGTGTTAGCAGTGCGAATGGGTGCCTCTAGTGCCTCAGCATGATAGTGGATTGAACTCAAAATGTTATTGTTAATCCGCGGGGGTGACCTTGCGCCTTGACCTTGAACTTTATATCGACACCACCGCAAATTGAAATATTACGGAGTGTTATTCAATTTTAATATTTTCGAAACTAGTTTTTATTAGTTAAGCGAATATCGGAATTGAGGAAAAGAAAACTCAAGCATTCTTCGTTCTCGGTTCTCGTAGCTTTATCGGATACTTCGGTTGACCTCTTAGCTTTCTCTCATACTTTGCTTAACCTTGGAAATTAATAAGTAATATTGTCACACATAGTCTTGTTGCAAGAAAAAATAGTGACCATCAATTTTCTATGCGTATTTTACACTAATTTTGGTTGTTTTAATTGCACGATAAGTATGAAATTCAGAAAAAGAATAAGCCATAAAGATTTGTATGTATTAAGCAATTTAAAACTATTTTTTCATACTTAACTAAATCCCAAATACATTTGCTCAATAATTTGAATCACTTATGCACAGGATACACACGATGACTTTGTACTTTGATCTCGTAACTATTGGGTTCAACATTTTTTTTATTCTGTTTAATGTAATCTACTACCAATATCGCTTGGTAAGATCGTCCAAAGGAATAGATTAAAAAATATTGTTGAAGAAGTTGGTTATAGAGAAAAGAAACTCAGTAATTTCCTATGTTACAATTAATTTGCCTATTAATTTATTTATTACTTGTCTATATGTACTTTAGATTTGTAGGTGTGTACTTGTAATTTGAAAATAATATTTTGCGAGTTCTAAATTACGTAAAAAATATTAATTGGTTTGTTTTATTGAAAATTATTAACGTTGTTAAAAGTTGAGTTGTGGCCTCCCATATAACTTCTTAGAGCTATTAAAGGAGTGCGCCGGGGAGACAAAACCTGACGCAAAAGGCGGGCCGACGTCGGCCCGGGCCACGAAATCGGCAGGCCACATATCCGTGGACCCGGGCGTAGGCAATAGGAGAACAGCGGGGTTTTTAGCGGAAGGCCGAACATCTTTCCCGGAGTCCCACATATCCCCCCGAACCGTGGGAACCCGCCACGAGAGGGTTTTCTCCGAGACAAAACGAAAAATTGGTTTAGTGTTGATGAATCGATTAGTGGTTTTTATTCATTTAGGAAAATTTAAGAGATCATAATAAGGCACTTAATGTACAAGGCGTAACATCATTAGGTTTTCTCGGCCTACGGATATGATTTTTTATTTGATTTTGGCCTAAAGTATAATAATATTAACAAACATTATAAAACAAAAACAGGCAGATAGATATTAGATTATAATTAATTCCTATTTAAGTACTTAATGAAATCGTTGTTTTTAGAAAAAATCGGATATTTTGCCTTTTTCTTTTTTTTTTGTATTTTCCATTTAATAAGAAAGATATTTAACCACGCTAATGTTATAGACGTGAAGGTGGCTCTGTTTGACTGTTACGTTTTCACGCCTAAACCAATTTTGAGGATTTTGGTATGGAGATGGATTAGACCTTGGAGAAGGACATAATATGCTACTTTTTGTCGCGTAAATGAGACTGAAGGGTTGAAAAGGGGGTGAACGTAATTAAGTTCTGTTTTTTTTATATGGCAATACAATGTTTGCCGGATCAGCTAGTTAACTATAAAATGGAGCAATGATAGGTTAGGAATCCCAATCCTATACATTAGGAATTCGCTTAAGATATCTTACATAGGCATTAGAGGTTCGATTACTTTCCCACTTTTTAATGTTAATATTTCATACTGTAGTCCACTCTCATCAAAGTTTAATTTAAAAACCATGTGGGGTGGTCATTTTAATGATTACGATGTCGTTACGCTGCTGCTGCAGATGTGTCCGGTGATCGACTGCCATTTGTTAGCGTAAAATATTAATGCCATTAAATCCACCATAAAAGCCATTCCGAATTGGTCAACGGAAATGATCCACGCTTGGTATTTTTTAAAGACCATTTATAAAACAGCGATGTTTGAAGTCATGTCCAACTAAGCTCACTTCTTCTTAGTCGAATTCTTCATTATTGAATGTCGTGTCCTTGAAAATCAACCGTGGTTGGTCTTGTAAGCTGTTCCCATTTCGTCCGGTCCTCAGCTTCTCGAATAGCGGTTGCTATTGGGAGTCCAGTGAAGGCGGTTACTTGGTCACACCAGCGGCTAGGTAATCGGCCATGGGGTCGCCCACCTTGCCCGTCACGATCAGCTTATCCAAGTTATCCGGATGTCATCGGGCAATGTGACCAAAGTACCAAAGAATCTTGCGATAACATATTGTTTAGAGCCTGACTAATGCGAAGCTGGTCCAGAATAGATTTATTAGTTCATTTTGCCGTCCAAGGTATACGGAGCATTCGTCGCCAACACCACATTTGGAGTGCATCTATTTTCTTATTATTTCCCTAATTGTCCATGATTCTGCCCCGTAGAGAAAAATTGAAAAGACCAATGTTCGGTGTAGACTCATTTTCTCACGTCACGGAGACCTTTCTATTTTGTCATTTGCGTGTCAACTTGGTTATTGCAGTTTTGGCCATTTGTGCTCTACTTTTGATATCTGATATACTTCCTCCTTGATCAGTCAATTGGGATCCGAAGTAAACAAACTCGATGACAAATTCTAAGTTCATGACGTCTCCAGTTTTTGAGAGTTGGCCGGATTTGTCCACAACCATGACTTTCGTTTTGAATTTATTAATAAAAAGCTACCAGTCCACTCCATACCACTACCTACCTACCATACTCCACTCTGCGAAACAATTCAGCAAGTTCCAGGTTACTAATTTTCATGGTACCGACCGAGATGCCCCTCTTCCAATCTTTTCTCATTATATATTCACCATAATATACGTTAAAAAGAATGGGAGGAAGAATGCATCCCTGGCTCTCCCTTTCCTGGCTTGTAGGATCCTAAGATGTTATTTACCCTTACCATAGACTCGTCATGTTGGTATAAGTTAGTTGTCAGCGATACGAGCTGTTGAGGTACGCCCATTTCATGCAGGATGTTCGACAAGCAATCCCTTCGAACACAATCAAACGCTTTCGTATAGACTATGAAGCACACGAGTATTGGCATGATGAATTCGCAACCCTTCTCGATTATTTGCCTCACATTTACAATTTGTTCTCTTATATCTCGACCTTTCACAAAACCCGCTTGTTCACTAGGTATCTGCCACTGAATAAAGAACTATAGCCTGCCGTTAATTACATGAAGCATAATCTTGCTCTCATGCGAGCTTCCAATTGGTGAACCCTCCCTGTTTTCCAAACTTGGTTATATAGATCAAGTAGTAACTTAATTCCCAAATCTCCTAGATGTTGCAGTTATGACTAATTTATATCAGTAATACGATGTGCGCTTTTTGTATTCATTATTAAATCTAAAATAGTTACAGCGAAATTAAAATATTCCTTACATAATAAAATTTGAAAATTATATAAATATTGGAATCAATACAAATCGCAATGCTTGTGGAGGTCACGGATTAGATTCCCGTCCCGCGTCTAGTACCCGTAGCGCAGGTGCTACTTGCTTTGGAACTAGATGACACTGTGTGAATTTCCATAAGGTTGAAATTAAATTTGAGATCATCGGAACACGTAAAAAGGTTATCAACACATAAACGTAATCTGCCTCGATACCAGAAATTGTTTTGACACAACATGTGTGACGATTTTATGTTTTTCTTGCTATCACGTGCCTAATACTTTCTTGTTTGGTAAATTTTTTGTAATTACTTTTCTTCTTCTACTAAGTTTTTACTATGGAGCTTGGGGTCCTCTGCTGTATATTGTCAACCATAACGTTATTGCTCTATATTACACTCCTGTTTGTCGTTCAATGACATATTTACTTATTTAAACAGAGTGTCAGGGTTTCTACTGACCCACCCACCTCAGCAGCGCCAGTGTCCTTTTCAACTTAAGATATCTTAGAAACGAGACTCCTTATTTTTCCATAAGCCGATAAACATAACAATACTTTTGAATAAATATATTGTGACAGTTTACACAGCGCCATTTAGTCCCAAAGTATAGCACTTGTGTTACAGGTACTATACAACTAATTATACATATATACCTTTTTTTGTAAATACATATCTTCTTTATAAATAAAATAATAGAGGTCTGCAGTTGTGCGCGCATCACGGCAAACTACTGGCTAGATTTCAATTAAATTTTCAGTTTTATTTCTTAGACACTTGGGACTATATCTCAAAAAAACATTGCAATATCTTCTTTTAATTTAAAGTTTTAATAAGAAACATGTTTTATTGCCGCGGAGAAGTGGAGCAAGCGGTGTAGCGCGCATGCTTACGAAATCTTCACATATTTTTCGATTTACTTTTTTCTGTTATTCGACCAGCGAAGCAAGCGGGAACTGTTTTTTCACATGTCCTATGATCCCTAGGTAGGGCAGAGGGCGTCCACAGTACCAATACCCACGTTAGTCCAATTTGTTTTAATTCCGCTGCCACCGAGCGCTTCGTCTTGCTTTGCGGAGTCCATTCCAGCGCCTGCCTTGGGATGTGGTTTGGAGCTCTTCTGAGGATGTTACCGATCCACTTCCACTTTCGACGCTTGACCTGGTGACCAATCGGTGTTTCGTGACATATATCCCACAGTTGTTCATTCGATATTTTGTCAGGCCAGAAAATACCAAGTATATGTCTTAGGCAGTGGTTGACGAAGACTTGTATTTGTTTCGTGATCTCTTTCGTTCCCCGCCACGTTTCGCAGTTATGCGGTGGGAGTGGGAACGGCTAGTTTTGCATAAACATCTAGACGCAAGACGGGAATCCAACTCGTGACTTCCACAACGTATCGAAGTGCGTTAGCCATGACCATGGAGGTCGTCAAATTTTTATCGTCAGTGTTATTCTGTTTGTAGTCTTGATAGGCGAAGGGCTCTTTCCAGTCTGTATCACAGGTATAGGAACTGAGTAGTATAATTGCAATTCGATCATATCAAATCTAGATTTGTACTAAAACTATTGATTTCCATGTGAATAAGATTTTTTTATCTACTTGCCCGCACTAAGCTTAACAGAGTGTTATCGCTGTGGAAAAGTTTGAGCCACTAAACAGATAACATTAAATACAATGAGGTAACCTAATAAGTTAGTACTTCGCTTAAATGCATTTAATATTTCGCTTTAATGACACGCTTATTTTCACATTTCTAGTAATCTATATACATTATATAAGGAAAATGGGATTCTTTTGACGCTCCGTCACAACAAAACTACAGAACATATCGGGATGGGACTTCTACCATTAGACGTGGAATTTTTTGGATTCCATCGAGCCTTTATCATTTTTTTTTCGATTTACTTTTGTCTGTTATTCCCGCAGCGGAGTGGTAGTGATCGATTAGTGCTTAAATAATTACAAGAACAACTTTCTTCAGCAATTAATATCTTAGGATAATAATATAAATGCGAAAGTGAGTGTTTTTTTGGTTTGTTACGATTTCACGCCTAAACCGCTGAACCAATTTTGATGAAATTCGGTATAGTTATAGTTTGGACACTGGAGAAGGAAATATGTTACGTTTTGTTTAACATTCATATGGCAGAACAACGTTTGCCGGGTCAACTAGTTTTTAATAAACTTAATTTAGTACTAGTTTTGGGTTAACATCTGGTCTGTACATTAAGGGTTGTATATATGATTGTAACCTGTTTTGTATTCTAATAATAAATAAATAACATTTGCTTTAAAAACACTGGACATGAAGTAGACCCAAAGGTTAACTACATCTAGTATATGTAATTCCACGCTATGCGTGGAATTACGATTACTTCTTTTTCTATGGAATTCTGCGTTTCTACTATTCTTCTGCGGAAGAACTTGAATAAATCTACTAATCTGAGAAAGGATAGGGCGATTTTTTTAGGTACCCTTTCTAGGACCAGTCGCCAGCTCGCTATGCACCAAGTCAACTCTCTTAGTTAAACAATGTGCACACACACGTAACTTGTGCTAATACGTGTGGTTTCTGGCGACGGTATTATTTCCAATGCACAAGTGCATTTGTCACGCGGCAGCCGTCCGCGTCGTGCAGTCTGCTGTAATCGACACGATACGGCCACTGGGCCACAACACGTCGCTCGATACTGATGTCATATCGTATTGCAAAGTCCGAAAAAATATATTTTGCTATTATCACAGAATACATCGCTCCCTTAGTAATATATGGGCACAACTCAAAATTTTGAGGTTTTGACTTTTTGCGTTATATGGATGTGCAGGGGCGGAGAAAGAATACTAACCTCTGCGACCGGGGTCGACCTGTCGTAAAAGGCAACAAAACAACCTACACTAGCTACGTGGTAGGGCCCCAAGCCCGTATGGATGGCGACCACCTTTGGTCTTAAGTATGCCGCCATAATAATCTTGTGTTGTGTTTCGGCATTAGTGACCCAAGTTCCTGTACCCTTATGGGACAGCGTGTTCGCGATGCCACTGGCGTCGCAAACACCCATAGGCGACAGTAACTGCTAAATTCTAAGCGAGCCGTCAGCTTGTCTGCTGTTCTACAGCATAAAAATATATATACTTTTATTTTGTAAAGAATTTTTAATTTTTTTTTATTTAATTTTTTAATTTATTTAAGTTTTAGAGATACTTACGACTAATAATAACATTTAATAACTTAAAAATAAATACAGAGAAAGTCTTTACAAGTCTCCACTGATAGTGACAGATTAGAATACAAATAGCACAAAAACAAATAGTACAAACTTGTTGTCATTAATCGATTCAATGATTGAGAATCAATCCAATGAGTAAATTCAAAAAGTTAAGTGTAACCTGCCTTTTCATTGTATTAATACTAGAATGAAACAGGTCTAAGTCGGTATTGCTGTCATTAATTAATTCGTTAAAGGAATTAGACGCGCGATAAACAAAACCATTTTGACGGTAATTGGTGGACACGGATTGCAGCGAGAATAAAGGTCTGTTACGGAGTATTCGAGGAGGTATATAAAGGTTAAATTTAGAAAGTAAATCTGGACAATCAATAACAGATGTCATAATTTTTTAGGTAGGGAATCGAACCCGTGACCTCCGAAAACGTACCGAAGTGCGTTAGCCGCTACACCAAGGTGGTCGTCAAAATGCATTCTCGGATAGTTTGATACATTCCATTCATCTAAAATCCCAAATGGTTTTTTTGATCCATTACTCTTTTTTAAACTACAGTTAAATAGTTTTTGAAAATGATACCACGTTATATACTGAAACTGAAGTTATATAATTTGAAATGTATTATTTGTTTAAAGTAAAGCAGTATAAGTAAATAGTGGGTGACCTTGGGTGCTATGAGCATAATAATGTATACAGTTACGTATGTCGGTTCAATCCTTTTACGTGTCGTTATCGGCATCGGCCACCTGTCCAAACAGGGGCCCGCCTCGCCAAGGGCACCGCTAATGAATTACATTAATCATGTTTAGCTTTGGTGCACACTGGCTCCGAACCGTGTAAAACACTTCTTACCTACATGCCATGTGCATTGTTCCGTGTACGGAGGAACTGGGGCCTAAAATCACTGGTTTGAGGTAAACTGTTAAAATTAATTACTTTACATGTAATATACAATGTTACAATAATGTACATTTTAGCTACGTGGTAGGGCCTCAAAGCCCGTCTGGATGGCGACCACCTTTGGTCTTAAGTATGTCGCCATAATAACCTTGTGTTGTGTTCCGGCATTAGTGACCCGAGTTCCTGTACTTTAATGGGACAGCAGCGTGTTCGCGAGACCACTGGTTTTGCAAACACCCATAGGCGACGGTAACTGCTAAATTCTAAGCGGGCTTTCGGCCTGTCTGCTGTCCTACAGCAATAAAAAAAATGTAAGTAACATTCTTAAATGAAGGTTCAGTTAAAATAGTTTTAGTAAATTTCGAGAATAAATTAGTGGTAGTAATTCTCCTTAAAACGGCCGTTTTAACCGGAATGCGAACAGTACTGGCCTGGGGCGATAGAAGAAGAAGAAGGCTCCAAACAACCCAAGCTAGGTGGTAGGGCTCTAAGCCCAGGCGACATCCATGCCTGGTATCTAAATATGGGTAGTGCCAGCTCCCCTACGCAGATGGCAGCGTGTTAGTGGTGCTCCTGGTAGCGCAAACATCTATAGGCAACGGTAACTACTGCGAGAGATCACATTCGGTGTGGGCGACGAGGACCCAACAGTTTCGCTTCGCGCGGGGTACACGGTGACCGCGTGAAGTGCTCCACTGTGTCCTGGTTGCCCGCGCCACATTAGTGACACACTGATATCTTCTCTCGCTCTATACGACACCTACCTCCTGAGTTATCTGTGCACCAAAAGGATCTATTCAGGTGCGAGGTTAGAACGCCGTGGCATCTGTTCAGCCAAGAAGCCAGGGCGGGTCATACCATCTCTATGAGCACTACGTGGCATAGCTCCAGAGCTTCGCTCGGCCACGTCCCTGCGCCACCGGTAGAGTGCCAGTAGTGTCACACAGTAGTGCATAGTAGTGTTTAAGTCCGGCGGCGAACTCTTACGGGGCCCGTAAAATATGAAGGCCTCCGTCTTGTGCAATGCCACCTTCAGGCTGAGTCACCGCATTTTAGCGACAATTTGCGCTCTACAGCTGTGCCTAGGGTGTACGCCTGACGGGGGGGGGGGGAGTTCCTGTGCGTACCTCCAGTATACCCAACTTGGGGATAAATTTGCATACCCTGCAGAGCAGTTGCAATTCCGCGTTCCACCAGTACACTGGCGAGGAGACCAATAGAGTCCCTTGACCAATAGACGGCGATACCAATAGACTTGGTATCGCCGCGTCGCAGACGTCGGTCATGATCAATCAGATTCTCTGCCATAGCCTTCAATACTATTATTTACTTTATGGCATTCTTTTGAGAGTGGGGTTCAATAATTATATTTGGTTTATTTTAATATTAAGCGATATTTTCCTACATCAACAAAATTTTCATTAACATTACTTGTAGCAGTTTTCATCAGGGGTCATGCTGAAGTGTTAGCATTTTTGAGCCGTGTGGCCCTGGTCGATGAAAGAATAGGGCCACCCCAAATCATCCCAAGGGAGTTATAAAAGGCAACTGATGGGTTACTCCTTCTCCCAGCTTACATGCGGCGAGGAAAGGACACCTCTAGGTTTCCCTTTTGAGGTTGGAAGGTCGGACGGCAGTCGCTCCCGTAAAAAACCAAACCAGCCAAAAACAATGGTACGTACAAAAAAAAGAGCGGATCCCGGGCACCGAAATGGAAGTTAGGTTGCAACCGGGATACAACGCTGGGATGATGATGATTACTTGTAGCAGTTTTTATCGGGGGTCATGCTGAAGGATCGCTTTTAGTTAGGATGTAAATTAACTATATTTTTGACCATTTTCCACAAAACCTTATAAATATGTGTAAGCTTTTTCTAGTTCCAAACATTCATAGTCATGTTTAACATTTTCTATTACATTATAACAAAAGTGACGATACCAAATGAAAATTAAATGGGTTTCCCTTACTTTAATTTAGTGTAAAGCCTATCTCATATGTCTTATATTACGTAAAGTCCGGGCGGGATCCAGATGTACATTTCGGTAGATGTGAAACGCACAATTGCATTAAAAGATCGGTAGATACTAAAATGGAATCCATAAAATAATTAAATTGTGTTTAGTTGATGAAATGTTATTACTATACTATATAGTACACGTGCTTATGCTGTTTGACGAAGTTTTCAACTAGCGGAGGAATGGCAACGACGACGTCCGTACGTCGTACGCGGGGAAGCTTGTGGACCCCAGGTTTATGAATTAACCATGCCACCAAAAGCGGCAAATATAATTGGAGGGCATTTCTCTGAACCATCGTGAACGGCTTGGATGGCGAATGGCTAGGGCTGTCTTATATTGCAAAAATTGTGCACTCTTTTGTAATGGAAGTATACATTACCTACATTTTACATTACTTATAATTCCTTAAGTTAGTAGTCCTTAAGTTTTGTAGTGTGAGTGAAATGAATCACTGATTCGAAAAAAATAAAAATAACTGTCATTGTTGATAATTTATTAATTTGATATTATACCTATGGTTATTATTCAATATATTATCTCGACAATAACACTGCTATCTGCGTAAGTCGAATGATTTTCTCTTTCCCTTATCGTGCAAAAATATTGAATAAAGATTATTGTAAATCATTTTCAGGCATGTATCGATGTATAAATAAGACATGTTAGCTAGTGCACATGTTTTATCTAATTCAAGTATGCAAGGCATTGTTTTTGTTCCTTTTGTAAATGGTTTTCATCAGTGTTTGCATTTTAAGAAAATGCTAAAATTCTTACACCATTTGAAAACTATTTCAGTTCATTCGCTATATTTTATTAAAATATGTACTAGCTAACCCGCGTAAGTCATATAAATTTTATACAAAGTAACTTAAGTCCTGCAAGATCCAATTAATTTCTATGCAAAAATTCATCAAAATTGGTTTAGCGGTTTAGGCGTGAAAATGTAACAGACAGACAGAGATACTTTCAAATTGATAATATTATTATGGGTTATTGAATAATGAAATTTTTGGTACATAGTACGAAACCAAGATAGCGCCGATTCGGTACTAATATGAAAGCACCTATTAAGAAGTTTTCCGAGCATCATAGTTCGTGAGTACGCAGGAGGCAAGGGCAAGGGCATCGAGGGGAACCTACACACCACAACACGAATGTGTAACCCCAAATCTGATATTAGCACTCGTGCTAAGTCATATACTGTCTGTTCACTCTGGGGAAGCCCTTCCTGAAATCTGTAACAGGCACAGTTATTGTTGTATGTCTGTATTGACATCCAAAAGGTTTGCCTTAAAACATTTCCGATATTAAAACAAGTATAATATATAATATAAATATAAACTTCTCTAATCTCATATTGTGTTATTTTAAATACTGTTTAAGCCTATTCCTGATGTATTTAAAGTATTTTGAAAGTTTAATTGTGAAATGTTTATTATTGATAAGCACCGCAGATTTCAGTCTAAAATCAGAAGAAATTATAGCATATTAAATGTGTCATGTTAATGTATCAATATTAATTAATTTCAAGCATTTTGTAATTAAATATAAAATACTTATTACTCGTAAATGACCAGGATAGCTTAGGTATAGATAGGTAGCTTTTATAGTCTCGTAAAACCTGAAAATGTAATATTGATTTCATATCTAAACTGAGTCCGTGTAGATGCTAGATACAACCGATATTCACCGGTGAATTATAATGTACGTATTTTACGTACAAATGATCAATCAACCCTACGATTATCGTTGAATCGCAGCAGCAATCGGATGTGAATGGGCCTAGTGCGTGCGCGCAGCTCAATAAGGCGCGCGTCGCCGCCATCGCCGTCGCAAAAACCTCTTGCTTGCCACTCCACTCAACCGGCTCTTTCACTCGACGAGTTTGTAACAGTATTCAGCCGTGGTCGTAAACTTTTATTTCCCAACTTCTAATTTGATCAACGAAGTACTTGGTACTTATAATGATGTTTTAATAATTCTCGTTTTGTAGACAGACATTTTAAAATTGAAATATTCTAACTAAAAGACTTCAGAGGCAGGCTACCATCAGACTACAAATGCGACTGGAAATGATTCGCTAGACATTAAAACAACACAATTGCGAAGTAATAAATTTGTTAAAATTAATATTTAACTGGTTTTGATTAATATCTACAATTTTCTGAATTGAATGAAAGTTGACTAATGAAGGTTGTGTAAAACGAGTAATTTAGATATTTCATTTAATTGGCACATTAATTTAATGTGACGTGGCAGTTGTGCCAACAGTTTGCAATAGCTGGCCTCACATTTATGGATGCCATTTAGAATGGGATCTTCCTGGAAAATGTCAAGGACTGACTTTATTAAATGGCCGTATTGTGATTTTGCTCGTACGTGGCTCGCTCGAAAGGTGGAACTGCCGGTTTTTGCTGTTAATTCCCTCTGAATGGCCCTTCCTTCTATCGAACGTGTATCGAATTGTTACCAGCAAATAATTACATATAACTATTGATATGTGGATATATTGATATGTGGTAAAATTATTTATTTAATAATTTGTTTTTTTTTAACCCTAAACCGAAGGGCATGTATGAAGGGAATAATGAAAGTGGACGAAGCGAAACAAATATGTAAGGATCGTAGCAAGTGGAAAGATGTGGTCTCTGCCTACCCCTACGGGAAAGAGGCGTGATTATATGTATGTATGTAAATAATTCAAATTAACCATAAATTTCTATATACGTAGAGTTTATTGTTACTAGTGTTCATTTTTGACCTATGTTAATTATTAATGGTATGAAACGAGAAGTCAAAAGATGAACAGCGTCTCAGGCGACTAGTTCGGTTGATTGAAGAACGAAAAAGAGTTTAAACATTTTTTTAGTTACCGCATAGTTTATAAGCTTGAAAAAGATAATTATGTTAAATGCTAACGAAATTTGTAACTTTTTTGTAATTTTTTCTTAACATATACCTCTTGTACCTTATTTACAAGTTCATTTGATCGGTAATTATTGGATGTCTTCGAGACGGATAAAATTTGTGATGAAAGGGTTGTATATATTACTAGCTGTGCCCGCGACTCCGTCCGCGTGGAATAGTGACTGGGCAGCATTTTTTGGATATATCTTATGGTTTATTTTGGATTACAAACCCTATAAATAAATGAAATATACAAACTGCGTTCGAACCTACAAAGTCCAGCCTAATTGAACCCTATTTTATATGATTTATGATATAAATCTGAGGTCAACTTAAATTGGATTCATAAAAATTCGAAACTGATCACTTTGAACTAAAACCATTTTTTTTTTCTAAAATAATAGTAACCTAAGTTACTCCTTGTTACATCAGCTATCTGCCAGTGAAAGTCCCGTCAAAATCGGTCCAGCTGTTTCAGAGATTAGCCTGAACAAACAGACAGACAGACATACAAAAATTGTAAAAAATGTTGTTTTGGTATATGTACCGTATTTATGTCCGAATGCACTTAGTAAAAAGCGGTTATTTTAATATTACAAACAGACCCTCCAATTTTATTTATTTGTATAGATATTGACTATCTCACCTTAATAACATCTATTTGCACCCATTACGTTTAATAAATAGGCGCTTCAAGGTGAGTCATGCGCAGGTTACGAGACAAGACTAGCTCAGTGTATGAACTTTAACAATAGAGAGACCTCATCCAATGACACCTTATCCATTGTGCCACAAGATTGCCATACAAAATGTTTGTGATACGTTAGCGTGTTTGATTTCCGTTCGTAAATAACTTTATTGATGTGTGCCCTGAGTTCTGGTACGGTGACGCATGTCAGGTCACTCGTACGTGTTCTAAGCGATATCTTTTAATTATAATGATCGGTTACGTCTTTAAGTAGAACTGGTAAACAAAACTAAAATGCTTGTTGTTGAGTTATAACTACAATTCACCTTTTGGGGACATAAACGTTCAAACACTGGCCTCTTCTAAATGTTAGCTTAGCCCTCATTAGCAAAAATACGTGACCCAATAGCGTATCCGACGAGATATTGCAATGATAGCAGCTTCATGTGTCAAAGATTAAATAAACGACATCAATATAATTAAAACAATCAAACGTATGATCAACACTTATCATCAAAAAAATCGAAAGTCCCCTGAAGTTTGGTTTTGAATGAGTTTCGAATAGGAATCGAACCCATGACCTCCGCAAGCGTACCGAAGTGTGTTAGCCGCTACGCCAGGGAGGTCGTCTTAAAACAATCTCTACATTCATTTATTGGATGAAAATAAGAAAATTTAAATTTGGTATTCTGGTACACCATTACGTAGACTAAACTGCCAACTATTTCTTGGCGTATTTTTTTAACGATACTTGCAGTAGACTCGATTTTTTTTATGAGAAGTATATAATAACATAAATATAATGTATCTAGATATTATAGTCTCCTAGATGAGATTAAATGTGTTCAGGAGTGAAAGCCTATCGTATTCCAGACATTAGATATCATAATTACTCAAGTCAGTTAGATAGTACCTATTGTAACTATTAAAGACCGATGTGATTTGTTGCAGTAATTCTATAAATTATAGTTTTGATTGTTCTTAATTAAAGAAATATTTTATTACAAATTAAAGTGCAAAACATCGCCAATTTTCTAAGTGTTTAGATGTATAGTTTGGTGTGAACCTCAAATCTGATGCGCCAACGCTTGGCTACTGATTCGCGAGATTGGCAGCAACCAATCACAGAACAGTTCCTTGCCCCCTGCCCCCTCGGATGCCCCCAATCGACTGTAATCAACGCGTACTCCAAACAGCAGCTGATAAAAGCATATATTGTGCTAAATAAAGAGAAAGTTGGTAAACTGTGTGCGATTTTCAGTGACCCTATCATATTTTACTAGTTACCTTTTTATCAATTATCAACACATTCATTTGGCTCTCTTTATTATCAATTTATTTCAACAATTATTACTGAGTTTAAAATACGGTATTATAAGAAGCTTTAAGGAAATTTTCTAACACATTGTATTTACATAGAAGTATTGACAATTGCTCATCGTCCGCTGTCCACCAGGCGCCAGCACGGAGGAAGCAATGAAATCCACTTAGTTATTTTGCTTGTACAATTCTACAGCCGCGATATGAAATTAAAGAATAGAATATTTTGCTTTTATATGTATGATTATATGTTATTATATGTATGTAATATTTTGATGAAACACGTTTACCATGTGAAATATTGTTTTATTACTTTGTGTGTATTCGCATAACGTGTCTTATATCAAATAAACATTAATGCGGATAAAGCGATTGTAATTTTAATCTTGTGGCAAATAGGTAAGGTAAAGGTGTAAAAGAGAATGAGATAGTAAAATATTTCATTTTTCTGTTTAAAGTTATTTTTTCTTAGAATAACATTATATTTTGTATCTAGTAAGTGTTTTTATCTTCATTTATTATATTTATTGACAATTGATTTATAGTTTTATAGCTTTAAATAACATATTTAGGTTATCTTAATGGGGTAATCCTTTCAATGGATTAAAAAGTATTTGTGTAATAAACTAATGTAGTTTTAAAACCATAGCTTATGCATGATGTTTTCATTTTATCAGGTCCGGAATTTCCTCACGATTTAAATGAAAATGTCTTTACATATTTATATTAAATGGGAGTTTTTCTCTGTTTAATTTCTTAACAATACGTCAAGTGGAAAGTCATCGGTTATTTTCGAAAACTGTATTTTTGATTGAGTTTCAATTTACCAAATATGACTTCAGAATATATCCTATTTAGGAACTAATTTAAATAACGTTTTTTTTTTAATTGGATTGCATTAATAATAATAGATCTTTATTAGCTTTGAACAAAAAAATATATTTGTCTAATATAACTTAAAATATGCTTTTGGCTATAATTGAGTATAGAAGTGTGAGTGATCCCTAGCTCTCAAACTAATAACTGTATTTTGAGTCGTTCAAAGGTTCGCACTGATTGGTTTAAAAACAGAACAAACAATAAAAAATAATACAAACACCTTAAATGAATTAATTTGTTTGTTTGTGTGATTGCTGAAATATATGAAACGTGATTGCCAATATGTTTAATACTTTTTAAAATTAATCATAATATTATCTTTAAAAAATATATTGAAAACTAGCCAAGTGATGTAATTGGTTCAAAAATTAATAATATAACCTAATCTTTGTCAGTTTTGAAATTGATAAATGTTTGTTATTTTATCACGTTTTTAACTGTATAAGGTAAAATGTTAGCAACCCACTGAACGCGACGTCGTGATGATAATGGATTTGACTAATAGTGTCATAATTTTTCGATCAGTGATTATGTCATTAGCCCCATTACCTTATATTGTCACTAAATGTATAAAAATAATAAAATGTCGATATTTTACTATTTTAAACTTATTTATTTTATATTACATACATTAAAACATTACATATGTATTATATATGCTAAATTTATTACCGGTTGCATCCTAAATTTTTCTTCGGAGTCTAGGGTCCGCTGTTGCTGATTGGCTTATGTTACAACTACGTTTCCTTTTATTGTGTCGACACAGAGTCATAGGCTTGGCTAAACTTAGCAAAGGTGTCTTTTGTCGATTTTTACGACTACCTAATATTAGGTTGTGGTGGTTATTATGCCGGAACTATCTAAAAGAAATTCTGCGATCGATGCCACATGTCCTTTCTTTCAACTTTTTTCTTTTCGTCTTTGCTGTGTATCCACTTATCCGTTTATAAATACAATGGAGCGTCGATTATCCGAACGTCGATCAATCAAACGACCGCTTATCCGATCTCATACACCCACCCGATTCCCATTTGTTTGTTGTACTCGTATGCAAATAGTCGCTAGTCAATAAACTAAATTTTTTGCGTGAAATTATACGCCTATGAGTGTTTGCAACGTCAGTGGCATCGCGAACACGCTACTTTCCATAAGAGTACAGGAACTTGGGTCACTAATGCCGGAACACAAAACAAGGTTATTATGGCAGCATATTTAAGACTTAAGGTGGTCGCCATCCAGACGGGCTTGGGGCTCTACCACGTAGCTAGGGTTGTTTTATCGCCTTTTACGACAGGCTGACCCCGGCCGCAGAGGTCAGTATACCTTCTCCACCCCTGCACAGATAAATTCTTAATATTAACTCATGTAATATCAGACGATGCGTATTTAGTTTTCATTTGACGATTTGAAAACATGTGATGATGGTGGTGGTGTGTTATAACGCTATGTCGTACCATAGTCTACCACATGACCAACAAAAAAGACATAATTATCGATCGATACAAACCTCCGCCGTACGTGATTTCCGGCACCAGATCTCCAAGCATTTAATATAAGTTATGTCACCCTGTCCCGACCGGTTATGTTTTTTATATGAGCTGTGTTTACGAGCGCAGTTCACTGGGCCCCCCTGGTGCTATCGTGTGTAACGAGTAACGTTACACCTCGGGACCTTGGGGGCCTAAAACGTAAGAATCTGAGATTCAATTAAATTTTTAGCAGTTAACTTTATAGCCTTCCACCCGAATAGGTTTACTCGTGATTGTGGTACTTGTATCACATCGGCAGTGAAAAACTCAGTTTTTTTAGGTTAAACAGTTAGTTTAATGACTTTTTGCTGAAGGCTTTGTGTCTAAAAGCGAAGTTAACGGCTCTTGCGTAAAATCTAAATTATTTTCTAATTGGCATTCCGGGACACCTTGCCAGGACAGACTCGTATATATTATAGACATAACATATATTATATTATACAATTCTCGCTAAAAAAAATAGATATTTTTATTGGTGAAAACGTTTTAGTGGTTTTTGAGTTTATCAAAAAATAAATCGTTCTACATTGTTTTTGTGATATAGTTAGTTTACAAGACAGTTGCTGCCCAGGACCTCATTTTTTTTATTAGTGTAGGACAGCAGACAGGCTAACGGCCCGCTTAGAATTTAGCAGTTACCGTCGCCTATGGGTGTTTGCAACGCCAGTGGCATCGCAAACACGCTGATGTCCCATAAGAGCACATGAATTTGGGTCACTAATGCCGGAACACAACACAAGGTTATTATGGCGGCATACTTTAGACCAAAAGTGGTCGCCATCCAGATGGGCTTTGAGGCCCTACCACGTAGAAAATTTGCCACTGCAATTTGTAATTAGGGTACGCTGCTAAGCTATAGGCGAAGCTTTGCAATTAGAATCTTCGGACAGAGGGAGTGAGACAGCATCCTCCTTTGTCAGACCAAATTGAGTCAAACACATCTGATCAGCAATATACTCACATGACTATTATAGCCATCTCGGCCACCGCACGCAACTCAAAAATGACTCTTTGTTTCCCCCTTGTAAGTCTTCAGCAGCAGAGACCCCGGTGCAACCGGTATTAATAGCTTGATTGCGATGTAGTATTACAAAGTGGTATTATGTTTTATTCAATATTCTCGAGAATTCTTAAAAAATCCTGATACGGTGACAGTTGTTTATGGAGGTATTATACTCAAGTATTATCATTGACTTTCAAGGCTAATGATTACATTATTTATTATTTGTGTAACCTAATTGATTTATATCATTGTTTTAAAATAATCACTGCATTTCCTATGAATATTTAGTAGTATTCTTGTTGCGAGAAAGGTTTTAGAACATTAGTACGAATGAATCTGAATTTTGTTTTCCTCCTTAGCAACTATTAAGGGGCACACCTAGTGTGAAATATTTACCTTTAAAAATAACATACTAAATTTTTAAATGAATATTTCAAATAGTTTTTGGGTTACATCCTTTTAAAGTGTAGCCGCTCAGCCTTTGCTACGGAGCCAACCAGAGTTATTGTTTGGGTCCTGTGGCCATCGCAATCCATTATAATATTTTTACGAAGAAGATCTTCAACAGCCCAACAGGCGCAATATGAAATTCGACATTTTTTTCAGTCTGCTATTTTGTTAATTTTTTTTAACAATCGTACGTCATTGCATAGGCACAATCTTACAGAACTAGGGAATAACTTGATTTTTATGTATGTTTGTTAATTATGTGTAAATACATCCTCAAAATTTTAAAACATTTCATGCAGTAGTTTTCTTTTTAAAAAATCCTAAAAATCACCTTTTTTTAGGCGATCACACAAGATGCCCCCTAATGATCCGGCAAAAGACATTTCATAGCCTTTCACGGAGAAATGAGAGTGTAGAATATAAAATCCTAAAATTTCATCAATGACTTAAACTTCAGACCCGGGTTTCAAATCAGCATTCTCACTAAAGCTATTTTCAACTTTTTTACAACTTAGCCCAGGAAAATTTTAAATGGTTTCCAAAAATAAATATGGAAAAGCTGTTAATCAGTAAGCTTATTATGTGAATGACCGCACAGATAGAGAAGTAATGTGATCTCTGCTGGACTACTTCACTCTTATGTTTTAGGTTTAAGGAGTCTGCCCACTAGACCGTTCCATACCATGACTGTGCTAGGACCGTATCAAGACACAAAAGCATACGCTGGTCGGTTACGGAACGATCATAGTCACATACTTTTTAATACAAAGAATATTTTTTTGCCTGGCACGTTCCAAGCACGGTCATGGTATGGACCGGTGTAGTGGGCAGACTCCTTTAAAGTTGAACTTTTTTTCTCACAAACTATTAAAGGAGTACAATATATGAATTACATAATAAGTACATTAATTAACCAAAATATTTTAAAATAAAGTCGCGATAAATAAATAATTATTAAAACATGAATAACATGCGTCTTAACAATCTATACTTAGATGACACAGCAAATATTCGAATGAAAATTCCGACAAACCATCAGATGCATAATATAACGTGGGTCGCATTTGTAACTTACACGCCACCTCTCCAGTGCAGGACGTCGCAACGACCTGTGTCACTTCGGACGTCGTACACTCCTAAACGGAGAAAAGCAAAAGTAGGATAACAATTTAGAATAGTTATAATAGTACCAACAATTTTACATTTAAGTCATTATAGTTTACATTAGAATGGAGATTTTGCTACATTGGTGGTGAATAGGTTCGGAGCTGTTGAAATTTGAACCCCCACCTCTTATCTTCTCCAGAATTAAAATTTAAGATCTATATTTTTAAACTAAGTTATAGATTATTTGTTCTGGTTATTGATTCTGTTACAGTTACTGGGAAGTTTGCTTTTTCTGTCTCCGCTAGTTTACGATTAATTTCAATTTCTCTAAATTATCTATATCTATAATACATGTAAACCGAATTAAAAATAGACGGATTTTATTGAAATTATAGATTAAATAGTATTTTTAGAACTTATGTTCTAACATATTATTATCAGCACAAGGTATTATACTGTTTCAGATAATTAAAAAGCGAGTCATTTCCGAATTGGATGAGATCTGGATGTATTTTATGACATATCTATATGTTGTAAAAAAAATTAAAAAGTATATGTATGTGTTGACATCATCCCACAGCTGCAAATGTAAATATAAGCAAGTGGTTGCGAGGCCCATACCTCGCGCGATCTGCCCCTCGTCAGGCGAAACGCGCATCAGCTCAATGCGAGATAAGAGCAATCACAAATTGTAGCAAAAGTGGCGGGAGCGGCGCTGCACTCGCTAGGCATGCCGGTCGTTCACCTCTGAACTGAATACGGGTCGTGAGGTTGCCGGCGCGCAGCACGTACCACTCGCAGCAGCCTCACCTCGCTATCTGTATCTCGTACTTCGCCCACAGATAGATCAGATACACTCTCCGTGGCGTTCAATTTTTGCGCGAATGTCAAATAGTGTTGAAGCGACGAAGTGAATTTCGTACGAAATATTCGATGTTTAAAAAGTTTGTTCCAATTTTAACCGAATAAAATTCATAGTTACGGTTCGGCATTTCAATATGCGTCTGAGTTTTCATTAACTATCCACCGAGTGTGTAAATTTTACAATAAAAACAGTCCTAGAGTAAAACGAAATTTTGAAATCATTATGCCTTTTTTTTTATTGCTGTAGGACAGCAGACAGGCTGACGGCCCGCTTAGGATTTAGCAGTTACCGTCGCCTATAGGTGTTTGCAATGCCAGTGGCATCGCGAACACGCTGCCGTCCCATAAGGGTACAGGAACTTCGGTCACTAATGCCGGAACACAACACAAGGTTATTATGGCGGCATACTTAAGACCAAAGGTGGTCGCCATCCAGACGGGCTTGAGGCCCTACCACGTAGCTAGGGTGGGTTGTTTTGTCGCCTTTTACGACAGGCCGACCCCGGCCACAGAGGTTAGTATTCTTTCTCCGCCCCTGCACGGATAAAAAATGCCTAAAACAATATCTATCGTATTCCCGAGTAGACAGTACATGACAAAGGCCCTAGTGTTGTTAACGTCTGTATACAACGCTAACCGCTTACCACGAGCTGTACTTTCAGTAGATCTTAGGTGGTTATGATTTTTTAAGTTTTCTATTTATTGAAATTATTAACGTAGCGGTTAACGCACGTCGGAAAGCATGTGGAGGTCACGAGTTCGATTCCCGTCATGTGTTTGGGTGTTTATATGTATCAAATGTATTTATTCACAAATGAAAAGTTATATACTTTTGTCTAGTAACCATTACAAGTGCTCTGCTACATATTTTGGGACCAGATGACACTAATTGAATTGTTCTAGTAATTCTTAAACTACAATATTATAAAATGACTTGCATCTAGTCGACTGGTATCCGTTAATCATTATCAGTGCTTCTTATGTTTGGAAGCTATTAGCATCTTGTCTTGGATCTGACGTCTTCTGCAGTAATTGACTCTATAATAATTATCATTTTATTGACGAGAATATTAATTTTATTGCACTTACTAACATTCAATCATTATTTTCTCCTAACAAGCACATGCCTAACTAATGTATCTTTCGGCTCTTATCCCATTTTACGTAGAATAAAACCTGTCTAGAATTCAGAAAATCATTGATGTGTGTGCACGTAATATTTTTTCACTTCTCTTCTAACTTAACCCTTAGTTCCCAAAGTGATCCGGGTGGACCCCCAGGGATCCACGGGAGACTCGACGAGGGTCTACGTTGGCGTGACAAAAAATGGAGGTTCACAATTCGTAAAGCGACGAAAATTTATATGCTTTTGATAGTGAGGAACTAAAATGTTGGCTTGACTTCACCTATCAATGTAAGCAGATAAATTTTAAGAAGCTCAGCGACTGTTACTTGTAAAAACTTGCATATTCCATATTCAGTACAATGTGTCGAGACTTGCAAAGTGCCGCCGCTGCCGTCGCCGCCGTCCGCAACGCTTGTTTGTTCAGACGTGCAAAGGGACGAAATAAGACTTGTGGTGTTTGTGCTTGCAATCTTGCATGAACTTGTTTGAATCCTCGTTAGTTGGATGGAATCTCTTTTTGATTGGCCAACTTTACAATCAATTCTCATTTATTTTTTCGAAAACTATTAATTCGTGGTTGGAACTCAGCCGCAACGCTAATTTCCATAGTGAGATCTAATCTTCACATCTTTTGTCGAGTTTTGGAAATATGGTAGAAATGTAGCTGCAGGGTGTCCACCGGAACCAGGTAAATTTTGAAAGTGGTCTATGAGAAAAAAAGTCTGGGATCCTCTAAAGTAAACCGATATTTTAATAAAAATTAAAAAAAAAACATTATCAAGCAATAATATTTATATTTGCAATTAGCGAAAGTCTCATATATACGATGAATTCATTCTGACAATTTGACTCTCGTTTGAGACAGCCCTTCTCGGTAATATCAAGTTCATTTAAGCTAAACCAGGTATTAGAGATTCATTACTTGATTCATATTCAATAGGGCAGAAATAGGTCCGTTTGTTAATCTCAGAATTCCCACCGGATTACTGTTAAATAATTTACAAAGATCAAATTGAAAATTTCAATTAAATTTAAGTAGTACTTAAAGTCTTAGAATTTCTTCTTAATTTTTTTACAAACAAATAACAGGAATTAGTTTTAGTAACAAATTGTATTTAGTAACAAAGTAGATAAACTGTGTATCGTTGTCAAATTGATTGAGACTGGCCTCGTTAAGAGTAAAAATGACTTCTTACTTAGAATGCAATATAAATATTATAAAGTGACGCTAGTGTAGCTACATTGCATGCTATGTATGTATGTAGCTGTAGATGACGAATCGTATGATGAGTTAAAAATTCTTTATCCCTCTCTAACCTAAGTTCCTGTACCTTTATGGGACAACAGCGTGTTCGCGATGCCACTGGTGTTGCAAACATCCATAGGCGATGGTAACTGCTAAATTCTAAGCGGGCCGTCAGCCTGTCTGCTGTCCTACAGCAATAAAAAAAAGAATTTTTGGCGTTTTCCTATAAAATTTACACTGATACTACTGTGGCGCCATTAATTTAATGCATTTTGACGGACACTTTTTTAACACAGATAGTTACCTTGTATTTATTTCCTTGCCTGTCCCCTCCATGCAACATATGTCAATTTGTACTTTATTGGCTTTCTTTTTAATATTTTATGACAAGATCTGAACAAGATGGTATGACCATTCCGCTCATAAGACTACCCGACCTCTACGGCTTTCAGCTTTGTCTTGATAGTTCTCCAGACATTTTAAAGTTCTGCAATTTGTATCGATCAATTTTTATAGCGTATCGATCTGCGTGTTTTTAATATTCTTCATAGATCACTATTTTTAAATTTCCATATCACGGTCTACTAATTCCACATAATCGAAGAAATCATTTATATTATTTATGGATTGTACTACAGTACCCAACTTTTATCTAAGTTTTAATTTTGTTTTAACGTCAACCGTATCTTTTTAGTCTTATAATTATAAGATATTGCATTTAATTAATGTAAAACTTTGTTAATGTTATTGCATTTCAGATCACAGTGAACTGTATTTTATATGCATTTATTGCTATTAAAATGCATTTATATACTTAAATGTCATTTAGTCATCAACGCGTTTTGATGTAGCTCAAACATATGTGGTTGGTATTAATATAACAAACTACGTATGAGAGTACGTTTGGGGAAGGCCTTTGTCCAGCAGTGGGCGTCTTCCGGCTGAAATGATGACGTGTGAGAGTGAGTTGCGAGTCAATATTCAAAGTTAATCGATTAACTAATTTTAGAATTTGAAGCTCCCAGTAGTTTAGTAGTATGTCGGTGCCAGATATGACTGAGGAACTACCACATCAGCTTTCTCTTCAAGAACACACTTCACGTTTGGTCTCTATTAAACCATATGGCTGTGAATGCGATTACTCATTGAATAACATTTTCATTGCATTTAAAAATTACTTTTTTAATCACAGCGAAGCTTGGCTAGTGCGGAATAATATTTCAAAGTGCATTTTGTAGATAGCATTAATAAGAATTAGTAGTTGGATTAACGAAATCCCCGCCCGAGGTCGTCGGCCTGCGATTACTATAATTTGCCCCACTGCGCTGTAGGGCTGTTACCTTTAAATTTCCCTATAAATTAACAACTATCTTCTGCTTGGATTGATGCAATACATTCTAGTCTTAAAATAGGTATATATGAATATTCTTATCTATATTAGCAATTCATTACATATACATTTAATAAGTTAAGATAGAGTTAAATAAGAAGTAGATAAGAAATATAGTGTTGTTTTCGTAAAAGCTAAATAGTTGGCCACCTTCCCGAGTGAATGCGTAAAGCAACTAGAATTTATTTGGTTCCGCCGTTTTGGCTGTCTAATTTTGATTGCCGGCGGTGCGGGAAGCGTTACAATCGCGTAGTTCTAAAAAAGAATTAGATTTGTGAAAAGTCGAAACTCCACTTCTTAAAATAAGCCCAGTTTACTCCTAATCTATCAATTATCTATCAGTCAGTAACTATCGCTTTAAATAAGTCGTTTCTGAGTTGAACCGAAACCAATGAATGACAATGAGTTTTTTTTTATTAAGCTCATATCCACTTAGATAAATATAAACTTCAATATAAGTGATGTTTAGTGATAACCCTGGGTGCAAGTTGGCCGCGTCCCGCACCCCCCGCGAACGCACACCGCGTAGTGTGCACTAGGTTATAGTTATAGGACAAGTCTAGATTGATCTAGATTTTGCCACGTTATTGTACATTTACTTAAATAGTTTTTGTCATTTCGTGCCTTTCCCAATTTGCCTCTCCTAATTGACAGAACAGACAGATTTTATATGAAAAATAAACCTGCTATTTATCTTTAAAAATATTTTCATGGATTTACACTCGTATTCATGTGGCATCGCAGCTCCCTGTCTTCCTGGCCTGTGGACCACCGACGTGAACAAATCCTATTAACTGATTTTGAGTTTATTTGGTTACATTTAGAACGGAACTTTATACGTATACTAGCTGACCTCCGAACGTTGTTCTGCTATATAAATAAATAAAAAATGTAGTAGAACAAAATTTATGAATCTGTTCTCAAATCCACTTAAACACAAATTTATTTATCAAAATTTGTCCAACCATTTAGAAGCAGTTCAGTCAAATACACGCACAGAAGAATTATATATAAAAATATATATTAGTAAGTAACATCTGACATAAACAATATTTTTAAAATAGGTAGTCTGATTAAAATCAGGTCAGGCGGTCTTAAGATGCGCTTTCTGATTTGGCTTAAGCATATCTACCTATAGTTGTTTGCAGTATTCTAGCATCTAACAGATATCTTATATTATAGAAGAAATTCTACTCTTTTTCTCGTCTGATCAAGGTTATAGTTAGTAGATATATTTGTGCTATTTTTTGCTGTCTGTAGGTATTCTTCTCATTTGCCACCACATGGTCTAATACTAGCACCTGATATTCCAATTAGCAAAACTTGCATTTTTAAGTAATAATCACAATAAATCAGTAGCAATTAATTAGGTAAATAAATTGAACTTCATAAAATAGCAGAATTCACCCAGAACGAGTGCATGTCCCGTTGCTGAGTTGAAATTGAATACAATTAGAAGTACTCGTATTAGCGTCATAAAATGTTATTTTTCGCTTTAATAATGTAGCGTGGGAAATGCATTGTTTCACCCACAGATTAAACAAGAAAGCAGTACGCACTCACAACATTTATTAAGAATGTGACATAAAATAAAGTATAATTAAGTACCTCAGCATATATAACAAAACGAAGAACTTCTAGCGGCATCACAACATTTTCTTTATGCAAAGAGGCAACAACAATTTTGGAAATTATTTTTAGAGGTAATTGTCAACTGAGGCACCAACACCGAAAAGAGGAGCTAACAAAAGCCCGGGGTCCACCTCCTACTTTTGCGTTTCCGAGTAAACATACCTACTAAATAAGCAAACAAAAAAATTATAACACTGGAGGCTAGTTTGAAATATTTTTTATACAGGAATGTAACAAAGAGGTATATTAGCCCACTATGATACAGTTTTGATTAGTGCATGGGTCAACGAATTTCTGTTAAATAACCTTTTGAATGGAATTCTTATCTATCCAAATATATATGTAGTTATCTGTACAGTTGTATGTACCAAAGTGTTGCTTCTATGTAATTATAAATATTAAGGTTATGTTCTATAACTAGTATTACGTAATAAATAAATACTGTTAAGGTGCAAATACTGCGGCAAATTACAATGATACCTACATAATGGGAAATTGTAATAAAAACAGTGTTGTAAAGTAATAATAAATGTTTCGTTTTAGTTGACTTACTCACGCAACGCTTGCTATTACGGGGATTTATAATGTTGTCTCAGATATTCTCATTTAATAAGGCAATAATTTTAAGACTTTTATTTAAAACTAGTTGACTCGGCAAACGTTTCTGTCATGGAATAAAAAAGTAGCATTTGTCCTTCTTTAAGATCCAATCTATGACTGCTGAAATTCATCAAAATTGGTTCAGAGGTTTAGGTGTGAAAACGTAACAAACAAACAAACTCATGCATTTAATATTAGTTAGATTAAGTCGAGGCACTGATAAGTCGTACACGTCGTGCCTTCGAATATTATTTCATTGTGCACCGATGGCCAAGAAAATTATTATACGATGCGTTCCGTTACAAGTCTTAGTGATTATTTATAACTTTAGAATCTTACCATAATTACCCTGGAATAAGTAATAGACGATTAGCTTGTAGATCTATGTGTGTTTAGTCCTCAAATCCTTGTATATTTCCAACAACATATTTCTTTTAATAATAAACAGGCGATGTTCTGACCTGTTGCAGCGCCACCTGACAGATTCAAGATTGAATGTGAACCATCAAATAACTCACGCAAATATATTTAAATAGACAAGGAAGTGCCACGTTGTCCAAGAAAGTATTTCGAGAGCGTTTGTTTTGGGTGGGTGTGTTTGTGTTTCCCGCGTTCCATTTTGGGAACATGCAAAGAGTAGCATTTGATAAAGCATTTCTCCGTGCAGGGGCGGAGTAAGAATACTAACTTCTGCAGTCAGGGTCGGCTTGTCGTAAAAGGCAACAAAATAACCTAGCTATGTGGTAGGGCCCCAAGCCCGTGTGGATCGCAACCACCCTTGGTCTATAAGTATGCCGCTATAATAACCTTGTGTTGTGTTCCGGCATTAGTGTGTTCCTGTACTTCTAAGCGGATAGCAGCGGGTTCGCGGTGCCCCTAACGTTGCAAACATCCATAGGCGACGGAAACTGCTTACTGTTAAGTGGGCTGCCAGCCTCTACTGTTCCCCAGCGATAACGAGAAATGGTTTCTCCTTACGTCTTTATTCTCTTCTGTTCGTCTGTGTTCAGGAAGAGTAAGTATCAAGGAAGGTTACCGATGCAAACAGGCCCAATATTCAATACCCAAAATATCAATCCAACGACAGTACTCACCAACGTATTTCGAAGCTTCGTCTTCAGGCTATGAGGAGCAAGCTTCGAATGCATCTAAGTTGAAATGTTTTTAAGAATAAGAAAATTACAGTCTTATAATAATTACACATAGAAAGATAGATAGTCTACATACAAGCGCTGTGTCAAAAGTGAAGCACTAAACCAATTCACACAGGCGTGACGATTACATGCTTACGCTCGGCGACACGCATACATACACTTGAGTAATGTTGTCAGTGAAGGTCCAGTTCCCGAAAGTTCCCGAAAATAAAATTCGTTTATACTTCTCAACTTTTAAGTAACACAATTTCCGGTATATAACATCACTAAATCACACAAACACCTACATTAAAAAACGTGACACATACCTGCGTAAAAATCAGTAACAATGTTTTAAAATTAATTAGTCGGAGTAATAAAGTCAGTTAAAATGGTAAAATATTTTCACATTCGGGCAACATTGAGCATTGAAACAAAACATTTCTATTTTTACCTAATTTACTACAATATACTATGAAATATTGAAAGCTTACCTGTGAAAAGTGATGTTA
Source organism: Malacosoma neustria (assembly GCA_963693495.1). NCBI lineage: Eukaryota > Metazoa > Arthropoda > Insecta > Lepidoptera > Lasiocampidae > Malacosoma > Malacosoma neustria. Next base: position 19,669,378 of record OY856384.1, on the reverse strand, counting down.
TTACACTTCTTTTGTATTTCAGATGTGTTGTGACACAATTTAACTGCACAAATCGTCATAATAATTATTTTTTTCGCGAGACACGTTCAGCGTCCTATAACATTGAACACTACGGAGCGATCGGGCGTTTGGAGCCATTTCTGGCTCCAAATAAGATGCTTCAAAATATGCGCGCGGACTAGGTTTCTATGTATATTTGTTCTAAGATTACAGTAAATAGTTAATTTTTGACCACTCTTTATGTTTAACTTCATCTCCTCATTACTATTTTATTCGTCTTGAACTCTCGACTTTCCAATTTCATTGTTTCACAATGTTATCGCTGAATATTCTATTAAACCTTGAATAACTGTTGTTTCAGGTGATTTTTGCACGGACGTTATAATGAAGTGGAACGACGTCACCGATATCAGTAAGTTGTTCTTTCTTATACATTATTACGGAATATGTATTCAATTCATATAATTTTTTATACAAATTATATATTATTTCCTGTCCATAGTGATTGAAATTGCTTCAAATTGACTTAGTAATTCATATCTTCTGTCCTCCTCCGAGAAAATGTTCATGAATTTTATGAACAAACATTATCATGACAGACGACTATTAGTATTAAATATCGATTCAGTCATTTTCATCATCTAGGATTAAATTCTTTTTTCGTTATTTTACGAACTGTGTAGTAGAAATTTGGGAAGACAAAACGTAGATCCAATATACCTAGTCAGGTCATAAGTATTGTCACACAGTAAAAACTTTTCTTTTAGAATGCTGGCCACAAAAAAGTTTATTGAATTAGAATTTCGAATTGTTCATGAAAATAAAAATGTATAACTTTTAGAATTTTACTCATTTTTAAATGTGGAGTGGACGCTTAAAGAAGACCGTGTTGCAGTTATTGCGTTGCATCGTTGCGGTTACGCGCCAATTCAAATTTTTAACATACTGAAAAATTTGAATATTACCAAAAGATTCGTTTTATCGTACCATCAAACGATACAATGAAGACTCTAGTGTAGATGACAGGTCAAGAAGTGGTCGCCCTCGGTCTGTTAGGACTCCAGCAGTGATAAAAGCTGTGAAGGCACGAATTCAAAGAAATCCCAAACGTAAGCAGAAACTGTTGGCCCTTCAGATGGGGTTAAGCAGAACCACGGTGAAAAGGGTGTTAAATGAAGACTTAGGGCTTCGGGCATATCGAAGAAAAACAGGACATCGTTTGAATGCTCGTCTAATGGACCTGAGACTGAAGAGATGCCGCGCTTTGTTGAAGCGGTACGCGGGAAAAAAATATCGGGAAATTCTTTTTTCGGATGAAAAAATGTTTACCGTAGAAGAGAGGTACAACAAACAAAATGATAAGGTGTACGCACACAGTAGTGAAGAAGCGAGCAACCGTATTCCGCGTGTCCAACGAGGTCATTTTCCATCCTCGCTCATGGTATGGTTGGGAGTTTCTTATTGGGGCTTAACAGAGGTACATTTTTGTGAGAAAGGTGTAAAAACGAATGCTGTTGTGTATCAAAATACAGTCCTGACGAACCTTGTGGAACCTGTTTCTCATACCATGTTCAATAACAGGCATTGGGTATTCCAACAAGATTCGGCGCCAGCTCATAGAGCGAAGAGCACACAAGACTGGCTGGCGGCGCGTGAAATCGACTTCATCCGGCACGAAGACTGGCCCTCCTCCAGTCCAGATTTGAATCCGTTAGATTACAAGATATGGCAACACTTGGAGGAAAAGGCGTGCTCAAAGCCTCATCCCAATTTGGAGTCACTCAAGACATCCTTGATTAAGGCAGCCGCCGATATTGACATGGACCTCGTTCGTGCTGCGATAGACAACTGGCCGCGCAGATTGAAGGCTTGTATTCAAAATCACGGAGGTCATTTTGAATAAACTTTAATGTCATAAGAATCTATGTTTTGTTAAGTTCATTTTGGTATATGAATGGTTACATAATTAATAAACTTGTTACAATTATTTTACATTAAACATGTGACAGAATTTATGACCTGACTAGGTAGCTATTCCATAACCAAATTTAGTTAATAAAAGTCTACTAAATTATGTTTAACCCCATCTGGTATATCTAACAGATACCGTGTTAATTAATCCCGTCTACGCATTAACACAACTGATGTATAACAACGCTGTGTATGTAACAAGAACGGCCTTGGCGTGGGCCGATCTGTGGCGTGACGTACATAAATTAAATATTTGCTCAGACACACCTCTTTTACAACACACTTTATGCGAATAAACGAATAATTTGCCAACATTTAGGGCACCCAATTATGTATAAATAAACACACGGATTAGGGCGGATGTTTATAACAAACATAGATCTGGCACATGTTTCGCTTTAGTCTAAACAAAACGTATTCGGGACAAGTCGCGGTAAGCAGGAAGTCAGGAACTGCTGGAGTGCATCGTTAAATTATACATTGTATTGAAATTAGATGTGAGTTGTTTTTTTAAATTTCATAACATCGTCTTAACATCCAGGTAGCTTTCATGAGTCGGATATTTTGTATTCCAACGGAAGCGACTGGCGTCTAGAATTCAATTGTGACAAATTTTCGTCCATTACGATTCTAAATCTTAAAATATACTTACTATACTATGATTAAACTTTTTTTACCATAAGATTATAGCCATATAAATAAAAATTAACAATTTAAAATTGTAATAAATATGTGTTTAATTATGTATCTTATTCAATTATAATTTAATAACTAGCCGAGTAGAGATACAGTCGCGTTCGTGTGCGACTTATTACATGTATATTAAATCATAAAAAGGAAATGTTTATATCGTTTGCCAAACATTCTCTGATCGCCCTTACAGCCAAATCCAATCCATTATTAATAACTTCCCGAGTCGTAAATAGAAATGTGAATATTTGTTGAATCGAATGTTTGGTGTTGCCAATTACGCTTGGCACCGCGCAACGGCGCAATGTGCTTATAGTACGGCTGTAGTATATTGGGTTGCCAGATAATACACCATTAAAAAAAACATGGATTTTGGATAACTTTGTAATCGTTCCTCTTCATATCATGCGGCTAGGGAAATTCACTTTTTAAATCTTACTGAATTGATTCAAATACGACAAAACGACTATTTTTACACACTCATGTAGATATGCTTTCCTCTATATTATAATTGTCTATACTCTATAGCATTTATAGTTCGAATGATATCATGTTCGGTCAATGTATAATATAATTTTAAATTCTACAACTTGCTTAAATCTCTTTACATTTTAAATAATCAGATATTGTGGATAATATTATAATTAGGGATCATGCAAGAAGAGTAGCCGATACGAGTAGACTTTTACTTAAATACAGTCATCTACTTCAGATCATAAAAGGGTTTTGATTTATGAAGCTCGATATTCTTCTACAATGTTACAGCTTTTATATCTACTTCATAGTGGTTATAAATCTATCTCTCTGGCAATACTGGGGCCATAGTGTGTGAAACGGCAGCCGGCTGCGTACGGCGAGTGCATCGTGCGGCGCGGCGTGGGCCGCTCACCGCGTGGGTGGACTAGATACACGATGGCAATAAAGCATCATGTACAAGTACAAAATTCGATGTTTGTACAGTTGTACGGAATGTTGACACACGACTACACCGCTATATATTAAGATTTTTCATTTTCAACACAAATCAGTAGTAGGTATACTTGTATACTTCTCAGCGGAACAACTTTGTACACTTAACTTTTTAAAATAGAATTCATCCTCAAAGTATGTATGTTCCCATCCCGAGACTAGCGGGCACACGTCGCTGGTATGCATATATGCTGGTATATAAATGAAGTATTTTGCCGTAAGCCTGGAGTGTCAAGACCACGGGACATGACGCGAGCTTATCCGGCCCCGATTCGCGTCAACCTGCGTTCATGGGCCACTCTAAACCCAAGTTAAATGATAGACCCCAGGCGTCTTCGTTGCCGCTCAAGTTGAGCCTGGCGTGTGGAGCATCAATGCGGTCGCTCAGGTTGGTGCGGCCCTTTGCTTTCGATTTAAGCACCAGAGTAGTGCAATACTCCCTGTGCACGTCTGATCGTTCCCGTCTCATGATTAGGAGATGCACGTCATTAGTGCACCATTACAACCCTGATGTTCCTTTATTCCGTTTGAGCGCCTACTACCTATGTGTTTAAATAAAAAGGCAAATTTTAGACAAACTGATCAAAAACTTACAATAGCTAAAAACGGGACTAAAAAAGAAAATATGTCAGAATAAATTAATCGAAAAAAATATCTAGTAGTGAAAAATTCTGGGTATGCAAGGAGCCTGTGTAGCCCAATATTAAAAATAACCAAAACAGTTTTCAAGGGATCAAAGGAAAATCAAGACATTCTGCAAAATGATGCGTAAAAAGGTAGTAGTAAAGATAAGTTGGCGGCTGTTTATGGAAAATAAATAATTAGATGTTAAACAGGGTGAACGATGTGATTATCTAATAAAACGTCGCGAAGTGGCCGTTGTACTCGTACTAGTGGAATCTTAGTATATTAGTTTGCTTTGTGATAGTACCAACCTTGGCTCCTAAGTGAAAAACTTTAAATGTGTATTTATTTGTGACAAGCTCTCTTTATAGGGTGACTTTGACAAACCCGTCCAAATTCACCCAGAAGAATCTTTAGTAAAAATAATGAGAAACGTGTATTTTAGTTTTGTATCACATAGTACAAAAATGTTGAGTAATCAGCATCACAAAGTCATTCAAAGAACTCGCAATTTACATAATACGGCGCTAGAGTGTCAATGACCTCTCCATCTGACCTAGTAAAAGGCAGAGTCGGCGGTATTGCACCGGGCGAGCGAATACCCACTACTCATTTACGCGGGAGAGACAGAGACAGGTAATAACAGGTTAACGTACGAAAGTTGCACCATAGCACTATTGTGTACGATTGAATTAATGATCATATATGAAATATTTTATGGTGAAAATTTGACATACAATTATTTTGCAAAAATAGGTTCCTTAAATGATGAAAAAAATTTGGACGGGTTTGTCAAAGTCACCCTGTATAATGTCGGGGTGTGAGCTTTATAGTTATAAAAAGGAACTAAAAACACACGTAATTCGTGTCTAGAATGCTAAGTAGAGTTGTTCAAGTGTCTGTGTCTTGTATGTTATATGTCGGTACCGTTCTTATATCAAGTTTAAACATGGAATTGATAATGGAAGTTAAACCTCGTAAAACGCGTCCCAGCTGCGTAAATATAAAACATAAGGAACTATAATTGCACTTGTGGCACTCACATTCCAATAAATATGACAACCCGAAATAGTTGTAATGATCTTTCCAATCCAATAGTTTGGTGATTTGGCAATGTTCAGAGGAAGAGGCGGAATTGGCTCCTACTTGAGCGTGCCGCCGCGCGCCGGCAGCGGGACATTCATTCACATATAATGTCAGTGGGACATTTTGAAGTGTTGCCAGTTAATAGTCACAAAGTAAAGCCCATTCTAAAATTAACAGCTGTCGGAATTGGAAACCTTTGAAATGAGAAAAGATGGATGGATTGCTTAAAAGATGATATGACGAAAAAAGGTGTGAATGTTGAGATTACGACTAAAAGAGGAGAGTAGAAGACAAGAACATGTTGTACCGACCCCACATAGCTTGGGATAAGGTCAGGAAGAAGAAGAAGGAAAATTTTGGTGAAGAAATGCAATATTAAACCTCCAAACACTGCTCAAGATTCCAGGAAAGCTTAGCGTTGCTCCTATTCTATCTTTTTTTTATTGCTATAGGACAGCAGACAGGCTGACGGCCAACTTAAAATTTAGCAGTTACCGTCGCCTATAGGTGTTTGCAATGCCAGTGTACAGGAACTCGGGTTACTAATGCTGGAATACCGTTGTATACGTAGTACCGTTGTTGTATGCATAGTTATTATGGCGGCATACTTAGGACCAAAGGTCTTCGCCATCCAGACGGGCTTGGGGCCCTACCACGTAGCTAGGGTGGGCTATTTTGTTGCCTTTTACGACAGGCTGACTCCGGCCGCAGAGGTTGGTATTATATCTCCGACCCCGCACGGATTAAAGATATTATTATAATAATATAGATATCTTTGAATATTGTTGTTGAAGATCACTTATTCATTACTCATTACAATAAACGATCGTGTTTTTTATGGCTGAAATGGAACTAAGAGAAGTAAAGAAGAGAAAGTAATGCACACGGGTGCCGAAACGGGCGACATAATAATATAGAATACTGTTTTTGCAGAAAACAGCAAGGGAAACATATCGTACGTAATTATTTTCACGATGTCGACGTATGAGGAACATATAAAACGTACATGTATTTTCAGTGCAAAATAAATAAAATTAATACAGGAACGTGTGACACGTATCAGCGGCAGTGGTCGGCCGGATGGTTTTCTGATAAATTGCGGATGAAACCACGTCGACACTGCGATGGGCCATTTGCCCTCAAAATGTACACGTTGGGTCACAATACTTCCATCTTGTTGCCTTATATTTCAGGAATGTTTTATTTATATGTGTACGAATTGTTCCACAAACATTTTTTTGTATTTTTCTCTGAAGTTGTGTCAGGGCAAAACCTCTGCACCCTTTGTGACTTGTGTTTGTGACATTATGTTGTGCGAAGTGCGAAGAGGAACATGCCGATATATCAAGAAAATCCGCGGGGAAATGTGGGAGAATTCATTAGTGATCACTAACAAACTCAATTTGACACGTATTATAAATAATATAATTGCAGTATTTATACACGTATTCGTATATATAACCTCTAGGGACATCGACGGTTGCTGCAGTAACATCGCGGACCACTGTACCGATTTGTGCCTAGTTCGAAGCACACAGATTAATTCACAAGTGATTGTAAAATCGTGTCATAAAATTAAGTCTAATCATTGAAGTAATTCTGTTTGCCAGCAATTCTCTCGGTTGCATGTTAATCCTCCGCAGGATTTCAAAGTACGCTCTCGACTATTGTCTAAGACTAAAAGTCGCCCTTTTGTGGCACTGCCATCTCTTTTTCCTCTGCCGTCTACGTAAGAAGTAAACTATTTGACGCCTGTTACGACTCCCTAGGAAATTTCCAATCACTGGATACTATATTTTATTTCTGGCCTTCTAATAAAATTCGGTCACCTTTTTTTGTCAAGCCATATTCTTATTTCTGTGCCATTTAATACGAAACTGAAATATATACAACAATTTAACTAGTATTGTGTTTTTTTTTACATTATCATCGGTTTGAAACAGTGAAGCGTGGGTGGCATCTAATTAATAACAAAACATTTGTATTTACATAATTAAATTGACTGTTGCGCCATGTCACTAGTACTCATGGGCAAAATATGTATTATACACGTTATGTCACTTCTATATTTGATACTTATTTAATTAATACATGGCTCAAGTGCCAAAAACGATGAGTGATGATATTTTGGACAACTGTAGACAAGCTAGGCTTGAATAGATCATGGCAAAATGGCACCCAAATAAAGAATTCCTACTAAATGTGGTTTGACATGAGCCACCTACTCGTGTGCTCTAAATATAAGTAAATAATGCTTAGTCACAAATTGATTATCCAACAGTTTTTGTATTTATGACATCTTTAAAAATTATAGCAACCAACTGTACTTTATAATAATAATTATACTTAAAAAATGCTTTTCCTAACAAGCTTCATCATCTTAGCGTTGAGTCCCGTTTGCAGCCCAAACTCTCGCTTCGGCACCCGCTTTCCGACTTTTTCTTCTCCACTTCGCACGATCTTCGGCATCTCTGGTGGTCTACTCCTCCTGCCGGGGCCTGGCGGTGGCGGCATAGCCAGACATTTGTTCTCCACGTAAGTAGCCAGTTGCCGTAAAACGTGGCCATACCAGCAAAGGCGACACCTGCGATTTATCCGCAATGTTTCGGACATGAAGGCTGCCGCGAATGCGAGAGTTCCTAACGCAGTCTTTTCGCGTTACTCCACACATCCACCGCAGCATATTAGTCCGTGACTCGCAGCGCCTGCTTGTGTCGCTCCAGTACCGGTCACTGCTTTTCCGAACATGCAGTATATAGTATTTTCTTTTCTATGTGTTAAGGGCTGTTGTTGTCTCAGACGACTCGACAGCAACTATAGACGGCTAAGCCATTTCAACCCCGTAGGAGCGGGGTCGATCAGCCGTGGGAGCGTGCTCGGGGACGCGCCTCCTGTGAGGTGCGGTGCGACCGCTGCATGGGGATCAAGCGAGAACAGCCACGAATGGCAAGAATACTTTTATTGGGGTTATGTCGACTACACCGGTGAAGCCGATTTTATTCTAATCTACTACCGTGTGCACTTGTGTAGTATGTGGGTGGGTGAGTCTATAGGCTGGGAGGCGGAAGGCATCCCTAAACCTACTTCGTCGGGCTGGTCCATGCCGGATTGCGGAGGATTGCGTCCGCGAGAACATTCGCTGCAGCATCCAGCTGATGGGATCGAGTCTGTCCGTGAACACGATTCGCGGGCGAAGACGCGCGGGACCACCACCAGCGGATTGGGGCACAGATTAATAAATAGTTACTACGATTGGGGTGGTAGGGAGTATATAATAAATGTAATCATTAGACATTTTAATCTTCTAATATATAAAATTCTTGTGTCGCGGTGTTTGTTACCAAACTCCTCTAAACGGCTGGACCCGATTTGTATGAAATTTTGTGAGCGTATAGGGTAGGTCTGAGAATCGGCCAACATCTATTTTTAATACCCCTAAATTATAAGGGTGACCCACCCCTAAAAATTTTTTTTAATTTTTTTTGACAATTTTTTTTATTTTTATTATGATTTAGCATTGAAAAATACATACAACTTCAAATTTTCACCCTTCTACGATCAACCCCTGTTTTGTAATCGTGATTTTTATATTATTCTGTTCCATCCAAAGATCCACAATATTGGTTGCAAGATGACAATCGAATATAATTATTGTAGTTAGTATGATAAATTTTCATGTATAGTTTATAATTACAATTTACTTTAATTTTTACTTTCTCAATTTAAATTAATCTTCAACTACCAATCGATCGGTTATCCACGCCAGGTGTCTACCGTTGTCACCTCTCAACAGCGCTGTAGCTAGAGTCGAATTTGAGGTAGGGTAGCATTGGTTACAGGTAGGGCAGAAGTAAAATATTTATCATAATTGATCTGCCCTCGAAGCACGGGCTCCTAAATCAATCACCATGTATATATGTATCTTTTGTGACAGATCATGACCATGGATCTAAGAACTATTAAATATTCAATGATGAAGAACAAGCGAACGAGATGGTTGAACTTCCAGATTTGGATGTAGAGATCCACTTTTGAGTGAGAGTGAGGTAATAATTAATTGTTAGGTGTGGTGATACGAGTAAATAGATACAACCAAAAATACCATTTAGATCATATTGTTTCTGCAAACTTATTATAATAATTAACATAATAATAAAAAATATTTAAAACACCTGAATTCTACGATATGCCATGTTATTAAAAATGCGAAGAACGGAAAAGTTTAGATAACTATCACTATTGCGGTCGGGCCGGTTTCCCCGCAGATGGAAGACGGGGAGGCTGGTCCTTATCGCAAAGGAGGGGCGCCCGGCGGACTCACCGTCCGCCTATCGGCCCATCGTGCTGCTGGACGAGGTGGGGAAGATCTTCGAAAGGATCCTCGCAAACCGCCTCGTCCGGCATCTAGAGACGGAGGGGCCGAACCTGGCGGACGAACAGTTCGGGTTCCGCCAGGGGCGCTCCACTATTGACGCGATCACGCGTCTGAGGAGCCAGGCGGAGGACGTGGTTGCTCGAGGCGGGGTGCTGTTGGCGGTGTCACTCGACATCGCCAACGCCTTCAACACCCTGCCGTGGAGCTGCGTGCGGGAGGCGCTCAAGTACCATCGTGTGCCTCCCTACCTCCGTCGTATAGTCGGGGCATATTTGGACGATCGTGCCGTCGTCTACCCGGTCCAGGGTGGGCAAAGTCGGCGAGACGTCGTGTGCGGTGTCCCGCAGGGGTCGGTCTTGGGCCCTCTGCTGTGGAACATCACATACGACTGGGTCCTGAGGGGGGTGCTCCTCCCTGGCGTCGGCGTCATCTGCTACGCCGACGACACGCTTGTCACAGCGCGCGGGAGGAACCCTCGCCAGGCGTGCCTTCTGGGCACGGCTGGGGTGGCGCAAATGGTGGCTAGAATCCGGCGACTCGGCCTGGAGGTGGCCTTGAACAAGACGGAGGCCCTGATATTCTACGGGCCCCGCCAGAAGCCGCCACCGGGCCTGAGCATAACGGTGGGAGGCGTCCGTATCGCCGTCGGGCCGTCCATGAATTACCTCGGACTGGTGCTCGACGGGCGATGGAACTTTGCGGCGCACTTCGAGCGCCTGGCGCCGAGGCTAGTTCGGGCGGCAGCGGGACTCTCCCGTTTGCTGCCGAACGTTGGCGGGCCGGGCGCAGTGTGCCGCAGACTCTTCGAGGGAACCGTGCGGTCGATGGCCCTTTACGGGGCCCCAATCTGGGCGGATTGCCTGACGGCCAAAACGACGGCGCTGCTACGCAGGCCGCAGCGCGTCCTGGCCGTCAGGGCGATTAGGGGATACCGCACGGTGTCCTTCGAAGCGGCCTCCCTGCTGGCCGGATCCCCACCATGGGACCTCGAGGCCCGGGTCCTGGCGCTATTATACCAGTGGCGCCGGGGCGCGGCCGAGCGTGGCTCTCGCCCCGCGCCCCGCGAAGTTGAGGTAAAGCGGGCGGAGCTGCGCGACGAGGTGCTCATGGTGGAGTGGAAGGAGCGCCTCGCGCACCCCAGCGCGGGCCTCGCCACCATCGAAGCGGTGAGGCCCGTCCTGGCCGAATGGCTGGAAAGGCGCCACGGCGCCCTGACCTTCCGCCTGACGCAGGTCCTCTCGGGGCACGGTTGCTTCGGGAGGTACCTGTGTCGCATAGGGCGGGAGATGACGTCGGGGTGCCACCACTGTGGCGCGGGCGACGAGGAGGACACGGTGAACCACACTGTCGCCGTGTGCCCTGCGTGGCGCGAAGAGCGCCGCGCCCTCGTCGCCCAAATCGGCGTGGACCTGTCGCTCCCGGCCCTGGTTCTGTCCATGGTCGGGGGCGATCCTGGATGGACGGCCGTCGCCTCCTTCTGCGAGGCAGTCATGTCCGCAAAGGAGGCGGCGGAGCGGGAGCGGGAGTTGACCACCACACTCCCCTCCCGCCAACGCAGGCCACGCCGGCGGCGCCGGAGGGTCGGTAACGACCTCCGGCCGCCGTAAAAAGCGGCCGTGGGCGGCCCCTCGGGGGAGGACCCGCCGCCCGCACTAGTGCCGCGAGGGTGAGGGCTGCGTGCTGTTCCGCGGCCCCCCTCAACTCCTAGAGTTGTTAGGAGAGCGCCGGGGGGACGAAACCCTGACCCCCTGGCGCCAACACTTTAGAAGGGGCCCGCCTCAAGACAAAGGGCGGGCCGGCGCCGGCCCGGGCCACGAGATCGGCAGGCCATATATCCGTAGGCCCGGGCGTAGGCGATAGGAGAACAGCGGGGTTTTTTAGTGGGTAGTCGGATGGCCAATCATCTTTCCCGGAGTCCCACATATCCCTCGGTCCCCCTGGGCCGGGGGAACCCGTCAAGAGAGGTTTTTCCCCGAGACAAAAAAAAAAAAAAAAAAAAAAAACTATCACTATAATTTTTTTTATCTCAAACTATGAACAAAATTTAATTATAATAATTTATCTTAGTTTTTGGTATTTTTAAGATAGGGCATTGTGATTTTAAAGTAGGACATTGCCCCACAATGCCCCCAAAACCCCCCCCCCCCCCCCCAGCTACGGCCCTGCCTCTCAACTAGCAAACATCTCGGAGTAGTGATGAGAATGAAGCCTGTCTCGATGTGTATATACATACAGTCAATTCAAGACAGACTGAGTGCTTTTATCTGCGATTGTTGTTGGTTAATGTCACCGGACCATTGTCAGGATATACGTAAAGTAAATGAACAACAGTATCCGATATATAAAGATGTATGCCTTGCATTAGCATTAGGCAAGACGACAATCATTGGGACAGTTGCTTGCTGAAGCAGCATTAAACTGCACAGGAAAACAAATTAGTCTATTGTTCTTCTTCTTCTTCTTCTTCATTTTATTTGTGGCTCCAATGCTTTAGGCACTGATTTTGCCAATGTCAGGGTATGGAAACAGGTGGGTTTCTTATTTTTTATCTTTTACAAACATATGACCGGTAAATTAATTTTCCAAACACTTAAAGGTCAAGCAAAAATGTTAGACTAAACTACATTACAAGAAAATGTTATTTACATATAAAAATTTGGAAAGAAAATATATATGTTTACTATAAACTAAAGTGAGGAGATAGTTGATATTTACAGGTCGAGGGATAGTTAAAGGCAGGATGTCATATAAAGGAGTGGAAATATTTGGGCAATGGAAAAAAATATGTTCGAGAGAACCCTCATCTAAACCACACTCGCACAGAGAATGATCGCGTACTCTAATTTTAGCTAAAAATACTGGTGAGCAAATATGACCTAATCGTAAACGAATAATTGCCGAAATAATTTTTTTAGGAAGATGCCGAAATTTAAAAAACCAGGGGTAATTACTTAAATTTGGTTGTATTTGACCGTAATGTTTACCAATTATTAAACGAGACTGTTGCCAGGAGTCATTCCAAGTCTCAAGCATTAGGGATTTAGAATAAGAACGAAGGTCCCTGGGAAAGCATTTAAAGTATTTATCACATCCAATACGGGCAGCTTGCTTAGCACAACTATCGGCTGTCTCATTTCCCCAAATTCCTGCATGGCCCGGTATCCATGCAAGTATTATTTCAAGGCCAAGATCTTTGCAATGTTTAAGTGCAGCTTTAATTTTTAGGGTAACAGAAAAGTTTTCTTTAGCGCGAAATGGCAATTTGTTTATGTCATGTAAACAACTTAAACAGTCTGTGAAGATAATTGACCTTATGATGCGGTGCGATTCTATGTAGTGGACAGCTTCGAGAATAGCTATAGCCTCCCCAGTGAACACTGAAGAGTAAGAAGGAAGTTTGTAACTGAGGATTATTTTAAATTTAGGAATCCATACAGCAGCTCCTACTTGTTCATTGGGATTTAATTTTGATGCATCAGTGAATATGGGTAACCAATCTTTCCAATTTTGTTGAAGGATGCTATTAAAATTTTTGTTAGCTTCTAAGGAGTTTTTGCCGATCCCAAAATCAAAAATAACTTTTGGTGTATAGAGAAGTTGATCAAATTTAGTTTCAAAAAGTGGGTGTCTATAATTTTGAAATACTCCAATAGGCAAGTTTTGAAATCTTTGGAAGGACTTGACTAACGGAGGAAGGGATTTATGCTGCCAGTATGAAGAAGATAGAGTAAGATCAGAGAGTTCGTTGAGACAGGATAGAAGGGGGTGGTTTGATTGTTCAACCATTCTGAAGAAAAATCGATCGGCTAAGAGCTGTCTGCGTAGAGAAAAAGGGGGCTCTAGGCATTCTACTTGAAGAGCATTGGTAGGGGAAGATTTCATAGAACCAGTGATGATACGCAGACATTTCGCTTGAATTTGATCTAATTTTGTTAAGGCAAGTTTATTACAGGGCTCTAGTAGAAAACTAGCGTAATCAATGTGACTTCTTATGATCGCATTGTATAGAATTTTCTGCGAGTAAGGGTGGGATCCCCACTTCACACCAGAGAGGGCCCGAAGAATATTTATATTTTTCTCAATTTTCTCACAAATATGGTTAAGATGAATGACGCCAGAAAGTTTGTGATCTAAATAGACACCTAAGAATTTAACTTTATCCACTAACTTTATAGGTTGATTATTAACATTTATATCAAGATCGGGAACGGATTTTTTACGTGAAAAAATTATAGCATTACTTTTAGGTGGTGAAAGGGAGAGGCCATGTTCTGTGAGCCATTGATTAAGGTAATAGAGAGCAGAATTCATTCGAGAGCAAGCATCTGAGAATGAGTTTGATATTGTAAACAAAGAAATGTCATCTGCGTATAGCAAGATTTCAGAGAAACAACTAACGGAAGATGGAAGATCTGCTGTATAGATGTTATATAAGATGGGGCTAAGTACTGAGCCCTGAGGAAGTCCAACCCAAACAGATCGCGACGGAAGAAGCTCACCACAGAAACGGACTACAATCGAACGTTCGCTAAACATGTTGCAAATAACTTGGACAATCTTCTCTGGAATACTCAGCTGGAGCATTTTGTCCCTGAGTATGGAGAGGTTGACACTGTCATAGGCGGAGGAAATGTCTAAAAAGACACCCAGTACATGTTCATTACGCGAGAAAGCAGTTCTAATTTTGGAAGTAAGCAAACTTAAGCTATCAATAGTGCCCATTCCTCTTCTAAAACCAAATTGACTATGAGGGAGAAGGCCGCGATTCTCAATAATCCATTCTAGACGATTTTTAATTAAGAGCTCCATAATTTTGGCAAGAACGGAGGATAGAGCGATGGGTCTGTATGAATTAGAGTCGGAAGGGTTTTTGCCTGGTTTTAAAATAGGGATAATAATTTGTGTTTTCCACGAGGGGGGAATAGCACCAATATAAAATATGTTGTTAATCAATTTGAGAAAGAATACTTTTATATGATCAGAAGATTTTGTGATAAAAGAATAGGGGATGCCATCTATGCCAGGAGATGAATCTCGAAGGTTATCTAGAGCGCAGCATAATTCTGCATAGGAAAATTCATCATTCATAGGATCAGCATAACTAAAAGCAGGAGACAGCAAAGAAGTGACAAAGTGGCATGGGACATACGGAGGTGCCAGTTTATTAATAAAATCTGAGAGCCAACATGAGCTGTTAGAAAGAATATTAGTATCGATTTGTGATTTTCTGAATGACTTTATTTTTCTCCAAACCATAGAAGCTGGAGATCTAGGGGACAAACTTTCACAAAATAATCTCCAACCAAGGAATTTTTTCTTACGTAGAAATCTTTTGGAATTAGCAGAGATTTTCTGGAAATACAAATAATTTGATAGGGATGGAGATTTAGAAAATGTTCTTTCTGCAATTTTGCGCTTTTTGATTATGTCAGTGCATTCAGAGTCCCACCATGCTGGAGATGGAATTTTGTCTTGGGCACAGTTTTTAATCGGAATGGACAAATCTGCGGCTTCAGTTAGGATAGAGACAAATGAAGTATATAAGGTTAAACAATTTTCGCTTGAAATAGAAGGAAGGTGTTTAATTTTTTCGTAGACAAGACTAGAAAATTTGTCCCAGTCTGCCAAGTTTAGTTTGTATTTAAAAAGGGGAGGGGGTGAGGGAGGAGGAGGAGAAGAGTCTGCTAAAGAAGTTAGGATAGGTAGATGATCACTACCATATGAGTGAGACAATACTTTCCATGATAATGAGCCAGTCAGAGATGGTGAACATAGAGTTAAATCAAGGGCACTAACGTTTTGGAGAGGAGAAACACGGCGAGTTGGGGAGCCATCGTTGAGGATGCATAAATTTAAACTATCAAGGGAATGAAGAAATTTTAACGATGTTGGGTCACAGCGAGAAGAACCCCATGAGGTGTGATGGATGTTGAAATCACCCTGGACAATAAGAGGGAATGGAATAGAAGATAAAATGTTTTCAAGTTCTTGAATAATAGCCGAACAGGGGTGCGGAATATATAGGGAAACAAAATTAATATTAAGAGAGAGAATACGAACTGCAACTATATTAAGATCAGATGAATGAGAGGGAAGAGGAATGTGGGAAAAAGGAACCTTGTTATTAACAAGGAGGGCACATCCTGCCCAACCATCGTCTCTATCATCCCGAAGACAGGAGTAGCCTGGGATCCTGAAAAGATACCCAGACCTCAACCATGTCTCCGAGATAGCAAAGACGACTGGTTTAAATAGATTTATGAGATGAGAAATGTCTTGTTTTTTATTTCTAATACTACGAGTGTTCCATTGAAGAAAGGTCGCCATTTTGGAGGCAAGAATTGATTAAATCAGTAACGGTAGATTGAAGAGTTTCTAGAACGCTGTACGGTAGGACTTCGCCGAATTTATTGAAAATGGAGACTAAGAGCGTAGACATGAGCTGAGCTAAGTTATCGTTTGGAGATGGGTTAGTTTCTGAAGAATTGCTAAGGGCACAGCCATTTGGAAGAGAAGGGGGTGAAGAGGATACAATATTTGTGTGAGCCTGGCGGTCATAGGACTTTCCAGGGGCTGGTCTTGCACGACGTTCAATAAGAACTGTTTTTTTATATGACATTGCAGAGGGTTGAGAGTGGTTGGGAGAAGAATGGGATGTAATAGGGCATGGAGGCTTATTTGGGTAAACGGGTTTAGGAGGATGAGACATGTTTACAACATCGGAATAAGGTGTACGAACGGGGCGGAATCTACGAGCAGCTTCGGAATAACTTAAATTTTCTTCCGACATGACGATTTTAATAGACTTCTGTCGTGAGAATTCTGGGCATTTGGTGTCTGTTGCCAAATGGTTCCCGGAGCAAAATAGACAGGTTATATGATTTTCGGGAGAAGAGCAAGAGAGGATATCGTGTGGGCCAGCACATCGTGCACAACGTGCATTGGAACGACATTGTTCTTTTACATGACCATAACGACAGCATCGATGACACTGTATAGTAGGGAGGGTATATACTTCTACTGGTAAGGACATGTTACAGCAATACACAAATTCAGGAAGAGTTTGACCAAGAAAGGTGAGAACAATAGTGCCTGTTGGTTCCCATTGAGGTTTGCCATCCACAATTTTCTTTCTGTTTAAGCGTCTGGCCTTTATAATTTGTTGGGATCCTTGACGACATTCAGTTAAGTTTACCAACTCTTCCAGAGTCCAATCAAGAGGGATGCTACGAACTACACCCATTCGGGTAAGATGGTATCGAGGTATAATAGCGGACAAGTTGTGTTGTGTGATGAGGGGAGAGGATAGGAAGGAGTTAGCGTCGGAAAATGATTTGAAGGTCACTAACATTTTGTTACGACCAATATTGCGGATTTCATTAACTCCGGGAACATTGTTGTTATATAGAATTTGAGCAATCTTTAGTAATTTCATACCGTTGGACAAGGACGATAGTTCATTCTCTATGCGAGATAAATGGATCAGGTAGGGACCAGAATCAGACTCAGAGTATTTGAGATCCGAGGCTGACTCGAAACCCGGGCGGGAGTAGGTATGTTGTACCGATGCTTTTGCAGGGAGTAAAGTATTACGTTTAGAATGGATATCGTGAGACATTTCTAAAGAATGTTTAGTAGCACTTTTATTAGCAGGATTACATGAAGTAGAGATATACCCACTATCACCCATTTCTATATCGAGGGAATGTCTCCCCCTATCAGGGGGGACATTTTCTCCCACTGCAGACGCCATATATACTTAATAGATATATAAACTTACCAGTATTAAGTAAAAATACCACCACCAGCACATAAAAAGACAATACAAACCCTTAAATTAATAGAAAATAGAAAGAAAAAACTAAAAACCGTATGTTAATAACGCCACCTGTAACTACCCTCATTTAATCCTATTGTTCGCTATTATCTGCTCTGAATCTAGTGTCACATTTGTCATCTTCAAATTTTTTTTTTCTTCTCTCTTATCATTTGCTCTGTCTCATTGGTAGTTTGCGAATTATGTAGACTGTCTCCAAAGTTCTTTTACTTTTACTCTTTATTTTCCTCAGTTCTTTCGTCCAATTTATTTTTAGTCTTAATTTGTTTTAAAAATAGCAAACAAGTATTGTTTTTCTTTCATAACCACTTTTCTTTCATAGGTATATTTGTGTGTTCTCCAAACCTTCAACAAATAATCAAAATCCTTTCCTATTCGCTTTTTAATTTATTTTAGCGTGTATGTTTTGTAATAATTAATGTCTATTTGCTCATTAATTGGTTTTAGATAAACATTGTAATAGAGGCACGACAATGTACTGGTAGTGTTATAGCTGTGGTAACTGAATTTGTAAATGCCTATTTCGAAAAACAGCTCTAGTGATATCTCTACAGGCAGATATTTTTTTCTGATTTGGCTATAGAATAATATACGTTTATTCGAGCGTGACAGCGGTGTTGGGCCGCCATGTTGGCTGTGCGCGCCGAATTGCTGATTACATCACTGTGCAAAAAACGCGTGCGCATGCAACGGACTGAGTTAAAGTGAACCACACACACACACATAATAATTATTATTGATTCTTTGAATTTTTCATACGTCGACAACCGTGCATAAAAGAGGCGCGATCATCAGCGAATTGTGTAGG
The DNA here is from genome assembly GCA_963693495.1 of Malacosoma neustria. Lineage (NCBI taxonomy): Eukaryota > Metazoa > Arthropoda > Insecta > Lepidoptera > Lasiocampidae > Malacosoma > Malacosoma neustria. Next base: position 19,651,018 of record OY856384.1, on the reverse strand, counting down.
TTAAGCGACTGACAATATCTTGACACCGTTTTTCATACAACTTATGAGTAAAACGATTAATTTTATCCGTGCAGGCGTGTAGAAAGAATACTGACCTCTGCAGCCGGGGTTGGCCTGTCATAAAAGGCGACAAAACAACCCACCCTAGCTACATGGTAGGGCCACAAGCCCGTCAGGAAAGCGACCACCTTTGGTCTTAAGTATGCCGCCATAATAACATTGTGTTGTGTCCCGGCATTAGTGACCCAAGTTCCTTAATCCCGATGGGACGGCAGCGCGTTTCGAATGCCACTGGCATTGCAAACAGCCATAGGCAACGATAGCTGCTAAATTCTAAGTGGGCCGTCAGCCTGTCTGCTGTCCTATAGCAATAAAAAAATATTCAATAGCCATATTATTTTTTATTGTGACAGTTTTTTAGGTATTAGAAAGTGAATCTGTCAAATATCTTATAGGTGTACTAACAACTATCGGCGACTTTGATTTCATGAATATGACAAATTCGATGAGTGCCAATGTGTGTTCGCCTTTAAAACGCCGTGGAGTGGAGGGGGGATAACCTTGGCCTTGCCTCCTCCAAGGTGAGCGCGGCCGGGTGATTACATGTGCGCACGCCGGCTCAACACTCGCGCTCTGCACGATCATATTCTAATTTACTTATCTATTTATCTAACTACTTATCTGCTACAGTATAAAAAATATTCGATGGTAATTTTGGTATTTTAAGCCTTCATAAAATAATTAAGTCAACTATCGCAAATACAGATCCAGATTGTAGATGAATTGTCAAATATTCAGAAGTAACACCAATGATGACATTCTTATGACTTCTTGATATTGATTGTGATATTTTTAAATTCTGTTATCGATTTACAAGACTACATTTGGAGGTCCCATCAATAATAATTTTTCTGCTTAAATCAACCTCATCTGTCAATTGGTTAACTCTGCTACACGCTGATGCACTTCCTCTTTGGTAGTTGGGAGTTAGACGGCAGTCGCCTCTATTAAATCAAATTGAAGCAAATGTATAATAGTATTTGGGCACAATTATAAGAAGTGCCCATTATACGATGTTAACATTGATTCTGGTATATACTCGTATTACGACTGCAGAGTCGCGTGACCTTGACTTTTTAGTTTATGTAGAGTAAGCTGTCAGTGTAGTGGAAATTTAATTAATTTTACTTATGTCATTTGTCAAGTTTACGGATTTAGTGTTTGACATAATGTCAAACTTGTTATGTAATGAATAATAATGTTAAATGATCTTGTCAACATTATAATTGTGTGTAGTTGTACACTACATATATAATTCCAATATCCAACATAATAACGCAATATTCTCGCATTATATTTCTAAAACAATAATACCTACGGGAAAGTTTCGTCGTTTATTCTCTGGTCAACGTTTTTTAGTGGCATATATTTGACTTTCAATAGACAATCTTTGTGATTCCATATTGGAATAAATATTTGACATGAATGTTGTTTTTTTAAAACATTTACTTGCACGTGGAAACCTGGATCGCTGAGCTTCTTTCGCCAACATACGATTGACGATACATTAGCCCAAGTCAAAATAAGCTATAGCTTATCACATATCACAAATATTTTCAAGTCTTTAAGCTTTTTTTTGGTCAAATTAGTGGAATTATAAATTTTTACTTCTACTGTATGTACGTACTGTGTGTTTGTAGCAAGTTAAAATTTAACATATAACTAACTAACTTAATAACTCCAGTAAAGTTTATTGAATGGGCAAGGTTATGTTTGTTTAGTAGAAAACACAACAGAAATATATAACTGTGTAATAATATTAATTTCCGTACTTTTCTAAACAGACAAAAAGGGTTTGATAAGTTTACAATTTTATGTGACTTAAATTATATCTAATTTGATACTAGCTCTTAGAAAATATATTTGAAATAAGAGATAATTCGAATAAACAATATAAATGTATGCTTTAAAGTTTGGAAAAATCAAGAAATTTTGAAACAAACTAGTATACCTAGTGTACAGCCTAGTGTCTCAACCGGTGGGTCGCGACCCCTAGGAGAAACACGTTTGTTGTTAAAGGGGATCGCAGTCTGTTAAAAAATAACAAGACATCGAAACATACAAACTATACAAAAGATTCGTTTATTAGAGGAATGAATTTTAGTGTCGTGTTATAAAATTAAATATTACCATGTAATAAATAACAACATGAAAAAATAAACTTATAGCTTACTTTTTTTTTTTTTTGCTATAGAACAGCAGACAGGCTGACGGCCCGCTTAGGATTTAGCAGTTACCGTCGCCTATAGGTGTATGCAACGCCAGTGGCATCGCGAACACGCTGCTGTCCCATAAGGGTACAGGAACTTTAGTCACTAATGCCGGAACACAACACAAGGTTATTATGGCGGCATACTTAAGACCAAAGGTGGTCACCATCCAGACGGGCTTGAGGCCCTACCACGTAGCTAGGGTGGGTTGTTTTGTCGCCTTTTACGACAGGCCGACCCCTGCCACAGAGGTTAGTATTCTTTCTCCGCCCCTGCACGGATAAAACCACATTGTGGCATGTCATTCAATGCAATAAATTCATATTTTAATAAATATGTGTCGTTGTATAATCTGGTCTTTTTCTTCACCGTTTCACAAGACGTAGAAGGAACACTTCGTTCTGTGACAAATTTGTCCATTTTGATTTAACTTTTTAACCGACTTTTTACTGTAATTTATTTTAAAAACATTAAACACTGAGGGAGTGAGGTAAGATAGTTGTTGTATGTACTTACTATTTCACTAAAAATGTAAATAACAATGAAGTTCTGCCTCGCGTCCTTTTGTTTTATAACTGAAGCAGTTAACATGTACGAACCTGTAATAGCGTAGGTATGTGTCACGGGATGCTTATTTGACAAGTTTGTGCAAGTACACCGCACAGGTTAAAACCTCGCCTAACGTCTATAGCCGTACGATGATTGTCGGTTCCGTCTTATTTGCTATAAAACTGAATAATTTATTAATAATCGAGTGTAAAAAGGTGTAAATAATACATATAGCTATGTGTGTTTGAATACTCTGACGAGTGTAACATCAGTGGGCCTACGCGAAATAAGGACGAGTAACGAGACTTGTGAGTACCCTTAATATTCATTTCCCTTCGCTAGCTCTTCACCTAGCCAGACCCAATACCAGCGCGAACAATTTTTTTTACAAATGATACAATATTGAGACCTAATAAAATAAAAATTAGTTATTAAACGTATGAATAAACAATTAAAATATTGTTATAATTTTACTTACTTTTTGGCTTTTTTGTGGGTCACTACATAAAAAAGGTTAAGAAACGCTGGTGTAGAGAAACCTTTGCAGCTGGTTAAGGTGGATTTATATTTGTCTGACGTGCCGTGTCGTGACTCGTCAGAAGCATATCGGTTTCATACATTTAATATGGTTAGAGACACATTTGTACGTCATGACGCGTTCTGTCGTCTGTCCTAAATGTATGAAACCATATGCTTCTGAGACTTCTGACGCGTCACGACACGACACTTCAGACAAATATAAATCCACCTTTAGTTTTCACTACATAACATAAGTTAAGAATACACATCTGCTTTGTGTAGGTCACTGTTACTTAGTTTGAAGGAGTTAATAAAACCATCACGACCAAATACCTTTAAAGCTCGGTCTCTTAAATCCTAAATGGTTTTAGCGCCGGCGTCTTCATTACTTCAACATCGGAATGAAAAGGTGTGAAAAATATTTTGTTTGTTGTTGAAATTGTTATGAACACGATAATTGCTCATCATCTGTGTGGGTTGGCGTTTTGGGAACCTCTGTCAGTTTCGGAGATGTTGCGTCAAGTGTTACATTTAGGCCAACGGTTCGTGGGTGTAAACTCTGGACTAATGTGCAGCCATTTGCCTCTTAACTACTTCTATACTGCTTATAGAAAGAAACCTACCATCGTCATATTAATGTTAAATTTCGATTATTTTATTGTTACGAGTATTACTTTGAAGTATATTTTCTGCCTGAGGAAAACGGCACCGGTACTCCGAGGAAGCCAACGCGGGTATGTGAGGTTCTTTACCCTGCTACTGCGATACTCAGCTCAAAGAACAACCCGGGTAGTTGGTTATGGCGGCATACCCGCTATAACCCCGATCGTCAGCCTTTGTGGTTTGCAGGCTCGTGCTTCGTTCGTGCTCGTTCCAACTGTAGCAGTGCTTGGCAACCTGTTTTTGTTCCAGCATCTATTAATTTAACGTTTTATTCATGAGTACCCTCCCCTGATAACTTTATATCTATTCCAAAATATATCTCGTTTCTATTGAGCTCTATCTATTGTCAACCGTAACTTAGATGTATACATAATAATGTCTTTTTACCACGCTTTTACTAACTTGACCTTTATGTATCTATGGAGCGAAAGTTTCGGACTCTATTTTTACCCACTTTCAACGGTCAAAAAAATTCAAAATTTTGCACACTTGTCAAGACCTGATGGCATTTTTCATTTTTATGGTAGGAATTATTTTGTACTTTTTAGTTTGATTAATTATAAAAGCGTGTTTTTTTTTATTAGAAGAAAACGTTAATCTTGATGATTCTGGGACAAAATTATTAAATTTGTGTGTTGTCATCAGGTCTGGACAAGTGTGCAAAATTTTGAATGTTTTTGATCGTTCGAAGTGGGTAAAAATCGAGCTCAAAAATTCCGACATAGATAAACACACGTGCAAACAAGTTTATATAAGCGTAGTAAAAAAATTTATATCGAGCCCCCAAAGCTTTTTAGAACAGTGACATAAATTTCCTCGTCAGTAATTTTATTCTTATGTTTTATTATTATTTCTTTCTTTCTTTCAAAGATATTCTTATAACAGTTGTATAATAATGTTGTTATTCTATACATGGTGGCCAAGCACAAATTCAAGTATACAAAAAGGGTGTAATATTGTAAGTACTTTATTAAATTACAGAAGTTCCACCGGTAACCTATCCCATACCGTTGCACATCGTATTTGTTTTAGCACATTTTCAACCTTGAACGCACGAGACCCCCGGGACCTGTGTCTCGCGTATTGAATTCTGAAACTTCAACTATGTTTTCCGATGATTGGTTATTTTATCGAGGAATGTTTGTACAACTGTTCTCATCCTACACACTATGTATAATTCGTTCTAAGTGTATGAGCTTTAAAGTTATCTTATTGGAATCATTTGACAACCTAGATAACGCACTTCGGTACCCTTGCGGAGGTCATGTGTTCTATTCCCGTCTCGCATCTGTGTGTTTGTTTATGTATAATATGTATTTATTTTCAAAAAAAGTATATATATAGTTTATCATACATACCCATAACACAAGTACTATGCTACTTCGGGACTAGATGGCGCTGTGTTGATTATGTCAGAATTTATATTATACTATTTGCTACTTCAAAATTCAAATGTTCTACGTCACATCAATAATCAGTATATTTATTTCCGTGACGCATAACTCCTGCTTGTATTGCTTTACAACCAACCACAGATAAGGACAGACCTAATCGAGGCATTATAAACCTGTCTCTTGAACTTGACCGGCATTCCAGGGTCACGCATCACCTCAGGCGACTTGGCCCACGCGCAGAATGAAGTTTTCACGCTGTGACGCTGTAGTCGATGACAGTGTTTCTAAAAAAATACAGTTGATTAAACTGAAAATGAGTCTTAATTAAATTTGTAAAAGTTGTAAAAGAATATTTTATTTGAAAAACATAAAATTATAGTTCACAACATATAGTGCACATTCAAATACCATAAATAAACATGGTTTTATTAAAAAAATCTATAAAGTGCTTATATTTAAAATTCCATTAAAAAAGGTTTTTTTTTCGTATGAAGGGTAATGGGAAGAGGGAGAAATGGTAAATTATAGTAAAAAGTGTTAATAAAAAAATCAGAGTAACAATGAAGCTGTAACTATAGGAGCTCTCCTCTTAAATTTACACTGATGCAATTGTGGCGCCACCTTAATTTAATGCGTTTTCACGGACACTGCAAACACAGAGATGATTATCCTTACCTCCCTCCTACCACTCCTACCCTCCATAAATAAAAGTTACCACATATTTAAGTATGTTCCATACCATACACAACAGAGACACCTACTCAAGCCAAATGTATGATAAACGTGTACGGCGGCGTCCGTACGCGGGTCACGTGCGCGCACTTGTGGTGGGGCCACATTTACATGCCATCTGACCATTTTTTGTATAGATTGTATAACTTCATTTTACAATTGATTTCAATATTTTTTTTAGCTTGAAAAGAATTTTTATTTTTAAATCACCTCTTTGTGTCCGGTATAGTCGTGGACAGTTCTTGGATTTTGGGGAGCGCGTCACTCTCTCCCGTGTATCACAAGATTGACATTGACGTATGACATTTTAGCTCGATATGGTAGCATTTTAGTCTCAAACCCATTGAAAGCAAACATTTACCTTATATTTATGAAAACTGATATGAGGCGTCAGTGACACTTCTATTTATATGAATCTAATTTTAAATCCATATTTGGTTTTGCAATTAATATTTGAAAACTTAATGTTGCACTTATTTTGCTGTGTATATAGTATTGTTGTGGCTGCTTTACTGGCCAAATGTCCACGTGTGTTGATCCCTCGCCGATGTATATTATGTCGCCCACACTCGCACGTGGCTCTCGTGTCTTGACAGTGATATCTTCAAAGCAATACTAAAAACTAAATCGCATACGCAATGCAGCAGAAGAAGTATGATGACTCTTAATCTTCTCGTAACCTGGAATTATTTTTATATTGCTGAAAAACAGCAGTTTAACCGCAGCAGCAGTTAATAGTAAGCAGTTACCGTCGCCTGTAGACGTTTGCGACGCCAGGTTATACAGCACGAGGTTATTATGACGGCATACTTATAGACCAGGGGTGGTTACTACGCCCTGCATGCACGGAGAAAAAAAAATTATAACATTAATTGTAAAGCGGATTTTTTCACTTTTATATTTCTATGTACATTTTATACAAAGTTTTACCGCGAAAAGATGTAGAATAGCTACTATTCCATTTGACAATAAAGGTTACCTGTGTACAAAATCAAACATTAGTGACGTAATACCGATTTTCTAGTTGCCAATAAAACACTATGCGAGTGTGAGTAGTTGTAACTAAATGTTTTGTATATTAATAGTGAAACAGTTATCCAGGAAATCATAAATATATTAATTTTAATAAACCAAAAGTATAAATACAAATAGTCACATGTGTTACTACTAATTTAGGTAGTAGTTATGTTGTTTAAATGAGGACCGCAAGGCCAATGCGATTAAACGGCAAACATTTGCCAAAACTTGTTTCCATCTAAATTACTATAGTATGCAAATTACTTTGTATGTATACAAATTGACGTGGAAATTGAAGAATATCGCTATAATTATGTAAAAATTAAGTATTAATCGGACGTAATAATTTAATTTGTAAATGTTAATTACATTCGTGTCTTAAGCTGAAAAATCAATTAGTGAATACTGTCAGATTCTGCAAAAATCTTTGCTATTTTACTTTTAGTGTTGACTGTAAACTGAAAACAATTTAGTAGCTTAAAGAAAATAAAAAAAAAATGTATTTACATGTCAGAATAAAGTCTTAATAAAAAAATAAACTGAAAACAACTGAACATTTCTGTGTACATAACAGAACTATATTCAAAAGTTACTCAGAGACTGTTATTTTATTTCAGTCATAGATATCTATATCTATACTATCTATACTACTATTATAAAGAGGAAAGATTTGATTGTTTGTTTGTTTGTTTGTTTGTTTGTTTGTTTGTTTGTTTGCTTTGAATAGGCTCCGAAACTACTGACCCGGTTTAAAAAATTCTTTCATTGTTGGGAAGCTACACTATCCCCGGGTGACATAGGCTATATTATATTTTCAAAAAAATTAGGGATCCTTACTAAAACTCCAATAATGTAACCCAAAGTGTGAAAAAAATTACCTAAAATATTATTTAAATCGCGTGCGTTGCGAAAACTATTGATGATAGAATAAAATAATGTACTACAACTTTGCAGAACACATCATTATTTACAAAAAGTGTCGCGACAGCATATGTCTAACTATTATAGTTATGCCACAATAAGTGTTCTTTTATTTTAAAAATTTAATTGAAATGCCGCCCCTAGAAAAGACTCTTTATTTGGATCTTGGTATTAATCCTTATCAAAATAAATTACTTCATATTCAAAACTGTTTCAATACCTTTATATAACTTTTTGAATTATTCAATTCGGATATTCCATTCGAAAGATATCACGAGTTTAAAAATGTAATTATTAAAAAAATGTTGCGTGGTAGCCGCTCACCCTGTTCGGCTAGCTAGGCAGCACCTTATGCAATGTAGGCGTGCGTCACTGGGGTTTTTACAAAAATTAGAATACTTATTAAAAAATAACGAAAAATAAATAAAAAGTAATAACAAAAAAATCATTAAAATAAAAGCTCATAGAAATAATAATATTCAAACTTTCTTTATAATTTTATTTTTTTAGTAACCTGACGCAAATAGAAGGGTTTGCCCTCAGGGGCGCTCCTCTGTCCGAGGAGTGCACGGGTGTGCGTACCCGAGGTGCCTGAGCATCCGTCGCTTCACTCCCCTCTCCGTTCGAGGCGACAGAGTCCTACCTTTCTTTCCGTCTACCTCTTACATCCTTTCCAACTTAGCTCTCTGTTCGTAGCGTGGTCCCCGGTGGGATGATTGCGAATACTGATTGGGGTCCCGGGTTCTACCCTGGGACCTGATTTGGTAGTCGAAACCATGCCTATTTCGACTGCGCCTGCACAGAGTGTTCCCGGGGCGGGAATTGCATCCTCGCTGTCGGTTGGTCTTCCTGGGCCGGCTACGACGTCAGGCGACTCTGCTTTTTCTGGAGTGTCGTCTGGTAGTCGTACCCACGCCTGACTAGCACGCGACGGGGATGCGAGTCCCGTCCGGAATTGGCCGCGGACCTGTCAGTCCCGGCCCTGGTTCTGTCCATGGTCGGGGGCGATCTTGGATGTTCGGCCGTCGCCTCTTTTTGCGAGGCAGTAGTGTCTGCAAGGGAGGCGGCGGAACGGGAGCGGAAGTCCGCCACCGCACTCCCCTCCCGCTAACGTAGGCCGCGTCGTCGGCGCCGGAGGGCGGGCAACGATCTCCGGCCGACGTAGAAAACGGCCGCGGGCGGCCCCTCGGGGGAGGATCCGCCGCCCGCACTATTGCCGCGAGGGAGAAGGCCGCGTGCTGTTCCACAGCCCCCCTTAACTCCTAGAGTTGTTACAAGAGAGCGCCGGGGGGACGAAACCCTGACCCCCTGGCGCCAGCACTTTAGAAGGGGCCCGCTTTAAGACAAAACGTGGGCCGGCGCCGGCCCGGGCCACGAGATCGGCAGGCCATATATCCGTGGGCCCGGGCGTAGACGATAGGAGAACAGCGGGGTTTTTTAGTGGGTCGAACATCTTTTCCGGAGTCCCTTATATCCCTCGGTCCCCCCGGGCCGGGATAACCCGTCAAAAGAGGTTTTTCCCCGAGACAGAAAAAAAATAGAAGGGTTTAATTTTTAATTTTTTGTTAAATACCCGTGCGAAGCTGGGACGGGCTGCTAGTACTAAATAAAATTAATAATCCAGAAGGGCGAAATGGTCAACATATTAATTAATATCATCTTAGTGGATAGTACCAGTTGCATAAGGTAAATAAATAACCTTGTGTGGTTCACCGTGTCCTCCTCGTCGCGGGCGACGAGGAGGACACGGTGAACCACACTGTCGCCGTGTGCCCTGCGTGGCGCGAGGAGCGCCGCGCCCTCGTCGCCCAAATCGGCGTGGACCTGTCGCTCCCGGCCCTGGTTCTGTCCATGGTCGGGGGCGATCCTGGATGGACGGCCGTCGCCTCCTTCTGCGAGGCAGTCATGTCCGCAAAGGAGGCGGCGGAGCGGGAGCGGGAGTCGACCACCACACTCCTCTCCCGCCAACGCAGGCCACGCCGGCGGCGCCGGAGGGTCAGTAACGACCTCCGGCCGCCGTAAAAAGCGGCTGCGGGCGGCCCCTCGGGGGAGGACCCGCCGCCCGCACTATTGCCGCGAGGGTGAGGGCTGCGTGCTGTTCCGCGGCCCCCCTCAACTCCTAGAGTTGTTAGGAGAGCGCCGGGGGGACGAAACCCTGACCCCCTGGCGCCAACACTTTAGAAGGGGCCCGCCTCAAGACAAAGGGCGGGCCGGCGCCGGCCCGGGCCACGAGATCGGCAGGCCATATATCCGTGGGCCCGGGCGTAGGCGATAGGAGAACAGCGGGGTTTTTTAGTGGGTAGTCGGATGGCCAATCATCTTTCCCGGAGTCCCACATATCCCTCGGTCCCCCCGGGCCGGGGGAACCCGTCAAGAGAGGTTTTTCCCCGAGACCAAAAAAAAAAAAAAAAAAAGGTAAATAAATTATTGATAGGAAATTTCATATTAATCTAATCAAGGGATTGACCTCGCTTTCTGTCCATGAACGTCTAATTAGAGCATTTTTTCATAAATGAACTTACTATCTTTTCCTTTTTACGACTGACTAAACCAGAGTTCCCCAAACTTTTTTGTGTCGTAGACCCCTTGCCATGTTTTTCCGTGTTGGGTATACCCCCTACTTACCTGATATTGATTTTCTGTAAATTTTTAGCTGTAGTGAAGTTTAGTGTTAAAAACTTAAAGTGAAAACACATGTTAATTTATACATTTATTAATTGAATTTAAATTAAAACTACTCAAAATAAAATTTTGTATCTGTTATGTAAAATATACGTAACATTAAATAAACATAAAATAATTTTTTTACTTCATAGGTACTTTTATAAATAATGTATATGTTTTGATATTATAAGATAGTATGATGTAAGTAAATAGGTACTATCAGTGTATGTGTTGAGATCCACTATCGTGGACCCCTATTTTCATTTCATGGACCCCCAAATTTTTTTTCGCTGACATAGACCCCTAGGGGTCGATATAGACCTTTTTGGGAATTACTGGACTAAACGATAGAACTTTATATGTGAATATAACTTAACGTGAAGTTTCGTTTCATTTAAGTGGGTCATTGGCTGGTAACATAATTAGTAAAACCAAAGTCCTTCTCATCTGCCTTCAGACCTTCAGATGGCAAAGGGATATAAATGGAACTCACGTATAAGGAAACGAGGAAGCCCGCAAAGACCTCGCCCCAAGGCTCTATTTGTGGAGGAAAACTTAGAAAATTATTCAGAGGCCCACGCTTAGTGGATGGCCTAAATGTTATTTATTATTATTGAGTAATTTACCAGGGCGATTACAAGAAAACTAAAGGAGGCTTGTATATTTATCATGCCAAAAACAGTTCTTCAGTTTAATTAATATTTATAATAGAATGTTCTCGCTGGTATTTCAGTTGTTGTTGTTGAAAATGTTTGGATCATTTACTGTTGTTTTGGACTTCAGTTGAAAGATATTCTACACTTTCTTTGAAATACTTAAATTTAGTGAAATGTAAACAAAAAAAATGAAGATAGAACTTACTCAAATTCTTCTTGAGAAAATCAACTATTATGGACATCAGACATTATATACGTTAAGAAAAATATCACAAATTTTCCTAAATTCAGTGATGTTCATAGCAAAGACAAATCGAATAAGGAACAAAGATAAATTGATTACACCTTTTAATAGACTCCGGAAAGTATACAATAATTTTATTGGGCGAAGTATACTTTTTTACAATAAAATCCCAGAGAGAATTCAAAGACTTTCAACAAATAAGTTTAAAAAAGCTATTAAGCAACGTCTGTGTGGGAAACGATATTACACCATTAAATATTATATTGACGGCCGCACAGACTGGGAATAAAAACAATTATATTGCTATTATGCTAGCTTAAATTTTTTTCTCAAATTTCATTTCGTAATTAATGTAGTACTTGTGTTGTGTTCCGGCATTAGTGACCCAAGTTCCTGTACCCTTATGGGACAGCAGCGTGTTCGCGATGCCACTGGCGTTGCATACACCTATAGGCGACGGTAACTGCTAAATCCTAAGCGGGCGTCAGCCTGTCTGCTGTTCTATAGCAATAAAAAAAAAAAGTACACAACAATAAAAGACAAATATAGTAAAATAGGATTAAAAAAACATTCGCTGGGGATTTTAATTTTGCCATTTCTTCCCTATCCAGCATTTTGTATGGCAAACGGTAGTAGATTTTTGACATTCAATAAGTGATCTGTAAGATGAAGATCAATTCAATAGTGAAATAAATTATTTCGATTTGATTTATGGTTCTCCTTTCTTCTTTTTAGCCTCCTTCAACCATTTTGGTGTAGGCCTCCTCCAACTTTTTCCATTCGGCGCGACATTGAGCTTTCTGGATCCAATTGGAACCAGCGACCCTCTTTATATCGTCTTTCCAGCTCATCTGTGGTCTTCCTTGAGGGCGCTTATTCCCCCACGGTCTCCACTCAAGGAGTCGCTTGGACCAAGACTCTACCTTTCGGGCAACATGGCCAGCCCACCTCCATTTATGGTTAAACGACATATAACATTCTGCTCTGTAACTTAGATAGTAGATATGTAGATTATTATTTATTTATCAAGCTAATTCTAATAATTATTTAAAATTTATTTAGATAGTAGAACCCCTTTAACTCTAACCTCGATTAGTCCAAAACCTTTTAAACTCGAAAAATTGTTTTGTTCCCTTCCCTTCAATCCCCTAAACCTCCGTCGAAATCTAAACCCTCTATAAGTCTAAATAATTAGTGAGTCCCTGTAATGACTGTCCCTGTGGAATCACTAATTACATTCAGTATTTATTTCCCCTCAACAATTCGAATAAATAAAATGGCCCTCTGGATCTCTAACGTAGCAATGTTTGATTTTAAAACCTTTACAACTCGATTAATTTAAAACCAACTAAGAATATACCGATAATTTACACTTGTGGAGTATTGTTTCATATAGCTAGGATATTCTTATATTTGATTTCATCTAAATCAAAATTACGAGTAGTTGGAATAAATGTTAACCTCTACAAGTCGAAATTCCAAAATTAGCCCAAGTCTAAAACTCTATAACTCGATTTTATAGCATCTTCCCCCAAATTCGCTTTACTTTATTTGTTTATAGTCATGATTTTTTGAATTCGTCGAGTGGAATATCAGATATGTGTGCTTAGAGTCGTACAAGAAATCGTCAAAACTGGCTTTTTATGGAAGAAAAGGATAAATAAAACAGAGTGAATGTCAGTGGCCGGCAGTAACCTCCCTGCCTCCCCCCTGCCTCCCCCTGCCTCCCTCCCACACACAATTTTGAAACAAATTATTCAAATCACATTCAATTTCAATCTTAATTCAACACTTGGATGATCCTGTCCGCTTAGATATAAGGCACGCCTGCGGCGTCGTTTGTCTTGTATTTGTTTCATTAGCATTAATATCCGTACCTGATGTACGGAATCCAATATATTCCTTTTTTTGGTGAATAATATCGCAGTGTACTTTTTAAAACATTGTTCACAGTCTCTGGCTCGATTATTTAAATAATTCTAAAAATACGTTTCCTTTATTTTGTTATACTTTATTAGGATTGATTCTATATGCTTTATATATCTATAGCGGTGTTTGTTTCTGTATATTATTAAAGTTTTCATTTCCACGTGTGAGGTTCACTTAGTTGTCCCAAACGTAGTTGTGCCGACCCACGTACGCCCATGCCATCTCACGTCCAAACGTGTTCACATACAATTTTCATTGTGTAGTGGGCCCATGGTGTCCATGGCCACATAGGAATTTTCCATGTTCAACGAGTAATTCATTCATATTATGAATGAAACAAATTTTATTCATATATGATTACAAATTCCCAATAGCCATTTTTGGGATTCAAATATTTAGAGACTGTTAAATAATGCTCCATTGCTTTTGCGTTATTATTCAACACCCTTTTTGAATTAATTTATTAAGCTGATCAGCATCACGTAAATAATTTATATATAAAAGGTCGAGACGTGCACAAGGCATTATATATAGTATTTTAAGATTCAATTTATTAAGATAAATTCTAGCCCTCGGGCTGCTTTACCGCGGTAAAGGCGATATTTTAATACGTCTCACATTTCCAACTTCACTTCTATCGTAATTTTAAAATTCCTCAAATCTATAGAATACATAGTACCCCGAAAATTTTACCGTCTCGTGATTGGACCGCGTCAACGACGCTTTGAATCTTGATCCGCGGTCACAAATACACACTTTACAGCCATTAAGCTATTATTCAAACGAAACTAAGCCTTATTTCACTGTAAAACAGGTTATTACGAACACAAATTGATGGATTTTTAGATACCATGGATGGTATGCGTCGGGGCCTTTCAATTATTTCAACTTTAGGCTGTATTTTTCTTTTCATTTTGTTAATTCGTTTTATATTTTGATTGGTGTTATTACGGCCACCGGTTACAGCTGTATAGCCGATTCTTCTATTAATATTATGGTGTTATATTGATTAATCTATCAACTTATACCTAAAATTATTAAAAATAAGTCATATTTGTGTAATGATCTTTCGCTGGATCTTAACTGTGTGGGATTTTTTGTTCGTACGTAGACTATATTTAAGCTTATGAACTGATTTTTGAACCAGCAACCGTTTTCAGACAAGACTTCTTTGTAGCATCTATCCGTGTTACGATTTGAAGCCCGAGATATTCTGCTGAATAGTGTCACAGATTTTTTGTTTGCACTATTGATACTCAATTCTTATATAAAATGACTAAAAAAATTATATCCATATATATGGATAGTTTTTGCTACTACACTTTGCCTTTTGCTTTCATTACCAAAAGTCGATGTTCGACCGGGATTTTTATTGGTGTGGCGCTGCGAACGCCTCTAGCTATTTCTTAAGCAGCTGATTGCAGTTGGCGAGTGAATAGGAGAATCACATACCCTCGTCGGCTTCCCCCGAAGTTTGTATGTTGCATAAATGTCTATTGCGTCTAACTTCTCAAACATTACTGTTCATCATTACTTTACAGAAAACGATTCCCTTCCTTCACTACCTGTGAATTAGCTCAAAAGTTATTCATTTTACGCCCTTTAGAACGCACGCATAGTCTGTATTAGTTGACTTGTCGCTGGCCGAAATCACACCAGTATCCATCTACTTTTAATGCTCAGATGGAGCCTATATTTTCAATACAATTAGATACTCAGTATAGTACAGTGAAATTAGCGATTCTATCAAATTTCTAAAGTTTATTTGAACAGTTTTCAAGTAAACAGCATTGATTAATAACTACTAAGATAAAGCCCCAAATCCGGAGAGCATATGGTGATTTGAAATACGGAAACGTCCTAAAATATTTGTTCTGCTATAATTTGTCCTCAACGGGTGAAAATGAAGCCTTAGTAACGATTTTATGGTTATTTTTAATTCGCCTCCACCGACCCGTGACACCCAGCGACCGCTTATTTCTGCGTCGTTCAATTTTGTCGATAGACGTTTAAGAATATTCTTGGGAATACAAACAATGTTAAGAGGAACTGGTTTCATTTTGTTTAATAAGTTTTGTATTCGCTGAAATTGCCTGAGTTAATGGGAAGTATTATAATAGTATGCAATGATTTTCTATTAAGCTTTTAATAATTTTTACAATAATAAATTAAATAATAAAATTATGGTCCAGCTTTCTATGATTTCTTGATACCATGACAGCTCTATTGCCATCATTCCTCGTGCTCTTTATTTAAGCCCATGGGGGCCGTTCATAAAATACGTCACCCTAAAATCAGCTTTTTTTGAAAAAAAAAACAAATATTTGATTGTTTACAGCGTAATTCCATGGTTCCAAGTGTTTTTACATACATAGTACACCTCTGTTTTCCGGAAGTTATTAACAAAAGCTATTTCCAAGCAACGTGATACTCATCTGAGGAACAATTTTCTTGAATACGGAATCCAGTCACGATCTTAGGCCATTTGCTTAGTGTGTTACTTTAGGGCTGTCTCTGATAAAGGATTTATTTAGAATAATATGTTTTTAATATATTATTTATATTTATGAAAAAATATAAAATATTTTTGATAGAATGAAAAAATAAATTCAGAGCCTATATACATACAAAAATAGTAAATAATAACAAAAATAATTTTGGTGGGCTTGTTACGTATTATATTTAGAACTTGTTAGTAAGTAAACGTGAATTTTTAGCCGTAATCTAACGATCTCCCAGTCATTGATATCTATGTATCTATATAGTAGACATTATATTAATAAATGATGTGATAAAATATGTGCCAGAACTTGTAACATATACCTGGGTAAACTAATCTGCTTCAGTCACAATTATTAGCTTTAATTTCTTTAGCAAGTTGGTATTCTGTGGTGGTTTGTGATTAAATGTTACCGGAAAATGAAGCGGTATCGATAGAGAATAAGAGAACACACTCCTAAAACGATGAGCCGTTCACTGACATTTGGCGACAATGGTACTGGGATCATACGAGGGCTGTTTGATAACTCCGTGCCTTTTTGATTTCCCGCGCAGTAACTTTAAATGCAACACTGCTGCCCTCAACCACTATCTTTTAATAGACTACTGTCAAATTTTGAGCAAGCTACGTCATTTAGTTCGTGTTAGACAGCCATTATTTTGATTTTATTATCAAACAGCCCTCGTAGTTCTGTGGAAACATAATATGTTACATTTATCGGAATGTCTCGCAACTATTATAGAAGCCGACTGGGCTCAGTTAGAAACACTTTTCTGTATAGTAAAATGATATGAAACAGTGGTTACGAAGTACAGAATTTGTTCACGGTCTTGGAAACACGGCGGTCGTGTTTATTTACTTGTAGGGTATGAATCATGACCTACTTGAATGCGTCATCGACTCTACGCGCCACGCTGACTACTTATTCGCATTATAGCCCTTCGCCATTATACACTAGAACATTTATTATTTGCTAAATTTTACAAACTTTTCCCTGACGTAATTTTTTTTGCAACCCCAATTATCTAAGCCTGTGTGTGAAGAATTTCTCCGTCAATTAATAGGGGCGAGTCAGTTGGTAGGAATCCCTCGAATAGTCTAAGCTCTCATAACTAACAAATCTAGTTTTGGTTATTTCTAACATGTTAGAAAGATTCAGGCACATTATTATTACATGAACAGCTAGGCAAATAACAATTAGTAGATATGATAAATTTAGTATGTATAATCTTATTTTAATTGAAGCACATAACGCCCTACTACTGGATTCGAGCTTCCCCCTAGAGGAAATCGAAAGTGGTATACCATATTGCCTTTGTCCAAGGCAAATTGGCGATTTACACATATCAGTAATCTCATACAGTTTTTCTCGTGATCTTTTCTTTCAGCGTTAGTATGTGGATCTGTATTATGCCCTTGTAGTGAGAGAAACTAAATGATACCTAAGACCTGTCATATTGTATGGATCAGAGTGCTGGGCCACAAAAGGGAAAGATTGAATGGAAAGGGGTTATTGCATGCAGTAGAGATGCGAATGTTGAGATGGATGAGCGGAGTTAATATACAATAATGGATAAAATTAGAAATGAGTATATTAGGGGAAGTTTGAAAGTAGCGCCAGTGATTGAGAAGCTGAAAAGTAATAGGTTAGCCTGGTATGACCTTAAAATGCGAAGAGAGGAGCATCGCGTAACAAAGAGAATGCTAGAAATGGGTGTGGATGGATACAAGAGGAGAGGTACACCAAAGAAAAGATGGATGGTTTGTGTAAAAGATGATATGGTTAAAAAAGGTGTGAATATTCAAATGATGGTTAATACAGGAGAGTGGAAAGAGAGAACATGTTGTGCCGACCCCACATATTTTGGGATAAGGGCAGGAAGAAGAAGAAGAAGCGAGAGAAACTGCTAAGCAACATCAATGTGGAAATCGCGCTCATGATCCCTAGGTTGGTCTCAGAATGTGATACAGTGGTATAGTAACTACCACATTACTTAGGGTTAAGCGATTTTTATGGCAATCTGCTATAAATAATATCAAGGAATTCTTCGCCAGTTATTTAATTTTAATTACATACTAGCTGTGCCCGCGACTCCGTCCGCGTTGAATAGTGACTTTGGGCAGAATTTTTTGGATATATCTTATGGTTTATTTTGGATTACAAACCCTATAAACCCTAAAATATAAATGAAATATGCAAACAGTCAGTATTATCGAATGCAACTGTTACGCCATTCGCCTTCGGAATACGTACGTTCGAACCTACAAAGTCCAGCCTAAACTAAACCCTATTTCATATGATTGATGACATAAATCTGAGGTAAACTTAAATTGGAAATTCAACCTACAATTTCCAGCCTAAGCTGAACCCTATTTCATATGATTGATGATATAAATCTGAGGTCAACTTAAATTGGAATATAAAATTTCAGAAACATCATTTTTAACATTGACTATTTTCTTTTCTAAAATAAAAATAGCCTAAGTTACTCCTTGATACATCAGTTATCTGCCAGTGAAAGTCCCGTCAAAATCGTTGCAGCCATTTCAGAGATAAGCCGGAACAAACAGACAGACAAACAAAAATTGTAAAAAGATTTGTTTTGGTATATTATGATATGTACTTACCGTGTATACGTCCGAATGCACTTAGTAAAAAGCGGTTATTTTAATATTACAAACAGACCCTTCAATTTTATTTATTTGTATAGATAAATAATTACAAATCTCATAATTAAGGTTGTTTTGTTTCAGGCATGGCAGGAGAGTCGTGCGCGTGCGCTCCGACGCCCCCGCAGCTGCTGCCGGAGCCCGAACCAGACCACCTATACGACCACCACTCCTCAGAAGAAGAATTAGAGGTGTGCACTGTTTATGACTAGCTACCAATATGACTAGCATGTTTTTTGTCTATCACACACTAGTATACTACATACTCACAAACGCACAAAAATTGCGATCGCAAGTAAATCGACTACAAATAAGTTAAATATTTTACCTAATTGGTTTCATATAGAATAGGGTATTAAAATCGGAATTGCATATTTTACCTGGATCAAAGTGAGTATGGAACCGTCAGTCATTTAACGAACACTAAAAACTTTTTAAATTTCAATTTCGAAATCATCAACCGATATTCTTCACGTTTCATATATTTCTTTTACCATCATCAACTGTTGGTACTGAAGGGATAAAAATGTCTTGAAATTAATTTACCCTGTAATAAAGTCTTTTTGTTGCTGTGAATAACATATAAGTATTTGGTGGTAGTTATCACATTCGGAGATCTACCTAAATGGGTTCGATTCCTTAATGTACTATTTCTGTCTTTTGGCAATATAGCCACTACGGTCGGTATACACCGTATCCTGAGGAAAAAAGGCATACCTGAATCAATAGGTCTAACCCACCAATTCGTCTTGGGTGAACATGAATGGTATACTGTTTGCTCTCTTTAGGAGCAAGCCTGAGATCAGCGGGAGGACATTATAGAGCTATTATTCAAGTTATTTATGCAGACTATTGCCTGCTGGTTGGCGATTTAGTCTACCGAGCGATTTTCCACCACTAAAATAAGTTAATACAATGCCAACGTTGAATTGACTGAAATAATATTCAATTACTTTGCTCGTAAATAACCTGATGAAATACACGAAGACATCAAGGTTTATCTATACCGCATCCCTAGATTTGATGTTATAATGAACGGAATTATATGAATATTCACTTCTTCTTCATTTCTATGATTATTATCTTCTTAGAAATCTCAAACAACAACTTAGGAACAACGGATTTGATATGAACCATGGCGATGTAAGCTTAATTCTTAAGGATATCCTGGCAACATTGATGTAGTAAACGTACTCTCCTACTTTCCCGCAATCTTATAATTATAAAGTGGAAATTAATGAGTCAGTTCTATATAGTTGTTGAAAATACCTAGTCAGGTCATAAATTCTGTCACATGTTTAATGTAAACTAATTGTAACAAGTTTATTCATTATGTAACCATTCATATACCAAAATGAACTTAACAAAACATAGATTCTTATGACATTAAAGTTTATTCAAAATGACCTCCGTGATTTTGAATACAGGCCTTCAATCTGCGCGGCCAGTCGTCTATCGCAGCACGAACGAGGTCCATGTCAATATCGGCGGCTACCTTAATCAAGGATGTCTTGAGTGACTCCAAATTGGGATGAGGCTTTGAGCACGCCTTTTCCTCCAAGTGTTGCCATATCTTGTAATCTAACGGATTCAAATCTGGACTGGAGGAGGGCCAGTCTTCGTGCCGGATGAAGTCGATTTCACGCGCCGCCAGCCAGTCTTGTGTGCTCTTCGCTCTATGAGCTGGCGCCGAATCTTGTTGGAATACCCAGTGCCTGTTATTGAACATGGTATGAGAAACAGGTTCCACAAGGTTCGTCAGGACTGTATTTTGATACACAACAGCATTCGTTTTTACACCTTTCTCACAAAAATGTACCTCTGTTAAGCCCCAATAAGAAACTCCCAACCATACCATGAGCGAGGATGGAAAATGACCTCGTTGGACACGCGGAATACGGTTGCTCGCTTCTTCACTACTGTGTGCGTACACCTTATCATTTTGTTTGTTGTAGCTCTCTTCTACGGTAAACATTTTTTCATCCGAAAAAAGAATTTCCCGATATTTTTTTCCCGCGTACCGCTTCAACAAAGCGCGGCATCTCTTCTGTCTCAGGTCCATTAGACGAGCATTCAAACGATGTCCTGTTTTTCTTCGATATGCCCGAAGCCCTAAGTCTTCATTTAACACCCTTTTCACCGTGGTTCTGCTTAACCCCATCTGAAGGGCCAACAGTTTCTGCTTACGTTTGGGATTTCTTTGAATTCGTGCCTTCACAGCTTTTATCACTGCTGGAGTCCTAACAGACCGAGGGCGACCACTTCTTGACCTGTCATCTACACTAGAGTCTTCATTGTATCGTTTGATGGTACGATAAACGAATCTTTTGGTTATATTCAAATTTTTCAATATGTTAAAAATTTGAATGGCGACCGCGTACCGGAAGACGCAGTGTTGGTAGGCCCCCCACAAGATGGACCGATGATCTGGTCAAGATCGCCGGGATAGGTTGGATGAGGGCAGCGCAGGACCGATCATCGTGGAGATCTTTGGGGGAGGCCTTTGTCCAGCAGTGGGCGTCTTCCGGCTGAAATGATGATGATGATGAAAAATTTGAATTAGCGCGTAACTGCAACGATGCAATGCAATAACTGCAACACGGTCTTCTTTAAGCGTCCACTCCATATTTAAAAAATGAGTAAAATTCTAAAAGTATACATTTTTATTTTCATGAACAATTCTAAATTCGAATTCAATAAACTTTTTTGTGGCCAGCATTCTAAAAGAAAAGTTTTTACTGTGTGACAGTACTTATGACCTGACTAAGTATGTGTATTAAATAAGTCTTAGTGATATTTTTCAAAATAATAGTACAGTGCAAATACGTTTTATAGTGATTACAATTGTTGATATCTCGTCAACCTACCTACATTTTGGCTTGTTTACTTTGCAAGTTGGTTTTTCTGTTGTGATAATTAGTTAAATTATATAATTTCAATTATTTTGGTGTCCTCTGATTGTCACCATGAGCTCAAAGATGTCAAAAAAACAAATAGCTGCAAAACATGTAAGGACATCCCGTGATTCAGATTCTGACCACGGCAAAGGATATTATGAGCATGAGTTAGCGTCTAACGGCAACTCCAGAAATACAACAAACCGATTTAAACAATGCAATGTCTCGAATGACAAGCTTTTAGTTGAATTCTCAGATTTTAAAAGTGATATAAAAAATATGATAAAGGATCTGATAAGCTCACAAAACTCTAGAATGGAAAAACTTGAAAATCTATTTTTGGAAATTAAAGGTCAATTTTCAACAATTGAAGATACTAACAAGGATATAGAAAAGGTTATGACATTTATGACTGATCAACTAGCTTTTTTAGAATCTAAAATCACAAGTCTTGAATTGCAAAAAACAGCTGTCACCAATAATATCTCAAAGTTAGAATATAAATTAGAAGATTTTGATAGATATATGATAAAAAATTGTGCTGAACTTCGAAATGTGCCAAAAATAAATCAGGAAACAAAAGAAAGTATTTATAGCTCTGTGCTGTATCTAAGTAAGGAATTAGGAATAAATGTGTTGAAGGAAGACATTCGAGATGTCTGCCGGTTACCTTCTAGAAAGGATAACAAAACCTCATCTATCTCAATAGAATTTATGACGGGTATGTTGAAAACCAACTTCTTGCAAGCTGCTAAGACTTACAATAAAAACCATCCAACTATGAAAATAAATTCGTCTCATCTAGGACTTGAGGGTTCCCCTAAGCCAGTTTTTGTAGCAGAGCAGATTACAGCAAGAATGAAAAAACTCTCATACATGGCCCGATCTTTTGCTAAGGAAAATAATTATAGGTTTTGTTGGGTTTCCAATGGGCGCATTCTGTTAAGAAAAGACAATAACAGTTCATATATTGTAATCAATAATGAGTCTCAATTAAATCAAATGGGTAACAAAAGTTCAACACAATGACTAATTATAGTAAATGTTCTTATAATACTGATGTTAATATGTAACTGTATTAATCAAAATTGTCAATTATTATCATTTTATTATCTCAGCTTAATTTTATTATTATTTAAAATGAAAATATTTGTTTTGAGAGAGTATTGTTTAAAATTAATATTATATTGCTTCTCTATTCTGCACACTCCTTCTAACTGTGAAACATCTTACACCAATAAACTTAATACACATTTCAAAAAATTATGTTTACAATATACTATATTAATTTTTATTTATTGTATTATATACCTGGATGAACATATATATGATTTAATTTATACATTACTTTGCATACATGATGCGAAATTACTCACTTACCTTTATGATTTTACTTTTTTAATACCACTAATACTATTACCAGTGTCACTTAATTTATATCAGATTATCATACTATTTTTTATAGTCAACATTCGATTTCAATATAGATGATGATTTGGATGATCTGAGCTTAGCTAACTGTATAACTTGCCCTATAGAAAAGTGTAATACACTGCTAAATTCTAATGTTAACAATTTAAAATTAATTACACAAAATATAAGAAGTCTGAACCGTAACTTTGATGGATTCCAGATCCTCTTGTCTATGTCTAAGGTTGACTGGGATATTATAATTTTAACAGAATGTTGGCTATCCAAAAACCCATTTGTGTATTCTCTGAAGGGATACAACAGTGAATCAACTAAATTAAACAAGACCCAAAATGAAGGTGTTGTGGTTTTTTGTAAATCTGCATATCCTTACATAATTACAGAGCCCCAAATAGAGGATGCAAATTGTCTTTTAATCAAAATAAATGATAACACTGTTGTTCTTGCAATATACCGTTCTCCAAGTGTGGTTAATATTTCTAAATTTCTTGAAACATTAGACCGCTTGCTTATTAGTTTAAAAAGATTCAACAATATCTTGTTAACTGGAGACTTAAATATTGACATTGCACCTTCAACTTTAGACAAGCGATCATATGAATACCTAAATCTCCTTGCTTCTCATGGGTTGCTACCGGCCCATACCAAACCAACTCATACACTTACTTGTTTGGACCATTGGATTGTTAAAACAAAACATAATGTAACCTGCCTGGTCTCTCATACCACTTTAACAGATCACTATACTGTGATGCTTTCCTTGAAGCTATTACCTAATAAAATGTTGAGCTCCACATATACTAATAAAATTAATTTTTCAGCTTTGGATAATTCAATAAATACTATTGACTTTACTCCAATATATCAAATTAATGATGCAAATCAAGCAACGACCTTTTTAAATAATACTCTTACTACTCTTATTAAACAATGTACTTTACAAAAACGTTTATCAAGGCGTTTTTTCCCAATAAAACCTTGGATTACACCGGGTTTGGTGAGGTGTGTGAGAAATAGGGACAGGCTTCATTTAAAATCAAAACAGTTTCCAACAAATAATACACTAAAAGTTACATACATCCGTTATAGAAACTTTTGCAATTCTTTACTCAAAAAAATAATACTTCAATATGAACAAAATCTTCTTGAAAAATATAGTACAAACAATAGAAAGCTTTGGGAGACTATTAAAACTATTACAGGCACAAACAAAGTTAAGTCCACTGCTTCTGAATTGATTTCTAATGATCCAAAATATGCTATTAATTCTGCTAATAACTTTTTCGCAAATGTAGGAAAGGATCTCGCTGAGAAAATTGGCCTAAAACATACTCTACTAACTAAACCTCCAGCAATGAATTCGTATGTCAATTCGTTCGTTCTTTTGCCAACTGATGCTGATGAAGTAAAGTCGCTTATTGGTAATATAAAGTCCACTTGTGCCGTTGGTAGGGATAATTTACCTAGTTCTGTATTAAAACGATACAGAGATATACTCTCTGAACCACTGACTTATATTTTCAACTTATCACTCAAGACAGGTGTATTTCCTTCTGAGTTTAAACATGCGATTATACATCCTATATTCAAAAGTGGTGATAAACGACTCATTAGCAATTATCGACCAATTTCTATTTTGCCAGCGCTATCTAAAATTCTTGAAAAAATAGTTAACAAACAATTAGTTCAATTTCTTGAAGCTAAGTATCTTATATCAGATGCGCAATATGGCTTTCGTAAAGGTAAATCCACAAGTGATGCGGTCCACAAACTCACTGATTTTATAATTAGTAGTATGGATGGTGGTAAAAAGGTCTTAGCTATATTTCTTGACTTGGCTAAGGCGTTCGATACCATCCAAATCTCTTTATTATTAGAAAAAATGCATTATTGTGTTATAAGAGATACACAGCTAAAATTTTTCAAAAGTTATCTTGAGGGTCGTAAGCAGAGCATTAAGATTGGAGATTGGACGAGTGATGAGGTCGATATTATGTATGGGGTACCACAGGGTAGTATACTAGGCCCTACTCTTTTCCTTATTTATATAAATGATCTTTGTCAGCTAATGATCCCTAATGGCAAGATGGTCACTTTTGCAGATGATACAGCTATCGTGTTTACAGGTGAAACATGGGAAGATACTTATAAATCTGCCCAATTGGGTTTCGACCAAGTTAATCTTTGGTTGTCAAACAACTTTTTAACTCTCAATGTTGATAAAACAAAATATATTGCATTTTCTTTCAGAACTTCTAATATTTTGCTAACTCTTAATCTGAATATTTTTGCACACTCGTGTAGTTATTCATTGAATCAATGTACATGTCCAAAATTGGAAAATGTTTCTAGTATCAGATACCTCGGAATTATTATAGACAAAAATTTAAACTTTAAACTACACATAGACTATGTTACATCTAAGGTAAGAAAACTAATATTTATTTTTAAAAACCTACGTCACATATCAAACAATAAAATTCTCATGACAACCTACTTTGCTCTATGTCAATCTTTGTTAACTTATTGTATTACAGTCTGGGGAGGTTCTTGTAAAACTCATCTACTGAAACTCGAAAGAGCACAGAGATGTGTGCTGAAAGTTTTGTTCTCCCTCCCTTTTTTCCATCCAACTACAGCCCTATATCAGACAACCAAAGTACTTACAGTACGTCAACTTTTTATACTACAAACTGTTATAAGACAGCATTCCATTACAAAATATAATCCACAATGTACCAAACGAATAAAAAATAAGATATCTCAAAAACGTTTCTGTAACACTAGCTCTTCCCATCGCTTTTTTGATTTTTTGGGCATATATCTATATAATAAATTGAACATACAATTAAAATTTTATTCCTACCCTAAATCAAAATGTAAGAACATTGTTTCAAACTGGTTGCAAAAACTTAATTATGATGACACTGAAAATCTAATCAAACCAATGACATGATATTTTTCATAATATTTTATTTCCCAGTATGTCTGTATATAAAATACTCTTCTTATTTGTATAGTATTGTATATACACTTATGTAATGTATTCATACACAACATTTAATTTCCCTCTCATATACACACACCCACACCGCACGGATTATGCAATGGAAATTTTTTGCCTCGGCCTCCAAGACACAGATACTTTTCTAGTTTGGGGGCAGTGGCTGATGTTTTTGTTAATTAAATAATGTGTTTTAAATAATGTGTATAAAAATAAATAAATAAATAAAAACAAAATGAGTGTAAAAAAATTTATTTCTCAATTTATGTTAAATATAACTTGTTTATGTTATACAATATTTACAGCTTACTTTAATAATCCCAACATAAACCAAAACTAAATAACACCTATGCAGAAGATGTCTATTGGCAAAAGTGAACACTTAATGTCAGACCACCTGTTTTCAGTCTTATTCATAAATATTAATAACAAAAAATTAAAAAAAATTCCTAACAATAACTACTTTCTGATTAATTGTCCAATATTGCTATCACTGTGTCTAAATATATCACCTTAACGACATCCTTGCTTCAGCAGTTGTCAATATTCTCGCACACTATATTAATTCTAGCGTCCCACTAAATTGCGTGTTCTTCGGGCTTCGTCGCCCATAGTAGTAACATTACTCTGACACGTGACGTATGGTCCCATATTTCCGACCACTGCCGGGCTATGGCTATTATCTCTTCACACGTCCTGCCCTAAGAGGTAATGCAAGATTCATTTACTGTGGAAATATCAGGATGGCTAGTCGAATGACTTTATCTTAGCGGCAACTTTTTGGTTGTCAAATCACAAAAAAATTATAAACACCGATTAGGACCTTCCATTAGTTCTAGTTGTTTTTAAAATATGAAGAACAAAAACATTTAAATCAAAGTATTATCTACACTTTCGTCATCATCATTATCTTAGCGATGAATCCCGGTTGCAGCTCAAACTCTCGCTTCGGCGCCCGGAGTCCACTTTCCGACTTTTTCTTCTCCACTTCGCACGATCTTCGGCATCTCTGGTGGTCAGTCCATTGGCACGCATATCTACGACGTCAAGTCAGCACTTTTTGGGTCTACCCCTCCTGCCGGGGCCGGGGGCGGCGGCGGCATGGCCAGACATTTGTTCCCCACATAAGTAGCCGGTTGCCGTAAAACGTGGCCATACCAGCGAAGGCGACACTCCTGCTATTTATCCGCTATATCACGGACATGAAGGCTGCCGCGAATGCGAGAGTTCCTAACGCGATCCTTCCGCGTTACTCCATACATCCACCGCAGCATATTATTCATCTCCGTGACTCGCAGTGCCTGCTTGTGTCGCTCCAGTACCGGCCACGCTTCACATCCGTATAAAAGGACAGGCGTAATGACAGGTCCTTTAGACCTGTCCCTTCAATTTAACCGCTATTTTAGGGTCACAGATGACACCAGTCACCTCACGCCATTTGGCCTACGCGGCAGCAATGCGTGCCTTAACGTCGGAGTCAATGTCACCAGACGCGTGAAATACAGACCCCAGGTATTTCACCTGTTCCGTGCGCTTGACTGTCGCCGCCTATGCGCACGGGTGTGGAATCTGTAGAGTTACAGGCCAAGTACTCGGTCTTATATCTACACCTTATTCCATCTTTTAGCAGAAACCTCATTCAGCGTCTAAAAAACGAATATACCTTTAGGGACTTTCCATTACTTAAGCCATTCTTTAGTATATTAGTCAGAATTGAAGCGCTGCTCAGCCATGTGCCATCGAACAGAATAGTTGAAACTCGAGGAATTGGGTGGGTGGTAAAACTTCCCCTTGAAGTGTATCGTGTATAGGTTTTTACTGGTTCTGCTAAACGAAGCCGATTGTCGTGTAACATAATCATTGTCATGTCTCTTTTTGTGTAGTGGCAGTTTTTATTTTAAGCATCGATCGACTTGCCTAGTCTTGTTCGGTAAACCTATTACACTCTGCTGATCTCACCAAATTTACAGAAGCTTCGAACCATGAATATTTGGTTTCGCAGACGATGTTGACGTATAGCCGTTTGACTCCTGTTAGCTTTAATTCATACTGCATCCAATTTGCTTATGGATTATTCGTAACAATTTCAACGTTTCGAAATTGTTGACTTATAAATTATTTGTTATGCCAAATTCTGCTAGTGTCCGAAGTTGGTCTTGGTCAAGTGATTCCAATTATTTATTCTCTAGTTAAAATTTATTATTTTTGAATTGTCGAAACCTGTTTCTGCCTTTTGTATCCGACAGAGCATTGTTGTAAATCTCAACAAGAATTATGTGTGCTTCAGCTGCAGATTTATTTTGACTAAAATTTCCTGCAACTACACTTTATGTGACGCAAAGGTTTCCTAACTAATAAAAATACTTTGTTTACACCATAGTGAACTATCATACACAAACTTATTATTCGACATTCCAGTCACGAAGTATTGAAAGTCCTCATAGAATATTTTGTAATAAGCCAAGAAAACTTGCCCATCCCGATTTGCCCCAGAAATAAAACAGGAAATTATCGGTATATAATATAGTCTACAGATAAGTGAATTAAAAAGTTGCCGCCAATGAAGGGAACGACCTAAGTCGGGGTTAAGCTAAAATTATTGGGTGAATAAAAACCTCTCCGGTCTAGCCCTCTCCGCTAGTCTGGACTTATGTGACCTTTTTTCGTGGCTACACTTTTGGTCCGCTTTTAGTCGATATCTGAAATTACGAGAACATTCTCTTTTATAAAGTTTTACAATTGAACATTTACATTTAAATTTTACATGTATTTTGCCAGTAAAATGTTACAATGACCTGATAATTCTTGAAATTATTATCAACTTCTCATTAATTATTTGTTGAATTCTATCTTGAAAAAGCCGGAGTCTGCTCTCTGCTTATTTTAATGCAATCTAGTTTTTTTTAGTATGTCACAATACCAATTAAAATATCACTAAGCGAGAATTGTGAGTGCGGACAGACAGCAGCTCGCGAGCCTCTTGAATGACAATGCGAACGACTAAGGCATTCTAGTTTTCAGTGTTTCGTAATGGGCCGACAGCGGGAACGTACAGAAATGTCTTGTCGAGCGACGCAGACATCCTTCATGGGCATCAACAATCTCGAAACACGCGGGAAAAATTCGAATTTGCGAAAATCACGATCTTAGGTGAAATGCAAGGAAACACGTGTAGGCATAAAAAATGAAATAGACATGAACTTGATTTACATATCCTGGGAAGATATCTTTTATGCCCTTATCAACATTTATTTACAGCTACGTTAGTAAACGGGCCAGCCATAAGTTACGTCACACGAATTTTAGGACTTAACCCCTCTTTTTGTACTTGTCACAGGTTGTCACATTTTTAGGACCCCCTGATGTGACGTCACACATTTTTCAATTTTTTCCATGTATTTAAAAATAATCAAATAAAATATTTTCATTTTTATCTTATTTTTATTAAATAATCTTCAATAAAATCAACATAAAGACAAATATTTTAGATAACAAAGAAAGAAATCGACTAGTTAGGAAACAATAAACGATTAATTATGTTAATTAAAAATACAATACTTAATCATCCTGTGGCCATGGACCCACTCCTTCAATTCATTCATATCGCGACGTCACAAAGCTATTGACCCCCCTGCCCCTTGCCCCCTACACAATGTCGCTTTCCGGAGATACATTCTCTCTTCCCCCCCCCCCGTGTAACGTGTGATATAATTTATGATTGACCCCAAAGATGTATCACGTAAAATTTTTTAGTAGAACCTCGGCAATTTTCTTGAAACGGCCATTATTCGCCCATGGACTAACACGGCAGTCTGTATTCGCGTTTTCATTTTGTTTGCACAACTGCTGCAATCAATGCCTGACATCATTACCTTCTTAGGCATAATACCGTCAATTGGCAAGCATAAAAACTATATCCATCATTGGAATGATTCCGCAGAGCTTCATGCGGAAACTAGTCATCATTAACCTTGTATTATAGAATATGTGAAATTGTAATCGTAAATTAATTCATTTAACTACTGTTTTTTTATTATTGGAAAACAGCAGACAAGCTAACGTCCCTTATAGTAAGTAAATACCGTCGCCTATGGATGTTTGCGATGCTAGGGGCACCGCAAACACGCTGCTACCCCAGAGAGGTACAGGAACCTATAATCCCGGAACACAACAAACTGTAAAAATATAGTTTAAAATTAATAAAATTATTCAATGTTGTAATTATTGATATTAATCAATAATCACCGAAAGCCATAATGAAGCAGGAATAATTATGAGCCAGCTTTTGCGTCAAAACAGAACGATTATTTTATTATTTGACGCGCCCTGCAAAAACAAGTTCATTCGCATAGAAACGTCAGTGAGTCTTAACAGGGCAGCCTTAGATGCCGCACTCACTTTTCTTTTCCCAACAGACTTGATAAAACAACGTTTTTCTTTTCTTATTTTTTATGTCTGCCTCGTGAAGGGTTGCCAACATTTAATTTACCATTAATTTGTGTTCATTTCACCTATAAAAATTATTATAGAAACTATAATAATTAAATATTTAATATAAAAAAAATATCTGTGAAAAAGTATCTGAGCGGAGAAAGAGTACAGACCTCTGCGGCCGGGGTCGGCCTGTCGTAAAAGGCGACAAAACAACCCACCCTAGCTAAGTGGTAGGGCCTCAAGCCCGTCTAGATGGCGACCACCTTTGGTCTTAAATATGCCGCCATAATAACTTTGCGTTGTGTTCCGGTATTAGTGACCCAAGTTCCTGTAACCCTTATGCCACAGCAGCATGTTCCCGATGCCACTGGAGTTGCAAACACCCATAGGCGACGGTAACTACTAAATTCTAAGCAGGCTGTCAGCCTATCTGCTGTCCTACAGCAATAAAAAAAAACTTAAGTGTTTCCTCCCGGTTGTTTGTTAGGTTTCACTTCAAAAATTAAGCACGCGTTGGTGTCCAGCGTGAATCTTACTCTGTTACAAGAAAATACACTGACGGACTCATAAACTGCATCAAAGTAATAGACGACTTTGAAAAAAATATTTTAACCAAGTATGCAAACTTTCTATACAGATTTAAATTGAAACCTCTAAATTGGTTCGTGAACTTAAAAACAGCGTAGGGTCATATCCTTAAGTTTAAGTTTGTGTACTGGAAAGGACCTTAAGACTTTTTTGAAAAAAAAAACAAATTTAAGGAAAATTGGTTTTAACAATAGACACAAACTTTATGCAAGGGTTTATTTGTGTTTTAATAAGGTGTATTACCTCCACGTGCCCTTATTACGGATTCTAATCGGTTTCGCATAGATTTTATTAGGGTTATTAAAAGATCTTGCGGAATATTGTCCCATTCTTCTGAAAGTGCTGTTCTTAGTGCTGCCACTGTCGTGGGCAAAGGGTTTCTCGCATATACAGCTCTTTTTAAATTGTCCCAAACATGCTCAATGAGATTAAGATCCAGGCTGCGTGCTGGCCAATTCATTGTACGTATCCCAACCTCTTCGCAATATTGTCGAACTTATGCAGCAGCGTGCGGCCGGGCTTTATCCTGCATTAAAGTAAAATTTTCGCCTATGAATCCCATGTAAGGCACCACGTGATCTTCTAAGATCTCTGTTATGTACCGATGTGCAGTCAAACCCCTCTATTACCGTTTTGATGGACCATGTCTATGAACACAAGGTCTGTTCGCCCGTTCATCGATATGCCAACCCAAACTATACACGAACCGCATCCAAAAGGAACACGCTCCTCAATGTAAATTTGAGCATATCGCTCTCCACGTCGACGATAGACTCTTCTGCGACCATCTGCACCATATAAACATGTCCTACATTCGTCCGTGAACAATACGGAGGCCCATTGCTCTTCTGTCCAATTCAGGTGATCACGCGCAAATCTTAAGCGAGCTTGTCTGTGAGCTACAGACAACTTTGGACCATTTGTTGGTATAAAAGGGATGATATCCGCTTCCTTTAACCTTCTTCTTATTGTTTGTGCACTCAAGTTTACTCCACGCACTTCATTAATCTCTGTTTGATGTTAACTGACGTGAGGAAACGATTTCACAGGGAAGTAGTAACAATAAATCGGTCATCACGACCGGTGGTTGCTCGAGTCCTGCCTGTACCACGTCTCCTTCTGTAAGAACCTGTCTCGACAAACCTTCTGTATATTATAGAAACCGTAGACTGGTTTAAATATAAATTTCTACCAATCGTTCGTTGATCCAAGCCCTCCCGCACCAATGCTACAATTTGAGCCGCTTGTTCGGACGAAGTATCCATATTATGGGTCAAAAACTCTCGATGAGTTAAAAAAACTAACCCGACAATTCTGCTGGTAACAATAATTCAATTGACAAAAGAATAAAAAATCAATGAGAATCAATTTAAAACTTTGTTATAAATAACACGCAAATCTGATACTACGAGTAAATTTTCTTTTCCGGGCTATATTCATTTGTTTTACTGCAGTTCTATTTTTAAATTTTCCTTTTTTTTGAGATTAAGAGCCAGTCTCTCCATATTTATATAATTTAATCTAAAAAGTTTGCATACTTATTAAAAAAAATCATTTCAAATTAATCCTGAACTTTGATGCAGTTTATGAGTCCGTCAGTTTAATTAAATCAGTCTAGAAATGTTTCGAGCCCTAATATTACAGCCGAAGTAGCTCGATGAAATAAATGATATTTCTCTAATGCTGGCAACCCATCCTCAGCATAACATTTTGTTTATCTTTGCGCTTGGCTCGAATTAGAAATTCTTTTGTCTGAACTCTTTTAGTTGCAAAAAGCAAACGGAAATAGCTTTCTAAATGTTGGAAAATGTCGTGTGATAATATTATAACGTTTTAGCTATTGTTGTCTTACGATTTCAGGACGAGTAAATTAACTTTTACGTCTTGAATTATGGCTCTTTGTTTTTCTGAATTTAATGTGTATTTCAAATCATATAATCTTTCAAAAATATATTTAAATAAATTATTAAGTAATTTATTTAAAAAAATTATTTAATTTTAACATTTTTTTGTCTATTAATTTTAATAATAAATAGATACAATTTATTCGAATCGATTTAATCGATATTTATCCGAATAGTAGAGCTGTCGTATATTTATTTAAGCTTATTTTACACACAATTTAATGGATGGTTTATTTGGAATGGATTAAACGACCCGTTTATATTAATTTATTTCTCTGCTTGACGTATACACAGGCGACGACGAAACCAAATTGAACGAAGAACGTATAGCATACGAGGCGATTATTACAATAATAATTATGATAAGATGTGAACCAATTGTAGGTTGTGTTACATTTTTCATTTATTGTATGTGGACACACATTTCTGTTCGATGAAAGTGGCTTTAAACAAAATGTAATGTAATATTAACGGGTGCGGAGTTAAGATGACGCTTAGGACGCAGGAATGTCGCGAAGTCAGAAAAAATCAGATAACCGTTTTCACCAGTTCACAAAAGATGCAATCTTTTCCAAAATGATAAATATTAAAAGCTTTTGAGTCTCGCTCCTTTCGCAATGTTCTTTGTAAAATCCAACTCGCTACTAAAACGGATATATATCACGTAGAACCCTATTGTAGTCTGAAACTGCATATTCCTAGTCCAGGCACTCGGCTGTAAGCTTGTGAAGAATTACATACGCGAACGACCCCTTTGGTGTGCGGCCGAGTGTGGAATGGTGTGCGTCTGGAAGCCGTCTGTGCCTTGAGGAAGCCACGATATGGAAACTACTTCCAATATTGTTCAGCCAAGGTGATTTAGAGATAAGGAATATTAAATCCCTCCACGTACGAACATATTGACAATAGAAAAGGACAGACAGAAATAACACAGTTAACATTTACGCAAACAAAAATTTAAAAAAGTAATTTGGCTCATATTTGTCTTTAATAATACAGAACTTGCCGCGTGACGACGCCAGAATATGCATACGTACATACATACATTCGTATAGTTACGAGTAAAAACTAAACGCTAGACGCCGTCGTATTTGATTATAGCTCGAAAAACGATAGATTTCATTTAGAAATTATCAATTAAATTGTAACAAGATTAGCAATTAATGATGCGTAAGAGTGTTACGGCGTGTTCCTGAGAGCACGCATGTGCCGATGCGTGGACGCATTCGAGGATTATTCCCGGCGCCACTATACATAGTGCTAATCTACATCTAGCACGTGGAAGGTAATTATTATGGAACTTAAAATTTAAATTATTAAAGTCCCTATTGGAATAGTTTAATTCACTTCTGTCATAAAATGATAAATTATAGTGAAATGATTAATCATGGGAAATTTAAATTGCTTTCTATACTGTTCTGCTATTAATATTAATAACAAGCTTCGTAAAGTGCTCGTAGAATAATAGGTTTGCGCCACTGATTCCTGCAAAATTGGTCTAATGAATTCACGCTAATTTATAACGGACGGGTTATACTCGTATTATAATTATTACTAGCTATGCCCGCGACTCCGTCCGCGTGGAATAGTGACTTTGGGCAGCATTTTTTGGATGAATCTTATGGTTTATTTTGGATTACAAACCCTATAAAGCCTAAAATATAAATGAATGAAATATGCAAACAGTCAGTGTTGTCGAATGCAACTGTTACGCAATGCGCCTCCGGAATACGTGCGTTCGAACCTACAAAGTCCAGCCTAAGCTAAACCCTATTTCATATGGTTGATGATATAAATCGGAGGTCAAGTTAAATTGGTCATAAAAATTTCATTAACTGATCACTTTTAGTTAAAACTATTTTTTTTAATAAAAGTAGCCTAAGTTACTCCTTGTTACATCGGCTATCTGCCAGTGAAAGTCCCGTCAAAATCGGTCCAGCCGTTTCAGAGATTAGCCGGAACAAACAGACAGACAGTCAAAAATTGTAAAAAATATTGTTTTTGTATATGTACCGTGTATACATCCAAACTCACTCAGTAAAAAGCGGTTATTTTAATATTACAAACAGACACTCCAATTTTATTTATTTGTATAGATTATCATTTACTTTGCATTGCATAGCCTATTTCTTTTTTAAATAATATTTGAAACAAATACATCCCAAAAAGGTGGAATGTGAACTGAAAAAACAATTCTTGTATAAAAGCAGTGCACAATGAAAATTATATTTATAGAAAATGTAAATTGAAAAAATCTCCATTTGACTTGACCTAATCTGGGATTTGTTTTATTTTGAAACTATTAGTTCACTTCATTCTGTACTTACGAGTATCACGACATGATACGAAATATACCGGGGGTCACTTGTTAACCGGCCGGTGCTCCGGTGCAGGTGATCAACGGGGTGCCTGTGGAGGCAGCCTGCGCAGGCGCAGGAGTCGCGGTGACCGAGTCTCGCCGCCGGGGTGCATCTTCCCCGCCGCCCACCGCGCCCGAGAAGCGCAAATGGGCCCATCCCTACCTAGATGCTGATGAAATCGCCGCCCGAGCACCCTCATCTGACGACGATGACACTAAGGTACCCCCATGAATCATTTCATTTTAACTCTTCATTAGAACTACATTGTTTTGGTACTAATACTATACTTATAACTTAAATGTGAAAAAAATTCCCGAAAATATTTGGTGTAGTTAATTTTTTTATAGTGATTTATTTCAACTGCATCTACAGATCCCTTATCTCTAATACCGAGCGATGCTTAACCTCGACTGCCTGTGAACGAGAAAAAATCATTTGAAGCCTTTTATGACCTGAGCCCTAGGACTGTGAAGGGGTCTTGTTCTTATTTCTGGCTAGTATGGCATGGGCAAGCAATTTGTACGGCAGCTTTTGCTGTTAGTTATATAGTGGAAAAACAATTTGCTTATCTAAGCACAATACATGGTTTATTTATTCTCATAAAAAAACGAAAAAATACCTAACCAGACCTGCGTATGGCCCGAATAGCCTATGGACGTTTGCAACACTAAGGCATATATTTGTATACCTTCCAAAAATGGAGCATAAAGTGTTAAAATACTGGGTAAAAGTGCTTGGAGAGAAAA
Organism: Malacosoma neustria; assembly: GCA_963693495.1. Taxonomy (NCBI): domain Eukaryota; kingdom Metazoa; phylum Arthropoda; class Insecta; order Lepidoptera; family Lasiocampidae; genus Malacosoma; species Malacosoma neustria. Next base: position 19,614,926 of record OY856384.1, on the reverse strand, counting down.
CGATAGTAAATTAAGTAGGTACCAGGTGTTTATCTGTAGGATATCTTTCTGGCCACTTTCAGGTTGAAACTCCGGTTCGGTTCCGCACGTCGCCTCCCCTGGAAGCACTGAAGCCCCGACGCGCAGGTGTGTGCGCGTGTGCCGGGCGAGGCGTGGGCACCGCTGCGGGCGAGCGCGCCCCGCTTTCGCCGCGCCGACGCCGCATGCCGCTGCCGCCTCCGCGCAGGCATAGGCCAGCGCTTGATTTTGATAAGATGCAGCAGGTGAGCTCGATCTTTCCCTTCCCGTATGAGATTTGCTGAATTGAGGTGAACTGAATCTGCACTATTTTCTCTAAAAGAGAAGACCTTTCTTCTGAACAGGGTCAATATGTAAATAATTTTAATGATAATTGTTTTTAGCATTAAAACAATTCTGTTATAGGAATTATATTTATTTTATTATTTGGTTAGGCAGTTGCCGTTTATTTTTTAACGTGTTACATAGATAATATTATATTACCTAAATTTAACCCATTTATTCGTCTTAAAAGTTATTTTTAATGGAAATTAAATCAACCAACAGTCAAACGTATGAAATAGTATTTTCTTTACTTCGTTAATTACGATTTCTAGTTGGATTAAAAACCCTTTGTTTTGATAAATAACATAGAGGCGAATTGTTCGCTGAGTACTCGTATGTCGCCGAATAACTAACATTATTGTGTAACCCGAAAACAAAACAATCGTGCAAACAGCTGCATATCAAAGCGCATGCGCTGTGAACTTATAAAAAACATCAAACCCGAAGAAAGTAACCTCTGACACAACAAGGAGCAACAAGTCTAGATCAGGGGTCATAGACATCAGCTGTCTCTTTCCAACGCCGCGGAAATGAGTCAGACGGAAAGTGGAAATCACTGCATATATATTAATGCTTAACATTTTGCATTATTCGAGTATGCAGGAAATTTTTACGCTTTTGAAGCTAGCCTAGCGTTTGCGTAATTAAAATTTACTTTTTAAATCTTCATGCACTTTATGGAACAACTTTAAATGTAGTTTTTATATCAACAATATTAAATACATGCTAATTAACATGTAAACATTTTTGTTTTATTTTAATTTATAACATACAATAATAATTATAGTACAAACGCTAAAAAAAGAGCACTGGCGATTTCCGTTATAGATTTTAAAGAAGACTGCGCTAAACGTCTTACTAAACCCCTAAGATACCTACAGAAACAATACCCAATTATAACGAAGTTTTTTATGACGCATTAATATCAGATACACAACAGAAAATGGCCGATTAACATTTAACTAACATAATTATAATAAGGTTTGATTATAAGTTTTTCCCTATCATCAAGCTATTGTTTGGCCGTTTATTAGTGGATTAGGCCTCCACTCCTCCACTGGCCCACTCCATTATTGAATGTGACAGACGCCAGGCACATGTTTATATGACACGCGACCATGTGAACAATACGAATGTCCCTAAACATAGCGTTTTGAAATAATTTTATATTTTAATTACTTCACATGTGGTATTCATGGCTGTTCGTGGACACCGTGGAAGCATATATGTATATATATTTTCAGTCTATTAGCAACGCTTGCTCTCATACTAATTAAAACACCTAGATAATGTCTAATCTTGCTTATGGCTAAATATCTAAGTGGCAACATCTATCTAGTCCTGAAACTGCTATTCTAGTTACCACTGTAGCTAGAACAGCAGTTGAGACAGAATCGCTTTAGGTGGGGCCTGTGGTCGTCGCGCGTTGGCTGTAACGAGCTCGGCAATTGCGCCTTCACGTATTTCTACTTGCGTCGCTGTCTCGAGATCGCAACCTATAACGATCTAGGACATTCTAATTTGATAATTAAAATGATTATCTCTTCTATCTATTTACAAAATCACTTATATTGTGTATGTTTAAACAAACAGAACAATAATAGCTAAATACTTCATCCCGTGTGCTACGACTCTTTGTTTCTTAAAGGAATGAATAGACAATAAAGAATACATACCGACAATTGGCCTCAATTTATAGGCACTTAAAAACTTTTTTTAAGATAAAAGTCACTTTCATTACGAATTATTAAAATTGACTATCATTCATCATAATATATAATTTAAAATCACAAGACATATGCACATGTATGTATGTATAAATATTAATATTTATTTTATTCTTCATCGGTATAAGACAAGTATATGTAGATTTATGAATACATATTTGAAAAACTACTGTGAATATACGAGGGGTATTCCATAAATAGTGATAATACGATACATTCTCCTTGAAAGAAAAAAAGAAATACTGGCAGGCAAGCCCAGACATTAGATATAATTAATTAAAAAAGCAATCAATTCTATATTGTTTTTTAAAAATAGAAGTCATTTGTTTGCGTCGTGTCGGAACGTGTACTTAAAAATGGATAAATATGGAGTTCGCGCGGTAATTAAATATCTGTGCTTGAAATTTTTTATAATGGAGCTAGTAAATTAAGACTTGAGAACAACATTAGGGGTTCATGCTCTACGGTTGCGCGTTGGTGTGCTGAGTTCAAGCGAGTAAGAACTTGGGGGCATGGGACGCTCTACATCGGTGGCGACTGAACAAATTATTAAAAAAGTTGAAAAGATTGTCTTGACGGATTGTCGTGTTACTATTTGTTTTATAGCAGAAGAAACGAAAATTTCTATATGAAGTGTCATCCATAATATTGTGCATAACTATTTGGGTATGAAAAAAGTGTCAGCGCGTTGGGTGCCCAGAATGCTTTCTGACGCGCAAAGACAAACAAGACTAAATATTTCACAAAGCTGTTTGGGTTTATTACAACAAGATCTTGACTGATTTTTGACTCAATTAACTGTGGACGGAACATGGCTTCACCATTATGACCCGGAAACGAAAAAACTAAAACTCTGGTAAATTTTTATTGTTGAACGAAGTGTTAGGCGAGAATGAGATGCATTGGTCCGTATTGCGTGCGGGTCAGCGACCGCCGCTCGTTGATAACCGCTTATCGTGAAGGTCCCACAACCTGTCAGATATTATATCTTCAAAATTTATAATAACCACGATACGGCTAACAATAGTTTTCGGTGTGCAATAGCACGTATCTTTATATAAAAATAAATTTTTATCACAGATAAAAATATTTTATGAAAGAAGATAAAGTGATTTATACAATAAATAACACAAATTATAAATTGAAGTCATAAATGGAACTTATCTCTGCACAATGCTTGGTTTTTCATAAAATAATCAGCGTTTTACTCCTGGTTGTCTCAATCTTTAGTTTACTTTAATTAGAGGTTGCATAAGATATATGTACTTATGCCCTCTCTTTAGTTCTACAAAAGTTGTCCAAAACTTATCTAATGAATGTTATACAAAACTCGCACAACTGTGTTGGATTAGGTTACGCATATAGTATATAACGATGTACTTGTCAGTAATACTCAATAAAACAGAGAATTTATGTCATTTTGTTGACATGACCCAAATCATCCAAATATTCGGTTGTATTATTTTTATTATGAATTAATAACAATCATTGCTAACGTCGTCCTACTGCAGTGTTCGTCCGTTCTTCAAAACTGCCTAAAAGCTGTCACAAATCTCCAATTACAAAAGAATTCATCCAAAAAATCGTATTAATTTATATTTTATCTGTCTCCAAATAAAAATCATGAGTCAGGAGTAGATTCTCCTAACAAGTTCGCCAAGTCAATTTTCGAAGGCGACGCTTTGTCAGTTTACTAGTAGTCGTTTAATCATGTGCGTTTAGCCACTTTAGGCAGCTAGCCAAAAAATCTGACTTCCAAGCCGTAAAAAATAGAAGTATCAAACAAAGTCGTTCTCCTCCTTGCTGATGCACGGAATGTGATGTTTACGTTGCCAAAGTGCAATCTTTAAAATTAAATCACTTTAATGTCTAATTTATATTTTTCAATACGAATGTTATTAAATATACTATTCCATTCATTATTTACTTGGATATTTTGATGTAATATAGAATATGCTTTATTGTACTTAAAAGGAAACATACCAATAGACCAAACAGTACAATTGGCGGTCTTATCGCCATAATATACCGTTCTGCAACAAAACCTAGAACTTAGTAAACAGCCGAATAGCGCCATAAATAATATTATTTCGAACTAATAATCATCGCTCAAACTCATTAACTGTGTTCGGCAGAAACCTCCAGTAATGGTATCGTTCGATTCGAGTAACTGAGAATACAAGACACCAAGCACATCCTACCAAACATGCAACATGAACTTTTTCCACGAATATTCAGTTTTGCTGTCTATATATAAACATGGCTCTATAGTGCCAACAATTATATCTTCTAGCAAGCAGCATTTCATACATGCTTAACGTCTCCTCATCAGAATTTCCTTGCTTTTAAATCATTCCCAACAATTTTAAACGATATGAAATTTCCTGTTGAATGATTTGTAACATAAGTGCCAGTTTTTTTTTGTATTTGGCTATTCTTCCTCTAATGATGGTTTCAATTCCTTATTTTTGTTCACTTTTTCCTTTCATCGCGCTTTTGTCTTCTATGCCACATTGTTTTTAATTTTTGTAACTATACACCTCAATTTCTTTCTGTTAAAGTTTTTTTTTTTTTATATAGTTTTCCCAAGTAATCAATACAAATCTCTTCAAATTAAAGAAGTAAATTAACAATAACGTTTCTATCCGTGCAGGGGCGGAGAAAGAATACTGACCTCTGTGACCGGGGTCGGCCTGTCGTAAAAGGCGACAAAACAACCCACCCTAGCTACGTGGTAGGGCCTCAAGCCCGTCTGGATTGCGACCACCTTTGGTCTTAAGTATGCCGCCATAATAACCTTGTGTTGTGTTCCGGCATTAGTGACCCAAGTTCCTGTACCCTTATGGGACAGCAGCGTGTTCGCGATGCCACTGGCGTTGCAAACACCTATAGGCGACGGTAACTGCTAAATTCTAAGCGGGCTGTCAGCCTGTCTGCTGTCCTACGCAATAAAAAAAAATAAAAAAAATAACGCTTATTTGGCACAAAACTTGATATGTTCGGTCAAAAAATATGTAGTGCTTACGGAGGCGTTAATATTTGAACTCAAGTTTTATTACATCGGATAGTTGACGAGGTCTACTTTTACCAAAAAGGGGAAACTTATTTGCACACCTTATCCATTTCGTCGGTCCTCAGGAAACCCAAACAGAAGAAATCTGTTCTAGATTCAAACTGATTGACACTAATCATGATGTCGCGTCGTTCTGTTCGAATCGAACAAATTTATGATTGAAATGATTTAATAGTGATACTTCAGATACTTGCCAACATAATTTTTTTGGCACAATTTATACAACGCCATTTAGTCCCAAAGTAAGTAGCATAACACTTGTGTTATGGGTACTAGACAACTGATATACTACGTATATGTATACTTTTTTTCTGTAAATAATACTTAATATACGTATTACCTAGACGCGAGACGGGAATCGAACCCATGACATCCGCAAGCGTACCGACGTGCGATAGCCGCTACACCACGGAGGTGGTCTAAATAGATTAAATATAATATTTTTGCGTTTTACCAAATTATTGGACAAGAATTAATGTTTTAATTTTACATTCTCCATGCAGGGGCTGATTAAGAATAATATCCCCTCTGATTGTGGCGGCTGTTGTAAAAGGCGTCAAAATAACCCTGGCTAGGTGGTACTAAGGCTCCATACAACGTCGATATAATAACACTGGGTTGTGTTCCGACGTAGTGACCCAGGTTCCTGTTTCCCGACGCGAACGCAACACCTGGTAACACCGGTTAGAATCCAATCCCAATTCCTTAAATCCATTGAATTGCACTAAATTGCGCCCGATGCGCACTACACTAGCTGAGGAATGCGATGAACAACTAATGCAATTTGTATGTCGCAGGCAACTGCTTAAAATAGCCGTTTAATTGTATGGCTGACAGTGAATGATACCATTCATTCATGTCTGAACCTTAACGTTAGGTAAAGTATGTTTCTATTCTGAGATGGAAAATTCAAATTGTGAAAAGGACATTAAGAACTGCGGAATTTAATGATAATCTCTCATTGTATTTTTACAATATCTTTGAATTGAACTCAATCAAATCTATGGTTAGTAATAAAGGTTTATTTTAAGTCGTGATGCTGACGATTATGATGTCATTTCCAGTTGAAGGTGGGCGGTGGCGGAGTGCGGTCGTGGCGTGCGGTGGGCGGCGCTCATGGCGGAGAGCTCTCCGTCTTCTGCTGGTGATGGCGCGGACCCGCACCGCGTCCCCCGCTCCACGCACGCCACCACAGGTATCCCATTTGTTTTCTTCTCGTGTCTCCTTGGTTGTGAGTACTCAACAGTTGGCCCAGAGCTCTAAAGTACAAGCTTTGGATGCAACCAAGATAAATTTTATTATAACTCGCAAAGGAACACAAAACCTCGATAGATTTAGATGATTAAAAAATCCTTCGACTAATTCCTTATAATGATTTTATCAATGTTTGGCCTGCTTGAGAAGAATAGGTTATCGTAAAGGTGACAACTCAGGCTGGAAAGCATGACTGCCCTTCAATCATCTTGTAAGCATGGTACAGAAGTACCTACTACAGAAAGATGCCAAGAAATACGAGCGAGTACGAGTTCATTCGAGAGTGAGAACTTCGGAAGAAGGAAGCAGGACCCTTACTAAAATTATGCTAGCATAATAAACAATAAATAAACTTTTCACTGTATCCAAGAGAAGAATATTAAATGTAGTTCCGCGTGTTGCAGATTGTCGGCGGGTCGCCGCCTGCGCCGGAGACTGTGTCCACGCCGTACTCGGTGAACGGCCACGCCCACGCCCACTCTCGGGCTAACAGATCTCATCGCAGAATTAAGGAAAGAGTGACAATGCCACCGCAGTATACGCTCACCAATCATGTACGAGAATCGATTATTCGTGTCACACGATTATATTTATCATTCTTAATCGATTATCATATAATACAATGAATTCGTCTTCTTTATGGTTCTGCCCCATCTGCGTCGTGATAACGAATGTTTCCAAATGAAGAGCTAAAATATTTCGCATGTATTGTTTCATAATAATGCTACATGTTAATTGATATGCCTATTCTAGTTTTATATTTATGGTGTTATCCCGATAAGGCGCAAATAGAGCAAAATCATAAATTGATTGATTATACCTGGCCTAAAGGTCTCCATTACTGGACCTTAAATATAAAAATTGTCCCGACTGTTGTATTCGTCAATACTTTTTAGATCATGATTCAAATATAATATGATTTCAGTACGAGTGTAAAGTTGTCACTACACGGTGGAATTTTATAGTCATGGTCTCATTGGCGAAAGGAAGTCAAGAAAATAGATTCAAGGACTTTATTTATCACTAAGAGTGGCTTAGATAATGATTGTTCTACGAATAACTTCGCCTGATCGAGAAGTAATTAATTATCAAATAAACTTACAAATACGTGTTTTCAAATAAATTGTCAGGAGAGGTGTTGTGGCTTTACTTGCAAGCTATAGTAATAAAGCACTAAGCGATATTTGATCTTTGCCTCTTTATGTAAAATGCATTGGATTTTGAGTGAGTTCGTGTGTTTATGGGGAGGTTATTTTTGGACAAGTAACATTCTCCCCATTCATTGAATCGCTGAAAACGTCCCAGCTTGAGGGGAATCATTGAATATTAAACTAACGTATATTTTAGTGCTTGTCTAATTCAATGTTATCTTAGGATGTTCATCGATGTTTGTATGACGTCTCATTGTGCTTTTGAGTAGTGATCATGCAAATAAAATTCCATCGTGCTCCATTTATAATAATGGTATATTTAAGATATGTGTCATACCACCTCCACAAAGAATTGTGTGTACATTTCATACCATATCAACATTTGCAACAAAACAAACGAAATTTGCCAAATTATTTTTGTGGTGCGAGTAATTCGAGCCAGTTAATTGGCATGCTATTTTTGTTTGTTTTGTGGCAATATCTGCGTACAATGGTAAATATTTATGTTAACTTTATCATATTTAACGTGACAACTTTATTTATCCAGATTAGCTTCGCGTCAAAGCTTTTGGGCGGTAGTATTTCATTAAATCAAGCTATAACAGATATTTGAAGAACCATTACGTCTGTCTTAAATTGCTTTGGCGCGAAGCGGCCATTTTGTCAAGAATTTTTATTAGAGTACAGTCGAAATGTGAAGTAAGCAAAATACCGCGAAAAGAAAAAAACAATGGCAAAATCTCATGTGTAATGTAAATAAATTAGATCAATGAATAGTCTAATCTATTTGAATTGAGTCTATGTGGCGGCCATTAAAAATTAATTTGCGATTTTTTTAATGACTGATTTTTGACAGTGAAATTGATTTACGTGATTTGAGAACGTGGGATTTTTATTTTTAATAGATAAGCAAAGGCGCAAAATTATGCAAACAAAAATATTTATCTATTAAAATTAAACGCTCCTAGACGGGTTGACATTCATTATTATCTATATATGCCTAGGTATTAATGGATGGTGTATAGCCTGAAAATAAAGCAAGGAGTTTTCAGTTTTGGGTTACATAACAGTAATTTTGTAGCAATTCCAATTCATTCGGTTTTAACTTTATTAAGTTTGGGCTGCCATTTTGACAAAGAAGCTCATGGCTGCTACAAAGTCCGAAATTGACTAAATATTGCACTGAAATATGATGAAAGTACAAACTTACCATACGAGTGTATGTATATAAGTGCAGTCCAAATGTGCGCGTGCGCATCGTGCTTTGAGCATAAGGGTCGAGTCACACCGGACTGGCAGCGGCCGGCATCGTCGCGGCGAGCACTTTCAGTGTGAAATAATTTTAAACTTTATCTACATACTTAAAAGATCAGTATCGCTTGAAAAGGTCACGACGCACGTGGCGCGCTGCTGTTCGCTTCACCGCGGGCGGACGGCGGCAGCGTCGCGACCTTTTCAAGTGATACTGATCTTTTATGTATGTAGATAAAGTTTAAAATTATTTCACACTGAAACTACTCGCCGCGCCGCTGCTATTCCGGTCTGACTCGGCCCTAAGTGACAATGTGAAAGTTATCGGTGTACCTTCAAAGTTCACGGGTAAAGCACGATATGACAAAGATGTTTGGGAAAATTTTGCTAAAAGCTTAAAAGATGGCATTCAAAGGAAACCTTCTTAACGATTTAATACATGGATATAATTCAAGCGTGATCTATTTTGATTTGCAAAATTTCCTCTACATGTTTGCCTATTGTACGAGAATGTAAATAAACAAAGGATTTTTGACATATTTACTCGTTTAAAAACAATTTTTGTTCTGTTTGTTTCTATACTCCGGACGCCGAGCAGGAAGAATTTAGTCCATTGACCTGTTATTATCTGTCTCTGTCACTCCCGCGTAAATATAATGCCGCTTTGCTCGCATAGAGCAATGACCACCGTCGGTCATTGCTCTGTGCGAGCAAAGCGGCATTATATTTACGCGGGAGTGACAGAGGCAGATAATAACAGGTCAATGGACTAAATTCTTCCTGCTCGGCGTCCGGAGTATAGAAAGATATTAACTTAGTATCACGCAGGGCAGGGTTTGGGGTGAAAAATTGTACTCCTAATTATTAAAAAGAACTATGCCGCGTGTGACACTTCGTTAAGGAGGTATATACGTTGCCATTGCTAGGGTTAAATCGTGCCCATTATTTTTGGTTAATAATTAACTTGTTTATTGTGATAAAATGGTATTGTATGATATTCCGGTGGACTGATATTGCGAGAACGTGGCGACGCTTTTTTACCTGAAACTAATAACCTTAATATGTTACTTTTATTGTTTTAGAGAGAATTTGTGGCCACGCTCGCTTCGGTATTAGAGGTGAGGCCACTTTAGTGCACCTCAAGTATATGATCTCGAATTGCGACTGATCTGCTGAATATTTGCATTGAAAACACATTAATCATCCCGGAAACATTATTATAGTATTGTGTCAAAAATATACTAAATAGGGCCATTATAAAATGCTCTTATTAAAATTCTCGCGCCATGAGTGGAGTGTTAATGTTTTTAATGCAATAATTCACGCGTATAAAACGTGATTCCTTCATAGATTAACGTTTATTTACCAGTTAATGTGTCAATTGTAATGAAGACAGGATTGCGTTGTTATTTTTCTGTCCGAGAGAACGTCTCTATGAGACGATGTAAGGTTCTGGGAGGGTGTCTTCGACCCCACTGTTTTTATACTGAGGTAAGCTGAGAAACGAACGAAACCTGCTCTCTTTTCACCATTTCTCGAGAAATAATTGCAGTCGTCTCAGGAATACTACCTAATAGGCGTTGTGATGGTTAAAAAAATTAAATTACACGCCTTCGAGCATCATTAAAATGTGTTTTTGAAGTTAGATTCGTTGAATAATTATCAACTTACACTTGTTTCCCAAAAGCCGCCAGAGCGAGGGTAATATCGGGTATTAAAGTTTTGAATTCATGTAACACTTGTTTGGTGTTCGTGACGTCAGCCTTTGGTAGGAAAGCAGTGCGCTCGAGGAGGTGAATGGCAGGCATTCAGGCGTTCAGGTGTCAGCGCTTCCTCGTGCTTCGTACAAGTTTGTCGGTTGTACTCTATTATAGTTGTATGATTTTTAGTAGTTTTTAGCGGGGCTAAAACATTCTGTTAATTATATTGTGTTTTAAAAAATGTTAAAGAAAATCTATAACAAAAAAATAGAAATCCTTAATAATTATTGTTTTTATTATTATTAAAATGTGGTGCGAGCGGATTCAGTGATTAACGGTAAAGACATTTAACAAATTTTCAAATTAATACGGAATAAAAGTACTAAGACTAAAAACATCGCTTGGACAGATATTGTATGTAAATAGGGTTAAGTAGTAATATAAGCAGCCTAGTTCGTAGTAGGTATAACAAATTGTATGAAGCGGCCGTCGCGGCGGGGGGGCGTGCGCCAGCGGGACCCGGCCACACGAGTCCAAGTTGCGGCCTTCCGCGCTGGCTGCACGCCCAGTTCGCGGTCTCGGATTCGACGCAAGGTCCTCAGTAGTGATTTGTAATTTTGCAGGTCCTCTTGCGTCAATCTGTCACCGCACGTTGTATAATTTTAATTTCAAACTTTAATTTCGTTACTGACATTGTTATCCATTTCATATATGGCTGCGAACTTATTAACAACCGCCATAGTATTTACGTTATGCTTCTGATATTTTAAAAATTTTCGATATCGCCAATTAGCTGCGTTTGTGCATATTATTGTTAAAATTCCAGACGAGCCAATATCATATCATGGACAATTTAGCCGATTCCATCTGAATCGCGAAGAGCCTTTGGACTTTTGGTTGATGATTAAAATGCCGCTAAAATTAAAGTCCGCTTTTATCAAATTGTTCGCAGTCTCGTATGTGAAATGGTGATATTCTACAAAATAATTTATGTTTTGTTTTTATATATTGATTAACAAACGTAATAAAGAGTGAGCAATGGCACATCTTCATTCGTGTTTCATTACAATAATCTCATGTCTGTCTGTACACAAGGATCTTAAGAAAATACACTGACTGAATCAAAAAATGCATCAAAGTAATAGACGACTTTGAAATAAATATTTTAACCAAGTATGCAAACTTTCTATAGATTTAAATTGAAACCTCTAGAGTGGTTCGTGAACTTTAAAACAGCGTAGGGTCATATCCTTAAGTTTGTGTACTGGAAAGGACCATAAGACTTTTTTGAAGAAAAAACAGAAATTTAAGGAAAATTGGTTTAATTAAAAAATTGGTTTTAACAATAGACACAAACTTTATGCAAGGGTTTATTTGTGTTTTAATAAGGTGTATTACCTCCACGTGCCCTTATTACGGATTCTAATCGGTGCGGGAGGGCTTGGATCAACGAACGATTGGTAGAAATTTAAACCAGTCTACGGTTCCTAGAATGTACAGAAAGTTTGTGGAGACAGGTTCTTACAGAAGGAGACGTGGTACAGGCAGGACTCGAGCAAGCATACTTATTAAAAAAAATCACTTCAAAGTAATCCTAAACTTTGATGCAGTTTATGAGTCCGTCAGTTTAGATTATTTCACTTGACAAGTGATCTAATACAATAGTCAGAGGGACCGCTCATGTAAAAACCAAACTTACTACTTGTGCGTTTTTAGTTAAAGAACATCACCTAGAGCCCCCGCACATTATGGCCACCAGTCGCCGCTACTAAACCCGACCACCAGTGGCTCAGTCAGACCACTACACGCCGCCACTGCCACTGGTGGCTGGATGCGGCCTTCAGTGGCTGCCACTTGCGGCAGTTGTTCAAGTGTACTTGAAATAGGCGGATGTGTTTGTCAAAAATGGACGCACTCTTGATTTCGTTATTGTTACTTAATATAAGACGTAGGAAACGTCGCAAAATTCAGAATTATCGACGTCCAATTCATCGGCGTTACTGGGTTCATCCAATTTTAACTTCACTCAATAAAAATGGACAGCACAAATTGCTTTTTGAAGAATTAAAAAGTCATTCAGATAAGTTCTTCAAGTATTTTAGAATGAGCGTGAAGTCATTCAATGAACTACTTAGCGTGCTGCGCAATGACCTCAAACATCAAGATACAAACTGCTGCGACTGTGGCCGTGTGTGCGCGCGAGTCGAACGACAAAACGCGGCCACAAGTAGCGAGCGCGGTCGACTCCCTCAGCTTGTGGCTCGGACGCAGCCACTCAAACGCTCGGTGTGCGCCGATGCTAAACAACATGTGTGGAGAAACGCGTCCGCAACTTGTGGCGGCCTCTAGTCGTTCTAATGTGGTCGCCTCCAGTAGCTCAATGTGCGCTCGCTCTTAGGGCGCGTCGACACTTTTTAGAACATGAATTTAATTTTCTCGTCAGTAATTTTATTCTTTTGTTACTTTTTAGTTTGATTAATTATAAAATCTTGTTTTTTAAATATAATTTATTCTTTCAAGTTGTTTTCGAAGTTCCAACTTCTGAATCTATTTCTCTTTGCATAAACAAATATACATTTAAGTCATTTTAAGGGATCAAAACTCCATCGCGTCTTTTTGAGTCAATTACTTTACCCAGACTTTGGTTTTGAAGTTTGGCTAGGTTTTTATAAAGGGTTTTACTTTTAATATCAATTTATTTGAGTCGAGTAATGTTTAAGTTTACGAGAGGAGAGAGGAGTTTAAGAGAGTCAGATTCCTAAATCATCATCCCAGCGTTGTATCCCGGTTGCAACCTAACTTCCGTTTCGGTGCCCGTTTTCCGTCTTTTTCTACTCCACTTCGCACGGTCTTCAGCAGCCCTGGTAGTGAGCCCATTAGCACGCATATCACCCATAACGACGTCAAGCCAGCACTTTTTGGGTACACCCCTCTTGCCGGGGCCCGGCGGAGGCGGCATGGCCAGACATTTGTTTCCCACGTAAGCATCCGGTTGCCGTAGAACGTGGCCGTACCATCGGAGCCGACACTCCTGCAATTCATCCGCAATGTCACGGACATGAAGGCTGTTCCTAACGCGGTCCTCCCGAGTCACTCCACACATTCACCGCAGTATATTCATCTCCGTGACACGCAATTCTTGCTTGTGTCGCTCTAACACCGGCCACGCTTCACAGCCGTATAAAAAAACAGGCCTAATGATGGTCTTATAGACCTGTCCCTGCAACGTTACTGGCATCTTGGGGTCACAAATGACACCAGTTACCTCACGCCATTCGGCCCACGCGGCAGCAATGCGTGCCTTGACGTCGCAATCGATGTCACCAGACGCGTGAAATACAGATCCCAGGTCACTTGGTCCGTGCGCTCGACCGTGTCGCCGCCTATGCGTACGGGTGTGGATCTGTGGGGTTACAGGCCAAGTACTTTGTCTCCGCCACATTGGAGTTTCAGACCACCGTTCTCTCCTTCCACGCCTTCGCGCGTCGCACTAGCCTACCCCTGTCCAGATGCCAACAAGATTATTGAGTGAGGAATACAGTTGAAAGCCTTCTGCAAGTCAAGAAACAGGCAATGCAGTCAGATTCCTAAACTGAAGGTAAAATCTGTTAGAGTTCTTAGTAGTTAAAAGTAATTTTCTTGTCATTTACGATACCCTCGGAAAAGGAGTGGCCATATTTTTCGGTTACCAGAACGAATAAAACGAAACAGCCATTGTGAAATATATAATGAGCTTAAAACATGCTACTTTCCATAGCAAAAGTCATGTCAGGTAGCACTTGAGAGTTACCTTTTAAATTTGGTAAATCGTATAGCAACTTTTGTTTGGCAATGTCGTGAAACAGCATGTAAGTCGTTAGACGGCTTCTGCCCCAATGTATTGTATATTTATTTAGAGACAGGCATGTTAATGAGTTTTCCTCGAGAAAAGCAAAAAAAAAATATTTTTCAATGAAACAAACTGCTTACACACACTCAGGTTTTATTGGCCTAAATCTACTAACATATTGTTCAAATTTATTGTTTTCAGGAACTTCTGATGTTCCAAATGTCAAAAATAAAAGACAAACAAAATGATTTCCTAAAGCCTTATAATTATTTCTTATCAGATTATTAGAAACGTGATAAAATGTCAAAATATTAAATAACGTGTCTAATAATTCAAATCATTAATAACAAATACTGCAAGCAAATGCACACTTAAATTACTTAATCAGTTCTTCTCTTAATGTAATAAATTACTTCTACTTCTCTTTGAGGGCTACATTGAAATACGATAGCAGAGACCTGTTCTTCTTCCCACTCCTGGAGCTCCTCTCGGTCACGGAATTCCTTCTAGATGGCACGTTCTCCTTCGGACTGAGTGGCGCAGTCCCACTGCATTTGTCTCCACTTTCTGCGGCTATTTTCTTTTCCCTGACCATGAGCGTTAACCAGTTGGTCTGCTCTTTCTTCTTCACCGGAGACATCAACCTCAAATGCGGCGCTTCCCCGTTCAAAACGAAATTCGGGAGATCCTTAGTCGGTGTACTAAACGATATTATTCTAACTTTGGCTGGCGATTCTTTTCTAGACGATCGAGAATATAAAGTGTTTGGAGAAATCTGCTTTAAACTTTTAGGAGATATCTCCTTACAGTTCTTAGGTTCATAATTTTTCGTGGGGGTCATGAAGGAAGAACCGGCTTTAGGGAGGTAGTTCCAGTCGGAGTCTATTAAACACTTTTTTGGCGACGTTTCGTCATCGTGGCCATCGAAGTGCCGCTTTATTCCGGCGGGCAGTAACTTGTCTTCTTCCGGTATAGATTCAATTTTCAGTCTTTTCACTAATACTTCCGAGTCGTCGACGTCTTTTGAACCGTTCATTAAATCGGTCAAACATCGTTTAGTTTTCCTAACAGAATTGCCAGGAGTCTTGGCTCGCTTAGGGTTGTAGCAACTGGGGGTGGTGGTTGTGGCCACCCTCCGCTTCAGGGAGTTCGGAGTTTTGTCGAGGGCGCCCCACTGCGGGAGATTCGCAATATTGGTGCGGGGGACGACCTCAGCGCGCCCTTTGAGTTCGACATTGCCGTCCAAAAGCTCTTGGCCGATTCTCCAAATTTTGTGCCTGGCGTCATCGCTACAGGTGACGATCTTCATGTCGCCCTTCTGGCACCAGGCGGCGCACGTCACCTCAGCCCAGTGGCCGCTCAGTTTCACCACAGGCTCGGAATATTTTACATTCCATATGTAGGCGTTCTTGTCGCTGCTGCCGCTGACCAAGTACGAGGAGTCAGGGCTCAGACTGGTCTTTATGTAGAAGGTGCTGTTCTCGTGGCCGATGTACCTCTGCTCGGGCAACATGTTGTACGTAGAGATGTTGAAGCAGTATATGACGTTGTCCATGCAACTGGCGTAGAGCCTCATCCGCACGTCGTCTATTATCAGATTGGTGTAACCGTTCTTAGTGGAGCTGCCGCAATATGGTATGGAATGTTTCGGCAAGGGCTCCCGTTTGTAGATGTTGTAATTTTTACGTAGATCCCAAACTTTTATATTCCCGTCGCATTCTCCACAAGATATGAGCGTCATGTCGTCTTGGAATACTAAACCGGTGATACTGATGGCTCGTTGGTTGTCTATTCTGGGTCGCTTGGTATGAGAACTTGGGGTTTTCGGTTGGAAACTGGAGTGGCAATTCATTAGGCAATTGTCTGGCTTTAAAATTACGGAGGTGGGTTGCATGTTGGCGCGAATGTCCCATACCAAAATATGGCCGTCTCGAGCGCCTGTCGCGAATACAGAGGGCTCGGTTGGCCGGAAAACAGCCGTTTTCACTGACCGAGTGTGATTGGAGAACACCAGAATGCGCTTCGGAGCACCTTCTGCTACATCCCACAAAGCCGCAGTGTGGTCACCTGCATAAACAAACTTAGCCTTTATGAAATTAATCAATACATTAGAAAGTAAATAATAGAAAACTCTTCATTAAAAACTGATTATTCTGAAAAGAGTAGGGTGCTTAACAATATACTTATTATACTATATTAAAAGGTATTTTTATTTAACTTGCTTTTATTTTTTATATTACTTATTTTCTAATTAGTCAGCCTGTCTGCTGTTCTACAGCAATCATAATCTAACTCTTAATGATTATGATTATACATCTATATATAAATGCAGGTTATTGTAATAAGATGTTATTATACAAAAAGAGTGTCCCAATGCATTTTTGCCCTTAGGCATATTATTGTGTAACAAATATTATGTTGGGAACCCATTCTTTTGTTTTATTACAAGTAATTCTATAACTTAATTTTATTTATTATGTTATTTCATATTGACATTTATAAATTAATTGTATTATTACAGAATTACAAATAAAAAAAAAACTGAAATACAAAAATACAAAATGCACATAATTGAATACATAATTTGTCAAGAATTCATCATTAACAAAAACTTAAAATTATATAATAACATTTCGAAACAAGAAATGCCTTTAAAATTTAAAGAGAACATTTAATGTTTTCTGAATATTTAAAATATTTATATTTTTAGTTCTTTATTATATATCTTTGGAGACATAATAGAGTAAGCTTTTTTACTTGGAATTTATGTTGCTTTTATGGATGCATATTTTATTTCAAACATATATTATACAAGCAGGTAAGTGTTATAATTCTATACCCAGTAAAATACCATTTAAATATAAAATAAAATACTAAAAGAGACATAACACACACATAACACTATTTTAATACTTATGTTTAATATCATTCATAAAATTTTCATAATAAAAGCAGTATCTAAATATCTTGAATAATTCTATATTTTATTAAATTATAAAAATATCAAATAAGCATCAATCATCAATCTTTGAGATTGTTTTTGAATAGTTTAAAGAATGTTGTAGGGTAGGAGCAACTGTTTGCTAACTTCTAGTGGTGCTAGGCATCTTGACTAAGACAGACTTATGAAGTTATTGTCATCAGCCCTTGTCGGGATGTGACATTGCAAGTTAATATGAAGTCAGTAAAATATTCTTTACAAACAAAGTTGCACATAGATAACACAGTGATTTTTTCTGGAACTTAAGGTTTACTGAAGGTTTATAAATGTAATTGTACACACCTGAGACAGTAATAAAGTTGGTCCGGTGTGGCATCCACGCCAAGTCAAATATGGCATTGTTGTGGCATTGAAACCCTTCCAAATTGTTAGCAGTCCTCATGCTAGTTGTATCCTGCAATTATTGTATTCTATAAATGCTTGCAACCAGTTACAGTAGTAACTATCTTCAATATACATACTTCATTTTGCGATACTATTTTTAAAATAATCTGAAGCAAATCACATTCCTTAATCTAATATTTAAATTCTCGTGTCACAGTTTTCGTTGCCATACTCCTCCGAAACGGCTTGACCGATTTTGATGAAATTTTTTGTGCTTATCCGGTATCTATGAGAATTGGCCAACATCTATTTTTCATCCCCCTAAATGTTAGGGGTGACCCACCCCCAAAATTTTTTTTTTAATTTTTTGACATTTTATTATTTATATGGCAGAACAATGTTTGCCGGGTCAGCTAGTCTTATATATAAAATTCTCGTGTCACAATGTTCGTTCCCGTACTCTTCCGAAACGGCTTGACCGATTCTCATGAAATTTTGTGAGCATATTGAGTAGGTCTGAGAATCGGCCAACATCTATTTTTCATACCCCTTAGTGATAAGGTCACTATTCCACGCGGACGGAGTCGCGGGCACAGCTAGTTTTTTATATAATACTTAAAAACGATGCTATTCATCAAAAACAATCTATAAATGAAGTGAAAAATACTTTGTATTGCTTTTGGATAAAATAAAATCAAGCCAGTGAAAACTTATAATTTGACATTATGCATTTTCAATGATTATTGTAGGGCCTGGAGGAGGCAATGCTCTACATACAATAGTGAGCAAGTTAGCTAGATTCTTTAACATCTACAGATCACCAAGAGGAAGGGTCATAGATCATAACTATATTAAAGAGCAGTTTAATTTCAGTAATACATTTTGTAAAACAATGAATATGGTTAATATTTATCTTATCAATAACCAAAAGATTATTGTCAAAGATTCCTAATGCGTAGAAACTTTCAGCTTCTTGAATATTATGTAATGATAAATCTCGTATTATAAAGATGACATATTGAATTAAAAAGTAAAAACTAAGCAACTTTAGAATAGTCATTTCTAATTAAATGATTGAAACTAAACAAAAATTGAATCTTGAAATCCTTTATAACTATATATTTGTCACTGCAAACTAATCTAACATACCTGAATAGCAACTCTGCCATCCTCATTGGCCAGTGCAAGGATGTGCTCATAACCAGAAGCTTCAGAGAAGCGGCAAGCAAATATTGGTGGATCCTGGTCAAAACTGGGCATTGTGGAAGCATTTTGTAGACCATAGAACGATTCCTCACTGTTAACAACTAGCCTCTTCAGAATATTATCATAGTTGAATCTGGAACCTGTCAATTATTATCAAAGACCTCTACGTGAATAACTATCTGATCTAATCATTATGAACTTGAGATTCCCTGGGGTTTATTTGGACTTAGCTTTAAATAATTTCTGCCTTATTATTTAAATTTGCAAATGAGTGTGTTTTTTTTGTGTCCAAATAAGACGTACAGCCTATAGGTATTTATGCACATATACCACACGTAATATTTAGCTTAATTTTATGTATAATATGATGTGTCTAATAAATAATTATATTACCTAAGTAAAACTTAAACCTATTTGTAGTTCAAGAAATTAAACTTTTGTAATTTTGTTAGTTAATTCTCCGGCCGCTAATATGCAGCAGTTGTGAATAAAAATGATTGATTTTCATGGTGACACACGTGAAAATTGCACCTAGTGAAGAAAAATAACAACAATCATTTTAAAACACGAATGAACTTGTTAAATGATCTCAGATCTCTTACAAAAGACCACTGTTTAGATACTTACAAATTCCCAGTTGACGATCAATCAAACTTTGTATACAGTTCATCGTGTTTTCATAACTAATTGTCGATCAAACGTAATTTAAAAAGATACACTCATGTAAACAGACGCACGTCTTCACTAGATTTTTCGACGGTATTCTAATAAAATAAACAACAGCCCCATTCTTCTACTCTTAATGGCGCCAAAAAGTGGGGAAAATAAGTAAAAATTTGTCAACTGTCAAGAATGTTGTATGTCATTTTTATATATTTTTTATCTTTTAGCTTTTTTTTTTGTGCCGGAGGAGGAAATATACCCTTACGCATTCGCTGGGTCACGACAGGCTCGTGTGGCGACTATATAAAGATAATAATATAAAAAGTTTATACAAAACTTTACAAGAAGCTTTACGGATTAACGATGACTGGTTTTGTCAAACGCGAAGTGATCCATTTCAAACATCAAGCGACAGAAGGTACTTAACTAACTTTTTATCAGATTGTTTTCAAACCAAAGTACACTAGGCCACATACTCCTTGTTTTCCAATTACAGCACTAGAGCACAATAAGCGACCTAATGCTCAACGTTGATGTTTCAACTACAGCAACGCTTCGCATTTTCGCACAATCGAATACTCTCAAAAGTAATGTGAGCAATCGAATATACATTTGACGACCTCAGTGGCGTAACGGATAACGCACTTCGGTACGCTTGCGGAGGTCACGGGTTCGATTCCCGTCTCGCGTCTGGGTGTTTATGTATAATATGTATTTATTTAGAAAAAAAAAAGTATATAAGTAGTATATCAGTTGTCTAGGGCCCATAATACAAGTGCTACTTAGTTTGGGACTAGATGACGCTGTGTGAATTGTCACAAAATATTATTATTATTATATGTTTTAATTTGTTTTCTCTCTTACGAGGTATTTTTTAGCCGCGGGTTTTTAACCAAACGACTAAAGGAACCTAATCTAAGGATAAAAATTTCCTAACTAACCGGCAGGTATTCAAAATAACGGCTTTTTGGAGCTGGATCACAATTGTAGGATGTTTAACTCTTCAAGACTATTGCGCAATGTTTTGGGAATAATGCCTGTGGATGAAAGTATTATAGGGACAGTTCTAACTGCGTCTACTTGCCATTGTGCCTTTATTTCTGTACATAGGTCAGTGTATTTAGCTAGTTTTTCTGAATAAGTACTTGATAAGTTGTGTGTGTTTGGTATAGCAATGTCTATGATATATAATTTTTTGTTAAGTTTATCGAGAAGGGTAATATCGGGTCTATTGTAATGTATGGTTTTGTCAGTGATAATGGTTCTATCCCAGTATAGTTTATAAGAAGGTGATTCCAAAACAGTTGCAGGTTTGTATTTATAGTATGCTATCCGATTTTGTATTAGAGAACACTTGTAAGCTAAGTATTGGTGGATGATGGCACCAACTTGGTCGTGACGGTGTTTGTAGTCAGTCTGTGCAATTGATGAGCAGGCACCGGTTATATGTTGTATGGTTTCCGAGTTTCGGAAGCAATGTCGGCAGATGTCGGTTTGGAGGTTGTTGCTATGTTTAATATATTTTTGATAATTTCGCGTGTCTATAACTTGGTCTTGAATAGCGAGTATGAAACCTTCAGTTTCTGGGAACAATACACCATGCTTGAGAAAGGCATTGGACACGGGTTTGTCAATGTCTGAATGAGTTAAGTCCCGGCGATGACGGCTGTGCAAAGATTTTTTCATCCAGGTATCTATTTTCTGTGTTTCTGATACTATGAGTTCGTTTTTTTGAGTATGCATGTCTTGCAAATTGAGGGGAGTTAATTTAAGATCAGCATGAGTAGCAGCTTTATGGAGATGAGATGTTTGTGCTCGTTGATGAAAGAATTTTCGAAGTGTAGTTATTTGTTTGTTATGTAGATTTCGTATATCAATTATCCCCCTTCCTCCTTCGTGTCTAGGTAATGTTAATCTTTCTGTGCATGAACGAGGGTGGTGTTTTCTATATTTCGTCATAGTTGTATTGATTAATCGTTGGTGTTTCTTTAAATCTGTTTGTGACCAGTGAATGATGCCGAACGAATATGTGAGAATTGGTATAGCATAAGTGTTTAGAGCCTTTATTGTATTTTTCGCGTTGAGTGAGGAGTTCAGTATTTTGTGTAAACGTGTTTTAAACTTTTCTGTAAGGTTGTATTTAGTTTCTTTTTGATGAATTTGTTTAGTTTGATGATATCCGAGATATTTATAACCTGTTTCATAATCAACTGGTTCTACTTTTTCTCCACAATTTGTTGTGTATGTATTTTGTTCTATCTTTCCCTTTCGAATTGATTGAATTTTACATTTATCTATTCCGAAATTCATGTATATATCTGAAGAAAAACTTTCTGTTATATTGGCTAGATTAATTATGTCTTGTAAGCTGGAGCCGTATAGTTTAATATCGTCCATGTACATCAGATGGGTAAGTGTGTAGTGTGTTTCATTATATTTTAATTTAAAACCACTATTGGAGCTATTAAGTAAATTTGACAATGGGTTTAACGCAAGGCAGAACCATAACGGGCTTAATGAATCTCCTTGGAATATACCTCGATTAATTTTAATACTTTTGGTTTATAAGTGTTGCAATTTTAGTGTAGTTTTCCAGTTATTCATTACTATTTTTAGAAAATTAATAAGTTTTGGGTGGATTTTGTAATGTTCTAAAATATATATTAACCAACTATGTGGAACGGAATCAAAGGCTTTTTTATAGTCTATGTACATGGTATAAATATTTCTTTTCTTTATAAGAGCTTGTTTGGAAACTATTGCGTCTATTGTAAGTTGCTCCTTACAGCCTTGACTATTTTTACGACAACCTTTTTGTTGTTCAGCAAGTATGTTGTTTTCATCTACGTGTGCATATATTATTTTATTTATACATGAGGTGATTATTTTATAAATATTCTGAAGGCATGTTATTGGCCTGTATTTTGCTGGATTTTGTGTATCTATTTTATCTTTAGGTACCATGTAAGTGATTCCTTCAGTTACAAACGTGGGTAATGATTTAGGGTTTTCTATAAATAAATTTATGTATTTAAGTAAATGTGGATGTATATAGGTCAAGTATTTATACCAATAATTATGAATTTTATCAGACCCGGCAGCTTTCCAATTACTCAATTTTTTTATAACTGTATGAAATATGTTTGGGGTAATATTATTAAAACTCATGTTTGGAATATCGTTTATAAAGGATTTATCACTATCAAGCCATTCGTTATTTTTGTGATCTGCTGGAATAGACCAAATTTTAGACCAAAATTTATGTAGATTTTCCGGTTCTGGGAGTACATCTTGGAAGGATGAGCTATTGTCTTCACCAAGTTTTCTGTAGAATTGTTTTTCATTACGGCTAAATTCACTATTTTGTGATTTACGGGCTGATGAAATTTTATATCTGCGTAATCGGTTTGAGTATACTGTAAGTTTTTGCTTTAACGTATCTATAAATTCAGGTAATTTGGAATTTTCCTGTTCGTATTTTGAGTGTATTTTGTATTTGTTTATTATTTTATCTACATATTTTTTTATTCTTGGTCTATTGTTTCCTTTAATATATTCTGTTAATCTTCCAATATCTGCTCTGAGATCATTTATTCTTTTTTCTAATCTTATCTGCCAGGCTGGTGGTGGTTGCTGTTGCTTTTGCTGTGGATTATTGTGCCCTGTAGGGATTTTGTAACCAGTTTGAATTGCCGTGGTGAGAGCTGAGCAGTAAATAGCATTATGAATAGTATCAAAATTAGATTCAGGAGTTATGTGACTAGGGAGAATATCATTATTTATAAAATGTACGATAGCTTTATGTTTTAAAGATATATTTAATTTTGGTAAAAACGGTCTTTGTGCTGGATTAACGTGTTTATAATCGTGAACTAATTGAGCAAATGTATTTTTAATCTCAATTTTTTGGGTGGGCGATAGCTGTAGTTTAGCAGTTTTATTAGTTGTATTTTCAGTGTTGTGAGATATTACATTAGTAGATGACTGGGTTTGTGTAGTGGGTTGTATGTAGTGGTATGCAGGGTCAAGTTCTGTCGTTTCATTGTTGTTAGTTATAAGATTTTGGTAGATATATGAAGCTTCAGTTGTGTCTTGTGTTTTTTGTGTTTGCATTTCACTGTTTTCTTTTTCGGTCCCTGTTTGAATATCCGTATGCATTTTAACATTGTTCAATTTTATGGCAACTTCTTCTTTGAGCATTTCCAGTTTCTCATCTGTTATATACTTATTATTTATTATGAGACTTCTTTGGTCTGAAATTCTCTGTTCCGAAACATGTGATAAGTGAGGGAATAGATTAATTATACTATTGTGTAGTTTTTTACGGTATGCTGTTTTATCTAATTCTAAATTAGTTATTTCAAAATATGCTCTCATAATTGCTTCATTGATGTCCTCGGTCCATTTTAAGCGTCCAGAGGGTGTTTGACTAATTAAGTTATCCGAGTTTTCGTTACAATTGTGAGAGAGGGGTGTGAAATTTTCTGATTTAAGTTGATCCACAACTTCCTGTGTTATCCGGTTTAGTGCGCTCGATGGCAGTAATTGATTTCTAATTATAGCCCTGCGTTGATCTCCTATTCTTTGTTTAGTAACTTTAAACTCAGGGAATTTTTGCACGAATTGTTGGTAAAGTGAGTCTAAATATCCTGATATTCTAGTTTCTAATTTTGTAACAATGAGATATGTGCGCCAAATAAATTCGTTCATTTCTTGACTCCACTTTAAGCGCACACGTTTTGTCTCAACAGTGGGTGCAGGGTTAATGGCGTATGCTTCCTGCACAACATCTGTGGACATAGTAGTTGGTGATGATGAATTAGATGTATTACTACTGTAAGGGAGAGAAAATAGTGATGAAGATGGCGATGAGAATGGGTGTGTACTAATACTATTGAAGTCGGCTGTAACATATTCTTCGAGGGGAGCCCGCCTGTTCAACCCCCCGTCGCCGATGGTCCGTATACTGCTACATCCAGCATCGGCCCCAGATGTGCCCCGGCGGCCCCCGGGCAGCGACCACAAGTTATATCTTCTTTTATCCATATTTCATAAGCTTTTTGGGATCGTTTGTTTGGGGAGGGTAGCACGTCTTGTTCTTAATTGACGTTATAATTTAAGATCCTCCTCCCTGTAAGCCCCCCCACCACGACAAGGTGATCCCCCGGGGGGGTTATTATTATTATTATTATTTAGATACCACCAACTCAGTGACAGAAAATTAACAAGTGTTTTTTCTTTAGGTTGGCATTGATCGAAATTTTATTTATGTACTAAAGATTCGATCTTACTCTCCAAATGTTCAACATTCTTGTCTGAAACTCTTTGTTTTACGAGGATCCAAATATATTAAATTCTATGGGGTTGAGGTCACAGTTGTACGGTGTCATTCTTAATTACAACTTTGTGACCATGATCAGCCAATAATTTATCAATAATGTATTTCTTCGGCGTTTGGTGATGTTTTATTATTAAATATGTATAATTCCGATTTTGTGAAATATTCTGGGAACTCAATGTTATGTGCTTGGAGCCACTCAACCATCACTTGTTTTTTTGAGCTCCTATTGGGAGTTCTTTCTTTCTCTCTAATATGGTAAGAGGCGTTGTCCATTACAACAATACTGATCGGTGGTATATTGGGTATTAAACATTAAAAGAGCGTTATTGACAAATCCTAACTAACTCCCACCATGAATAACCAGGGCTATCATTTTTTTTCACTCCAACATCCGTGTCAGACTACCAACACTTTTTGACTGTGTAATGATTGTAATGAGCGTGTATCCACGTCTCGTCGATATAAATCACTTATTTTTTGTCAGCGCCAAGTAAGTAATTTTGTCTCATGCGACGTAATAGCCCTCCAAGCTTGAATATTTAATAATATTTTTATTATTTAAATAATTTATTTAATAACGTTGCTAACGGTACTAACTTCACCAACATCGCCACCGAGTGCATTAATTACCAATTTGTGTGGCTTTAATTAACGATACTCTTTCTTCAGTTTTTAGATTTTGTTTTACCAATTTTTAATAATTATATTGAGAAATGCAATCTGCATCAGCAAAGATGTTCTTAATTCGTACGTTTGTAATAGCCTAAGAAGTTTGTTCAACTTTTTTTGAAAAAAGATGATTTAAACAAAAAAAAAAACAATCTTGAGAGCATCGCCTATAAAAACCCACGTAACTTTGTAAATATTGGAGTTATGTAATAAGGGGCAAATGCTATAATACTTTGCTTACCACTGGGGGGAGCAACAGCAATAAAAAAATCATATCGTCACTCGGTAAGATAAAATTCATATTCGTTAAATACTTAAAGTAATAGAAGCGGCCTAGCTCTACCCCTTCCAATACAGAAGACCTCCCCCTTCCCCATAAAATTTTTGTGGCCACGTTCGTTGGAAAAACCGGTCAAATGCCGTAAAATTTTTCGGTAAAAAAGGGTGCGTAAAATACTTTTGTTTCATTTTGATAAAAAAAATCCCGATTTCTCCCGATTTTTAGCTGGCAATTTACCGACTTTTAAATGTTCACTATCGTTAAATCGTTATCGTGAAATCGGGTTACTATGATCCTCAGGCTAAAACCTCAAAATGTTTTCTGTTAAGTAATACTTGCAGCATATTCACAGCTGAAGCTTATGCTATCTATCAAGCTGTATTGTACTTACAAAAATTACAAAATGATGATAACTACTTGGAGTTCCTAATAATTTCAGATTCAAAAAGTGTGTTATTGGCTTTAGATAAATGTTTTATTCACTATAGAAATAATTATTTATTGTATAAAATTAGAGAAGCATTGACATCTTTGGGTACTCCAGTAACATTTAAATGGGTGCCCTCTCTTAATGGTATCAAGGGAAATGAGATTGTAGATGGTATCGTCAATTCTAATTATGATGAGGATCATAGTATTTCATGTAGAGTTCCTTGTACGGATTTTCTTTTCGACCTAAAACAAAGAAGTCGCAAATTATGGGAAAGCTATTGGAAATTGTGCTCAAAACATAAAGGTAGTTGGTATGCAGAGATCCAGAAAGAACTTCCAAGTAAACTTTGGTATGATAAATATAAAGGAGCCAATGAACGTAAATTTATAACCATTATTAATCGTTTGAGGTTTGGCCACTGTCAGACTCCAAGCCATTTATTTCGTTTTAAAATTATAGATAATAACAGATGTACATACTGTGGAGGAAATGAGGCTGACTTGTCCCACCTCATCTTGAGTTGCCCGACCTTTAAATTTCAACGTTTAATACTAGTAACGGATATTATGAAGTTGATAGATTTTGATGAGAATAATCAAACTAAGCTTGGAAATTCTTTGGCAAATAACCTGACAAGATCAGCTTTAGACTTATCACTTACTGCAAATGGTACTCATCAATGTCAATGTCAACCATCACAAACAGAAATTCCCCGCCGTGTCCAAGATTTATTGAAATGTCCAGTTCTATTCAAATCTATTTAATAATATATAAAAAACACGGTTGAGAAAATTTAAAGCCTACCATTGTTTTAGATAATTTGATTGTATTTAATGTTATGTCAGTATAGTTATTTGTGTAAGATATTTTGTTATACTAAAGTGCCAATGGACTTTGTATCCGGCTAATAAATAAAAAAAAAAAATGTTCTCTTATTCACTTTTGCAACACTGTCTATGAAAAAAAATACTAACGCCTTTGCTATTTTTATTTGTTGTGAATAAACAGGGAAAATTGGAAAATAATTTTTTAAATCCTTTTGATAATGTGACTTGTGAATAATTTACGTTATTCTTCTGTGTTTCCCATAATTTCTGTGCCAAAAACGAACAATCAAACAGGTTTAAAGCTAGAAGTAGAATATCATTGTGTGTGAGCGGTTTCCGTTTAATTTTACTTTATTATTGCTTTTACGTGTCTATGTGTTGAAATTAAGAACTTTATGTGATCTGTGAACGAGTTAGTTTCATATTTGAATGTAATATATTGTCATTTTACTTCATAGATATAATTTTTGCTTCCAATATGACACTGATTAATTGTCTTTTCAGCTTGAAGAGATGTGACGAACATACAGAAAATGGACATGCATGCTGTAAAAAGGAATAGTAGATCGCCATGTCTTGTGACTCAAGGTTCTGTAGTTGAGGGAAGAGCTTGTAATTGGACTTCGCCCTTACAGTGCCTTGCGGAGCTCCTAGCCGCTAAATGTACGTTAATGTGGTCCCATTTCGCCGTCCATCCCACCCGAAAATACAAGAGGACCCATATCCCTTTATAAATAACATGGATGAAATAACATATTGGATATACACTAAAAGGGCTCCGTGCCTTATGAACTATGATAACCACATAAAAAAGCAGAATGAGGCAGCTCATTGTTCGAAGGATGAAACAAACAAGCACAGTGTTACTCGAGAGGTGCCTACACAAAAAAAGAAAAGAAAGCGAAAGTATTCATTTTCAGATGATGACTCCTTGTCAACAGAGAAGCCACTTAATGCATTTCAAACACCCAAAAATCATAAAAGGCCCATACTTAGCCACTCCGATTCTGAGTCAGATCTTGACTTTAATATTAAAAATTCATCAGTTAAGAAAAATAAAAGATCTAAGTTATCAAAAAGAAGAACTTTAACAAAGAAAAATAAAATTATATCATCAACATCAATAGGCAAAGTGTTAAGACGAAGCTTACGTCAAGCACAGCTAAATAACAGCCATTTGAGTCCTGAAATTTTTCATTCTGAAGACACCAATGGTCATTATCCAAACAAAACTGAAAACATTAATGATTTTAATGATAGATCGCTCGGCACAGGAGATCAGACTCCAAATAGACAGAAGGTAGTAAATGAAAAACTTAAAAATCTGGTTAATGGAAAATTAGAGGACTTGAGTGATGTCTCAGGATTTACAGCTAACTATATTAAATCAACAAAAGCTCAGGCAGGCAAAAATTCAGGCAAATTAAAATGTAAAGGTACTAGAAAGCTAGTGAAGGAAAAAAAATCTCAAAAAGATGGTACAATGATAGTCTGTACAAACAAAGGTATCAATACTGGTTTAATTAAAGCGCCTGTGCAGAACTGTAGTACTGATTCAGATCAACATGTATTAAATTTAGTTTCAACTAAAAATAATAATGGAAAACCTGTGAAAGTTAGTAGGAATACTTCAATACTCAAATTTATGGGGACAAGTAAAAGTAAAGAGAGTTTGCCAAGGAGAAATACTAAATTGAACATTTCATTTCAAACGAATAGTGTGTGTAAACATCCAAAGCGTAAGTCACACACAAGTGACCTAAATGTAAATTTAACTAAGTCTAGTGATTTAAATAATTCAAATTTGTCACGAACAAGACATGGTCATAATTTTACGCAACTGCAGCCTGATAACTCAGTTTTAGTACTTAGCAACTCTGAACAAGTGAGTTCAATGGTTAGCATGAATGTGGCTTCTCCAGAAAATGTAAAAAAGAAACACAAAAGGCAATTGCGTACACGTATCAGCAAGAGGAGGGACTCTGCGAAAAAGCGAAGTGATTTTGCAGCATGTTTTTCGGACAGTGATGATAGTGAACCACTGAAAAGGAAGTTTTTCTGTGCCTAAATTGACAAAGTTTGTGTGAAAGGACTACTAAATATATAAAATTTCATGAATCTTAGGCAATTAAGTCAATTGCGTCTTGCACAAACATGTCAAGGCACTTCACACTTTAAAGGCTTACTCAAGATAATTGTACAAGTTTACAGATCAAACATTTCAACCTCTTGGTCTCACTTTTATAGAATATAATTCATTTAAGTATGAATAACTTGTTTCAGTTATTTATTTGTTCATTCTATAACAATTATTTTGTACTTTTCTCTGTTGCCCTTAAACAAGAGCATTGATTTGGAGGCTTGTTACTGATTATCAGTAGATCACCTTTAACTACCTTTCAATGTGATAGAATATTTTTGGTGGTAATAGGTTTGATAATATTGAAGCTTCATTTTATATTTTTGTTTTAATTTTGATGAATAAATTTAAAAAATTAATTAATCGATTATTCTTTATTGTCCACAAAATATTATTTACAAAGTAAATTAATATTAAACTTATAACTAGTGTACAATAGGCGGTCTTATCGCTAAGAAGCGATTTCTTCCGGACAACCTTAAGGTCGGAATACATTCAAGAGTGTTTTGCTATAGGTGGCGCGCTAAAAGTAATATATAATATTAATAGCATAAATAATATAACATAAAATACATAATATAACGTAAAATAAATAATATAAGTAAAATAAAATATTATGTAAATGAATTAGTTTCTAGTTGATTAAATATTAGAGGCTTCATCCAGATAATATGTTTGGACTAGTTCTTTTTTTTAATTGGTAGTGATTTTGCTTGTGTAACTGCAGTAGGCAAGGAGGTCCATGGTCAGACAGCCTGTACAGAGAAGGAATGATTATAAAAGGATGAAGAGTGTACAGGTACTGATAGTTTGAGATTATTAGAAGAGCGCAAATTAAGGTCATTTAGATGATATAGAAACTGAAAACATTCATAAGATAGAAGGGCGTATTGGGAAGGAATTAAATACTATAAAGTAGAGAGAGAAGAGTATTCCGCCGAAGATGGATTGGTAACTACTTGAGTTTGCAGCAAAATTCAGATATACGATCATATTTACGAAGCCCAATTATGAATCACTCAAGTTTGTTAAGTAATTCTTGGATTAAGTCGAGATAGCAGACTTCAGCATAATCAAGCAGCGGGAGTAATAAAGATTCCGCTTAACTTTGATAGCAATAGGCAGGAATTTTTTCAGCCTACTGAGAGCTCTAGAAGATAGAACAACTCTCCGATTGAATTTATTAATCTGGGTTCGCCAGCAGAGCTCCTCATCTGACCTGTGGTAAGCTCGACCGATTAAGTTTAGCAAGCATTATAAAGTCAAATTTAGCAATAAAACAGTCTGAATGGTTGTTAATGTTTAGAAAACTTGTATTAAACAGTAGTTGAAGTTACTTTAGTCTTAGAGTTGAGTCCTTTGTATTAATTAATCTTTACATAAAAATATTATGCAGTTTTTTGAAGCAATATTATACTATTTATAAATGCTATATAAAATGATTATTTGCTTAATTCAGTTTATTAATATGAAATTGTATATTAAATTTTATGAAGTGGTAATAATGTATTTACAATAATGTACACTTGGTAAATAGTTGTGAGTCCCCAAAAGGTGATGTTATTAAATAATATTGTAATGGACTTAAAATATAATAGAAATAGTTTGGCCAATAAATAAATATTCTTAATGATCAAATAATAATAACTATCTACAGCTGAATGTAGTAATTCCCAACTTTGCACATCATATCTTGCCCACTCGTCTTTCCCATCCAGTGATGACCAATAACCTTGTCTGTTGAAATCATTCAGAATGTATGGGAAATACAATTTATTGAAATTCACATTTTAGTAATAAAACAATAGAGATATTTAATTATTAGAAGGATAACTATTTGTAACGACATGACGGTTTCATACATTTTGATTAGTTTTAAAATTTGAAATACTATTTTATGTAAAGGTTTCCTTTGTACTATTCTATCACAATAAGGGTTTGATAATGGTTGCTGTTTTTAACACATGTTCAAATATATAGAGTATTGACGAAGTAAAAGTTGTAAATTACTCTTATTTATTAAAATTTACAAGCTACATGATAGAAACATGACGTCTGATAGAGATACACTCTATAGTATAAAATATAAATTATATAAAATTGTGTTATGAATTTATCCTATATTTTATACATTTTCCCAAAAAGCAAAAATTCTGTATTTGAATACAGAATTAAATTTAGAACAATGTTGACATTGTTTTAAATTTAATTACAAAATATTTAATTAAAGAATAAAAACTTTTTTATATTTTTAAATTCATGTAAGTTTGCAATAAAAAATATTCATATATGACTGCTTTGCGAATTTACAGCAAGTTTTTGATGAGTGAACGTTGTAAATGTCAATTTTAGGTCTAAGTGGGTCTAAGAAATGTTATATTAATTACATATTATTAATTAATTATGCCAATGCGAATTAACAGACTCAACCCAGAGGTACCAAATTACTATTCTTACAATTTTTTTTAACAGTACTTAAGCTCATTAATATGATAGACGGATAGATAACTCTTTATTGTACAAAGAAATACAAATACAATAATAAAAAAATATGATATTGTTAAAAAAGGTATGAATGTTCAGATGACGGCTAATAGAAGAGAGTGGAAGGAAAGGACATGTGCTGGCCCCACATAGTTTGGGATAAGGGCGGGAAGAAGAAGACTTAGCTCATTAATAATTATTAGGCTAAATTAAATAAAAATCAATCAAAAAATAGGACATGAGTTTTTGATTTTTGTCTATTTATATATATATATATATATATATATATATATATATATATATATATATATATATATATATATATATATATATATATATATTTTATTAGCAAATAGAAGTTATAAACATTAGATTAGAATATCATTCAGTTCTGCTCTAAATAGCAAATAAATACTAAATTACAAACACCAAAAGGTATAAATTTAAATCAAAATTTTTAATATTTTTTTGGCCAAACTACGTTGAACTTTTAAATATCGAGACAAATATTTCAGTAACAGCTGTTTTTGTATGCACGTAAACAATATAGGTATATCCTATTATTTAATATTATATCGGGATGTGAAAGGATATTGTTTTATGCGACATTGAGTTATATACATATTCGAAATCAGTGATTATAAAAATAAAAAAAGTTTTTATTCAATGTCGCCTAAACAATTAGCCTTCACCCCTTGATTTAAACACAAAAATGAGAAAGGGTTGGGAAAAATCCGAGTCGAATGCTAGTAGTAAATAGTAGTCATGGGAGTACTCGGGACGGCCCGATATGTTCCGTAGTTTTGTTGTGATGGTGCGTCAAAGGAACCCCATTTTCCTTATATGTATATAGATATCGAACTAGGTCGTTATTGATATATAGGTCTAGTAAGCCGATATATCGATATTCATCAACATTTCTTCTTTTTTAGAAGCAGAAATCCAATGTAATTTTACTTATTTTGAACGTTTAGCGGTTATGTTTAGGGATGCTAAATTTTAAAATATATCGATTATAAGTCGATATTGATGTGGCGGGCTAGTGGGGCGATATATCGATATTTTATTAATATTTCTTTTTTTAAATCCAGTGTAATTTTAGTTATAGATTTCAATAAAATTTTCTAAGTTTTATTTCTTAGATACTTGGCAATTATCTAAACTAAGTTATATTGTATAAACTTATATTGTATGTTTTATGTATAATGTATACATATATGTATAGAAATAAATATGTTTAGAGGAATTATTTCTGCTATTTTTAATTCGAGTAATATGTAGTTAAGTATATTTGAAATTGTTGTTAAATATAGTGCCATTTTATAGAATAACTAATTATAAATCTAAATTTACGATAAGATTATAAATGTGAGAAATCATAGTTTGTGTTATGATATTTTTTGTACATTTTAAATAAAGTTTTCTGTACTAGCGTCCATACTGATGACAGCTAACTATTTACAGATCATAGAAATATATTGCCTTGTATAGTGTTAAAAGCCATTATTACAACTGTGTAATGCCATTTTAACCTGTGTTTATGCCTGTGACACATGGTCCACCTGTAACCTCGTATAACATATATGAATGATTGAAACAATAAGATTAAGTTGTAGTATGTACAATACAACTCGCGATTGTAAAAATAAACATTCAATTAAAACCTATTTTGTGTTGTTAATAAATTTGTTGAAGAATATGGAATTACCTGTAATACCATTCAAAATATACAAAAAGTATCATAACTGTGTTGAAAAGCAATGTATCCATGACTAGTCGATTTAACTGTATAGCAATATAATGCATTTTAAAATTTACATACATATAACATTTTGTAGCTTTATGTATTTAAAATATACCCACAGTAAATCGATCTTACCCGTTATTGCTCTTTCAATCCCATTTTATGCCCCCCCCCCCCCCCCCACGGTATCTACTGTCACTGTTTTATTCGAAATAAACAAACGTACTGTTGTTAAGAATGACATAATCTTGTATACTGGTTGTGTGGTTGCGAAGACTTGATCTGCAACTCTACAGGTCCCACACCCGTGCGCATAGGCGGCGAGCCGGTTGAGCGCACGGATCGGGTTAAATACCTGGGATCTGTATTTCACGCGTCTGGTGTCATCAATTGTGATGTCATATTGCATTGCTGTCGCGTGGGCCAAACGGCGTGAAGCGACTAGAGTCATCTGTAACCCCTAAATGCCGGTTAAATTGAAGGAACAGGTATATAAGACCATCATTAGGCCTGTCCATTTATACGGATGTGAAACGAGGCCGATGTTGGAGCGACATAAGCAGGAACTGCGTGTCACGAAGATAAATAAATATATTGCAGTGAATGTGTGGTGTGAAGTTAGGAACTCCCGTATACGCGGCAGCCTTCATGTCCGTGACATTGCAGGAATGTCGACTTCGCTGGTTCGGCCATATTTTACGGCAACCAGCTACTTATGTGGGGAACAAATAATAAATATAGGTACTAGCTCCGCCGGCTCCCGGCGATCGGGTTAGACCCAACAAGTGCTGGATTGACGTCAAGTTAATATGTGTGCCAATGGACTGACCGTGCGAAGTGGAGAAGAAAACGTCGGAAAGCGGAAGTTTGGTTTGCAACCGAGATTTATTGCTAGGAGGATGATACTGGCCACGTGGTCCTAGCCAGAAATAAAATAGAGGGGCGTTGCACTGCACACATTCAAGTGTTTTGTTGTATATGATTCTAAATGATCTGTAAGAAAAGTCTTTGTTCCGGAGGAAAAACGCCCTTAAACACTACCTGCCGCCGCGCGGTGCCGCAACGGGCTCGTATGGGGCTCACGATGACAAAACACGATACCCGTGAACGCGAGGGCTCGTGCCGTATACCACCAAAAAACCTCCCTCAAGCTCCTCTCCATTACTCATTTTAGTGGGAACTGAGCACGAACTCCAAATTGAAATGGGTGCGGGCTTCGCTGATCCGAGTGAGGAGAACCCAGCTGCCGCCGACTTCATCTTCCCACGTAGGGTAGGTGAGCGCGCATAGCCCAAACACGTCTCGTCTTCAAGGACAAAGTGTAGACACAGGCCTTTTACTATGGTGGACGAGGATGATTCGGCGAGTACACACAACGAGTGCCCCTACATGGGCGTGGGGCGCAAATTTATTTTACAGAAGGCGACAGCGTCCCATCAGGTGGTACTCCCGACAATAAAGAAGAAAAGGAAGAAGTCTCAAGTGACCAACCTAAATGGTCCCTCACATGATCGATGGACAATAAAGCAAGCGAGCTGTGGAGTGGATGTTAGTCTATTGTAACACGTTCCCCACCTCGGTGAGCCGACAACCTACGAGTTTTTTAGTCTGGCCTGGATAGGAAAGGTGAAACACCCTTATGCTGCCAAAATTGTGCTGGTCTACCTATTGCAGTAGATGGTAACGATTATAAGTATTGACTTATAGAAGAAAAAAGTACATTAAACACGTAGTAAGCAGAAGTAAATTATATATGTATTGTCTTGACCTTGGTAATGACCCTAACATTCTTGTGTGCCCTTGAAAACTGAAGCCGTATTATATATATTTTGTATTTACGATTACGCCTTCGTATTGATAATTAATCGAACTAAAAATATAAAAATAATTCTTAGCTCAAGAATAAAATTACTGATGAGAAAATTTTGTTAATGTCACTGTTTTAAAAGCATGGGGTGCTTTGTACAATATTTTTAAATTAAGTCTGCATTTCGGAATGAAACTGGTAAAAAATAAACTTTAACGAATGAATTTATAGGTTGTAAAAACAGAATTCATGACTCAAGCAAACAGGTCATTGCCCTTGCTATATAAGGGTTAGCGTGCATCGCAGAATCGTTTCTACTTAAAAATACTAAATGAACCGGATTTAATATTTTATTTTAGATGCTCTTTTGTGCATGTGATATTTGTTACTAGCGTTTCCAATAGAATATAGCAGAAAATGGCAAAAGTAAAACCTACTTGCCACCCCAGTAGTGGCGTAGGCGTAATAGGGGCGGCACTTTTTAGGGGGCGTCAAAATTTCATAATAAATAATATAAATATTTGAACCATTTTATATTTTTATCGTAATTACAAAGTCGGACCGATTAAGAGCACGGAATTTTTCATTACTTATTCTGTGACGAATTCCCTTTCTTTGAATGATATATACCTAAATAAAAAGGCGGCAAAATTGTCTTCCGCCCCGGGCGGTCGTCACCCACGCTATGCCACTGCACTTCAGGCACTTCATTCATGACTTGCTAAGAAGCAAGTAAGTCGTAAGAACGACTGTATGACAAGCTTTTCAAACGTACGTGACAACATAAATGTAAGTAATTCTACTACCCCACCCACAGGACTTCCATAGCCCCCGTATGGGTACGTACCCATATTACGTGGCTTAATTTTGTAAATTTTTGACACCCCTCCCGCCTATTAGTGAACCATCCGTAGTAGAAAAGAATCCCCCCTCCCCTTTAGGTTTCACGTAATAAATCATAAATACTGTTTTCAATCACTTTTTGCAGACAGAAAGTTAAAAAAAATTGCTCATATTTTTCTATATTATTACAACATACCTATGGACAAGTGAAAAATAAAGTTGCTATATTTGGGTATAGCTCGAAAAAGCGCGAGATTTCCTTAAGAGGTATTGACTACGTGACGAAATCTTAAGCTCTCTTTGACCAAGCGTTGTATTTTGGACACATCTCTCCACCTCCTGAACGGGTCACCTGGTATGGGTATGTTTCCTTAACGGAAAGGGGCTGGGTTCGCTCTGGGGCTGCTAGTAGTCGCGTTTTATTAACCCCTGCGGCCGGGGTCGGCCTGTCGTAAAAGGCGACAAAACAACCCAAGGCCGTCTGGATGGCAACCACCTTTGGTCTATAAGTATGCCGCCATAAAACCTTGTTTTGTGTTCCGGCATTAGTGATTTAGGTTCCTGTACACTATGAGATAGCAACGTGTTTGCGGTGCCCCTAGTGTCGCAAACATCCATAGGCGGCGGTAACTATTCCTCATCAATAAAAATAAACCAACTGAAAGAAAATTTGGCAGAAACAATCGCAAAATTATTCTCCCTGAGCACTATATATTATCGTAATTTATATTCTGTAATATATACACGGTAGATGTTTTTTTATTTTATACAATCGTCAACGCTTATTGTATGTGTCCTTACCCTCTGTTATTAATAAACAGCTACTTGGCGTTGTTGTGTTCACCGCAGTACGCGACAGATCGCCACGTATAATGGAAATACACTTTAATGATAAGGTAGTGCTAGTGACCGGCGCAAGCGCAGGGATCGGTGAAGCCATCTCCATTTTGTTTGCAAAATATGGTGCCAAATTGGCGTTAGTTGGTCGTAATGAAGAGAATCTTTATAAAGTAGCTGGTGTGTGTGAAAAGGAGAAAGGAGTTAAGCCTTTGTGCATTGTTGCTGACTTGGCCACTGATGCAGGATGTGAGAAGACAGCCAGTGAGATTTTAAGCCATTTTGGCAGGTATGTATGCCATTGTTATATATTTATCTTATAGTAAGATATTTCATTTTTGTCCGTGCAGGGGCGGAGTGAGAATACTAACCTCTGCGGCCGGGGTCTGCCTGTCGTAAAAGGTGACAAAGCATCCCTAGTTACGAGGCTCCACACCTTATGTTATATTCAGGCATTAGTGATCCAGGTTCTTGTACCCTTTGGGACAAGGCTTCGAAAACGAAATGCAAGCATTTCTTCTGAACAGAATAAGGAACGTACTACGTGACCCGTTCAAGGGGAAAGGAGTTCTTCAAAATACCACGTTTGGTCACAGGGAGGGAGGAGACTTAAGTCTTCGTCGCGTAGTCGATATCCTCTAAATAAAGTAAACTGCGCTTTTTCGAGCTATATTTAAATATGGTGTACAGCGTTTAATTTTTATTTGTAACTATAGCAGTGAGTACAGTGCACGATATAAATCGATACATGTATGCGATATATTGCATTGATCTGATATTATCGAATCATCTAGTATATGAGAGCGTTAAGAAGTATGATAGGAGTCAAACTGAGTGACAGGATAAGAAATAGTGAGATAAGGAAACGTTGTGGTCTGAAAGAAGATGTAGTGACAAAAATTGAGAAAGGTATGCTGAGATGGTTTGGCCATGTCGAGAGAATGAATGAAGAACGATTGACGAAAAAAGTGTACAAGGCGAGTGTGAATGGAAGTGTTGGAAGGGGTAGACCTAGGCGGACGTTTCAAGACCTGATCAGGGACGTCTTCAAAAAAGGCCAGGTCAAGAATACCCTAAACCGAAGGGCATGTATAAAGGGAATAATGAAAGTGGACGAAGCGAAACAAGTATGTAAGGATCGTAGCAAGTGGAAAGAAGTGGTCTCTGACTACCCCTACGGGAAAGAGGCGTGATTATATGTATGTATGAATGTATCTAGCATATGTAAGTATAATCGATATATTTCATCCGATGTATCAAATATTGCGAAAAATTAAAAGCACATTTTATATATATTATAAGAATCGCTTAAGTTTTATATGCGATCGGTTCTTTGATTTAACAAGTATTAAAACGATAATAAAATTACGAAATATTTTACCTCTAAATATTTCAAATTCACCGTTTTCTACAAGAATGAAAGTAGTGTTGTACCTTGGTCAGTGGCCTAGGTGCAATCTGGATGTTGAACCTCGTTCAGGAAGATATATATTTTTATTTATTTCATGTATACATACGAAATTCCTAATCAAATACATTTAATATTTCAAAAATCATGCCTATTAATATAGATAATCTGTTAACTACCGTTATAATTATTAACGAGAAAAAATTCGCAACTTTCGGTGCTTCCAAACCGTTTGTATTTTCGAAAACGACTTTACGTCGTCATTTAAAACACTGTATGGAAACAAGTAACTATGAAAGCAAATTACACGAAAAATTTTCAGTTAATTTTTGCAGTTAATCAAGTTTTAGGTCACAATGAAGAACGTAGTCTAGTTGGTTATATTAACCACGCAGCTTACTTACAATTTGGATTGACTTTAAAAGTCGTGAAAATATTTGCAAACCAATTCGCTAAAGTGAATGGAAAAACGTATCCTAAGAACTGGAATACTAATAAAAATGCTGGAGAATATTGGCTATACCCTTTCCAATGAAAAATAATTTTTAAAATCAAACTACTCTGTAAACGTCGACTTGAGAACCTCCTCAGGTTTTTTCGTCGGTTAAAAACAAGAAAATGTAACATAATTATTGTCATCAGATCCTTAACACTGAAAATAAAATGTTTATATCGCGCTTCCTTTATCTGTATATCCTACAAGGAATAATTACCTCTTTTTACGATATGATGACGAATGAGGTTTCTTTTTATGAAAATTAACGTAACCCATTTTCTAATCATTACAGGCTAGATGTGCTAATAAACAATGCAGGCATAACAGCTAGGACATGCCTTCTTCGCGCAGACATGAAGACCTTCGATGAAGTCTTCAATACGGATGTGCGAGGAGTCTACAACTTGACCAGACTGCTCGCGCCTGCCTTGATAGAAGCTAAAGGAAATATTGTTAACATATCCAGCGTGGCTGGGAGTGCAGTTACTGTTGGAAACCTTCCTTATGCCATGGCTAAGGTATGCAAAAGCACTTGTTGAAATAAAAAGACTAAGTAAATAAATATTAATATGACATTTGAGCCCTCACGCATGTGGTCGCCATCCTATCACTCCACGTAATAAAATCTGCTTTGTAGCCCCTCCCCAAGACAAAAGAAGACATAAGGCTATTAAAAACAGCACCTCTATCATTGACAACTCGCGAGTTCGCGAGTTGTTAATATTTAGAACAAGGCTTAAGTTGATGGTGACACTGATTGACTCAATTGTGTCCGCAGGCAGCGCTGGACCACTTCACACGCCTCACCGCCTTGGAACTGGGTCCGATGGGTGTTAGGGTTAATTCAGTGAGTCCTGGAGTCACGGTATGTACTGTATAATAAATATTTAAACTTACAGTACTCCCTACTTTGTTGTCTTACAATTTTAATAAAGCACGTACTCGGGAAATAAATGACTTAATACATACATTAGACCAAGGACACAGAACACCACACCTGAAAGGAAAATGTAGTAACGCCTCCGCGCCCCAACATGAAAGCTGTCAAGGATATCCAATAAAGTAAACCAGAAATAAAAGTAAAAAGAGC
This sequence comes from Malacosoma neustria, assembly GCA_963693495.1. Classification (NCBI taxonomy): domain Eukaryota; kingdom Metazoa; phylum Arthropoda; class Insecta; order Lepidoptera; family Lasiocampidae; genus Malacosoma; species Malacosoma neustria. Next base: position 19,575,006 of record OY856384.1, on the reverse strand, counting down.
ATATCAAACTGATAATGCCCAATATTATGACAAAACATAAACAACAAAGTGAATGTGCCAAGTTCATTGTTTCATACACGAAGCTGCACTACATAGCATTAAGATAAAAACTGACTGATTTCCCAAAACACTTTTTACGTAAATAAATTGATATATATCTTCTAAGATCCTACGATATCAAGTGTCAATAAGGTAGTTGACCCTGTAAGGCTAAGCGGCCTACCTGGGGAAGACAGCTGTCCGGCGGGAAGGGTGTCACCAACTTTACCTTTTTTCATCGCCGCAGACCAGACAGGCTGACGGCCCACTTAATAATAAGCTGTTGCCGTCACCTATGAATGTTTGCGAAGCCAGAGGCATCGCGAACACGTTGTTGTCCCTTAGGGTTTACCTATCACATGGTCGGACAAAATGTCACCCGGGAAATTCAGCAGTGAGGGACATACTCGGGATAAAAATAGACCCCCTGCTAGCTTTACATTAAATGTTAATTGTTTGTTTTATATTAAAGTTATGAAATTATATATTGTAGAATAATTTTATTCTGACTTACGTTCTATAGAAGAGTTCGCTTTAGACGATAAGACCGCTCACTATGCAAGTTTCTTAAATCTTCATTATATTCAATTTTCAATTAAACTAAGACTGCGTTGTATAACTTATGTATATAAAGGCTTTTCTGTGTTTTTTATTTAAAGTGTATTTTAATTATGAAATAAAATAATAATAAAACTAAGTAGAATAATTAGAAGTAAAGGTAGATAAAACTTCCTTGCATTCGATATATAATTTACGTTGTTTTTTTAGGTTTCCACAATATTAAAACGTCAAATTGGTTTAACTGAAGAACAATACCAATTGTGGCTTAAAGAAGCGTCGAAAACTATACCGATGGGCGAAGTGTGTCTGGGAGAAGACATTGCCAAGATGGTGGTGCACATTGCCAGCGACAATTGTCGTCTTGTAACCGGCACGATCATCCCGGTTGATGGTGGAATACGATTTGGCACTCATACGAATATAATATCCCAACAAATGAAATAGCTGTTGTAATAAACCTTCGAATTGTGTTTTATTTGATTCGTCTTATCTTTGATCATTTCCTACTTCAATATTATATTCAGATATTTATAGGAACTTGTGTTCGCCCAGGGGTCGAAATTTGACCATAATTCATTTAATTTTTAAGTTTGAACTTTATTAGGGTTCTTTTGTCAAAGGCTATGTAAGTATATCCAAGGTTTCATCATAGCTACTCAGTAAATTTGCCGTTTTTCTACATCAGTTTGAACCGCATCACTGTAAAACTTCAGAATGTGTTGCATTGCAAAACCTGCATTGTAAATCCGTTTCATAGCCATATATTCGCATTTTATAAGCACTCTATTCTTATAAATTGGCAGGAGTACATCAATTCAGATTATAGATACTGTAGATTAACATATTTATATACACGGCGGGTGGTACTCGTATTACTTACAAACTTCTATTATTTCACTTGCCAATATTAGTCTATGAAAAATGAACGTTTGGTTTGGACACTTGAATATAATACAATATTCATGTCAGCTGTCACATCGTTACAGAAAGTGCAAATAAGTATTGCTACTTATTACCATATGGAATCTTGCGAGGTGTACGGGTGCAGCGTTGTGGCCAAACCACAATCTGTTGATTATTGTGATGAACTCACGACTAGCTATATTCAGCTTATCATATCAGGCATACTTCCGTACCATTTTCCCTTAGGCTTTTGATCCTCTTTCCAGAAGTCTAGCCACAATTTCTTTATAGAAATATTTACATCATAATAATAATCGGTTATAGGAACGTGCACCACATGTCTGACGTCAAGAGCATTGATCCCTTCATATGCATTTTTGTCTGTTATTTCGTTGACAGAAATACCTTCATGTGACAGAACCCATATAAAGGCAATTGTTATCCCTTTGTTATGTAAACACAAGACAAAATTATATAATAAAATAAATAATATAATTCGTTTTAAAATTAAGATTTATACGTTTCAGACTATTTATATCTAAGACTTAAAGAGTCTGTAAGATTAAAAAATACAATTATTCACACAACTAATCCAATATAAAGCTTCAAAAAGTGCATAATAATATGCTCTTGCTGTAAAGATGGAACACTTTATGTAGAACAAAGCTTTGAGCAACATGTTTTTGGGGATCATATATTGCACTTCTCACATAATCATCACCTTTTCTGCCATCAGTATATATTGCATAATAGTTGATATTCTCTTGTAAAAATGCCAGAACGTCTGAATTGTTATCAATTAACTTTGATAAAATCATAACAGGATGTGTAATACTACTATATGAACGAGTGCAACATGGCCAGTGATAATATTTTTTTTTATATTTGAATATTAAGATTGTATTTTTAATAAAATCCGGGACACAGTTGGAGATGTACCTACCTGTCAGAAGATCATAAAGGTATTTACGTATATTTATACGTAAGATCTTAATGTGAAGTCAATGGACCATCTATATTGATTAGGTGAGGTATGATTCTATTTATAATTTGGATAATTTTGATAATAATAGTTTCTGACAGTTTCTGCAATTTTTTTTTTATTGCTGTAGGACAGCAGACAGGCTAACGGCCTGCTTAGGATTTAGCAGTTACCGTCGCCTATAGGTGTTTGGAACGCCAGTGGCATCGCGAACACGCTACTGTCCCATATGGGTACAGGAACTTGGGTCACTAATGCCGGAACACAACACAAGGTTATTATGGTTATTATAAAAATTTTATTTTTCGATATTAGATTCAGCATATCTTGCAAGTATAGATGACTTGACTTGGCATACATCGGAGCGCTGTAAAACCTTAGCTATTGACTTAATGAAAAAATGTTGCATATAAAAGTTGTTCCTCAAAAAAAGATCTACAAAAATGGTCTGATATTATTTTTTCGTAAAATGATAAAAAAAAAGTTATATCGAAAAATAATTTTTTTTTCTCGAATTTCTGAACATTTTCGCTTATAACTTTTTTATTTATAGTTCTACGACAAAATGTTACTGCACCAAAGGTGTAGAGAATTTAATTGGCAACAAAAAATGTCAACAAATTTCTTTTATCGGATAAATACTTTAAGAGATATATCGTAAAAACCATTTCAACCCCTATTTTCAAGATGGCGGCCGTGGGACAATGGTGGCGACCCCACAAACTTGGTTTTAGCTTTACACTGACCCCCTTGACACATCAAAAAAATAAAATTGCGTCTGTTGCGTACTTAGCGCAATCAATTTACCGCGAATATTTCTTAGTATCGAGTTGATCGTCTCTAAGCAAATGTATTGCCACCCCTCTTCTACGACGACGCTGCCATCTCTCGATTCGATACTTTCAAAAACATACGCTGCGGACGCGTCGCATCGATCTCCGTTGTTCTTTTCAATATTTCCATACATTAACTAGCGCAATCGAAAGTAGTTCGGGCCAGTGCTTCCTACAGTCTTAATAGAAGAGCTCCAGCAGCACGAAGACAAGAGGTAAGTGGTAGTGCATTTGTGGTGCTAAGATTCTACTTCCGATACCGAACAGCGTCCTTTAAAAAACGCAAGGTTAGGCCTAAAAAATGTAACATTTCAATGGACTAGTACGCTTTGCTCAGGAGCGAGTGAAGGAGTCAAAAAATGACATTGTTCAGGAATCTAACGTTGTAAAGTAAATGGCCAATTATATTTTAATACGAAAATAAATTTTGTTTTGTTTATGTAAATTAAAATACTAAGTGACTAATATGGTTTTTATTTAACAAATAACCGTAAAGATCTGGTCATATACTGGTACAAAATAGGTCAACTATTGGATTTTCATATTTGTTAGATTACTGAATCTCTAATTTTAGGTTTTTATTTTATATTTTATTCAATCAATTTAAAGGCAAAACACTAGTTTAATTTATTAAAAACCTTTCGCAGATTTAATAAAAAGTAGCACTAATTGAATTCGGATGTAAATTAAGGTTAAGTACCAAAAAAGGAAAATCTGTGCCCTTAATTGGTCAACTAAGTACTAGTGCTCTTACCTTATTATGTAGAAGATAAATGCTGTTATTGAACAGCTATCATTAGACAGCGCCGCTTTTGTAAGCACAGACTTTTGACAGCAGGAAAGCGCACCTCATCCAGCCCCAGCATATGCTTCCTTTAGATTATAGGACATTTGATTAGCTTAATTATAGAACCTGTAAACGTTCCTGCTATTTGTCTTTACAGCTTATAGGTGCTTGTTTAGGCAGCCAGGCTCTCCTTGAGGTGATTAACCCATTAACGCCGGATTTTTTTAAATTTTGCACAACTTTTTGAAAGAGACATTTGGATGTATTTATAGTAAATAAGATAAAAATTTCTATTAAAAACAAACTTGCTTTTGTAATTACAGTATGGATACGCGAGGCATAGGAGTACACATTAAAAATTAAAATTATTGTACAATATGTTTTTATTATACTTATAAAATACAAAAATTAAATGAATATTTGAATAAACTACAAAATAATTAATGTTTATTATATATAAGACTTACTTTGTATGAAAATGAACAAAACAATTTATAGATAGCCCTACTTTACTCACATTCAGTTCATACAATACTCTATCTTGCATATAACTGAACAACATCTACGCCTGTGGCAAGGCCCTAACAAAGGTACCATCAGGTACTATAACTGAAATATTGCTAAATTTCGAAGTTGAAGGACGACCACAACAACGATCTTATTGCTATACGGATTTTTCCCTTGATATATCTCGAAATTCAATGAATAACCACTTGGTGTATTCAACCACCGCACCTTGTATTCGAAACCCTTGTATCCAAAGTGGTTTACCACGGATAAATTGTTTACATCCATGTTTGCCATAATATTTTACCATACATTCGTTAAAAATTAAATTTTCTTCAAGTTGGAACATTTCCATGAATCTCTTTTTTAACAAATTTATCATAGATTACATTTATTCATTTTTACAGATACAATTTAATGATGATTACATTTTAGCATTATTTAAAGTCTTCAAGTGTTTCTTCTTCGTCTCCATTGACTGACTTTCTCTATAATACTACCCCCCATCTTCTTCTGCGGAAAACTTTAGTAGGTTCTGGCGCTTCTATACAAATCGCTTCGTCATTGCAGCTTTCATCGTTCTCCTGGAAATCTATCACATGTTTTAACTTCACATCCCCAAAAATAAAAGAACAAAAAATATTTAAAATAATCTTTTACTCTGACCGCCTAGCGTGTTCATATGAACACATTGAATAAAAGTCACTACATAAAAAAATTAAAATGTTTTTTATTTTTGTTAATTTCATATTGTACTTTAGTTTTTTGAGAGTGAACTAAAATGAGAATAATGAGTTATTTTGAATAAATGAATTTTTACTTATGCTATATTGAATTCAGTCGCCAGTTAAGTTGAACCAACAAAATCACTTGTGCTTGGTTCCATTGTTAATATATTATCGTTCCTAATCATATCTATACAAATTGTTAAAATAATAAAAAAATTAGGCAGAGCTGGATTTATAATAATAGGTAAACTTACGCAAGTATTTGCCGTGATCATACGAACACGTACGGCTCTAATGGGTTAAGAGGCTTTTTATCGATAGCTAACAACCGTGACCAGCGTCTGGTTGTTTATGTATAATATGTTGGTATTTATTAACAAAATAAAAGTACAATTGTCGTATATTAGTTGTCTAGTATCCATAACACAAGTGCTATTCAACATAGTTTGAGACTAGATGCCATAATTGTGTGAAATGTCCCAGTACCTATATTTAATTTTTATTAAGTTAGAATGATTTAAACCGGAAATAATATGTGATAATAAAGTTACTAGTGCTTTTATTCGTCAGCCGTATTAGGCTTTTAGATAGACCATAGGGTGGTTCAAGATTATATTGTGATCCTTTAGCCCCTGCGCAAGTTTATCAACCTTTTCGTTGCTCACAATACCCGCGTGTGAAGAGGTCCAGCGAAGCGCACATCGTTGACGTTGTCAGGGACAATTTCTTACCTTAATAATCTGAAATGAAAGAAACACGTGTGCAGATAAGCAAGTAAACAGGTTCTAATCAGACTGGACAAAAATACCCAAGTCGTTCAGATACCAGATATCTGCTTTAATAACATTTGCATATTGTTTAACAATTAGTTTAAATTTAAGATTCATTCAATGTCCATCATTCCGTCGTCTATCACAGAGCAAAATAGGTTGTTATTAGGTTTTTGCGTTTTGATTATTTTATCAATTTGGTAAGTTTATTAGTAAATGTAATATACATTTAAATTAAATATTTTCTATTAAGAATTGTCATGCAAGAATTAAGGACAATTAATGTAATTAACTTTTTATGTACATCTTTAACCAGGATTCCCTTATGTGAGAATTTCTTTTTTGACCAAATAGACACAAAGAAATAGATGTTATAAAAATATATGAAATGGATAATATAGGTTTAATAAGGGCTGAACGAGGCCAGATGAGCCAGGGCTCCGCGCGTCTGCTCAAAGAAAAGCCTGGGTTGCAACTAGCTTCGGCTTTGCACATCCGGTAATGCATAGGAGCATTTCCCCTCCTCCGGAATAAAAAGAAACAAACCTCCGCAACAGACAACAAAAAGAGAATAATCACACTCCGCTACTTGGATAATCAACCATCGGGGTATTGTGGAGCTCCCGTGCATTGTGCCCATTAAAAATCCTCCCGGTGTTGCTTGAACGCCTCGAGGGCCGGAGCCGTGGGGCGTAATGTGAAAGGGACCGCGGCCGCATATATCGTCTCTTTAACATCGGAAGGACTCCAGATATACTTTTATCCAGTGTGACGCCCTCTGCCGCGTACTTCAATATCTTACAATAATAGAATAAAAAACAATCGTTTAAAAAACACAACCCATTTGAAAAACTTGTTCGAGGTTTTATTAAACAGCACTCTGGTGACCTTTGTCAATATTGTACGTAAGGAAATTAATAATAATATATTTTAGATAATCCACAACAACATGGAAATCAACTTTTCGGACAAGGTAGTACTGATCACGGGGGCGAGTGCTGGTATAGGAGAGTCGACGGCCCTTCTGTTTGCAAAACACGGCGCGAAATTAGCATTGGTTGGGCGAAACGCCAAGAACCTACAGGATGTAGCGGACAGGTGCGAGCGAGAAAAGGGCGTCAAACCCTTAGCTATCGTGGCAGACTTGGGCACTGATGAAGGCTGTGAGAAGACGGCTAAAGACACTTTGGCTCATTTCGGAAGGTAGGTGTACATTAAAAAATAGTTTTTCAATACTGATTAATACTTAATACTCGTATGTCTTTTGGAATTTGCTTCTTCTAAAGTGATTGGATTAATGCAATTTAATGTTATTACTCCATTTTTCACCATATTTCAATTACCTCTGGGTTTGCTCTTGTGTCTAAGACCTGGGGTGGTTGCTATTCAGACGGGTTTGGGACCCTATCACCCAGTTAGGGTTGTATTGTCGCCTTTTACGACGTGACGGCAGTAGGGGTTATTTACTTCGCAATTGCACGGAAACGGATTGAATCGAGACGGAGTCCCTGCACGGATCTAGGTAACCTTAAACATTATCTACTGTTTCACACTTTGTTTGGCATCCTTCGTAGTGAGACTGCCGCCAGCAAGCATCATGGCATAAAAGCTGCTCGAGATGTCTGAGAGCCAATTAACTAACGCTGTCCAGTGTAATATCCTTACTAATATTATAAACGCGAAAGTTTGTATGTATGTTTATTACTCTTTCACGCAAAAACTTTACATTAATATAGCTTATACATTAGAATAACACATAGGCTATAATTTATAAAGATATTGTGTGAATTGTCCAAAATATAACGATAGTGAGCTATTCTGACGTGCGCTGCAAAAACCGTTCGAGTTACCTACATGTATATAATGTATAATGGAAATATTTACCTTAAATAGTCCTAAAAAAGCCCAGCATATCTTATGTGTAAGCCATTATCTCCAAGATAGTGAACCATAAATACAGTAAAAGTTAATAATTTATTTTTAATGCACATTTGATAGTAACAACAATTTAGCAGTTGATAACAATTCTTCTAACTATATCTTCTACTAATCTAAAACTGTAAAACTTACCCCATCCGAGATTGATGAAGTGACAAATTTTGATTTTGGTGTTAATTTGTGCTTCACTTGATTTTTATGTAGTTCAGCCCTATAATTCATTTTGTTCGGCTTAAGTTTTGACCACATTTTACACAAATACCGAAGTTCACCGGGTCTGTTATAAATATGAACGTAACTCTGTCTGTTAAGTTTTAATTTTGATGAATTTCGGTATTATAATAGAGATAGATTGGACCTTGGAGAAGAACATAGGATTTTTTTAAATTATATGGCAGAACAACGTTTGCCGGGTCAGCTAGTGTTAAATATTATTTGTTTCAGATTGGACGTCCTCGTGAACAATGCAGCTGTGGGCGCGCGCACGAACATATTGCTAGCGAACATGGAGACTTTCGATAGGGTCTTTAATGTCAACATTCGTGGGGTTTACAATCTAACGAGATTATTAGTTCCAGCTTTGATTGAGACTAAAGGAAACATTGTGAACGTATCGAGCATTATGGCGACTATGGTCACAACTGGAAACCTACCCTATAGTCTATCTAAGGTGATGCTTTCTTTCTTGCCCTTTATTATCTAGGTAGGACTTATCCAGCGGCAGATCTAGTATCTAAAAGTTGCAGCCTAATTGTAGCTCTGAAATACTTATATTTTATATTGTTTGTCTATGGTTTGTATAGATCCGAATTTCAATTCCGAGTCCATTTATGTTGAGTTCAATCCAAACAATAAATGTTTCCGTCACTCCGAATATATTTCGATGCCACAGAGTACTGTTGGATCTACAAATTCTGCTTTACCAGAATATGCCAAAACCATAAAATGAACAATGTTATCAGAGATAGAGAATCTTATAATCGAGAAATGGAGTTTTCTTTTAGGGCTGTCATGAAAAACAAAACCTGAATGAGTTCTATTTTTATCCTTTGTATATAATGAGTATAATATGTTCATATACATTCTTACAGCAATCTTTAACTATAGATGAATTATTATAACAATTAAAAAGAGTAAATCAACCACAATTATTTTTGATCCGATGTCCTGAGGAAATAAGGACACTTAAGTATTATTGGAATTACTTTATTAAAAAATTAGCGTATCTATATGTACTGTGCCTTACGAAAAGTATGTAAAATAAATATATGTATATATATTTATTAAGCTATTTTGTTATTTGCAGGCTGCTTTGGACCATTTCAGTCGTTTGTTGGCTTACGAACTAGCCCCTAAAGGAGTGCGTGTTAACGTTGTCAGTCCAGGAATAACTGTAAGAATCAAATCTAACTTTTTATTTGGCTTATTTATTTGAAACATTACATTGTTATTCACTAACCCATGTAGTTCCTAGACTGCAGATAAAAATGATATCCAGAAGAAGTATTCCAATTTCTTTCGTAGGAATAACTAGGAATTCATGAGCAATCCACTCTAGTTATCCTAAAATCATCCTAGTTGTGATGAGTGATTAAATTCGCATGGTCATATAATTCTAAGGGAAGAATGCATGAAGGTTAGACCTAAGAGAAGATGAATAGATTGCATAAGAAAAGGTATGGCGAAAATGTATGGCTAACAGAGGAGAGCGGAATGAGAGAACTTGTTGTGTCGACCCCATTAATGTGAGACAAGAGCAGGAAGAAGTAGAATATTTATGTGTAAATTTTAAGTTATTTTACGTCCTTCTAGATTAGCACATTCGTCCAGCGTCTAACAGGATACACGGACGAAGAGTATCAGACATGGCTAAAAAGCGCCGAAGCGACGATTCCAATGAGGAAGGCCTGCACTGGCGAAGACTGTGCGAACATGATTGTCTTCCTGGCCAGCAACAACTGTCCCCTGGTCTCCGGAGTCACTGTTCCCGTGGACGGGGCTTTACAATTCGCAGGGTCTGGCAACAGTGAGATTCTGAAAGACCAAGTCAAGTAGACGTGAAAGCTGTATAAGAAATTCCAATTTAGGATACAAATACTTTTTGTTAAACAGGTTATATAAATATTACCTAAATAAATATTTTTTTTGTAGTACTCTCTAATTATTTTTATATATTCAAAGCAAACCTTTCCTTTGTCTTAGAAAATGAGGAGCAATAATAAAATATTGTGGTAGATCTACCTGGATGAAAGCAGTTACCTTTTTTTATTGCTGTAGGACAGCAGACAGGCTGACGGCCCGCTTTGAATTTAGCAGTTACCATCGCCTATGGGTGTTTGCAACGCCAGTGGCATCATGAACACGCTGCTGTCCCATAAGGGTACAGGAACAACACAAGGTTATTATGGCGGCATACTTAAGACCAAAGGTGGTCGCCATCCAGACGGGCTTGAGGCCCTACCACGTAGGGTGGGTTGTTTTGTCGCTTTTTACGACAGGCCGACCCCGGCCGCAGAGGTTAGTATTCTTTCTCCGCCCCTGCACGAATAGCTCATTTAAGCTTCTCATTTAAAGGTTGCAATAATAAAAAGTATTATTGATTGTCATAATATTTTCAACACGTTATGCTAATTTTACGTAAACAGTCTGACATTATCATTTCGTGCAAACAAAGTTTCCGTTATAATTTGCACACAAATCCTGTTACGATGCTTAGAACGAAAATATTCGTTACTTAAACCTGTTACGACCACTTGAAGGTCAACCGCTGTCTACAAAACTGGAACTAACTGGAGTAAGCCTGATTGATGCCATCAAATTGAAACTAGCTGTCTTTTTGTGATTTTTGAAAACATTTACAAATAGCTGATTAAAATAAAGGTTGTATACTTCTATAGGACGTGTATGGACGGGAGATTCGCAATAAAAATCGTAAAGTATACATGAAAATATTAAGCTGCAAATAAATGCACCTAGACTCCTAGATACAATGAAAGGTGAATAAACATTACCTACGTACGTTGCTTATACAATGAGGTCCGTACTTACCAATTAAATTACTTAATAGTTACGGAAGGACTTCCGGACACCAGCTATAAGAGTGACCTGAAATGTGCCACGTGATCGGTGGGTCGCGTTTATCCGTGGGACAAGGCATAGACGATAGGAGGACAGCGGGACTTTTTTAGTATGTAGTCGTTGAAGGCCATCTTTCCCGGTGTCCCACGTACCCTGGTTCGGGGAAACTCGTCAAAACTCATCATAAAAGACATCAACTCTTCGAAAATAAAAAAAAATACCTGTTGGACATGATTTATTAACAAGAATTTGCATTTCTCATATATTTTTCTCTGTGCAAGGGCGGAGTAAAAATACCTCTGCGGGCGGGGTCGGCAAAGCTACGTGGCAGGGCCCCAAGCCCGTCTGGATGGCAACCACCCATGGTCTATGAGTATGCCGCCATAATAACCTTGTGTTGTGTTCAGTAGCATGTTTGCGGTGCTCTTGGCGTCGTAAACATCCATAGGCGATGGTATTTGTTGAATACTAATTTCCCCTCGGGGAACCCATCAGATGATAGAACATAAGCACATCTAAAACTTTAAATAGCTGAAAGAAGTCTAATTTGAAAATTGTGTTAGGTACTTTGTATTGATAGGCCTGTCCTTTTATACGGATGTGAAGCGTGGCCGTGGGGGTGTCGGAGCGACACAAGCAGGTACTGCGAGTCACGGAGATGAATATATTGCGGTGGATGTGTGGAGTAACGCGGAAGGACCGCATTAGGAACTATCGCATTTGCGGCGGCCTTCATGTCCGTGACATTGCGGATAAATTGCAGGAGTGTTGCCTTCGCTGGTATGGCCACGTTTTACGGCAACCAGCTACTTAATACGTGGGAATCAAATGTCTGGCCATGCCGCCACCGCAGGGCCCCGGCAGGAGGGGTAGACCCAAAAAGTGCTTGCTTGACGTCGTAGGAGTTGATATACATGCCAATGGACTGACCACCAGAGATGCCGAAGATCGTGCGAAGTGGAGAAGAAAAAGTCGGAAAGCGGGAGTTTGGGCTGCAACCGGGACTCAACGCTAGGATGAAGATGATGACTTTGTATTGTTAGAATCCTTTGACGCGCACCATTTTGCGATCCACTATACTAAATAAGGCATTGCTTTTTACACGCTATTTTAGAGTAACAAAGGGCACAATGGCAAGTGTCAGGAAGGCACTTGGATTAACTCACTTGACTGAATTTTTGAAACATTTTTGAATTATAGTGACATGAGAACTGCCGAGTGACGTGGCCGGTTTTTCATATATGTGATGTATTCAATTTGATTTCGCATGCATGTTAATGGTATTTTTAATATAACTATTGTTTGCACATAAAGAATTGGAGAGTGTAGGTTTTGCCCGCAACCGAAATAAGGCGGTGTTGGGGTTCAACGGACAACGTAGCCTGTACTTTTCTATCCTGCTAAGTGTATTCCATTGTTCAAATATTTTGTCGTATATTTCAAAAATTAAATAAATATGTACCTTCTTTCGATTTGAAACATAACAGAGAAGACGTCCTAGAATAATAATTATCATTTATTTTGGAAATGTCATCCATAGATTGTTATTGGGATAGCTACAAAGTTCTTAACAGTAGGTATTGTTTGTAATTCCTCCGTGTAGGGGCGGAATTAGTATTCTGACCGCTGCGGCCTGGGTCGCGGCAAGGCGACAAAACAACCTTAGCTACGTGGTAGGGCTACAAGCCCGACTGGTTGGCAACCACCTCTGATCTATATGTATACCGCCATAATAACATTGTGTTGTGTTCTGGTATTAGTAATCTAGGTTCCAGTACCCCTTTGTGGACGACAGCGTGTTCGTGGTGCCCTTATCGTCGCAAACATCCATAGGCGACGGTAAAGCCAGCAATGAAAAATCTAGATTAATTAATTAAATTATTTATTCTAGACCTATAACTACCTAATGTACAAACAACTGTCGTTGGATAGGGTAGGTCGTAGACCGTCAGATCTCACAGCAATAGTTCGAAGGCTGGTTACGGTCATCTTCACTAAGATTCGGGAACAAAAGTGTTGTTAGGTTCCGCCCCTGATCAGTTAGGCGGAATTGTGAATTGTTGGCTGGATGTTGTAAGGTCACGCATATCATGCAGCGGATGGTGATTTTTTATATATACATATAAAAATATACTTATTTTGGTGCGTGCAAAAAATTAAAAAAGCGCCGACTGCAAAAAAGTGACACGATGAAGTTAGCTGGTAACTAAAGTTTCTGTTACTCTCAAGCTTCTATAAAATCTCGTAACTATATTCACATTAGTTTCACAAATATTCATAAATCTACAACATATGTTTCATGTCCAGTGCCGGATTAACCATAGATAGATAGATAGATAGATAATTCTTTATTGTTCACCACACAATTTTACAGAAAAAAAGACATAAAAAGAAGTAGGTAATAGTACAACATAGTGAGCAAACGGCGGTCTTATCACTAAATAGCGATTTCTTCCAGACAACCTATCAGAAATATTTAAAGTAGTAGTACAAGGCGGTGCACAATAGACATAGAAATCAAGATAGTAAATATTATACAAAAAAAAAAACTAAATTAATCTAACATACAATAGCAATACAATGAAGCATACACATGACGATGCAGTTTATGACTTTAGGTAATGGTCATTAACCAAGTTTTTAAAAATGGCAAGTGATTTTGCTTTTCTAATATCCAGAGGGAGGGAGTTCCAAATTTGGACAGCCTGTACTGCAAAGGAATTAGAAAAGAATGTCGAAGAGTGTACAGGGGTCTGTAAGAGCAAGTTTTCATTAGAGCGCAGAGAGCGGGAGTGAGTTGTATAAAGAAATTTAAAACAATCCTTAAGGTAAGGAGGTGAAGAAGGAATAAACAATATTCTATAGAGTAAATAGAGAATGTGAGCATTCCGGCGAAGCGAGATGGGCAACCACTTGAGCTTTTGGCGATATTCAGAAATATGGTCATATTTTCTTAAACCAAATATGAACCTAATACCAACATTTTGAAGACGTTCCAGCTTCAATAGTTGCTCTTGGGTAAGATTAAGATAGCAGACATCGGCGTAGTCAAGGATAGGGAGTAATAGAGATTGAACAAGTTTTATCTTAGTGGCAAATGGAAGAAAGTTTTTGAGCTTTTTAAGAGAATTATAAGAAGCAAAAATTCTACGACTTAATTCTGTTATGTGCGGCTGCCAACATAGTTCTTTGTCAAAAGTTACACCAAGGTTTTTTATCTTATCACTAATAGCAATCTGCATACCATCAAATGTGATATTGGGAAGAAGAGATGCATCTAATTTAGAAATCAGCCGTGAACTACCAATGATGATAGACTGTGTTTTTAAGGGATTTATATTTAAGCCATAGGAAATACTCCATTCAAGAATTTTACGTAAATCATCATTGGTAGTTCTGATGGCGTCATGTAATTTATCCCTAGGTACCTGAGTATAAATTTGCAAGTCGTCTGCATAGAGATGATAGGAAGAATATAGGTTACAAGAGATTGAATTTATGAAAATGGAAAATAAAAGAGGAGATAAAACGCCGCCCTGCGGGACTCCAGCAGTGAGGTCCTGCCAAGATGAAAATGTATCATCTAAGCGTACCCGTTGCCGGCGTCCAAACAGGTAACTCTGAAACCAATCAATAACTGTTGGAGACATGTTGAAAGTACGAAGAATTCCTATGAGAATATCAAAGTCTACATTATTAAAAGCACTACTGAAGTCCAGCAGTGACAGAACCGTTACCAAGCCATTGTCCATTCCTTGACGGATGTCATCGGTAATTTTCACCAGAGCAGTTGTTGTACTATGCCCTGGACGAAAACCAGATTGCAAAGGATTCATTAAGGAGTAAGTATTGATAAAAACAGTAAGTTGATTATGAACTAAACGCTCCAAGACTTTAGAAAGAAAAGGTAGAATAGAAATAGGACGATACTCAGAGAAGGATGAAGGGTTTGGTTTTTTGGGTAAAGGAATAACCTGAGCTTCTTTCCATGAGGAAGGGAAAATACTGGTGGATACAGAGTAGTTAAGTATGTGGGAAATAATAGGAGAGATAATATCAAGAATGGGCAAGATCATGTTCCGGCTGATACCATCACTGCCGACTGCCTTTGAAGTTATTGATTTTATCGCTCCTTCAACATCACAACTAGTAAATTGATTAAGAAGAAATTGTGGATTAGGAGAAGTTGGAAAAGTAGATAGAGAGTTAATAGTGTTTGATTTTATCATCGTATCAAGAGCTGAAGTAGCAGCAAAATGCTGATTTAGAAGATCTAAATTTAATTGATAAGAATTTGGAACTGGTGCAGTTTTTCCAACTCCTAAAGATTTCAGGAATTTCCATACCTTACTGGGATTATTATTTTCAACTGATTCATGAATAAATCGGCGTTGTGCATTCCTACAAGCTCTATTACATTTCATCTACAGAGCGGGTCAGGAGTGCCGCCTGTTCTTGGAGAGCACACAACGACTCCATGACAAATTTCTTGAAAACAGTAAAGTCTGCAGCCAGAGAATTAATGTTATATGTCGAAGCGTTACCTTTCTTAAGTTCGCTCTCGAAGGATTCCATCCTCTGGTTAAACATAGCGGATAACTGTTTTACTGCATCCATCGTCAATGGGTAATTTCACTGTTTATTGCACTGTTTGTAGTGAGAAGAATTTAATTATAGGAAAATATAGCAGGTAAATGCAAAAGTATATTTTTAGCACTTATACATAATTAGTAATGTTTAAATTTATATTAAATAACTATAAAATTTACAGAGCTACTTTACAATACATCTTAATATTTCGCGATCTACCGCCGAAAAAAAAAGACCATACAGCAAGAGTAGCAATTGCTACAGGCCCCGCGCAAAAGGGGGCCCCGCATATTTAAACCCGCTCATCTTGGCCTGAGCGTAATTATTAAATGAAACTTATTAACACGTGGTAACATAATATATTGAATTTATTTTATTTCACAAAAAGGTGAAACGTTACATCTTTTGCTACTAACACAATCTACGTCATACAATCGGTAACCCCCATTATTTCCTTAGCGAAAATAAATAAGAATTTCAAACGATTTATTGTTTGTGCACATGTTACAAAAAGTCGCTCGTATAAATGTGAAGAATTTTAGTCGGTCCGATAATGAGCTTAGAGCTCATTATCGGGTCGCGGGCCGACTCAAATTCTCCTGTTGACTGAAGACACCACATCAGCAAAGTAACCAATTGCAAGATCATATCCGACGAGACTGTCACTGCACAACACCGTCTTCATGTCATGGACCTCTGCGTGAAGCCCAAAGACAAACGTGTTGAGCGCTTCAATTGCCGAATCAAGCGGTGGCTACTTGATGAAGTCACGTCGCAGGAGCTCGCTTGAGCCATCGGCAACAAGTGCATTGGTGATGTAGTTTTTACGTTGGTGCTGTAGTTTGAGGTATGGAAGCAGACTTGCGCCCAGGTGCGGGGTCCTTTGAAAATATTTGCTACGAGCTCCGTGTTTGCTTAATCCGGCACTGTTTATATCAGTGGAGATAAAAAATATATTTATTCATTAATATAATATATGTGTCTGTGAATCTAAATTAGATATGGTGGTGAATGGTAGGCCATTGTAAATAATTGTGATAAAAGTGACTTTTATCTTAAAAACCCTTTTATGTGCATTCATACATTTGAGGATAATTGTCGGCAAGTATTCTTTTTATTTTATTAAATTATCATTTCTTTTACAAACAAACCGTTGTGGCATACGAAACCTGTAGCTGTTTTTGTTTCGTTATATCAAAGGTCAAAGGTCATCAAAATAAAAGGTCATCAAAGAAGTATAACCTCTTTCATACCACACGCAAGTTTGTTTTTTATAGCTGGAGTTAGGTAAGTTGGCAGACATAGCTGGAGTCAGTTGATAGCAAATGGTTGCCATCGGTTATGGTCTTTTGCAATACCAGGGGCATTGCCAACATCACATATCTTGCTGCAATTGGAAAAACTCAGATGGAAGCTCATTCCAACTCTGTGGAGTAGGCATACATGTACAAAAAGAGGCTCCTGAAACTGGAGATAAACGCCCAGTTGATGGTGGACATTGCGATGGCTGAAAGACGACTGAGGTACAGCTACTGAGAACATTCCCTATTGTGCAAACGGTAGAATAAGTAGACATAGTCTTCGTCTTCGAAGACCAATTGAAATAAGTACAGCGCCATCTTGTGTCAAATAGTACAAATAATTCGGTAAAATCACGGAATAAATATTTTTACAAAATTTTACACAGTGCCATCTAGTATCAAGAAGATAAATTATATTTGATCGGTAGTTACTAGATGGCGTTATACGATAGTTAGTTTAATACTAACCTCTGCGACCGGGGTCGGCCTCTCGTAAAAGGCGACAAAACAACCCACCCTAGCTACGTGGTAGGGCCTCAATCCCGTCTGGATGGCAACCACCCATGGTCTATGAGTATGCTGAGTATGCCGCCATAATAACCTTGTGTTGTGTTCCGGCATTAGTGACTCAAGTTCCTGTACCTTTATGGGACAGCAGCGTGTTCGCGATGCCACTGGCGTTGCAAACACCCATAGGCGACGGTAACTGCTAAATTCTAAGCGGGCCGTCAGCCTGTCTCTTGTCTTACACCAATAAAAAAACCAAGTACCTACATACAAAAAAGCGTGTTAAAAAGAAGACCCATATCTGTGTTGATTGGCAGCGCTGACGTCTGCCTGAAACTCAATACAGTTAAAAACAGGAATCAGTGTTTACAAAACGTATTTTGTCTTGTTTCGTTGAATGTGGCTTTGTTACTACAAAAACATTCTAGAAACAGCTACTTGGAACGATATCAGCTTACAAACAACTGTTTTCCTTTACACGTTCAAAAATCTTTTTATGTTATTGACTTTACTAAATGACAATATGGTAAAACTTGCGAGTAATGAAGTTTGTATTTCTTTAAAGAAAATACACACAGGTATAATCCGAAGACTGCAACATTTTTTCATAAACAAATTTCTATTTCGTTATTCCCCTGAGCAAGTTCAAACTATAAACTACAATACATGCTTATTGAAATGAAGTCTAACATAGACGTTTAGTGTTTGGCGCACATTATTAGCTCTTGATATAAATAAATCTGTTTAATCTCGCTAATACAATGCTTGATAATAGAAAAACATAAATCATATAAAAACTATAATGTTACATGTATATTTAACTTAAATATATATTACAACAAAGATTATTCTAATCTAATTAAAACGTTATATCAATCTAATAAGAAATATATAGTTCTTAAATGACAAATATTACAATTATTCTAGTCATCACAAAACTTTTTAAAAATTAGACTTGGAATATTCTACGGGAACCTAGATTTTTTTATTGCTAAGTGTTTAGGCTTAAATGGAGATAATAGTTTAGAAAAACAGACCGTCAGGATAGATGGACGGAATAAACAAGGGTTTTGTACTCACAGTTGTTTCACCACATTAGACATCACTTCACCAATTTTGAGTTCTATTTGTCTTTATTTTGCCCGCGGGACTTGATATGCACAGTTTTAATATTAATTAGGATATTTTTTGGTGGCAGACGCTCGCACCGCCGCACACGCTATTGAGATTCTAGGTGTCGCGTCGATCGATCGGTTTTGACGGTTTGTCTTGCCGCGAAGATTCAAAGGGAGGAAAGTGGAAGGATTTAGGATTAACAAGCTTGTCACTAAGTAACAGCAGATAGGTTGACGGCCCACTTAATGGTAAACTGTTACCGTCGCCAACGAATGTTTGCGACGCTAGGGGTACCGCGAATACGCTGATGTCTAGGTCACTAATGCCGGGGTACAAGTTTATAATAACGCATCCTTATAGACCAGGGTTTGTTGACATCCAGAAGGGCGTGGAACTTTACTTGCTAGTTAGGATTGTTTTATCACTTTTTAAGACAGACCCACTCCGGCCGCAGGGGTCAGTATTTAAGAATACTAGTATTACATAATACGGAGTAGGCTCGGCCCCTTCGCCCTTGCATGGAGAAGATATAAAGATTTACACCGTTTCACAATATGTTTTAGTTGGAAGGAAACTCTTACCAACACTAACATCATCTTACCTAATAATTACAATTCATCACTATTGTAAGTATGTTCATCACTTGTGCGTTCTTGTCAAGATACACTAGGCCACCAACCTTGAGGTCATAGGTTTAATTCCCATATCGATATAACAGATTTCAGGTTTTCTCACCTAATGTGAATATTATAATCGCCACGTACCGACAGCGAAGGAATAAAACAAATGATAAAACTCTTCACAATTTCTAAAGTATCAAAACTGTTTATTTAAAAGAAATGTTTTCTTAAAAAGAGTGGTATGTTGTGTACGGTAGCCTAGTAATACGATAGGGTAGTATCCCGAACCCGCCATACGACTCCCGTTAGCTCTCTAATGAGCCGAGGCCCACAAAATATACCCATTTTACTTTGGTGCTATTTTTTGATTCACTATATTTATACATATATGTATGCCTTATAAAGATTACTTTCAAGTAATTCTATAGAATTGCTTAAAAGTAATCTTTATAAGGTTGCCGGTTGTTTCCTAAGTTGACACTTAGATTCCAGGGTTCCCTGTTAAGTACCTCAGAGTTACCTCCACTTATGTTTCTTGTCCTAATGACATATTATGTAGGGTTGCCAAATATTTTCCAACTTCCACTCTGCTCTGTTAGCCGTCATTTCGATATTCCCCCCCTTTCTTCGCCATATCTTTTACGCAATCCATCTATCTTTTCTTTGGTCTCATTTCTAGTATTTTCATTGTTATATGGTATTCTTTTTCCTATGCATCATTTTTTATCCGTGCAGGGGCGGAGAAAGAATACTGACCTCTGCGGTCGAGGTCGACCTGTCTAAGGCGACAAAACAACCCACCCTAGCTACGTGATAGGGCCCCAAGCCCGTCTAGATCGCTACCACCTTTGGTCTTAAGTATGCCACCATAATAACTTTATCTTATGTTTTGGCATTAGTGACCTAAGTTCCTGTACCCTTATGGGACAGCAGCGTGTTCGCGATGCGATCTTCGCGATCTTAGCATTCGCAACACCGCAGCATATAATTTCCTCTTTCGACAAGTAATTTTCACAAGAAATACTTAGATGAAATGTAATTCGCTAAATTTGGTACAAACAAATATGTCAGGCCTAAGACACCGCGACATCTAAAGGAAAAGGAAAGAAGTTTAGGTAAATATTATTCGAATTTTTCAATCTACCTTATATAATAAATATTTCGCATAATAAAAGCACATCAATACCCTATCAGATGTTGTATTAATCCTTCATTAAAAGATAACCGCATTAGCGGCGCCTTTCTTTAACAAAAAGTCTCAAAGAACAGGGAAGGTTTCAAAGGGCATCAAAAACGCAACGAAGCCATAGAATATTGGAAGAAGTCAGAAGTTAAGATTTATACGCAAAGCCACTGAAAACAGGTCAACACCCCTACTCTCTAACTCTAGATGTATGTATTAACTCTACTTATTTCATATGCCTGACCCATCCTTTCCCCGCCTTCTTCTTACACCCTTTCTTCGAGCATTCACTATTTAATTACTTCTAGATCGTAAGTAATAGTTGCAAACATCCAATGGCTTTGTCTCCCATTAAGCACACCATAAGCCCGTCTGCCGCACTTCTGCGATGAAATCCCAAGATTGTAATATCGAATAAGTCCATAAGACATGTGACTGCAAAGAATGCATCTCACCTCTGTACTCTGTTATTTTTGTGACGAAGGGTCATGTTACTTGGCCTACAATCAAAGGGTTATATGATATAGTATTGTTCGTTTAGTTTTCACGCGTCTATTGAGCCAGTCAGGGGAATAAGGAGGCATGTATTGGCTAAATAAGGCTGCTTTAGAGCCATTCGATTATGTCAGGTAGGCTGTAATTTTAAACTGTCTTCACTAATAATAAAGGATGTGTGGTTTTGTACTTAAGTAAGTGGAGTCCTTGCCAAAGGCAGGTAGTAATCTGGACCCTGAGGTTCTCCAGAGAATACTTCCGTGTAACGTCTTGCTCTGTTATGTATATGTGACATTCTGTTCATGAATTTATTATCCATTAATGATATAAAAAAAAATTAAAAACATTAAAGTTAGTAAAAGTGAAAAATCCCTACCACTCCGTTGTATTGGCAGTAGAACCGCAGAAAGGAGTAAGAACTACTACGCATACTGTAGTGAAGATTTTATTAATATATCTATTGTATATAAAACTTCAGAATCTGCGTTGAACTCCTTCTGAACTGATTCAATGATTTTTTTGTGATGACTGAATCTTCTGATGGCTTTACAATTCACAAACGTAAAAACATCATTAGTGTTACGTAAATTAACCATTGTAATATAAAAAATTACACAACAATGTTATCCTCAGAACAAAGTAAACTAAACGCTAAGCCCTCGGAGGTTCAAGTCCGTCTCATGTGATAATTAAAGAATAAGACTGTGGCAAATGCTTTTCCTTTCTAAAGGCTGAAGGGCTTTCGAAAACCTTTTAATACGAAACTACGCATCCTGTCCAAAGGTAGGATGGTACCGGCATTCATCATAAAAAGGATGAATTAAAAATTAAATATGAATTAAGAAATAGGTTTATTAATTCCTATTTCTTTATTTAATATAATATTTTGATGTCCAAACACCGACAAGGGACGAAACAAAGGTTCCATATATCTTTAGCGCAGGAGAGGAAGTGTTAAAGTAACACGACACTTGTTTTCCGCCGCACGAGGAGGGTTGCTCGCTGATCAAACGCGCCGACAGCAGACCACGCCCACCTTGCACGCACACACGCCTAAATAACCCTTTCTTTGCCAATCCCATTGTAAATTACGGTTTTTTATTTCGTATTTCTTAAGATGTATGTAAAATACTAAAAAGAACAACTGAAGATTTGCTTCTAGTGGATAAACAAAGTTCATTGTGAATATCATAGTGCTATAAGTTATTTATCTATTTATTGTCAACTATGATGTTTGAAAAGGGCTTATGACCTCTTTTACACATCTAAAGTTCTTGTTGTAACATAATTGTCATTCTCTGACAAGAGAATAAGATTGTGAGGAAACCCGTGTGTAACCCATCAATCCATCGTGGATAACATATACTTATAAATTTCTAAACAAAATTTCCTTTATTTTCAATTCAAAAATCTGTATAGTATCAGGATGAAAGGTTTGTAGTTTATAATTTATACGACCAGTGTTAATTATTATTAGCAAGCGTGATCGCTACTTTATTATAAAAAAAATGGGAATATTCAACTTCATTTACACGAACATTTAATACAATTTTAGTAAAGTTCTAGTGTTGTGATGTTGTAGAATATCTAGAATGTTCCATCGGGTGGTTTATATAAAAACTACTCAAGAATTTATACCACGGAGTCGAGACTCGAGTGATCTGAGCACTTGAACAAGCTTTAGAGTCACTTAAACGCATACATCTTGCTTATTTAATAAAAAAAATAACAATTTTCATGATTACCGTGCAGTTGAATTTATCCGTGCAGAGGCGGAGAAAGAATACTACCCTCAGCCTGTCGTAAAAGGCGACAAAACAACCTAACCTAGCTACGTGGTAGGGCCTCAAGCCCATCTGGATTGTGACCATCTTCGGTCTAAGTATACCGCCATAATAACCTTGTGTTGTGTTCCGACATTAGTGACCCAAGTTCCTGTACCCTGATGCGACAGCAGCGTGTTCGTGATGCCACTGGCGTTGCAAACACCCATAGGCGACGATAACTGCTAAATTCTAAGCTGGCCGTCAGCCTGTCTGCTGTCCTACAGCAATAAAAAAGATTAAATGTTCATTATTATGAATTGGTTTACATAAACATGTTACAAAGTGAATTAAAATGTATTAATAATTACGTAAATTTTCATTGTGTAAACAAAAACTGTGTTTTGTTCGTTCATTCAACTCAGAAATTAATCAAAAACAACACTGTCATATCTAAAATTCAAGTATCGAGAAACCAAACTTATGGAACATTAATCAACACGTCATTCATTGCATTATTAGGTGGTTACAGTTTGTGATGTTTTAAAATGTAACTTAGGATTGCTTTACTTGATCTTGATCATAAATACACATTGAATTAAAGTATACGCCATATTGTATGCGCCATTTACACGTGACAACATATTTATAGGAATTGCAATCAAGATGCAATGCAAGCGCAGCGTCAACTGTATTGAATACAATTATACATATGTAAAAATATACCTTATTACTTATCTGATAGGAAAGTAATTGCCATGAACCATTCATTCTGTAAGTTATATTTTACATTCAATAGTAAATCATAAGTAAAGTAGTTAAGGTGGAAATCAAAAGATTTCGCAGTTTCTATTTCTCAAAGATGTGTAGGCTATGAATTGTTATAAGATTTTAAGACTTGTGCCTTTTAAATAGATTATATTTTAACTTTATAATGTACTTCGAGAAGTTTTAATAAAATAAATTGTCTCCGATTTTTACTGATACATTTACACCTTGTAAAGGCCGGAGCACATTGAGTTTTATTACTCTGTGTGATTTAGGGGCGGCCTGTCGTAAAGACAAAACAACCCTAGCTAGATGGAAGCTATTGGGCTTTAAGCCCAACTGGATGTTAACCACTCCTGGTCTATAAGTATATGTTATTTTTACTGAGGTTTTCTCAGCGCGGTACGATATGGGGTTCTTCAAAAAAGGCGTTATGAAATTTCTTCGAGGCCGGCAGCGCGTCGGTAATACCTCTGGTTTTGCAAACGTCCATAGGCAACGGTGACCATCTGCCAGAGTGGGCCGTCTGCCTGTCTGCTGAACTACGTTTTACGTTATGATAACCTTATGATGCGATCCGGCATATGCACCTAGATTCCATTTCCCCTACGCGGACGGCAACGTGTTAACGGTGTCCCTGGCGTTACAAACATGGCGACAGTAACCGTTTATTATTAAGTGGGTCGTCAGCCTATCTGCTATTCCACAACTATAAAAAAAATATTGATATTAGAATCAATGTGTATCGATTTCTTTGTTTCCACCCATATCGATTTGTTTAGATTAGGTTCATAGTATGAAGCAAATTCTATTATTATTAGGACTGGAATTCATATTTCACCACTGTTTTTTTTGTTTATGCAGTATGTTTATTGAATTGTTAAGTATTCTTTTATTGAAAATTAAAATAACCATCTTTTGTCTTGTAATTAATCGAAGCTCAGGCGTAATAAAAATATGTTTCTTCTTCTTACTGTCCTTAAACCAATTTATATGGAGTCAGCACAGCATGTTTTCTCCTTTCAAGCACCTCTTGAATCTCTGGATTCTTTAGTACAAAAAGGAAAAAACATCGTCTGAGCCTAGCCGTTGTTAATCTATCAATATGCGTCGAGCCTAACGGAAAGCGGCGTTACTAAAAGGATTATATGAAGATATAAATATCGCGAGCCGTGATTATAATAATTTGAATAATAATATTGTAATAATAATGAGCCGCCGCCGATGTGGACGCCTCTCTGATTTATCGTATTCGACACAGCAGTTTATGATACTCGTTGGGATATCGTTGGTAATTATTGATTCAAGTGTTTGACTGATGAGTTAATATTGTATGCTTAAACATTAAAGTTGTATCAAAGCGAAGATCCCACCGATGGCAAATACATTTTATGACACCTTAAATTATTAAAAATATTCTAATCATATTCCAAGTTGCGTCAGGAGCTTTAACTTTGAAGCCTGAGAAGACACTATTCAATAATATTACATGATAACTTCAGAGTGCCTTTAAAACTATATCATCGTCATACACAATTGACTGGTTGATGCCCTCTCTTACTTTATTTACTTTTGCTTAGGTAGAGAGGCATAAAAACAACTAACATTGATTCATCCACTATTTATAAATACATATATAAAATACTTATAAATACCTTTTATTGAAAAACAACAATAAAATAAAATGATTAACCAATGCAACCATTGTTTCCATGCTTTTAATAGAAATATCCTTTAAAAAGCACACATAATCGATCAACTTGAAAACAAAGGTTTCGTTCTAAGAAGTTTGGCAATTCTTTTGTTGTACTCACGCCTAGAATTTGGTACATTGTTCTAGGATGAACAATAGTAAACAGTATTAGGCCACAATAGGCCACCGCTGGCCGCCACTGTGTGGCCTCAGCACAACAATACGTCAAAATTATTTCAATTTTAAGTAAAAAAAACTTTCTTCAATGTGAAATGCATAATATATTTTGTTCACGGTCGTAAAAACAACTGTCTTACATTTTTGTTTTGGTTTTAATTTAATACATAAACAGAACTGCCCATTGTATCACTCTAACTAATTTTCCTTGTACATAGATTTAACTGGTGAACAATAAATAATTTTCATTTCATTATTTTTGGTCTCGGGGAAAAACCTTTTTGACGAGTTCCCACGGCCTGGTTGACCAAGGTATATGTGGGACTCCGGGAAAAATGTTCGGCAATCCGACTATCTACCAAAAACCCCGCTGTTCTCCTATCGCCTACGCCCGGGCCCATAGATATGTGGCCTGCCGATTTGGTGGCCCGGGCTGGTGCCGGTCCGTTCATTGTATCAGGGCGGGCTTCTTCCATGTGTTTAGCGTCAGGGGTCAGGGTTTCGTCCCCCTGGCGCTCTCTTTATTAGCTCTAAGGAGTTAAGAGGAGCCGTGGAACAGCACGCGGTCCTCACTTTCGCAGCCATAGTGCGGGCGGCGGATCCTCCCCCGAGGGGTCGTCCGCGGCCGCATTCCTACGGCGGCCGGAGGTCATTAAATGCCCTCCAGAGCCGACGATGTGGCCTGCGTTGGCGGGAGGAGCGTGTGGTGGAGCGTGACGCTCCTCGCACCACGCTGGGCACATGGCGACAATGTGGTCAACCGTGTCCTCCTCGTCGCCCACGCCACAATGGTGGCACTCCGACGGTGCCTCCCGCCCTATGCGACACAGGTACCTCCCGAAGCAACCGTTCCCCGAGAGGATCTGCGTCAGGCCGAAGGTTAGGGCACCGAGGCGCCTTTCCGTCCATTCAGCCAGGACGGGCCTCACCACCTCTATGGTGGCAAGATCCGCGCTGGGGTGCGCAAGACACTTCTTCCACTCCGTTCATTTCAGGACATGCTTTTAGACGTTCAACAAATCAACAACTAAAGCGCTAAATAGCAGCCTTTTTTACATTTTCTAAATTATTTGTATCTAATTATTAGTACTTATAATTTAAATATTATTTATTCAAATGAAATAATTTATTTATGAGAAACATGTAGAATTAATTTCAAATGTTAAGCTTACAAATACTCGTCGGATAACATTAAATAGTATTTTTGCTGGAAGATCGTTTTTCATTTACTAGATTAAAATAACAATGTACATAGTAACAGTAGTATACTTAAGTATTATAGATAAACAATTTATATATGGGGAGAATAAATGTAATATAGTAATAGGAGGCCGAGGAATTAAAAAGAATAAACAAATAATCACAGAAAGAATGAGGGAAATGTGAAAAACAATTACTTAGCTAGTATTATACAGGTATAATAAAAAAAAATGGACTGAAAAATTATTATTAAAATGGTAAAAGGGATTTAGGAACAAAAAAGAAAAAAAAATAGACAAAATTTCTTGCCAAGCAAGAAGACATAGAAATAGCCCAAACTATAATATAAAAAAAATATTATTAGTGTGACAGTAACTCTGTCTATTACGTTTTCAAGCCTAAACAGCTGAATCAATTTTAATGAATTTCGGTTTAGAAATAAGTTGGACCTTGGAGGACATAGGCTTACTTTTATATGAAAGAACAAGTTTGCCGGGCCAGCTAGTGTCTATATAATTTAGTCGTATGGCTATATACTTATCAATAAAACAGATTCCTAACTAATAATCTAAACAACGCTATTCTATTTAACGCAGCGTGATAGCATATACCATTCAGAAGCTAAAAATGTCAACTCATTAACTAGGTTAAAAGCATCAAAATAAGACACAATATAAAAATATTTATCAGTCAAAAAATTGTTTAACTTAGCAGGAGCCTTAAACAATACTGAAAAAGAACATTTTCGAAAATATCTCACGCTGCGCTGGAAGTCATTCATGCAATTTAATTTACTAGACGCCGTAGGTAGCAATTGTGGCGAAGAGAAAATATCTTTGGAGTGAGTTCTTTGGCACGTCACCATTTACGTCGCATTTTACAATGATAAGGATGTACTTGCAATAAATTACCTCATGGGGTCAGATCAGCCATGTGCAAACTCTGATAGGATGTAGACATGAAACTAAAAGCGTCTAGCCTATTTAGCGCCATATTGCCTCTGGTGCTGCAAACGATCATAGGCGACGGTGACCACCTGCCAGGGTGGGCCGTCTGCCTGTCTGCTGAACTCTAGCTGTAAAAAAATCATTACTTTGGCGTCCTCTAGTAAGCGCGGTCAAAATGCAATAGGTACAAATGTTAACACGTTATGTTTAAATGTGTATCATTAATAATAATAACTCGATCCTATACCTATATTACCTATTTTTGTAAATTTTGTAACCCCCATCCCTCAACTTGGTGACCACCTGTAATATTTATAGATTACGGAGAAGAGAAGAACAACTCTAGTTTCCAAGTAGTAAATCTTAAATCCAGTTTTCAAACGCTAAAAATGAATGCATACCTATCACCCAAGTCACAAGAAAAAACTAAACGCTAAATGCGCTGTATTTGAATATGGCTATAAGAAGCGCGAGATTTCCTTTTAGAGGATAATGACTACGTAACGAAAACCTCTTCCTACCCCTTTCTAAACGGGTCATATAGTATTTTTTTTTGATCTCGGGGAAAAACCTCTCTTGACGGGTTCCCCCGGCCTGGGGGGACCGAGGGATATGTGGGACTCCGGGAAAGATGTGCGACCATCCGACTACCCACTAAAAACGCCGCTGTTCTCCTATCGCCTACGCCCGGGCCCACGGATATAGGCCTGCCGATCTCGTGGCCCGAGCGGGCGCCAGCCCGCCCTTTGTCTGAAGGCGGGCCCCTTCTAGATTGTTGGCGCCGGGGGTCAGGATTTCGTCCCCCGGCGCTCTCCTGGATCAACAGTTGAGGGGGGCCGCAGAACAGCACGCGGCCCTCTCCCTCGCGGCAAAAGTGCGGGCGGCGGGTCCTCCCCCGAGGGGCAGCCCGCGTCATATAGTATTGGCATGTACCCTAATAACTTTACAATTGCACCAGTTAAGTTGTCTCATCATATCTTTCGGCTAAATGTTGAGCGAAATTTTTTATTTATATTTTGTATCTATAAGGAAGTAGAAAAGGAAGTCTGGTGGTCAGGTGCCGAAGAGAAGTTTAACGCAATAATGATGACCTATTTTTATATGTATTTCTTTCAATTTTATATAAGCCTCTACATTTTCCATATGTATTAATTTTTAAATTGACAAAATACTTACGTTTTATTTTCTAAATCTTGTGAATTTATGCTATTTCGTAAAAACTTACTTGCCTGTTCTTTACGAAGTCCCGTGGTTAAGCTAGTTTCTTCCGTGAAGACATTAAAATCAATTTTTTTTTATTAAATCTAAACAAAAACCTACCGCGAGCTTGCATTTCGTCGTTGAGAAACTGAAATCTGTAGAATTGGCAACAATACTATAAATCAAGAAACAATAAACCGTTTTGAACGTAACCAAAACAAATTTAACACAGACAATTTTAAATTTGCAGTTGAAGAGTGGCGCTAGTGTCGTTTCTAAATGTATGGGGATATGTTATTTCATAAGTACACCACCCGCAAACTTAAACTTGTTGGGTATAAAGAGGGGTTTTGTGCCCGTCATTGTTAGTTTGGCCATTCAGGGGCACCATAAAACTATAGAAAACATGTTATATGACTGTTGTAAGATTTGGACACAATTTTATACGATACGCGTGAAATATGTTTTATTTATAATTCTTTGTACGTAGTATAAAGTGTTGGGGTTCTTCATTAAATAGTAACCTAATATTTAATACTACCTAAAATAATTATATGAAAACTATAGTACATAAAAATAAATGTATTTTTTTGTTGCTGTAGGACAGCAGACAGGCTGACGGCCCGCTCAGAATTCAGCAGTTACCGTCGCCTACGGGTTTTACTTATGACCAAAGGTTGTTGCCATCCAGATGGGCTTGAGGCCCTACCACGTAGCTAGGGTGGGTTTTTTTATCGCCTTTTACGACCGGCCGACCCCGGCTACAGCGGTTAGTATTCTTTCTCCGCCCCTGCACGGATAGAAACAAAAAAAAAACTATATTACTATTATTTGAGAAGCTCAACCTTTGGGGAAATTAAAATAAAACAATATATTTTTGATTAGAACTCTATTGTTAAAACTCTTGTACTTTTGATTATACGTACTTTTGACATATTTAAATTAAAAAACAAATAATAAAATATAAAAAAAAACATGTCAGTTGTTGAAATATATATAAATATTTTTGGAATTATGATTTTTAATCACTAATTTATTATTACTGGGCTTAAGAATCCTACATAGATCTTAGTAGACCAAGCCTGTCTCACCGCCACCTGGTGGCAGCTTGCAATGTTTGAAGCTCAGGCACAAGGTTTTATTTTCAGATTTCTGTGATGAAACGGCAACTTTAAAGGAAAACTAAATAATACTTGCTCCTTTGTTTCTTATGAATTAGCAATAAAACGGGCAATCAATTTATAACGTCCTTTATTTATAAAATATTAGTCAAAATATCTATAAAGATATATAATACTCGTATAAATGTACAGAACCATAGTTATGAAAAGCATCGTTCAAGACACGTGGTTCTCAAATTGAAAGTAGCTGTAAGTGGTCTACTTTGGGCAATGAAAAAAATTAAACAAACAATGTGAGCTTGTCCTGAAGCGTTTTTACTCAAAACAATGCGGACATTGTCTCCAACAAATTGGTATGTAAACAATTGTAAAATTTCTGTTATTTATTACTTTCTTTGACATATTTGTTTATGACTTCTAAGTTAAAGAGTTGAGTGTTTGGTTTATTTCTTGGTTTAGCGTTGTGTGATTAAGTTTTAGACATGGATTTTGAGTGCTTAATAAGTTGGCTGAATTGTGTTTTGCATGATACGACAGATCTTCGTATCAACGGACATGTTTTGAAAGCCGATTTTTACGAATTAGGAATTAATTTGTATTTAGTGCTGGTAGCCATCAAAGGGCATGGACCAAATGCCTGAATATTTCAATATAAACTACTACTAGTCGTAGTCGCCCACTGTACAAGAAATATAGAATACTG
This sequence comes from Malacosoma neustria, assembly GCA_963693495.1. Classification (NCBI taxonomy): domain Eukaryota; kingdom Metazoa; phylum Arthropoda; class Insecta; order Lepidoptera; family Lasiocampidae; genus Malacosoma; species Malacosoma neustria. Next base: position 19,544,496 of record OY856384.1, on the reverse strand, counting down.
ACACTGTCGTGTGTGTTTAAAAAGCGAATGGGTGGCTTTATGAAACAACATTCTGAGCTATCTCAGACTTACAGAGATGCGGAAAGAGAACTGGGCAATAAAACTGACAAAGTAATTCTATTTCCATTTTTTAAAATATCATTACAGAAAAACGCACACTATATGGCTGTAAAAGTATAAAATCACTATTCCCCAAAATCTTACTGAGTAAAGAAATATTAAAATTAAACAAATGTTTTTATACAATTAATTAATTATTCAATTTTTTTTAATTGCTGTAGGACAGCAGACAGTCTGATGGCCCACTTAGAATTTAGCAGTTACCGTCACCTATGGGTGTTTGCAACGCCAGTGGCATCGCGAACACGCTGCTGTCGCATAAGGGTACAGGAACTTGGGTCACTAATGCCGGAACACAACACAAGGTTATTATGGCGGCATACTTAAGACCAAAGGGGGTCGCCATCCAGACGGGCTTGAGGCCCTACCACGTAGCTAAGGTGGGTTATTTTGTCGCCTTTTACGACAGGCCGACCCCGGCCTCAGAGATTAGTATTCTTTCTCCGCCCCTGCACGGATCAAATACAAAAATAACATGATTAATAAATCTAATTAAATTATTCTAGGTAGTTTTAACAGTAATCTGAGATTGAAACCTTAAAATGTATGTAAGTAATATTGGGACATAAATAATTTTAATTGTTGGATATTAATAGTTAAATTGTAGAAATGAAATAAAACTGTACGCGTCTTAGAAATAAGAATTTAGTGTAACACAAGCAGTGTATGAAAATTATGACATCTTCACTAACTGTATTCTGTAAATAAAGACATTATTATTATCATAAAAATACTTTTTAAAAGTTTACGTACTTTACAGCAGTTTTCTAAAAAGATCTGGGACGAGAAGAAACGGCGAAATACCTACTTTCCAACAACGTTTTATTTGATCCATCAATTCCTTTCCTTAATTTTCTTAATCCATTAACTTCATACGTGGTGACGAAGTCGTTTAACTCTCCCGTTCCAACTAAAAGGAACCCGCTATCGACTTTATTTTTAAACTCATCGATTTGAAAATTTTTCACTATTAATTATATTCTTTCCCTGCGGCCGGGGTCAGCCTATCATAAAAGGCGACAAAACAACCGAAGCGACGTGGTAGAGCCCCAACCTCGTCTGGATGGTAACCAACCCTGGTCAATAAGTATGCCGCCATAACCAAATGTTGTGTTCTGACATTAGTGAGCCGGTTCCAGTGTCCCTATCCGGATAGCTATATATTCGTGGGGCTTCGCAAACCATCAGCCTGTCTAATGAAAACATCATCTATATAAAATAACAGAAAACATCCTAACTAACCTGTCTAACTAGGAATTGCTGCCAAGATGTTTATAATTAACCTTTGTAATTAACGAAAAGCAAAACGAATGTATTCTTATAGAATACATTATTACAACAATTCTGAAAAAAAAGAACACGTATCTAAGGAGATAGCAGCCAGTTATAAACAATAGCAAAGCAGGTGTTTGTGTAATAATAAAGTTATAATATTAATGTTTTATTTTGGCAAGCGGCGCGACGCGGAATGCTCGGATGTTGCGTGGTGTAAGACAAGAGAAATAGCGGGATATTGTCGATACGTATTTGAAACCTATTTTCGTCATATATTTTATGTTTTATATGTTTACTACCCGTTCCCTTCCCCTTTTCTGGGCGAATAACAAAAAAAGTATATAGATTTTTTAAAGGATTAATATAGTCCAAAAAGTAAGTAGCCTAGAACCATCTATGACAAATTCCATTCATAATCGTAGTCTCAGCCCGACATGTTCAGTAGTTTTGAAGCGATGGTGTGTCAAAAGAACCCTATTTTCTTTTTATATACCTAGTCAGGTCATAAGTATTGTCACACAGTAAAAACTTTTCTTTTAGAATGCTGGCCACAAAAAAGTTTATTGAATTCGAATCTCGAATTGTTCATGAAAATAAAAATGTATACTTTTAGAATTTTACTAATTTTTTAAATATGAAGTGGACGTTTAAAGAAGACCGTGTTGCAGTTATTGCGTTGCATCGTTGCAGTTACGCGCCAATTCAAATTTTTAACATACTGAAAAATTTGAATATAACCAAAAGATTCATTTATCGTACCATCAAACGATACAATGAAGACTCTAGTGTAGATGACAGGTCAAGAAGTGGTCGCCCTCGGTCTGTTAGGACTCCAGCAGTGATAAAAGCTGTGAAGGCACGAATTCAAAGAAATCCCAAACGTAAGCAGAAACTGTTGGCCCTTCAGATGGGGTTAAGCAGAACCACGGTGAAAAGGGTGTTAAATGAAGACTTAGGGCTTCGGGCATATCGAAGAAAAACAGGACATCGTTTGAATGCTCGTCTAATGGACCTGAGACTGAAGAGATGCCGCGCTTTGTTGAAGCGGTACGCGGGAAAAAAATATCGGGAAATTCTTTTTTCGGATGAAAAAATGTTTACCGTAGAAGAGAGCTATAACAAACAAAATGATAAGGTGTACGCACACAGTAGTGAAGAAGCGAGCAACCGTATTCCGCGTGTCCAACGAGGTCATTTTCCATCCTCGCTCATGGTATGGTTGGGAGTTTCTTATTGGGGCCTATCAGAGGTACATTTTTGTGAGAAAGGTGTAAAAACGAATGCTGTTGTGTATCAAAATACAGTCCTGACGAACCTTGTGGAACCTGTTTCTCATACCATGTTCAATAACAGGCACTGGGTATTCCAACAAGATTCGGCGCCAGCTCATAGAGCGAAGAGCACACAAGACTGGCTGGCGGCGCGTGAAATCGACTTCATCCGGCACGAAGACTGGCCCTCCTCCAGTCCAGATTTGAATCCGTTAGATTACAAGATATGGCAACACTTGGAGGAAAAGGCGTGCTCAAAGCCTCATCCCAATTTGGAGTCACTCAAGACATCCTTGATTAAGGCAGCCGCCGATATTGACATGGACCTCGTTCGTGCTGCGATAGACAACTGGCCGCGCAGATTGAAGGCTTGTATTCAAAATCACGGAGGTCATTTTGAATAAACTTTAATGTCATAAGAATCTATGTTTTGTTAAGTTCATTTTGGTATATGAATGGTTAGATAATGAATAAACTTGTTACAATTATTTTACATTAAACATGTGACAGAATTTATGACCTGACTAGGTACATATATACTTGTGTACTATATATACTTGTGTACTATTAGGTAACGCTATAAGTGCAGGTTGCATTATGGAATTGATTGTATAAAAACCACAGCAAAAGTTACTTACTCAACTTTTTATTACTTTTTTTTATTTTTTTTTTTATTGCTGTAGTACAGCAGACAGGCTGACGGCCCGCTTAGGATTTAGCAGTTACCGTCGCCTATAGGTGTTTGCAATGCCAGTGGCATCGCGAACACGCTGCCGTCCCATAAGGGTACAGGAACTTCGGTCACTAATGCCGGAACACAACACAAGGTTATTATGGCGGCATACTTAAGACCAAAGGTGGTCGCCATCCAGACGGGCTTGAGGCCCTACCACGTAGCTAGGGTGGGTTGTTTTGTCGCCTTTTACGACAGGCCGTCCCCGGCCACAGAGGTTAGTATTCTTTCTCCGCCCCTGCACGGATAGAAACGTATACTTTTGTCAAAGTTCTCATTACATTTTTTAATGTATTTAATTATTTTGATTGGTAACAAAATGCCAGACTAGGTATATACAAAAACATTTCCTATGCCACGTGCTTATTATGTTGATATTATGAACAGATTATAATATAAAGCCGATTTAATTAGCTAATAGAGCTTCTAGCATTTCAAAACGCTAGCCTCTTATAACTGGTTTCAAATCTAGAGCCGACCTTTCAGCCAGCGGGGGCTCAGCCCCCTCGCCCATCAATTATCCCCGAACCGCGCCCAACTCACCAGAACATCACCAGGTGACCTGATAGTAACAACACTCAAATTTATAATATTGTTTTGATAAAATTACTTCGTTGATCGTTTGGTATTAAGAATAGGTTACAAAGATTCGCAGAATTTATTTATTTATGCAGGTTTTACATTATACTTACCTTTACATTATACTTCCTGGACACCGTTCCTCATATTGTCGTAAATCCTTTACTTATCAAGCCACTCTTTTGTGGAATTCACTTCCCGTCACTATCAGAGAGGCAAAATCCTTAGGAGTGTTCAAGCGAATGGTTGTCGAACATTACTTAAAGATGTAGGCCATGTTTAATAGATGACTATTTCCTTGAATCATGTATTTTTTTTTCATTCATGTAGTTTTTTTTCTCTCTCTCTTTATACACCGCACGATAAGTTAGTGCTAGTATTCTCCATAAGAAACTTATATGTGGGTTGCCTGGAAGAAATCGCTTAAAGCGATAAGGCCGCCCATTGTCTCCAATGTTTACAATATTCTCTTTAACTTGTATTATATCATTAGGTTAAGTTGGTGACAATAAAGTATTATCTATCTATCTATCTATACTTAGAGCGGACTAATTTGCGTGTTTTAGAAAGGATCAATGTGTATTAATGTAGTTGGAATTAAATACAATTTTATTTTTAGTCTTATGTTATATTTGTCTATTTTATTCTTATATAGTTATATTTTTTTAATTTTATCCGTGCAAGGGGCGGAGAAAGAATACTGACCTTTGCGGCTGGGGTCGGCCTGTCGTAAAAGGTGACAGAACAACCTACTAACGACAAAACAAACTACCCTAGCTACGTGGTAGGGTCCCAAGTCCGTCTTGATTGCAACCACCTTTGGTCTTAAGTATGCCGCCATAATAACTTTGTGTTGCTTTCCGGCATTAGTGATCTAATTTCCTGTATCCTTATGGGATAGCAGCGTGTTCGCGATGCCACTGACATTGCAAATACCCATAACCGACGGTGACTGCTAAATTCTAAGTGGGCCGTCAGCCTGTCTACTGTCCTACAGTAATAAAAAAGACCATATCATCAATAGTGAAATCAGTTTGAACCTTATGTGTGCGCTTTTTAGGTGCACGAGTGAGCGGTTTAGACAGGCGTAATGGAACTCCTGGGTATAGTAGTACTATAACCATCTATGTATAGTTATATATCCTTAAATTAAAAAAAATCCTGCTAGAAATAACCAAAAAACACAGATCCAATTTCCATTTTTAATTTTGTTTACCAAAACACAAGAATCGTTAAAAACGCCTTTAATATGACATAAAAGACAAACGAGCGTATCTAATATTTTTTAACCATAAATAAAGTTATCCAATTTTTTATATCGACTCATTACATTCGCGTTTCGATTATAATTTATGTTTGCCCCGGACCAAAAGACCCGGCTTTGGGAACAGGGCTGCCCCTCATTTACGAAGTTATTTTTAAATCAATTTCCTGTCTTAGGTAGTCTTAGGAAACTTGTATGGCAGGGTTTCTCTCCGTGCAGGGGTGGAGTAAGAATATTGATCCATGCCACTGAGGGTGGCCGGTCGTAGGTGACAAAACAACCCTAGCTAGGTGGTAGAGGTACAAGCCCGATTGCATTATAACCACTCATGGTCTGTAAATATAAATATACTACTGTGTTCTAGCATTAGTCATCCAGGTTACAGTTCCCATACGTGAACAGCAGCATGTTTGCGGTACTGTTATAAAAATGGGTCCTTGCAAAAGTACAATTGAAAGACCCATTTTTGTATATTAAACAAATATCGCGTTCTTAGAGTTCTACTCATAAACACAACGGTATGTTTATCACAATTAATTTGTGTGCGCTAGATATAGCTATGTACATACTGTTCGATAAGGACCATGCTGAAACCTTTTAAAGGGAATTAGCTTTAACTTAATAACTCGAGCTATCTGAGATCTGGTGGACTATGGTTTTAGGACTATGGTTATTGGCCGAGATATTTTCTGCAATATAGAAAAAAATAAAGTATTTCATAACCAGAGTAGAGCATTTGGGTGGGATGACCCACCATCATGAGGAGTAAGCAGTTGCTGACAGCATTAAACTATAGCGACTATTAATTGAATTGAAAAGAGAGCAGATAAAACTGGGATAACCTTTTTAAATTTTTAAATAACTCAGTCGTGAAAGCCCTGAAGTAGAACGTGATAGACCGTGCTCGCATTCCGTGAGAACAAATTGAGATGTCGGTAATTATTTACCCGGTATCATTAGGAGGCCGAAGACATAATGCTTGGTTATTACAAACCAATGGATTATTGATTTATTTTAATAGTTCTGTTAGTGCCGACACTCGGATTAAAACATTCTATCAAACATTATTGAGCAATAACCATATTTCTTTCCAGAGATTTAGACAAGTTTAGGATGGCATGTCGTTACGTCTTTTAGGAGTGGCTTTCAGTTGATACTTAATGATTTTTTCAGCCACATAAAGATTCTAAGATTCGAATTTATTTTATGTATTATAGTTATTATTATTTATAATATAAATGGTTTATCCACCTCGCTACTAGAGTTGTTAAAAAATCGACATGGAATAAATTTCCTATAGCCCACGTTCATATTATGATATATACCGCAGTAGCCACTGTAAATCCGAATTTCAGCTCCAGTGGAAATATTTGATCGCGGACCCTGAGCTCCAAAGAAATATCCAGCGTAAGCCGTATGGAATGCTTAGAGGAATGCAGATCAAAAGGATAAATGCCTAATGATATTCGCAATATTTTATCACTAGATAAAATCACTAGATAGTGAGATTTTAGGGCATTCTAGTTTCTATTTAATAGTTAATGCGCAAAATTGCATTATTGATCACCATAGCGTAAATGTAATTACCGGAGTATTTCAATGGTTCATAGTTGTCATCAAATCTTTGTCCAGTACTGAAGTAGCATCTCCAAGTTTGTGCCACACATTGCGGTCCCATGTCAATCCCATTCCACATTTTTTTTGGTTTAATTTTATGTTATTATAACAATACAAGAAGGGATTCACGTATGAAAAAAAAAACCGTAATATGAATGCCCAAAATACTAAGACATGTGAAAATTGAGTCTTTAAATATTTGTATGCTGATTCGCGTGTCGTTTGTAGTAGATGCGCGGGCGCAGGCCGTCCTCCGGTCGTATGATCGATGGCCGCCATGGTCACGCTGCGTTCCGTTATATCATGCATTTTGATGGACTTCCTCGTATTCTCAGGGTGACAATATTTTGAATATAGTATTAGTGTAAAATTGCCTGATTTCATATATTGCTCATAAATTGGACCTCAAAAAACAAACGACACGAAAAATATATGGTTTCAATATTATATACTTTTATGGTTTCTGTTTAAAGCCCAAACCACATTTTGTACAACAGATATAGTAGAATTAATAATTGACCATATGAGGCATTTGGTCTACATCTCTCAGGCTAGGAATTCAGCATGTTCCTTTAAGACTTACTAGTGTATCCATTAATCTAAAGCCTTCAACATATAATAAATTTTATTTTAACGAAAACTTATACTAAGTTTCTTACATGTTTTCTAACCTCTGGGGCCGGGGTCGGCCTGTCGTACTAGGCGACAAAAGAACCCACCCTAGCTACGTGGTAGGGCCTCAAGCCCATCTGGATGGCAACCACCTTTGGTCTTAAGTCTTCTTCTCAGTCGTAAACTCTTGACAGAGCAGTCGCGGTCACACAAGACGTCCGGCAGAGCTTCACCACCGCGCGCCATTTGTCCCTAGCTGAAGCCTGTCTTGCGCAGTCGTTTAGGGATGTGTTTGTCATTGACTTAATTTGTCGGTCTTAAGTATCCCGCCATAATAACCTTACATTGTGTTCCGGCGGCATTAGTGACCCAAGTTCAGGAACTTGGGTCTTGAAGGGTACAGGTACCCTTATGGGACAGCAGCGTGTTCGCGATGCCACTGGCGTTCAAAACACCCATAGGTGACGATAACTGCTAAATTCTAAGCGGGCCGCTAGCCTGTCTGCTGTTCTACAGCCATAAAAAAGTACTTATATGTCCTCGTATATAAACAGGACCTATTGTGAAAATATAGGTAGATCATCATCAGCTTGGCTTTGGCCCAATCATCTTTGTCTGACATTTTCATACCATGCATCACACTTTCATTCCATCGTTGTATGGGTCTAGCCTTGTACCCATCTACTTTCAGGTTCACCATTCTTCTGATTACGTGGTCCACATCCCTTCTCATTACATACTCGTACCATGTCTACTTCCTCTCAATGTATCATTTATAGGTGCTAGCTACTTTCAGAGATCCCCTTCAAAAAATACAAAGACATGGCCACCCTACAATACATCAAACAAAAAATACTATAGACATCGTGTCGGAAAACATAATATTTGATGTAAAGGACTGATAACCGACTTCTAAAATGAGTGATGGCTATTTGTTACGGTATCTTTATTATATCAGGCTAATTTCATTATTAACATATTAACAGTTGCCCTTTGGGGGTGGTAATTAAGTTATAACAATCAGAAACTAAAAAATTAACAAGGGCTGAATATTTTAATTTCTTTAGTTCGTATTTGAAATATCTTGAAGAATTTTTATTTTAAAATATGGTATAATTAAATCGAATACAATTGACGTAGTAGTTATTTATTGAAAATTTGGAAAATTTATATTTTCGTTTAATTAAGCTTAGGCTTCAAAATAAAAAAATAAATCATTCATACATAATAACACCATCATGTTTATTCCACCAAAATAACAAAATGATCCTTGCATTTTGTGCGCTAATGCGCGAAAATGGTTATGCACAACCCGCACAGCAGGGAAACTGGCGAGATAATTTGAAATCTATGCAATGCTCCCTTACGCCGTACAGTTGATGAAGAACGTGAGTCGCTGGTGTACCCATTGAAATCATCCCGGTATTTCTTATAGCCCCGATATCAGTAGTACTTTCCCGTAAGCCTGCTGGGGGTTGCGTATTTATCCTGCTGTAAATTAAACCCTGAACCCTGACTTGATCAAGAAGAAGGTAAAATCGATTCGCAATGAACCATCAATAATCCCTAAGTAACTAGCATGGCAAACATCCATAGTAGATGATAACTGCTTACTTACATATAAGTGGGTCGTCAGCCTGACTGCTGGTCTTAAGCAATTAATAAAAAAGTTTTCGAAATTTCTCAGTTAATGGATATATGACTTATAATGTTTCATGGAAAGTAATTTAAACTTGAATTAACACAGCAAAATATACTTACGAGGAATGAATCCAGGTCACATACTATCTAAAAATCTTGGATCTACGAGTAGATGTACTCGTAGTAGATCAAAGTGTAGTTTGCATTTAGAGTTCAAAGTGCGGTCAGATGTAAAAAAGTAGAATGTACCTACCATATTATGTATATTACATGTATGGGTTAAACGAAAACAAAGAAAGATATGCGCAGATTGCAATGCAATACGGACGCGTGCCGGCCGACCCCTGGCGGCAGGGCTTGTCAACATAGCAACTGTCACTTTTTATGCTCCGATAACACTAAGACGGCAACATGGTTAGTATATCTTTAGTAACAAGTATGACTGTATTTTCAAACTAAATCAAGTTTTGCATAATTCAAAATTATGACACGAATTTTTTGAAAATAACATGGATATAAAATTAAAGCTCTTTGTTAATAGGTTTTCAAAGTCATAATCAAACGAAAACAATTAAACCGATGAAGTCCGATTCATAAAAGCTATAGCAATTTTACTTCTAAATAGAAAGACTTTATACTGACGAAAATTTATATGTATATTCTACTAATAATAATTGGAGGTAAAAAATCAATACATAAAATAGCCATTTACCGACACGATCAACTAGCAATATAAAATTTTAATTTTTTTTAAAGTTCACGTAATTCCTAGTATTTGAAGAAATTGAAATCGTGAAATTTGTATGGTAAAACCTGATATTAAAGAGATTAATTGATGAAATATATACTCAATCTAATTATAAAAATATAGCTTTTAAGTCCTTGAATTAACAGGAAATACTAATGCTGTAAACAAGGATGCGCTTCATTGTCCTCATATTAAGCAAATATAGTACTAAATATTATTGAAGTTTATCTATTTAAAATAATATTATTTCCAAGTGTTTGTAGCATCTGATGCACTTGATGAACCAATTGCAACGAGATTATCCAATGAAGGATGCTTTCTCCGCAGCCGGTGCCGGTGACCCTGTCCGCCTGCTCTCGGCAGCTGGATGAATTACTTCAGTACACATTCAGATGAATCCTGATTAGAGTCGTTTACTTTTTGTTATTTGACCTGAATTAATTAAGATTTCCATTCATTCGTATTTTATTTTGTTGAATATGACCACTTTGAATGAATTATACACTTTTTCCTTCGTAGTTGAGTAGAGTTGCCATTTTAAAACCATATTTAACCATAACATTGATCTTCCTATCGACTGAAAGTCAATGGATTCCAAATTAAAAATAATGTCCACCTATATTATACTAATTATTTTATTTCTGATTGTAAAATAAATCAACTTATTTACACTCACTGTTCACCTGCGTTTCGATGCGACGTTTCTTCTATCTATAAACGAGTCGATATCTTGTTCAGAAATTAGCACTTTTTTGGGTAATTTGATAGGTTGTCTATATTTAATAGGTTCTGTGTATCTTCTGTACACTGCTTCTGAATCGTTATGGATGTCTACATTACTTCTCTTACATGTACCATGATATTTCGATTTGTTTCTGTGAGAGAACGGTATGTCATTTTCAGGGTAGTTATATCTGGTAACTGTAACCTTACTTTCTTTCCTAGGAGTAATTGGAGATGGAGTTCTTAATGGTTTTCTAGGGCATTGTGTGAAATTATCACAAATACCTTCACTGTACAAACTTTTTGAAGGTCCGCGTTTTTTTCTCCTAAAGAAGGATCTTATAGATTTGCTTTTAACAACATCGATATCGTCAACGAAACCTATTTCTGGCTCATAATTTCTTCTGATTTGCATTTTATCTTTATTGAAATCATAAGGTTTCATCAGCCTCGGAATAGGAGAACATTGGGTGTAAATCTGTGTTTTTCCTACAGCTAAATTTGATGCTGTAACAGAAACATCAGACATTTTAGTTCTATTTAGATATATACTTCCACAACCTGCATCACATAGTTTTGGAGTCATTGTATATTTTTCACTAAATCTCATAATATTATCTTTGAATTTACTAGCTTTTATATCAGTTGTTCCAAATTTTGAAGGACATTGTGGACCCTTACATTTATCGCATCTGCAGTTGTATTTTATTGGTTCTTCATCAGGTTCACCGAATCTCAATTTTGTATTGGAAGGTGTTGTAGGAGCTTTGAAATTTGTTTGCGAATTTTCTGCAACACTGGTTTTAAAGTATGGTTTATATCTTAAACTATTCATGAATGAAGGATAAGCAGTAAGATCAGAATATAATTTATGACTTGGCTCAAGTGCATGCGATGTAACTCCATAATTAGGTTGCATATAGTGAACTGGCTCATGATAATACGAAGTGAACTCTCTAGCTGATTGTTTTGTCGGTTTGTAAACGATTTCTTCTATCATCTGACCTCTGAGACCTTTTTGAAACATTCTCATATTTTGCTTACTAAATGCAAATGGTTGTATTTCAAAATCAAGTATGGATTTCGATTCACGTACTTTCCTTATTTTGGTTTCATAATTTGTTTGATTTTGAGTCATCTTAATTAATTTGCTTGAAAATTTTACGGTATCATTGTGTTTGATATTACTGACGTTTACATTGACTTCTCTCAGTTCTCGTTTCTAACGGCATAGTCTTCTTCTCTTTGATTACTCGCTTATGACACAATTTTTTATTTATTAGTCAATGAATTGAAGCCACTAAATGCACTAAGAAAAACAATTAGAGCATCATTATCATGACAATCAAAGCGTTTCATCATAGTAACATCCAAATCTTTAATTATGTGGCCTTGGATACTCTGTCGAGTACTTTCCAGAGTTTTACATTTCTGTGCAGGGGTGGTTTATTTTAGATTACAAACCCTATAAATCCTGAAATATTAATAAATGAAATACGCAAACAGTGAGTGTTATCGAATGCAACTGTTACGCCATGCGACTTTTTTTTATTGCTGTGGCATGGCAGACAGGCTGACGGCCCGCTTAGAATTTAGCAATTACCATCGCCTATGGGTGTTTGCAACGCCAGTGGCATCGCGAACACGCTGTTGTCCGATAAGGGTACAGGAACTTGGGTCACTAATGCCGGAACACAACGCAAGGTTATTAGGGCGGCATACTTAAGACCAAAGGTGGTCGGTCGCCATCCAGACGGGCTTGGGGCCCTACCACGTAGCTAGGGTAGGTTGTTTTGTCGCCTTTTACGACAGGCCGACCCCGGCCGCAGAGGTTAGTATTTATACTCCAGAATATGTGCGTTCGCTACGAATAATTGAATGCTACAGACTTCGCGCGGCGGCGCGGCTCTCGGCGCACTTTATATACCTGCGGAGGCGCGTACAACCTACAAAATCCAGCCTAAGCTAAACCCTATTTCATATGATTGATGATATAAATTTGAAGTCAACTTAAATTGGAAATACAACCCACAAAGTCCAGCCTAAGCTAAACCCTATTTCATATGATTGATGATATAAATTTGAAGTCAACTTAAATTGGAAATACAACCCACAAAGTCCAGCCTAAGCTAAACCCTATTTCATATGATTGATGATATAAATCTGAAGTCAACTTAAATTGGAAATAAAAAATTTCCGAAACTATTGCCGCGATTCCGAAACTATCCACTATTGCTGTAAGAGAGAGGGCCGCGTGCTGTTCCGTGGCCCCCCCTCAACTCCTACAATACAAGAGAGCGCCGGGGGGACGAAACCCTGACCCCCTGGCGCCAACACTTTAGAAGAGACCCGCCTTGAGACAAAGGGCGGACCGGCGCCGGCCCGGGCCACGAGATCGGCAGGCCACATATCCGTAGGCCCGGGCGTAGGCGATAGGAGATCAGCGGGGTTTTTTAGTGGGTAGTCGGATGGCCGAACATCTTTCCCGGAGTCCCACATATCCCTCGGTCCCCCCGGGCCGGGGGAACCCGTCAAGAGAGGTTTTCCCCGAGACAAAAAAAGCTATCTGCCAGTGAAAGTCCTGTCAAAATCGATCCAGGCATTTCAGAGATTAGCCGGAACAAACAGACAGACAAAAATTGTAAAAAATGTTGCTTTGGTATATGTACATCCAAATGCACTTAGTAAAAATCGGTTATTTTAATATTATAAACAGACACTCCAATTTTGTTTATTTGTATAAATAATAGCAAGAAAAAATGGTAAGCCTAATATTAGTAAGTTTAGATTTTTCCTTAAAGTAAAAATGTTTATTTTTGACTTATTCATTAGATATATATTCCTCCTTATGGTAGCAGAAATACGTCTTAATCAGCAATCACGAGTTGATGATGACAAATTCCATATAATGAGCAGCTGAGCAAAGCAGGCTGGCTGGTCGGCGCGTGCGCACCGCACTTCCTCTGATCTTTGACTCGTACCAATTGAACGCATCTGCCGTCTTGGTGACACGAGACCCGGTCAATTGAATCAATAACCCACAAGGCGTTAGTGAGGGACTTTAACTATCTATTATTTTATTTGAAAGTGATTTATTTGATGAGATCTTTATCTGAAGTAGTGCGAAAATACTCCCTCGGCTTTTATACTCACCTGTGATTTTGAATATTAAGTACTAGCTGACCCGGCAAACGTTGTTCTGCCATAAAATAAAATAAAATAAAATGTCAAAAAATTAAAAAAAATTTTTTGGGGGTGGGTCACCCCTAACATTTAGGGGGATGAAAAATAGATGTTGGCCGATTCTCATAGATACCGGATAAGCACAAAAAATCACTAACTCAATTTAGTTATCTGCCTACTGCCTACCCCCTAAGAACGATGGCGTGATTATTTATAGCCTATGACCATTTCTAGGTTTTCATCTATCACCATACCAAATTTCATCAAAATCCGTTCAGCCGTTTAGGCGTGAAAGAGGAACAGACAGACAGACAGACAGACAGACAGAGTTACTTTCGCATTTATAATATTAGTATGGATTACTGCTTGTGTGCCATTCTGTAATATTTCTATTTCTTACGTGAAAACTTGTGAAAATGGAAGAAAATGATGAGACTAAATTTGATTACATCAACAGCCATTTAAATATGTCAGGGTTGGAGCCTTTAAGTAAAAAATTGTACTCTTCCTTTATTATCCATAAGGTATAAGAAAATAATTATTTTATAGTTACGACGTCCCAGGAAAGAGATGGAAATACCCTATTTTCGTTGTGGTCTTGGACCACGTGGCTAATTTAGAAATTAACAATACCAAACATAACATTTTGATCAGATCTCCCCAACACGATGCGTGGTTTCGTCACGGAAGCTAAAAAGACCCATTTTTGCTCGCTATAAACATAGAGCAGTCTAATATTAAAAAATATCAAAAACATATGACACGAGCGCTAACTACATCTCACCTAAACAAGCGGGAGGCAGGAGATCTCTGCTTATACTGGTGACAACTATGATCGACCAAGTAACATTTGCACTCCAACACACGAATGCTAGTAAATACAGCTAGTATTTTAAACTTTTCAAACTGCATTTAAAAGTTTGTAAGAAAATATATTAGTCAATCCTATTGTGGCGACGGTATGAATCGGAGTGGTGAATAAACTAGGTGTTTCCGCCCGTGTTTTGATACCAAGAAACTGTTGCATCATGTTTGGAAACATTTTAGGTCTTGGCTTCAAGTGGGAGGAGATCGCATTTAGTTCCCGCTTTTGAATCTTTTTTATTGCTCAAATGTTTGGGATGTTTAACTTATTGCCTTGCCTTCAGTAGTATAATTATTCTTATTTAATTTCTGTTTTCAGGATGAAGCACCTTTCTTGATTAGTCTGGCAAATATCTTGCTGATTTTAGCCTTTATATGTTCGATTGTCTTGCTACGTAATACATTTTATAAGATATAGATGTGAAAAATAAACACCTTATAAAATAAGCGGAACTACATCAGAAATATGAGTAGGTATGCACCAGTTTTATGTGGACATTTTCTTTTGAATATTGATACGAACATTTTCCTCAATTCGTATGAAATGTTTTAAAACGATGGCATTGTCTCATTATGAATAGATAACATAATTTTTCATAGTTTGCATTCTAAAGCTATTATTCCGTTGGGTCCATTACTTCAAAGCCCACCTTAGATTGATTTTCTAGACGATTTCCTTCTAGACTGAGAAAACACTGGAAATGAAGTGACTTATTTTGGTTTTATAGGAGCGAGTATCGTATGACTGCCGCATTACTGATCTGAATAGCACTATGTATGTAGCACTTTTTATCAATAATTATCTTTCCGTGCAGGGGCGGAGAAAGAATACTAACCTCTGTGGCCGGGGTCGGCCTGTCGTAAAAGGCGACAAAACAACCCACCCTAGCTACGTGGTAGGGCCTCAAGCCCGTCTGGATGGCGACCACCTTTGGTCTTAAGTGCGCCGCCATAATCCTTATGTTGTGTTCCGGCATTAGTGACCAAAGTTCCTGTACCCTTATGGGACAGCAGCGTGTTCGCGATGCCACTAGCACTGCAAACACCTATAGGCTACGGTAACTGCTAAATTCTAAGCGGGCTGTCAGCCTGTCTGCTGTCCTAAGCAATAAAAAAAAACAACCTCAGCTACGTGGTAGAGCCCCAAACCCATCCGGGTGGCAACCACCCCTGGTGTATAAGTACGTTGCCATAATAACCTTACGTTACGTTTGCGTACCTATATGCGGACAGCAGCATGTTCGCGGTGCCCCTGGCATCGCAAAAATCCATAGGCGACGGTAACTGCTTATTATCAAGTGGGCCGTCAGCCTGTGTGCTGTTCTTCAGCAATAAAAAGAAATACTCGTACAATAGAGCAGCATTCTGGTCACGTGGGCATAACTAAACTCTTGGACAGGTATTGTGTTGCCGGCGCTTCTCTTTTTTTTTTTTTTTTATTGCTGTAGAACAGCAGACAGGCTGACGGCCCGCTTAGGATTTAGCAGTTACCGTCGCCTATAGGTGTATGCAACGCCAGTGGCATCGCGAACACGCTACTGTCCCATAAGGGTACAGAAACTTGGGTCACTAATGCCGGAACACAACACAAGGTTATTATGGCGGCATACTTAAGACCAAAGGTGGTCGCCATCCAGACGGGCTTGAGGCCCTACCACGTAGCTAGGGTGGGTTGTTTTGTCGCCTTTTACGACAGGTCGACCCCGGCCGCAGAGGTTAGTATTCTTTCTCCGCCCCTGCACAGTGTGTCTCTGTGTTAATTGCATACATAGATCATACATATATGTATGATCATCGTAGCAATGAGGAAGAGTTCAACTTTTCGATTTCAGATGAAGATATTGTTTGTAAATAAAATGTTTATGGCTCTATACATATTATTAATTAACTTCCAGTAATTGACATAAACGCGTTGGTCATCGTGTAATGGACACATCCCTTTATTTTACGATCCATAAACTTTTTTGTGGGACACTATATAATGTTTATAGAGTAATTTTAATTGTGGCCCACCGTGTGTTAATAATCGTTTTATTACTACGTATTTGATAACGCACTTACATATGGTCGCGTTGAGTATTCTGGCTCTGCAAGAATTCTGTTTTGTATGATACATTTTGAGAATTGTGCTCAAAAGACCGGGGCGTATAAACATGTATTGTATGTATCATTATCTTTCATATTGGATTTATATCACTACGCGCACATTTTTCCGATCTACCGCAGGCTTATGCGTTCGAAAAAACACTATCTCTGTAAGGTATATTTTATTTTTTCTAATCCTAGTATACCACAATGACCAAGGAGGAGATATCTGGGACTAACAGTGAGTCGTGGCACAGGTCCGTTCTTCCTCTACCTGGATACAGAAGACTAGTGACGAGGAGGATTTCAGTTGGTTATTGGATGGTTATTGAATAGTATTGCCTTTTTCGACATCAAGAGAATTGTGCATAATCGACGCCGAAACATCTTTGCTCCATATAAACTGCAACAATTTACTCATCCAACCACACAATTTTAGTAAAAAAAGTTTATTCACGTATTGAGATAATAATAATAATTCTTAGTTTTTTTTTATTACACTTTAATTTTCATATCTTATATCTTTAAACGAGCAATTCTTGTGTGTATATATATATATATATATATATATATATATATATATATATATATATATATATATATATACATATATATATATATATATATATATATATATATATATATATATATATATATATATATATATATATATAAATCCGGAATCGGCTCCAACAATTTTCATGAAATTTAGTATAGGGGGGGTTTCGGGGACGATAAATCGATCTAGCTAGGAGTCATTTCTGTCAATATCAAAAGGTGGCGTTTGAGTAGTTCCAATTTAAACTGAAAAATGACTCTTCCTGACATCTATCGGCGAATAATAATACTATTTTTTTTAAATTGCTTTAATGACACAACAACACTAAAGCTATTCCAGCAGATGGCGTTGTTAAGTAACATGAAGTCAATGAGTGTTTGCTTTGAGGTTAGACTAAGAAAATCAATTGTTAATTTCCAAAAAAAATAAAAATACCGAGCAAAGCTCGGTCATCCGGATATTTATTTTTTCACCTCCAAGGAACGCATTCAATACACCTCAACTTACAAACTGTAAATTTGTCTTTATCAATTAAATGCTCTCTTGTTTACCATCTTGTTATTAATGATTTAAGGGTATTTTATTGCAACTATAATTTTATTTCACTGATTGTGGGGACGTGTTCACAGTGGTAGTAAAACAATAATTTATATCCAACAGATCTCGTTGATAAGCGCTACCGTGTTTTATTGCGCACACGAACAAAACCATTATTCCAGTATACTGATACCTAAAAATACATACTTATAAAAAGTAAGCTTGGAAGAAAAAATTAAATAGAAAAAAAAATGATTCAACGAAATATATGCAATACATATATACAAGTAATCTTTAGGACTGTCTTCAAAGTATTATTTAGTTTAACATAAATACAAGAAAACCTATTTTTAAAAGTGCCCTATCGGGTATAGTACCCAGAACATCGAAGAGGTAGTGGCTAGGTACAGTACTAATCTCTTGGCCTGGGAGAATAATTATATCATGTAATGATATGGTAGGTATAGTATAGTAAGAAATTCCAAACTGAACTTACTTATATATAATTTTCCAATCTGAAATGTAGTATTTTATGTATCTTAAAATAACATTGATGAGTAAACACATAAAAGTGTAAGATAATATTAAACGGTGTAAAATGACAACGGCCTGTCAAAAGCCTCTAATACTTAGTCTCGAGTACTTATCAAATACCGAGTAAAATCTAATTTGTTAATAACATGCTTAAACAATCAATGGTTTAACTTATAAATTAATTTATATTAATTATATATTATTAATTATAGTGTATATAATTAATTATAAATTAATGTTCCATCTAAAGGTTGTCTGGTACAAATCACTTTCAGCGATAAGGCCGCCCATTGTGCTTTTAAATGTTAATATGTATCACTTGATATAAATGCTATATGTGCAATAAAGTATATTTTATTTATTATTTATTTATTTAATGTTTTTTAATCATATACAAGATATCAAGTATTTAAAAAAATGGTAATTGTAATTGATTGTTTATTTATATAAAAATGTACACATAAAACTAAATTTTATTTTTTAAATATGGCATTATATAAATGGCGACCATTTTTTGACGACACCTTTCAAACCTTTCGCGTACATTGTCGAAGACTTTTCGAAGAAGTTGCTGAAGAATCAATTTGACTCTTTAACATTTATTTTAAAATCTACCAAACTTTGTGGATTATTCTCGTAGATAACACTTTTAAGACAACCCCACAAGAAAAAAATCGAGCGGTGTTAAATCAGGGCTCCGTAGTGGCCACTCAATGTCATCTTTTCGAGAAATAACTTTTTCGGGAAACAACTCTTGCAATGCTGCTCGCGAGTTGTTGATGTTTTGATGGATCCTCGACAGGTGATTGTAATGTTTTCAGTTTCTCTAAGTTTTGGACAAAAAAACATGCAGGGCAGTCTTTGGGGACTGCTGATAGAAGTGAAAACTAAAAACTAAATAACTTGTGAATTGTATCGTCGGGCTATTAGATTATTATTTTTGGTTTATAAAAAAATTGTTTATGATCAAGCATAAAATTTTAAATTGGTCATTAACACTTCTCAAACCAAAAATTGTTCACCCAAAAAGAGCTCAACGCGCCTAAAGAAGTTAGATAGTCGCAATTCGAATAGATCTGTATAAGTAATGCAATGCAATTATTTAAAAGTTACATTATAAAATAAACCTTAAGTCAGTATTAATAAGGTTGGTATTACTGGAGAAAACCTTCGTCTTACGAATATTACGAATTTTCGATCAGGACACGTGACCTGACGCGAGTTTAACATTTTTACCCATCACAAAAAGTGAACAACGCCACGCAAGAAGTTTTCACTTCAAAAATCTTATCATATCAATATAGCGCATCGAGTTCACCGTAACCGGTCTGCCTCTATGGTCTTCAAAAAAGTAAGCTCCAATTCATTGGCAGATGAGGGTGGTAAACTCAAAATATTGAAAACAAAAGAACATATATTTTCAAACATGCCTGAGCCTGTGGCGTCTATGGACCGCACATAAACCGGTCTCGGAACATCACTAGTTTTGGGGCGTAATGTTACCCCTCACTAGTGTGCTCCGATCCCGCCATACTATTACTATTATTCTTACTTTGATACACAGAGATAACCTTTCTCGCAGCATGTATTTTAACATAACTCCAATGTTTGTTTGCCTAAGTTTATAAAACAATAATATATAAAGTTAACCAAGAGGCATTTTCATTTGAGCACGCCAATGGTGGTCGTGCTCACCGATATCCCTCACAACTTTATAAGCCATTACCACATTTCATGCAGCTAACATTAGCCTTATAAATCCTCAGTTATTTGATTAAACGATGCAATTTCTTTCCTGTTCACAAGCAAACGCCACTCTATGTCAATAATTTAATAATAATTATTGCTGTCTAATAAATTTTGTAATTGTTTGCATATTGATACTATTGATGACAGATTACCTTTTTTGACATTTTCCGGAGAGAAAGCTTCCAAATCCTTTAAAGGATCCTAATCGGAAATATTTCTATGATTTATTCACACACTTCAATGAAGAAGTTAATGCATCTTGTTTGGAATAAATTAATTTTTTGAGTCAAGCTCTTATCTGTAGGCAAAGTATTAATGGCATCTGCTCTGTAATACACATCTCCAATATTTACAAAGTTACGTGGGTTTTTATAGTCGATGCTTTCAAGATTGGTTTTCTCTAAATCATTTTTTTTTCAAAAAACAATCGAACAATGTTGTTAAACACGTGCACACATGTGCGAATAAAGAACACGTATCTTTGATGATTCAGATTTTCTTGCATTTCTAGAAACGAAATAATTGTATATTTTCCTTACAATTTCCTCAACAAACCGAGGTATTTTGCTGCAAGCGTAAGACGTAAATAAATGACGCAAATAAAGAGTGACATATATATTTCATTATAAATAAATTTTCTACGTCAGTTTTCAGTAAAGTGATTACTGAATGATTAGGTACGTCCCATCATAACACTTGTACCATCAGAAACAAAACCTATGAGATTTTGTTAAAATGGAATATTATATCGTAAAAAAGTCCACAATCCTTTTGTGTATAGTAGCATCTGTAGCCACAACTGGCATAAATCCGAAAAAAAAAACTCCTACGTAATTGTTTTTTTTACGAATCTGAAGACTAAACAAAGATGTTTGGTGGTACTTCTAATGGTGGATTCCTCAACTGTTAAAGCTTTCTTGTCCGATTACATTATTTACAACCGCTTAAATCCTGGGACAAAAGCATTTTATATTTCCAGCTACTTTTGAATCTGGACCAACCTTCTTTATTAACTTGCCTAGATGGTCTATTACTGCGTATGACAAGTTGTGTTCAGCGACAAAACCAGCAATCCGAATTTTGGCCTAGTGTGGCCTAGTGTACTTTGGTTTGGAAAAAATCTGATAAATAGTTACCTCCTCTCGCTTAATGTTTGAAATGAATCACTTGTCGATTCACAAAACCAGTCATCTTAAGTTGATCCGTAAAGCATTTACTACCTTTTTATATTAATATCTTTATTACTTTAATAATAATAAACTTTGGCAATGAGCGTGTTTTTTTTTCTTTTTATGCTTTTTTTAACCAATTAGTTCTGTTCGTGATTCCCATTCCACTTTTTAATTTTGTGAGTATTTTTTTCCTTTAACTCCAGTACTAGTACTTGGACTATCACAATCATCGGAGTCTGACATTGTAAGTAACGCAAAGCATAACAATTTACAACAATATTACAAAACCAGTGCACTAACAATGAACAAAACGATAATAAATATTAAAATGACTAAACACATATTAGTGCTTTCGTCAAAACAACTCGAAACTGAATTTCGATTTTTAGGGAAACTTTCCAGACATCCACTACACATAATGAACTCTAATTTAAGGCATTTTGATGTAATAGGATTTGCGTATGCTCTGCCGTGTGACCCCGGCCAGTGAAAAGAATAGGGTCACCCCAGGTCATTCCAAGGGAGTCGTAAAAGGCGACTGATGGACTACTCTTTTGCCAGCTTGCATGCGGCAAAGGAAGTGCACCTCTCGGTTTTTCCTCTAGGGGTTGGGAGGTCGGACGGCAGTCGCTCCCGTAAAAACCAAAACTAGCCAAATAATATGGTTCGGACACGTAAGGGATATGTCACGGATAGGGCGTCGCCGCAAAACGACGCGCAGGAACTTCGCCCGACTCCTGTGACAAGTGGACTAGGGCTGCCGTGCCGTGGGCGAGCACGGCTAAAGACACTAGCCCCATCCAAAAGGAAACTCCGCTTCGCAACGTGGAATATTGGCACGCTAACCGGACGCGCGAGAGATTTGGCCGATGTGCTCTCCAGGCGGAGGGTGGCCGTGGCGTTCCTGCAGGAGACTCGGTGGAAGGCCAGCAGATCCCGGTTCATTGGGAATGGCTACAAGCTGATCTACACAGGTGCACCTGGTGGGGAGAATGGGGTTGCCATAGTGCTCTCGGAGGATTTCCAGAACGACATTTTGGAAGTGAAACGTCATAGCGACCGGCTTATGGTCGTTAGGGTGCTTATCGATGGGGTAGTTACCCACTTGATAAGTGCCTATGCGCCACAGGCCGGTTGTGACGACGCCGATAAAATAGCGTTTTGGAATCAACTCGGAGAAGTGCTCCGTGGAGTCCCATTATCACAGGGGATCATTTTGGGGGGTGATCTGAACGGTCATGTGGGTGATGAATGTGGGGAATTTGAGCGTGTTCACGGTGGATTTGGGTACGGTACCCGCAACGCGGAAGGGGAGAACATCCTCAATACGTGTGCGGCTGCCGACCTTGCCATCGTGAACACGTATTTCAAAAAGAGACCCGAGCATCTCATCACCTACAAGAGCGGGAGGAATGCTACCCAAATCGACTTCCCACTCACTAGGAGACACCACATCAGCAAAGTAGCCAACTGCAAGGTCATACCCGGTGAGAGTCTCACTGCACAATACCGTCTTCTTGTCATGGACCTCTGCGTGAAGCCCAAAGGCAAATGTGTCGACCACCTTCAACGCCGAATCAGGTGGTGGCTGCTTGATAATGTCAAGTCCCAGGTGTTCGCCTCTGCCATCGGCGACAAGTGCGCCGGAGGTGAGGGCGAACCGGTTCAATCTTACTGGGACAGGATTCAGGCGGCTATCCTTGGGTCGGCGAGAGAGGTGCTTGGCGTGTCTAAGGGCGGACGCAAGTGTGACAAGGAGACTTGGTGGTGGAACGACTCAGTCCAGAGGGAGACCAGGGCGAAAAAAGCCCTCTTTAAGAAGTGGCAAGCCTCCAGATCTCCTGAAGATCGCGACGCATACAGAGATGCCAAACGCGCCACCAAGAAAGCTGTAGCCAGAGCCAGACGAGACCACTTACAACCACTTTACGATAAGTTGGACTCGTCTGAGGGGCAGAAGCTCATATATAAGTTGGCGCGCTCCAGGGTCAAAGCGGCACAGGATATCTCCAAGTGCCGCTGTGTAAAAGACCCCGGGGGCAACTTGTTATGCGAGGACCTCGCGGTGAAGGAGAGATGGTGCTCATATTTCCACGAGCTGCTGAACAAGCAGCACAAAGAGGTGCAGCCGCCAGATCTTCCTCCGAACCAAGGACTAGTGCCACTGATAACGCCTGCAGAGGTCCAGAATTGTCTTCGACGCATGAAGAATCGGAAAGCTGTTGGATCCGATGGAGTCCCCATCGAAGCCTGGAAGGCGATGGGCTTTCGTGGTGTGGGCACTTTAACCGACCTTTTTAACCAGACACTCCTCACCGGTACGATCCCGAACCAATGGAGGCTGAGTATCATTACTCCAGTCTTCAAAGGCAAGGGATCGGTGCAGGAGTGCGGTAACTACCGTGGTATAAAGGTCATGTCCCACACCATGAAGCTCTTCGAGAGGGTTATCGACTCTAGGATTCGACAGGAGTGCACTGTCTCGGAATGTCAATATGGGTTCCGCCCTGGTCACGGGACAATGGACCCTATTTTTGCCCTAAGGACTGTCGCGGAGAAATACAGGGCGAAGAATACGCCTCTGCATTGTCTGTTTCTTGACTTGCAGAAGGCCTTCGACTGTATTCCTCGCGCGATAATCTGGTGGGCATTGCGGTCCAAAGGGATTCCAGAGGCCTATATTGGGATCATCCGAGACATGTACCGTGATTCCGATTCCGTAGTTCGGACCGCTGTTGGCGACACAAAACCTTTCCCCATCACCGTCGGTGTGCACCAAGGATCCGTCCTTAGTCCGTTTCTGTTTAGCGTGGTATTAGACGTATTGTCGAACAGCATCAGAAACTCACATGAGCAGCCCCCGTGGCTGCTCATGTATGCTGATGATATCGCGCTGGCAGATTCGGACAGGGGTAGGCTGGTGCGACGTGTGAAGGCGTGGAAGGAGTCGCTTGAGAACGGTGGTCTGAAGCTCAATGTGGCGAAAACCGAGTACTTGGCCTATAACTCCACAGATCCCACACCCGTACGCATAGACGGCAACACGGTCGAGCGCACGGACCATGTGAAATACCTGGGATCTGTGTTTCATGCGTCTGGTGACATCGATTGCGACGTCAAGGCACGCATTGCTGCCGCGTGGGCTAAATGGCGTGAGGTAACTGGTGTCATTTGTGACCCCAAGATGCCGGTAAAGTTGAAGGGGCAGGTCTATAAGACCATCATTAGGCCTGTCCTTTTATACGGCTGTGAAGCGTGGCCGGTGTTAGAGCGACACAAGCAAGAACTGCGTGTCACGGAGATGAATATGCTGCGGTGGATGTGTGGAGTGACGCGGAAGGACCGCGTTAGGAACTCCCGCATTCGCGGTAGTCTTCATGTCCGTGACATTGCAGATAAATTGC
Source organism: Malacosoma neustria (assembly GCA_963693495.1). Lineage (NCBI taxonomy): Eukaryota > Metazoa > Arthropoda > Insecta > Lepidoptera > Lasiocampidae > Malacosoma > Malacosoma neustria. The sequence goes on along the minus strand of OY856384.1, from coordinate 19,519,826 downwards.
AGGAGTGTCGGCTCCGTTGGTATGGCCATGTTTTACGGCAACCGGATGCTTACGTGGGAAACAAATGTCTGGCCATGCCGCCTCCGCCGGGCCCCGGCAGAAGGGGTAGACCCAAAAAGTGCTGGCTTGACGTCGTAAATGGTGATATGCGTGCCAATGGGCTCACTACCAGGGATGCTGAAGATCGCGCGAAGTGGAGTAGAAAAAGTCGGAAAGCGGACCCCGGGCACCAAAACGAAAGTTTGGGTAGCAACCGGGACTAACGCTGGGATGATGATGATGATGATGAGGATTTGCGTATGCTGCTGTATAATACAGAGAAATTTTGGGGAATCCCCAAGCAGTAGTTTAGTGTTACCAGGTTAGGTTTGGTGTTGCCTTTTAATTATTACCTTAGAAATTCGGGAAAAAGGGTCGTTAAATCGTGACATAGGTAGGGAATAGCCGAAATCGGCAGATCTTCCGATAAATCGGGAACTTTTGCTTCAATGTAAGAACAGATCTTCGTCAGATCGTGCCTGCGCTATCCTTTCCTCACTTCCAGCCCGTTTTGTTTGCATCTCGTTTACTCTCAAAATAGTTGGACCGTTCTGAGACAACCTGTATTATATTTTTTAAATATTGTCCACGAGTAAAGAGTAGTTTTTACTTATATAAAATTGGAAATCTATCTATCGTCGAGTGTTTGGAGCATTGTCTGCTTCAACTCCTGGAAAGTAAATGAAAATAATTTGTCTTACTCTTTAAGTTTGCATGTTCTGGGATCCGAGTCTACATTTTTATAGTAGCAATAATTTTTTAACTTATCATATTATGCTTGTATTATTAATTAGTTTAGGGATCTTCAATGCAATGTCGTCGTGTTCTGAGAACTATAATAACTTTAAAAAGTTTTACAAAATCACTGAATAAATTTTTACTTGTGCCTTATCTTACGTGAACTTGGTCAACTCATTTCGCCGTTAAAATTGTTATGGTCGCCATCAATTCCGCCTGTCACAGTACTTTTTAGGTTGGTTTTAATTTCTGACATTTACTGCCACTAAACAAACAGACAAACAAACAGAGTGGTCTCAAAATGCGGGGTAAATGGTTCTGATATGTTTTTAATAATTAATGATGGTTTTAAAAGTTGTTGGATTTTACGAGTTTAGTATTTGATAACTCAATGGCAGGACGTAACATATTTATTATCATTATTAAACGTAAACAAGTGAATTATTCTCACAAATTTAATCATTAATTTTATTTTATTTTAATACTACTAAATTATATACTACTAAATATTAATAATTAGTTTATATGGTTGACATATTATTATTATGTACTTAATTGTTATACGCAACAATATTTCTTAAGTATATTTTCTGTGAATTATTCCTGAAGAGCCTTGTAATGCAGGTGAGATTTTTTGATTATTCTTTCCTGTTTTGAACTTTACTGTACCGTAGTTTTAAAATATTTTTTATATAAAACTAAAATAGCTGGCTTCAATTTGTTTGCCTGCAGTTTTGATAAATCATTGGATTTCAAAATTATTCAATATTAATACACTAATAAATATTATAGCTAAGTCGTATTACACCCAATCCAGAGGTCACAGATTTGATTCTTATGTTAGGACCTCTTAGACAATTTTTCTCGTGTACACAAATAGAAAATATGATGAGAAAATGTGCATACGAAGACCCTCCGTACGTGTACTTCGCCATTGTAATTTGTATGTCGTACTGGTCGTACTGTCTATTTTCTCGAGGGGGGTGTTCAAATTTATTTTAATAAACCTTTAGGATCTTTGTTAACCTTTAAGCAATCAAGATAATTGATACACAGTCCTATCTAATGTTTTTACTATACCAGTATTCTTTACTGCTAACTGTCTCTCAGTTAGCAGTAAAGAATACTGGTAAAGAATAATGCTTGTTCTAATCTCTTACATTCTTCCATAGGTTACATAGATTCCTTAGTTGGTAGTGGGATGGTTAAGCCAGAAGTTCTTAGTCACAAATCATCATGATTATCTTAGCGTTAAATCCCGGTTATAAACCAAGCTTCCGTTTAGGTGCCTTGGTTCCGCTTTTCGACTTTTCTTCTTCACTTTGCAAGATCTTTGGCATCGCTGATAGACAGTCCATTGGCTCGCATATTACCCCTTACGACGTCAAGACTTTTTGGGCCTCCACAGCCACACATTTGTTCCCAAGTAAGTTCGTAAAGTAAATTCTTAGTTTTTTACTGAAACATTTATGTGCGATGAACTGATAATGAGTCTCGTGTAGTTCTTCTCAGCACACTACTACGTTACGCGTAAAACAAACTTTTATGAGATAATACACTCGTTAAAAACAACACTAAAATAAAGGGACACAATAAAAACATTATCTAATAACAGGTGAAGTCATAAAATTTTATTATACTCTATTATTTATAGTGACATGTTACAGGTTTGGGATTTAAAGTAGTTACAAAAAAATTAAATTTTCTTTATTTAATTAATTAATACAATTCGCAAATAATATAAATATTTATATATAAAAACATAATATATTGCCAATTAGGAATTATTACTATTTAAAATATAATTTGTAGGAATACAATAATACTGTAATGGATGTGAATTCACTGATTTTACGAGAAATTTGAGAAGCATTTTTTTTCTGTGGAACAGAATGTCTTCTGTTCCTGTCGGAAACGGCCCACTTTATAGTAAGCAGTTGCCGTCGCATATAGATCTTTGCGACGCTAGAGGCACCGCGAACACGCTACTATCGCTTAGGAGTAGAGAACTTGGGCCACTAATGCCAGCACACAACACAAACTTACTATGGCGACATACTTATACACTAGGGGGGGTTGCCATCCAGACGGGCTTGGGGCCGTACCACGTAGCTAAGGTTGTTTTCCCGCCTTTCACCACAGGCCGACTCTGGCTGCAGGGGTGAGTATTCTTACTCCGCCCCTGCACGCAGGAAGCATTGATGAATCAGGATAAAATTTACCGAAGTTTTAATTTTCTCAGGGGTGCTATCATATAATAGTGATTATTCAAGATATTTCGCGCTTGTTTTTTCATTATTGTAATTTTCATCCAAAATGAAAAATTCGAATCAACTACTGATGTAATAGGTATTTTCTTATTTTAATTTAATAACAATAATTTTAATACAATTATATATCCGAAAAATCATAACTTACATTATATTACCTCGAACTAACTCTCATTTTTCGAACATTCTAATTTAATTATATGTGTACGTTCTTAATTTTTATAAAATATTTGAACAACTGTGGGCCCTGGCTTCTGTAACACAGACTTTGGTCTAGCTCAGAAGCCAGGGTAAAAAATTGTTGTATGTAAATTACTGTATATTTTGCAAATAAATAAATAAAAAAAAACTAACGTGCAAGAGAAAAGAGAACACTATGAAAACATCAGTTTGTGCGACGCCAGCGTAGGAACTATGTCCATACAAGCACGGAGCTATTCAAGTAAATACACCCGTATTTTCATTACGTCATTTCTAAAGTAATTTACTTTATATCTGACTATAGACATTATTTACGTTTTGCAAGTCTCTCTAATTTTAATTAGAATTTAAATAAAAATAAAACCTGCGGCGTTAGATGCTTCGAATGGGTGCTAGCTTTTAACATCGAGGGTGCCCTCGCCAACGGATGATATAGAAGGTCAAAATGTTTTACTTATTAAATTCAAAATCATTGTTTAATATAGATCGAACTACTTAAATTTTAATCTTCAGATATCCCAAAAATCAAAATTCTGTTTCCAATGTAGGTATGTCAAAATCCAGTAAATGCTCATTATTGTTATAAACGTTTCAGTATTCGAAAGAACAACAAGAAATCATACATGGATTAATTTTTATGGGTCAGAATTATATTTCAAAAAACCACAATCTGCATCCATTATGCACCATGCATCGGTAATAGGTCATATGAGAATCTATTACCGAGTGTCAACTACTCGGAAATAGAGATTTCATATAAAATCTATTACCGAGTGATAAGGAATAATAAGTGATAATTAAGATAATCAGTTTTCGTTCCGTATATTGCTATTTTTTCATCTAAATAAATGATTTAGAAATTATATTCTACCAGTTTTTGCCCGCATCTTTGTCCGCGTGGATTAGTTACTTTAAGCAGTATTTTAATTGTGTTAGGATTCTTATTAATCTAATACCACCTGCTTCTCTAAAATGTCTACCCACAGTAGAAGTCCAACGTTTGATTAAAACATTACGACACAAAAACGAAAAGCTATCAGACAGCAGCAGGCAGATCCCATCAAGAAACTTCTGGTACGAAAAACAACGAAAAATCGAGTCAAATAAACACCATTGCAAATAAATTGGACAACGATTCCTCTAATTCAAGCAATCTGTTTTCAAATACTTTAAATGTGAACAATGTTAAACGTCGTTGTTTACTCGATGATTCGATTGAAAAAAAAAGCTTAAATTATATTAAGCCTAATACAAAATAACATTGATTTAAGCTAAGACAAAGTTCCTATAAAACATATTTTAATATTCATCAGTCAGAAATTTCATCATACGAAGTTGAATTTTTTAAATTCTATTTATACAGTTAAAGATTTTGTACTTTAATTTTTTGAGACTAATGTAAGACATATATATTTATATACCTTTATACTAAAGCTATGTAGACATGAATAAGAGTTGGTTTGTATTAAGAAAATCTCATATTTGTATACTCATTTGAACTTCTAAAATAATGCAAATGAGAAGAACTGTTAAAACTTTATACAGTTACATAATTTTATAGGTGAAAGATAATACATATTTTTATCGCTTTTAACAGCTGTGCTTGATTCATTCCTACTATATTTAATTACGATAATTTTCCATAAGCTTGAGCTCAGTGTTTTGTGTTCATAAAAAAAAGGATATATGAGGTTAAAAAATCCTAATTTCCCAAACATATTCATGATATCGTAATATTTTACATTAACGTCATTCTTGTACGATTTACTAATAGGTGTTTTTATCTTATATAGTTTGTAGTTTATACTCTAGTTCGTCATATACGGCTTCATTCATAACATACACTGTAACTGCACTAGTGCCGCCTTTTGGGGGGTTTTTTGAACTATAATTTGTACTGTACAGCTAGATACTTTTTTCAACTTTTTCCCTATATAAGACGATTCTCTTTAACTCTACTATACTTAATAATTAAAACATATATACTGTTCACGAAAAACCTGGCCATAGCCATCCAGATATCCATATTTCAATCCATTTTGACAGCTGTCACCGGCTAATTAAGTTACTGTATTATGACGTCACGGGCATATCAAAAGTAAACCCCAATTAATTGAAGACTTCTCATTGGTTTTATTGGAACTCAATAAAGTCTTGTTATTATATCTATGTCATTATTTGTCGGCAAATGTTAAAAGATGTCAAACTGCTGACGTATAAATTGTTTGATGTTGCCGGTCAGGGCTGCTCAACATTTTACTTTTACCTATTAATACGATATTTGCAAGCAGGTGAGCTACGCTAGCTTCTCTCTCCCTCTCTCTTTCTCCGTTTGATATCACACATTATGAGATTGCCTGAATTACATGGTTATTCTTCAGTAAATAGGTAATACGTATCATAAACGCTGAGAGAATTCCAATGGCTTTTTCCTCACCCCAACTCTCCTGTCCTATACGCCATTTTTGATCTCCTTCACTTGTACATAATTTTGGCTCATTTTACTCTTTTACTAACGCTATTTCATCTTTCCTGGTCCCTTTCTCATATTTATAAATATATATTCTCCATCTCCTCTATCCTTTTTCTTCTATTCTTGCTCTTCCCAGACTCCCAGATATACACTTCTCATCAAAAAAATCGAAACACCCCTGAAGTTTGGTTTTGATTGACTTTAATAAAAAAAATTAACTAAAAATATAAATAATACCAATTAACTGTGGATATTATAATGTATCATTTAATGAATATTAATGTTACAAATTAAAATTAAATTTATTTAGCTACAATAATATTGTGTTTTGTTCAACAGGTAGGTATGTTATCAGTCTTTAAGAAAAAATTGTTAAAAATGTTAGAAACAAAGATGTAAAAAAATGTTTAAAAAAATTATTCAGTATCTCGTATTTTCCCAGCTTCTTATCACTGCTTCCATGCAGATCCTCATGGAACGGATAAGCGTCACAATCTTGGCGATTGTGAGTGGCGATTTCTTAGAGAAACTGATACAATATATCGGTCATCTTGCTCAGACGTGACTCGATGTCTACCAGATCCTGGAAGACGAGCAAACATACAAGCCTCCCGATAATGCTGATACACTCTATTGACAGCAGAGCATGCTGACTATGCCCTGCATCCAACAACGCCACAACTTGGGCGGCTTCTGTGAGAAGATGATTTTTTAGAAAAAGATCCCTTTGGCAGGATGTTACAGACAGACAGAGCTTAGTTAACAATCACGCTCAGCTCAGCTCAAAGCTCAATTTAAAAAACGATAATTTATGCAACAAAAATGTGATTAAGTGCAGAAATTCCGACGGAATACACATTAAAAACAATCTCTACATTAATTTATTGGATAAAAATTCTAAAATTTTAATTCAAATTTGAAATTTTGGTACTCCATTGTGTAGACTAAACTGCCGGCTATTTATTGACGTATTTTTTTAATGATATCAATACTCTTTTTCATTTAAATGGCACCTGCATAATACTTAGTGTTTCGATTTTTTTGATGAGAAGTATATTTTCTTTATCTGTTTATTTTATAATTTTTTCAACAGCTAGCTGTCGTCGTTACACCCTTAATTGCAAACGTCTGTTTATACCTATATGAGATATTAGTTTACTATGAGAAAAAATGTAAGAAGTAATAGAGACTCGTCTTTTACGTCGTTTTTTTATTATAGTCATAAAAGAGGTCCAAATATTGGTTAGCCCACTATAGAAGCCATGTTCAATCAATCAGAGCCGTCATCGCGTGGCATCGTTAGCGGCAAAAACTCGATCGGATATGCACATAAATATATTAATACAATGCAACTCAACTATAAATATTTATGTATATTTGATAGTGGCTTAAAAGTGTATTAATTTAATAAACCGGATCAGGCTTGAACGGAATACTACATTGGTCACTACTTAATAACTAAGGAACTTACCCCTTTTCATACTCTAAGGAAAACAAAAGGTCACTCCACCTTGTTTCTAAGAAGTAGTAAAAACAACAAATGATCCCTCCTTCTACAGAGAAGTGAGAGAAGAGAAGATGAAGACGAGAAGTGAGAAATCGCTCCTGTACAATCATGGTTCTAAAGATTAATCTCTTTTACATTCTAGCACAAAAATAGTAAGTCACTAATATTTCCAGTCATAAACATAGACCTCGGGTCTCATTCATAATTCGGGGACAAGTTCTTATATCCTGAAGGGTGGTTGCATATAAATCTTTGGTCTTTATGAAGCATTATGATGTTTTCTACACCATCAACAATGGTTATTAGGTATGGTATGAAAGGACCAGGGGGGTCCTTCCCCTAGAATTATAATTGAAGTAGAATTCCTATACTGCCTAAGAATGAAGTTTAGGTAACAGCAGGCTGGATGTGACGAGATCAAGATAAGTTTCTGTGGCCTTGGGAGAGGCCTATATGGAGTTCAATAGGCTGGCGATCAATTCGAGACTGGCGAGAGATTCCACCCGTGTGTTCAAGCGCACTGGATAGATTTGCCTCCATACTTTTTCGAATGAAGTAAATATTAAAAAATGTCTTATAACGTAATTTAATAAAAATGTACCCAAACGTTTGATGGTAATGTGTGCCATCGTAGTATTTTTTTACTAAAGTTTTTCAGAATGATATTCCAAAAAAAAAATGACCAAGACAGATAAGAATGATATGATATGCAAGTTTGAATTAAAAAGTCAATTTTGATGAATAAATATATCGTAAACAATGACTTGCAAAGTACCGGAGATGACAAAATAATTATGTTCATAAGTTGATTGATTGGATGGATGTTATCTGGTTTTTTCTTTTTATTAAAATGAAAATATTCGTGGCCTCTTTTTATAACTGAATATTTATTTAACTTTGCTGTACTATCTATTGTGAGGTCTCTGAAATGGATTCGCGAGGGGGAGTGAACGGTTTCCACCAAAACCTTTTTTAGGAGATGCGAGTTCAGGCAGAAGACGCTCCCGTAAAAACTACTCCGGGCAAATAGTATATCTATTCCAGGTAATGTTTCAACTCAAAAAAGGAAATGTTATGGTAGTTACTCAAGATTTGACCCTGTGTTCGAATGCTTGGAAAAGTATTTTAGAATTCTGGTAATGGATGGTAATGGAATAAATAAATACTAAACTTGTTTGACCTCTGCTTGGCTACGCCCACCAATAATATGATATTATTGCCCAAATATGAATATCTAAATTGATCTCTTTATGATATGGTGTAAGTTCTCTTCACAGATCACTACATTTATTTCTAAAAGCGTCTTAAAATAATACGGTACAGCAAAGTTCAGAAATTTCTTTAGGAGTTCCGTACAAATAAATTACTTTATTTTAAAACTTAGTCACTGGAATGTTTTTCAAGATTTTACATAAGTTAGATACTACTGTAGGAAAGAAAACAATTACTAATCGTGTAATTTCTGAACATATGTTTTTTACAGGCCTTCCTACAACATTTTTTGTTTTAAATGTTTCTTCTTATTGTAATGTACCTTTCAACAACTTTTATTGACCATAAAGGCACATGGCTAGTTTTTCCAGAAGCAACTCGTAAAGGAAAAACCGATAATATTTTCTATTTACTGTGAACTAACAAAAAGGTGCGTGTTACTTTGATGACTTGGCTCCCAAGGATAGGGACTAGATAGGTTTATTTTTGTCATAATACAAATGCTTTTTCAGTGGTGAGTTTTTTCTTCGATAAATGGGTAGAATAGTTTGCTAAGACTTTGTCTCTTTCTATTTTATTTTGTTTATAATAATATAATTTTGTGATAATTTAAAAGTATCGATTCTTCCATGGATCCCCAAAAAGACCAGCTAATTGTTAAAAAAAGTCAAAAATGAATGGGCAAACATTTCATATTGGCTTTTTTAACTGGACGTTTGGATCCTTGTCGCTGTCACACGATTGGTTTTGCCCGTAATGTCCCACAGATGCCGCGGGCTTTGATCTCACCGCCCACTGTAAAACTGTAGAGCTGATTTAGAGTGTATGTTTCGATGTTAAGGTAGATATTAGCTTGCTTGTTTCAATGCAAAGACCTTTAATATCTTTATTAATGTGGCCAACCTGAGATGATGGATGATAACTAATTATTTGAAACATTTTAGCTAAGCATGGGACTTTGAAATTACTTCCACTTCACAAAATAATACCCTAATACATTTATATAAGGTTGGTTTTAGAAAATCATTATTTTAGGAGATAATCTAAAGTTATTGTGTTTAGTTATCGATGAGTTACCTGAGTTTAAAGATTAAAATCGATTTTTTTTTGTTTGTTTTACAAAAGAAATTAAAAAATCTTTTGGGATTTCGGATTAGCGGTTTAAAAACAATATCTGGTAATTGTGGAAACAATTAATCTTATCGATAACATGAGGATAAAGTAATTTGTGGTAAGCAGAGACAAATATGACTTGACAAAGATGGATGGAGAAACAATGATATTTCTAATGTTAAGGTTTATGATTGTTCTTCTTCCAATCAGTCTCTTTATAGTCGCATTCCGAGTTTTTACATTTGATACTGGGGTCCACACGAGGCTTTTGTTCATGTATAAAGACGATTAAGGAAATGAGATATCAGTGTGTCATGTGGCTAAGTTATTTTTTTAAGAAGGGTGAGAGATATTTGGCACTGTTTGCGACACACGAGGAACGAATTGGTCTGCTCATCTAGTAAGCAGATACTAGGTACATGACCAATAAAATTGTTTCTTCATCCGACATGGATTTATTTAGAACTTGCTTTTACTTTATGGGTTTGAACTGGAATAGCTGCAGTGCAACGAACTTAACTGCTGGTCACAATCTCATGATTTTGCTCTTGAATAAGAAATTTGTCAAAATCGACCTACGAGAAACAGACACCATAACATAACACATCATCAAGGAATCAATAATAGCGTCTTAATAATTTAACTATAATACATTCGTATTAAACATTTCAAAAATCCAATATCGATCTCATAAATAAGGATTATTCTAATCTTATTGCTCTCGTTTTCTAAAGTTGAGTGTTAATATTGATTTGTAAAGATTAACTTAATTAATCCTATTAATTCTTTCTAATATTTCCTTATTTTTGTGATTAACAAATAACTCTTTTTATTCATTTTAGCAACAAGAGACGTCGCTTTAAAATTTTACAAAATCACAAATTCAACACAATAATTAATAATATTTTGAACCACTTTTGTACTGAGACATTGATTCTACTCATAAACAGTTTGGGCCTATTCTCAGTCTTCGCTGCTTCAGGTACGATCTGATATTGTTTTTGTTTGTGTGATTCTTTTGGTAGTGGAGATTTTTTGTAGTTTATTACTCGTAACAGAAACATTACGTTTCCAGTGTGGGGTTCATATAGGCATGATTGTCTGTCGCTTATTACTCAAGTTCGTTGAAGAGTTATAGGCTAGACAATGAAAGACTGATTTCCACTAAAAGTGATTTCATCTCACAATCACTCTCTTCAACTCACCCTTTTTTCACGGTTTCTAACAACTGTGTCTCTTCTCATAAATGATACTCGGAAAAGTTGTACATTATTCATCGATGGCCCTTTGTAAACCTTGATTGAATGCGAAACATATACCTACTAGAAGTAAATTTCGTTGAGGTTGATCTGATTGTGACAAATCAGGACAATATTTTGTCATTTTTGGGTACAAACTCTATGCTCTTGTAAAACACGACACTATTTCTTGAAGAGCATGACTTCTTTCTGTGAATATCATCAGTTGGTCTGAAAGAATGAATCCGCTGGTTTCTAGTTTTTCAAAGTAAAATAAATTTACAGGGTGAAAATCACAAAAACATGTTGATTACTTTTCCGGCAGATGTGGTGTACTTTGCTCGCTTCCGGCTCATGTCGACTGAATTCATGCTGTCGCTAGGTCTAACAATTATTTTCATCGCGTTTCGAATTTGTGAATTAATTCTGTGCATGCAACTTGAGCTGTTATAAAAAATTATCAGTTAAAATTTTATGTTTATACTTATTTGACGTGTAATATTTATGTTGTAAAACGATTGTCTCTTGTCACAATTTTGACTATGCTTCGTATAAGAAGTATACACTGTACTATACCTACAGTTTTCAGTGTTGATTTAAGGTAAGTTAATCCTGACAATATATACAGTATCTACATGTGGAATCCAACCCAAGTATTTTAATGGTGTTTTATACCTTGTGCTGTATATGGTTATGTTTGAGTAGCCGTCCAACCTCTACTGTCTACCTGGTTAGCTGCGGTGGTTCTGACTACTGTTCTGTTATCAAAAAATACATTAGATATTAAAACAGCATTTTTTGCTCAAGAAGAAATTTGTAGAAGACTCAGTCTTCTTTCAACACTGAGTCTTCTATAGAATGTAGGTTGAATGATTAAAACGTTTCCAGCTAAAACGCATTTTTACCGTCCACGCTATGTCGTAGGATGCATCAAGTCGTTTAATAAATAAATTGGAAGTGTACTCATGCAGAAATGCCATCTGAACAAGGGACAACCAAGTGTCAGATATGATGGGAAGCGATTATCTGTGTTTTTGTTTGTTTTGGGGCGGCCGCTTTGTGACGTCACACAGCTAAAACAGTTTCCATGTTGCCCGTGCGCATTCCTATTATTACAGCTTGTTTATAATACTATCGATAAAATGTGGCGCAATTTTCATGTAAACTCTTACGTTTTAGCTCGTTTGCAACAACGATCGTTTCGGAATCTAAAGTAGGTACGTTGCTTGTTGTCATAGAGCTAATCTTCTTCCATCAGTATCCTTCCAAGAACATAGATTTTACTAAGGCGGTTGATTGAGGCGGTCATGTGACTCTTCTACGGAAGAAACTAGGACGATATATTTTGCCACCTGATTGCCCGACTGTAGTGATTCTTATTTTAGACCAGTAGCATACGGCCAAATTCAAGTTTTAAATATTTTATTTTTACATAATAAACCCGTCTTAGGTTTAGCATAAAATCCATCACCCAATTTTAAAGAAATTGTAACAGCACCGCGCTTATCTAAAACTCATCCTCTGTCTCGCTTACACATCCATTATCTCATTCACATTAATTATTTAATTTTTAGCGGCTATTTACATATAATATTTTCGTAAATATAAGCACATTTTTCCCAAATAAAACTCGTGGTGATGTCAGCGCGTCGAATGTTCGACCCTGCCGACAACGACCCCCACTGCACGCCTAATCACTAGACCACTAAGGGCCCTGATGACCGACTCCCAGAGACTTAGTTGCACACTCGTCGAACCAGGAAGACGAAGCAACAAGTTTACAGTTACATCCACACACACACACACATACACCAAACTAATTCGTATAATTTATGATTTCAGGTTGGCCATCTAGGCCGAAAATAAAGCCATCGTTGGGCCACCGGGTTGCCTCGCCGCTCACATAGCGAGCTCCGCCGGCCAACTCTACGCCACCGGGGGTAGTCGCTCGCCGAATTTACGCCAGGGTAAAGAGGTCCGCCTCGAAGCCCCAACCTACCCCTGATCAAGGGGAAGAAGATCCAGCACACAAATAAAACATGGAATCCTGGAACCGATTTTTATTGGAACACTAACACCAAAAAGACCTCCAGGGAAGAACTCTGCCTCGAATAACAACCCTGCACCTGCACCTCTAAAAACTAAAAGAAATGTTAAAACACAGTAGACACTACTCAAACGAATCGATACCGTGTCATTCTGTTAAATTAAGGTGCTGTAGTGTGTAGAGTAAGCGTTTTTAGTTCGTAAGTAATATTGTATAACAAGTCAGAACAAAGCCGTACGCTAAGGCGTAAACACGTCGTTTTATTTCACCTCATCGACACACGTCGCAGTGCACTGAATAGTAAAAAGTAATTTTTACTAAAAATTCAGTTGAAGTTGCACTGTTTTACACCGTACACAGTTTAGTAAGGGCAGTTGACATATAGTAATATTGAAGACTCGTGCGCATCGAAGCGTGATTATTCAGCGAGACTGGCGAGCGCTCAATACATGAAATGGCTTCATATCATACCATTTTATTATTTATAGGTGATATTTTAATGCAACCTTGTACAAGCTGCGAAGTTTTAATTTAAAAGTCAAATGTTGATTGTTTAGGTTAGAAATAACTTCGCAGTACATATTGTGATTTATTTTCTTTCTGTTTTCTGCAACTTATATCTCTCAGCATTAAGAAATATTTTTATAATTATTCATGTTATGTTATTATATGTGAAGAAATAGTCTTCATTTATTCATGCTGCATATATGAAACTTATACAACGAAATTTAATGTTTGTATGAAACAGAATATCTCACTGGAGACTTATAATACACCTTTAATAGAATAAAGAACTGTCACAACTCTTGATCCCCAATTTACGAGGTTTAGTAGTTTTAGAAACAGATCCCAAAGAAGTGATCAAGATAACATTAGGCTGAATTTGATTGTATGATTTTAGTTTCTTGGTCAACGGATTCGATTTCTCTTCTCCTTTTCCGGTCCATTTTTTTCTTTCCTTTTGAATCATTTTCTTCCTCGATATTTCCTGAATTTAAATCTCTTTAAGGCAGCAGCATGGTAAACACCTGCCTGACCCTGTAAACATACCTAGATGACTGTTAAGGTAAAGTGAGCTACTGATTTGAACATAGTCAGTAGAACATAGCTGGTCTACTGACTTGAACATTGAAAATAGAAAATAGACACATAAACCATCTAAAGGTGTGGATTCTTAAATGAAATAACAAATCCAATGCTACCAAAAATACAAGCAACAATGTTATAGATACAAAGTTATCGATACATTTTTTTTTTTTTGGAACGAGTTTTATTTTTAATTAACATTTTTTTATTTTTCTCATATTCAGAAAATATAAACCTTATTTGACACTAAAAGTATTGATCATATATTACAAGAATAAGTATGTAAGGAGAATGGCACTAGTAAGTTTCTGGACTATTCTAAGTATGTTAGCAGGTTAATTTTATAAACGGACTAGAGGGTTAAGTTAGTTTCTGGTATCTGCCTCCTTCTACGAGAGAATCATGTCCAGAAAGGAGGCAGTGGAGCGGGAGAGGGAGCGCGCTAGGCTCTCTTTCCGCTCACGTAGGGCCACTCGACGCCAGAAGCGAATCGGTCGCGGGCGCGGCCCCCTGGAAAAAGGCCACAGCCTGCACACACATGGCCAAAAGAAGGACGCGTGTGGCTGTTCCGCGCACTCAGCTCACTCCTGCGTGAGAAAGATGATGACAGGGTTCATTATTCCCCCAGCTTTGAAGAGGCCTGCAAAAACGGACCGGCGTCAGTCGTGGTCGCAACCTGACTAATTCGTCGCGTCCTGCGGCCTCGGCAATAAAGACGTTTGAAGGAACACCAGGGTTTTAGTGGGTATACCAGCGACGTGCGTTCCCCAGTCTAGAGAAGACGTACGTGCGCATTGCACGGGGAGTCCCACACTACCCCGCCGCCATGTTCGTCATACTTTTACACCTCCAAAAAAAAAGTTTCCGGTATATAAAATGGTAAAATTTTTATTTATACACAGAAGGGTAACTCTATGAAGGTGAAAGAAGAAAGGCCTAGTGGTTTAGTTTTTCAGAAGATGAATATAATCTTAATCGACTCTTATGCACTAATAAAAATTTATTGTATCAATAACCACTTAAAAGTGTTACAAGAGTATAACCCTTCCCCACCGTGAGCCATCGGCACAATAAAGCAATCTATCTAAAAAGATATCTCGACGATGACGGCTCGATGTTTGTATATCGATTAATTAATAACCGAGTTCCAATCGAGAGATCGGAACGCTACAATCGAAATCAGCCGCCTCTCTAATTGAGTCAAGCCGGCAAACAGATAATGTGATCTAACAAATTTAATATTAGTCACCAACGTGTCATTATTTTAAAGCAATTTAAACTTCATGAACTAAACAGTAAAGGCGATCAATTATTTTAATATCGATTGAAGATATGGTAAAAAAAGAAAAACGTAACATTAAATGCCGGGCATTTATCTGTCAAATTAAAAAAAGCAATAGATCTATTCTGTGGTGAGCGTATGGGTATGATATTGCTAGGTTAAAAATTAAACAATTGTCGACAATTTTACTACCAAGTTGTGAAGTGAAACAAAAGTAAATTCAAATAAGAATCGCAAACGTCTTTGGGGACGTAATCGACATTGTTAAGCGTTTGTGAGCTTATTTTACACTACTATAATTAAAAAATAAAAGATTATATCACACAAAAATTATTATTTATTTGAAATTTCTGTTACAATGTTAGGACTTACTCGTATGTAATATCTAACAGAATTTTGTTATTTATTTAAGTTTTATTCCATTGATATTGATAAGCTTTTTATTCTACATTCCTCAGAAGATCAAGTATAATTTGATAATTGATCGTAATTATATGCGGATTGCTATTTATTTATAACATTAAGCACCTTATAAGACTGGCAACACCGATGGGAAATCGATACATTTTGATTAATGGTAACACAACCGCATTAATATAAAAGTAACGATTTTTTGCACGGCTAATAAATCGCAACACTATACTCGCAGACGGCACAAAGGCACACAGTAATATTAGCGAATTAATACATAAAAAGGCTCGATTCACCCGTTCGCACCTGTGCATAATTCACACAGGGCTCGCGATTTTTTAATTTGGCGGCCTTTTTGATATTCTAAACTTTGGTAATGCGATATAAATCTATGGAGGATTTAGGTATAATCTTTTGTATGAATTAACGGATAAAAATACATTTAAAGCCTTTCTTGAATTATGGATTGTCTATTTACTAATGGTCGCCCAGGGTCGAAATTCAACCATAATTCAAAAAGAAATTAAGTTTGAACTTTATTAGAGTTCTTTTGTCAAACGCATAAAACATGGTTTCATGATAGCTACTCAGTTAATTTGCCAATTTTCTACATCAATTTGAACAGCGTGGATTTATAAATTTTACCTTTGAGTTTAACCGGTACTCTTGGTTCATAGATTATTCTAGAGACCTGTCGCCATTTCATCCATCCTGCATTCACTCTGTTTTTCACATCTCGGCCTATCTCGCTGTCGTTCTGGATTAGTGATCCGTGGTACCGGAAGTTGGAGCAATTTGACAGCGCCACATCTCCTAAGGCAATCGGAGTGAAATCGGATATTTCCACCAAAATCGCAAAATAGATGTTCAGTTTTGGTTCTACACATCTTTAACCTAACACCCTCTAATCTCTCTTGCCATTTATCTGTTCTGGACCTCGTGAGTTTTTTCTCCAACCAGCAAAATGTCATCGGTAAACAGCACACACTAAGGTGCCTCCGTTGTGGTCGTACTAGTACAAGTGACGTCAGGTCGCCCCAAAGAGGTCATCATGCCAGAAATCGTCGATTAAATTCATGGAACAATATTGGACGATCGGAAAATGATAGTACGTGAGGTGGCTGAGGTTGTAGGCATCTCAACTGAGCGAATACATCACATTTTATATGAATATTTGGACATGAAAAACCTGACTACTGTGACCACTTCAAAAGAGTGTTTGGCAATGTTCAACCACAATTCGGACGAGTTTTTACGCCGTTATATAACCGTAGACGAAACATGGATGCATCATAATACCCCAGAGACTAAGGAACTATCAAAACAGTGAGTTTCACCGGGTGATTGTGCTCTAAGGAAGGCCAAGGTGGGTCTATCAGCCAACAAGGTCATGGCCACAGTTTTTTGGGACTCATGGGGTGTCATTTACATAGATTACCTAGAGAAGGGTAGAACGATCACCGACGAATATTATTCAGAACTTTTAAACGGATTCGATATTGATTTAAAGCAAAAAAGACCACAGTTGGTCAAAAAAAACTTGTTGTTCCATCAAGACAATGTACGAGTGCATACGTGTGTAGTCACTATGGCAAAAATCAATAAATTGAGCTACGAACTGCATCCATGATATTCTCCAAATTTAGCCCCCTGTGGGTCAGACACAAGTCTGACCCGACTTTCTTCCAAAACCACAGGAGAGAGGTTTATACGACTAGTGTACCGTGCATCGCCGGTGCTATCATCTGCATAGCAATGAATGCCATCTATAGATAACATGTCATTGATATACAGAATAAATAGCGTCGGCGACAGCACGCAACCCTGGGGCACACCAGCATTGATAGGCTTCACACTGGAGCAGCAACCGTCTACAACGACCTTAATACTACGCCCAGTGAGAAAGCTGGATAGCCAGGTGCAAAGACTCCCAGGTATCCCGTAAAATGGAAGCTTCGCAAGAAGAGCCCTATGCCAGACCCGATCGAAGACATTAGCGATATCTAGACTATCAGCCAAGGCTTCTCCTTTGCTCTCAAAGGCTTCAGCCCAACGGTGCGTTAGGTAAACCAGGAGATCCCCAGCAGACCGACCATGCCGAAAACCATATTGGCGATCATTTAGCAGCTGGGAATCCTCCAGGTAGCCCAAGAGCTGTGCGTTGATGATCCGCTCCATCACCTTTGAGAGCAAAGAAGTTATCGCTATAGGTCTGTAGTTGGATGGCTCCGTCCGGTCACCCTTTTTGGGAATAGGATGAACGTGGGCCACCTTTCACGAAGCCGGGATACAACCTTTGCGGTAGGATAAGGTAAAAAGTCGGGAAAGGACTGGAGACAGCTCAGCCGAGCACGTACGCCAGCACAATAGCGGGAATATTATGTTGAAAAACAAAATGCTTATTTACCGAAAATATTTTTTTAATTCAAATAGTCACGGAGTTATCAAACAGCCCTCTTAACATGAAACATGGTGTAATAACTATAATTAGATTTGACTTATAAACAAATAGGTCGTACAATGTTTAATACATGTAGGTACTTGGGTTAATACAGCATTCATACCTTATAATTAATAATTTACCATCAACTTGTTCATTAAACAACTCTTTACTCGCACACCTTTACCGGATACTTAAAATGGTTCACTTCACATTCAGAGCAAATTAATATAAGCCAATAGTAAATGAAAAATAAATAGAATTAAATATATAAATATTTGTACGCCTTTTGTGCAGAATAGGATAAGGACATTACCATTTATATGTAACATTTGTGCATTATTTCTCTCTTGTTCAAACAAATAAATGAATCTGAATCTGAAATTATATTAAAACTTGTCATTTCTGATTAGTACAATCTCCGATTATAAAAAATAGTATTACACTATTTTTGTCCTTAAAACTCACAGATTTCGATTTTATGTAGGTATTTTGGTGTGTTTCTGGACAAAAGCAGGAACTGTGCATATCGGAGATGAATATATTTACTGCGATATATGGGTAGATTGGAGCGGTGGATTTGCTGGCCACATTTTAAAGCAACCGGCAACTTACGCGCAGGAAAAAGTCTAGCCATGCCGCGCCCGTAAAGTCTAGGGCAGAAGGGCAAAAAATGCTGGCTTGATGTCGTCGTGATATGCGTGTTAATGGACTCACCAAAGACCTAGAAGTGGATAAGAAAAAAGTCGAAAGAGGACCGCGATCACCGTAGGTGAAGATTAGGTTGCTGCTGAGATTAAAGCTAAGACTATGATGATAATGATTATAATATGATGATAATATAATTTAATTTACTGTTTAAGGCACTAAGAAAGGTTTAGTTGAATATAAGGAATAGCCACTTTTTATTAGCTAAACGGATTTACAAACAAAATGGTGTACACAGTATTTTATACATAAAGGAATCATTTTAAATATTCAATACCTTTTAATCGTAATACAATCGCTACTTTGAGAGGCTCTTCATGAGGTGATGGCCCTCGACGGAGCCACTAAACCGGAAAACGCAAATTAAACAACAAAGAGTTAACACATCTGCGCAAGCGCATCCAATCCTTTAAAACCTTGATCCTTAAGAAAATGGCCGATTGCTGTGCGCCATATTGGATTTTAATACTACGTTATAAGCGCCAATGCGATTTATTGACACAAGATATTTTTAATAAATGCACTAGAGCATGTTAACGCGGCTTAAGTGTCATAGGGTGACTATGTTAAAGCATTCCGTTTTGTAGTTGAATTTTAGGTTATAAAACGTTCATTCAATGTCGAATACATTGAACAAAAAATTAAAAAGTCACATTGATAGATTTTTCCATGACAAATATTCCCGAATCAATTAAAATATAAATAAGGAAGTCATTATGACAATAATTAAAACGTTTCATGAGCAACAAAAATATGTGTAATGTAGAATATTCTACAAGTACCAACAATTCTGCTTAGATTTCTCAATCAAAAAAAGAATTTTATAAAATTTATTCACATTCATTAAACATCTTTTGACAGCTTAGTTTCCTTTCTAGCAGTCAGTCAGTATAAAATTCGGCACTAAATATTATTTAAAGAGAACTCTCGGGCCTTGATGGACAAGCGTCCATTACAGTCACAAGCTCTCCGATATTTGTTACCTGTGGTTCCGGCACAAGGCGGCTGGATGATAGGTTTTAGGTTATCTGGCGAATTCTATATACCCTGATCTACGACTTACTTCTAAATAATATTAATACTTAAATACTATTAATATTACGTAGAAAAATAAACCCACGTAATAAAGAGTTCTCACACTCTCGCAATGTATAACGGAGAAAAAAATAGGCAATCCTATAATTTAATAGCATTTCTATGTAAACTTTAAATGAGAACAATAGGCCCTGTTCGATCCTTGCATAAGGGGTAGGTAGTTGAGATCTCGTCTCCTGATTATGTTATCTACCCTCACTCTCAGTGAGGTGAATGGTAAAAGCGAGCGTGAGACGAGGGTAATATCACGTGAGCCTCTAAACGCGCGGAACGGTCGACGTTCGACCTCCCTGAAGACCACTCTCTGCGCCGTGTGCAGTTGGCTTCAGTTACTCCGTACTAACTCTCATTGGCCGTACGATTGTGTCTTCAATGTCTAGTTTATGACATTTAGCTGGTACCGTGCAACAGTTCCTCTACCCTCTACCCTCTCATATAGTCCACTGCTCTTGAGCTATCCCTTTTATCTCTGAACGGTGCACTCTCGATCAATGACCGGCATTGTACAGGCCCATATTTAAAATAATCTACTATACTATTAGTCAGCCACTAATTAGTATAAACACGTTGATTCATGATAAAATCACCAAATATTTCCTGGTTTTACTTACTGAGCCTTGGTTGTTATCAAGCAACGCCGTAAAAGGAAGAAAGTTAATACCACACTCACCTATTTCACATCAGGCTCCAGCGCATCGAGGCATTAGAAGAAAGACAGACTTATAGGGGTAAACTAGTACTCGTACTCTCCTATGCGGTGGGGTGAACTGGGGTGCGCTTAATGTCATTTTATTCTTAGAAGTAGAACTAATACATCCGTCGTTATTCGATCGCAATAAATAGCGTAGGTCTCTGCAAGTTGGCATTAGCTACCGAGCTAAATAGTTTTTTTTAATCTCTCTCTCTCTAGTCGGTCCCTCATGTCTGAGGATCGTGGTCAGCATTGGGTTGACATCTGGAGCGGATGATCTGCCGCCACCAGTTCCTATCCAGCGCGTCTTTCACGACCGCATACAATTTAGAGGACGATGAGTCTTTCACTTGATCGGTCCATCTCGTTGGTGAACGACCACGCGATCTTTTGCCTTCGGTGTTCCCAACGACTATCAGTTTTTCAAGACTCTCATCGCCTCTGCGCATTGTGTGTCCGAAATACGTAAGGATGCGTTGTTGGCATATGGTCGACAATCGGGTTTTTATTTTGAGTTGACTCAAGATAGATACATTGGTGCGTTTTGCGGTCCAGGGTATTCGGAGTAAACGCCTCCAGCACCACATCTCGAATGCATCTATCCTTTGTCGTTCTCGGGCTAAGATCGTCCACGTTTCCACGCCATAGAGGAAAATAGGGAACACCAGGGCTCGGATCAACCGCATCTTGGTTTTGATACTTATTCCTCTCTTCTTCCAAATGACGTTCAAACGGGTCATAGCGTCTTTAGCCATCCCGATGCGCCTTTTTATCTCAGGGACGCAGCTGCCATCGTTGCAAATTTGGGAGCCAAGGTAAATATAGTGGTCGACCACGTTGATGCCCGGAATGTTGCAGGTGACATTGGTTAGTGTTCCGGCACGATCCACCATCATCACCCTGGTCTTTGCTCTATTCACTATAAGACCAATATTGCCACTTTCAATCTCGAGTCTTCGGAACAACTCCTTCATATCGTCCATAGATGTTGCCAGGAGAACGGTATCGTCGGCATATCGGAGATTTGATATTCTCTTTCCACCTATAGGAAAACCTTTCTCCTAGTTTTCGATGGTTTTCCGAACTATGTACTCTCCGTATATGTTAAAAAGTGCCCCTACACTTTATATAGTATGCAACCTTGCCTTACACCTTTTTTTGTCTGGAACATATTAGAGCATTCTGTACCTATCCGAATGAAGGAGCGATTTTCCATGTACAAGCTCTGTATTAAAGCGACAAGATGTTCAGGAACTCCCATTTTTTTAATCTATATATCCTATTTTCAGAACTTATCCATAAGATAAACTTGACGACATATTTCGGTGAGTGATATAAAACGGTATCATTCAGTGAAGCAATTGTTTTAATGTGCTTTTAAATAACATATTGTACAAACGCAAAATAACTAGACATATTACTTAAGGCCAAATGATTGTCACCCTATAACATGTTGCAATAATCCTCGAATGCGTCCACGCATCGGCACATGCGTGCTCTCAGGAACACGCCGTAACACTCTTACGCATCATTAATTGCTAATCTTGTTACAATTTAATTGATAATTTCTTTGCTGAGAAATCATTTATCTATATGCAGTGCTATAGTTAAAGCATTGTTAATCTTGTATTAGACAACAAACAACACAAAATATATTCACCAAAAGCCGCCAAAATTTTGACTCACTTTAAGTAATAATTATTAATTTCAGAACTTGCTACACTACGAATGGCTTAATGTAATGCCCTCAGAAGTAATTATTATTTACGATTACTTGTCAAATATTCATAGCACCTCAAAAATAAATAGAAATATAGGTAAACGTTAAAATATTGTTTTTAAGCTTGTTGCTGGCTTTTTTTTTTTTTTTTTTTTTTTTTTTGCTGGCTATGGTTAAAAGCGAATTTTTTTGTCAGTGTTCTTTTTCTGATGTAAAAAGTATTCTAATATAAATGTAATGTGTATTTGTTTTTATAAGAGCCTGACCTATTCTGACAGAATAACCTACTACTTTTCATCCTTTGCTCACAGTTGAAAGCATATGTCATCTTTTACAACTACCTACTCCTCTATACTTCCTTTGAAAAAAAAACGGGTGGTTTTGATTTTTCTACATTATTGGTACTAATTTCATTCTAAAGAGGTTATAATGGCTAACATTAAAATTAAATTACTATGTTACTGGCACTGAACAAAGAATCTAAGTATGAAAAAAAGTTAATTCCAAATTCAAAACTTTTGTTTTTAAATATAACAATCCCTTTTTAGTCTGTGAATACCTAGACTTGGGAATCGAACCCGTTAACCACGCAGGCATTCGTTGAACCACGGGGCTCCTTAAACAATACTTGCGACTATGACAGTAGAAAGATTACTGTAAACAATTAACTTTTAAGTTAAAATATATCTTATCTATTAATGCTCGTTAACATACTTTAAAATACATCGTTGTACTATACTCTCTACGACATAATATGGAATGATGGGTTCCGTAACTATACAAAACCTTAAACCTGCTTACCTTCGAATATAGCTACGTTTAATCTTGCCAAAACCATCTGCTTCCAAAAGGGATAAAAAGGGACATTTAAAGTTTTAAATATTAATAACCTTTTTAAAGATTTCTTTATTAAGTATAATATTTTTAAAAGTTTGTTTACACTACATTGGTTTTGTATAGACATCATTAATCCGATTCTATTAAGTGCTGTTTTTACATATTTCTTTAAAATGGTTTTGTAATCGATAAGGCTCTTTGAGGATTTGCCTTAAAGGGTTCGGATGTTGAGTGCTCAAGTTATTTAAGTTACAATTCAAAAGTCTTTTACTTATAAGATATTTACACAAGGTGATGTTCTGGTTATATAACCGTCTGTACGATGCCGGTCACGGACCGAGAGTGAACCGTACTTACAATAGATGAGAGGGATAGCTCGAGAGCAGTGGACTGTCTGAGAGCGGAGCGGTGGTGCGAGATGTGCGCTGCTTTGCAGTGGGTATAGAAATTCGCACCAACCTTGATTCCACCCCTTCCCGGCTCGGTTCAGGTCCGCTCGCGGAGGAACTGTTGCACGGCACCAGCTAAATGTCACAAACTAGACACTGAGCGCACAATCTTATGGCACGGCATTAGCCGTGACTCTTATTATTAAAGAGTAAGTAAGAAGTAACTAAAGCCCCTTGCGCAAGGCACAGAGAGTGTCTTCAGGGAGGTTGAACGTCGACCATCCCACGTATTGCTTCTATGAGCTTCTATCATACGATACTACTTTCGTCCCACCTTCGCTTTTTCCATTCATCTCACAGAGAATGAGGGTCATCATTTCAGCCGGAAGACGCCCACTGCTGGATAATGGCCTCCCCCAAAGATCTCCACGATGATCGGTCCTGCGCTGCCTTCATCCAACCTATTCCGGGGATCTTGACCAGATCATCGGTCCATCTTGTGGGGGGCCTACCAACATTGCGTCTTCCGGTACGCGGTCGCCATTCGAGGACTTTTCTGCCCCAACGGCCATCAGTCCTTCGAGCTATGTGCCCAGCCCACTGCCACTTCAGTTTTGCAATCATCCGGGCTATGTCGGTGACTTTGGTTCTCCTGCGAATCTCTTCAGTTCTGATTCGATCTCGCAGGGAGACTCCGAGCATAGCCCTCTCCATTGCCCTCTGAGCGACCATGAGCTTTCTCATAAGGCCCTTAGTTAGCGACCACGTCTGCGTTCCGTATGTGATCACTGGCAACACACATTGGTTAAAAGAATGAGAATGAGGGTAAATAATAAAAATCAGAAGACGAGATTTCAATTACCCTTTATGCAAGGAACGAACACCGTCTAAGAAAAGGTTCTCCAGCTTGCTTCTAAGGTTTCGTAAAGAAGCCTAGTTCTACTTATTTATTTTGTCATACATCTTTATACAAGAAAAGCAAGTAAGAAAAGAATAGAAAACACATGGAGGCAAACAACACGTTTCTGTACAAAACTTCTTCCTGCGACTATACTTAACACAGAGACTGGGGTGCGAAGTTATTGACTTCCGACAGAACTGGAATAAAGTTACAATTGATTTTTGATCTACTTTGAACCATTATAAATTAAGATTTGAAAATTAAAATAAATTATTGAAAACTGTTTATTAAATAATAATACTGTCGACGATTTAATTGTTATTTTTTTAATGATACTGCCCTGGATTAGAGTTTTTTAAAATAAAATTAACTGACGGACATATACATATAAACCAGATAAGTATTGATAGTTTAAAGAACAGGTCTTTAAACTATCATTAGCCCTGTTCCTTTATAAGGCTGTGAAACGTGGTCTGTGCTGGAGCGACACAAACAGCAGCTGCGTGTCACGGAAATGAATATGCCGCGGTGGAAGTGTGAAGAAACGCGGAAAGACCGTGTTAGGAACTCCCGCATTTGCGGTAGCCATCGCATTCGCCAGGGCCCGGCAGCGGTAGACCCAACTGGCGTGACGTATTAAGGGGTAATATACTTGCGAATGGACGCACTATCAGGAATGCCGAAGATCATGCGAAGTGGAGAAAAAAAAGTTAGAAAGCGGCTGCCCATCCGCTTTCGTCGGAATGCTCATATCCTCTCTTTACTCTTCAACATTCTGTTCAATCCCAAAACTCCCTGCTATCTAAAAGAGCGTTTTGAACTATTCAAACGTAGTGACGTTAAATCCTTGAGACCTGCAGGGAACTTGCTATTAACAGTGCCCTCAAATAACTCCACATTTTATGGAAAATCATTTACCATTACTGCTGTGAAACTCTGGAACTCGCTACCTGCTAATATTCGAGAAGCTCAGTCCATTTACTCCTTCAAGAAGCTTCTGCATGAACACTTTTTAAAATCAAGTATTTAATTTCTTACTTTACTCCCATTCTGTTTCACTTTTTTTTTCTTATTTATTTATGTATAGAATTGTGTATTTATGTATACTTGTTTATACTATCTACATGTACCTATAGATATTTGCAAACCTTCCCACACATTACATTTTTATTTATTTTATTAATCACTCCTGTCCATCCAAAGGTTGCCTGGAAGAGATCGCTTCAAGCGATAAGGCCGCCACTTGTACAATGTACTATTTTAAAATATATTATGTAATCTGTAATTTTTTTGTACAATAAAGAATAAATAATAATAATAATAAAGCGGACCCGGAGTTTTGCAACCGGAACTTAACTCAAACATGATGATGATAGTGCAAAACCAGAGCAGTTTGTAAATCATACAACTATTTTGGTTTCCTAGATTTAACTAACAAAAACAACCACTTAAGGACAGTGAGCAAGTCGCTTTATTATACATAAACACAATATCATAATGGACAGCCTTATCTCTAAATACTTAAATTTCATAACTTGATTGCATTTTGGTATAAACGACACGAAGTCAAAAATTAATCACCAATATAAAGTATACGGCACCGTTTTCGTCACCACATTAACCCTGTCAGCAGTCATCCTTGATTTATCGCCAGTAATTATTCTTAAGGGATGTTTAAGAACGACTTTTATAAACGCCTTATGTTGTCACACAAACACGATATCAGAGGTTGTATTCTGGGTAAGGTTATTTATAAACTTTAACTATAAATTATATTTATTCGGTGATGAGAACATTTTACTATAAATTTTGAACTTCAGAGAAATTGTAATTTAGGAAAACTGTCCCTGTGGCAGTGATGTCGACAGCCTGGGACATCACGGACTGTCATGCCAAAAAAGTGCAGGCCGCTTCTCGAGACATGCCGCACTGAACGATATCATTCGCCGGTCCCTTGCCACTGTCAACGTGCCAAATCTACTTGAGCCGACTGGTATTGTAAAAGACGATGGGTAGAGACCGGACGGTATGAGTTTGATTCCATGGAAGATGGGCCGGGTGCTGGTATGGGATGCAACCTGTTCAGACACACTGGCCCCGTCCCATCTACATGGAACCAACAACAGAGCTGGTGCGGCTTGTGAAGCGGCTGAAAAAGCTAAAGCATGCAAATACAGAGGTCTAGGCTCCGAATATGAATTTGTCCCATTCGGTGTCGAGACCCTTGGTCCGTGGGGTCCTAGCGCTATAAAGCTTTTTAAGGAAATAGCAAAGAGGTTAGTCGACATCACAGGAGACCGAAGAGCTGGCAGCTACCTCGGCCAAAGAATTAGTCTAGCTATTCAAAGGGGGAACGCTGCCAGCATCTTCGGAACCTTGTCTAAAGGGACTCCTTTCAATAATATATTTTAGTTATTTTATTATATTTTTTAAGGTTTTTAGTTTTAGGTTCAATGTACTAGTATATATTTTATATTATCTACATAATAATTTTCAAAGTAATTAAAATATTTTATATACATGTTACTACATACTTTCGTTTTTTTAAACCATTATTTTGTATGACTTTAGTTTGCTGGATATGAACCTTAATGGTTCAAATTCTAGCACTTCTAACATTAAGCTTTATTAACGAACATGTCAATAATGTGTTGCATTTGTGACATAATACAAGCTATCTTATAAAAATCGTTATTACCTAATATATATGATTTTATTTGAGTGGTTTCCATACTACAAGAAACATTTTATAATTTTGTAAAAAATATTGTAACTGACCAAATTTCTGGATTCAAAAGTATTAATTACCAACATTTTGTATGTAAAAGAGAAAGAAAGAAGTAAAATAAATTCACGCCAAATTCTATCATTACTTTTGTCACTTATTCGAAAATATGTCAATTTTATTATATAAGAAAAATAATTTTTATTTATTTTAAATTTATATCCCTTGTCGCATAATGCCTAACAGAATACGTATTTCAGGCAAAGGTCGGACGCGGTAAAGCCTTGCCGATTGAGTCATCCGACACGGCTTCAAACGAGCCGCGTTTCTATAGCCCTTGTGCCCACAACTATCGCTTTTACCTTAATATATAGTCACTGAGACATGAAATAAGACTTTATCACTTTAAAATAAAGTGCATATTGTATTGTAGATCGATAATTTTTGATAGAATGGTTAAGTTTGCAGGACTTTATCCATTTAACCCTTACGATTGTTGTCTAAATTTGTCAGATGTGTAGAGACATATCTTTTTGTGTTATAGGCCACATTAGGCGTTCATATCGGATCTTCACGCTAATGTGGCAAAGGGATAATGCGTCGGTGATAAAAATTCATCATTGTTCAGCCTCTTTGTTGGAGCTTTTTATTGTATTTTGGGTGTAAGGCAATATTGACGTAACAAAGGCCATCGGCTTCGAGCGAAGCTGATTGTCTGTATATTGTCACACTTGTTTTATGTTTATATCTCTCTGGTACGTCGATCATTTCTCATTCGTGTCGAAGCTGTGCTATATGTCGGTACATATTTAATTCCATTTACATATTTTAAAGTTATGAATATTTATGGATCACCTTTCAATAATATTTTCTTGACAATAAAAGTATATAAATGCTAAACTACTCGTATGCTAGATATGCTAAACCAAAGCTTTCCATCTATGATCTCTACAGATAAAACATATATACATTGCACAGATTTGGTCAATCACTAGTCTACATTTACTTTTAAATGTATACTCTATTATTAATTATCAAATCTGTAGAGCAAAACGTCTTTTTCGTATGACGGGGGGGAAGGCTAGCCAAATATTTGCCTTTGCGAAATTACTTTCAACTGGAATGGCGCTTTATGACTACTGTGTGGTGACAATCAAATCAAAATGGCCTCCTAGATTGTAGTATTCGATATTTTGTTGATCCAATGAATCATGTATCATCATCATCATTTCAGCCGGAAGACGCCCACTGCTGGACAAAGGCCTCCCTAAAAGTTCTCCACGACGATCGGTCCTGAGCTGCCCTCCACCTGCACCTGCACCTATTCCGGTGATCTTGACCAGATCATCGGTCCATATTGTAGGGGGCCTACCAACATTGCGTCTTCCAGTACGCGGTCGCCATTCGAGGACTTTTCTGCCCCAACGGCCATCTGTCCTTCGCGCTATGTACCCAACCCACTGCCACTTCAGTTTTACAATTATGATTGAATCATGTATATTAAAAAAGAAATTATGTCTTGGCAAGACCCATACATACTTTTGAAATAATTACTAATCGAGGAGAAAATCGGTAAATATTGACATAACAGATTTTAAACAGGTAAAGGTAGGTACTTAGGCAAGTTTTATAAGTTCGCTTATAAAATATGGTAAATTTAAATAAGCCATCTCATCATGCTATATCTTTATTGTTGTACCTACTGATTTTTGACGATATCGTCACGAAAGTAATTTACTAGTACTGTGAAAAGAGTCAAGAGGACAGAGCGACAATGACCAGCCCAATTCGGTAATGGGAGGATGTGTTTATTACATTGTGGCGTTTGTCGTACAATATTCCGTAATGGAGTGATGTAAGCCCCACACAAATACCTTCGTAGGCGTACGCTGCGTTTCTCAAACTTTCCTTTCAAATATCTATTAATCTGATCACACTTGAGTGACAAACCAACTCTGTAATAGAATAATTAATATGTTTTGTCTTAGTAGTTTTAGTGTGGTACGAGTCATTGCTTCGCTTCAATGAATCAAAGATGTGACGGCCTAGACACCCGCGCTGCTACGCAACCTGCTGCGCGTGTCGGCTGTCAAATTGATAAGGGGGATACCGCACTGTGCCCTTCGAAGCGGCCCTGCTGGCCGGATCCCCAACATGAGACCTCAAGGCCTACGTCCGCGTAGCTCTATCACTGATAAATGACGCAGGGGTGCGACTGGGCGTGGCTCCTACCACGTGCAATTTGAAGTAGAGGCAAAGTGGGTGGAATTGCACGATGATATGCTCATGGTGAAGTAACTGGCGCATCCCACTTTTATGGTGGCAAGACCCACCTGACTACATGGATTGATAGGCGCCGGGGCACCCTGACTTTCCATAGCCACTTGGCATAGGTCCTCTAGGGGCACAGATGCTTCAAGAGATACCGATGTCGCATAGGACGGAAAGCGACGTCAGGGTACCACCATTGTGGCTCGGACAACAAGGAAGAATCGATGGCCCACATGATCACCGCATGCCCAGCGTGGCTTGAGCAGCACCACGCCCTCATCCCGCATATCTGAGTTGTCATCTTCCTCCCGGCCATGTTTCTAGCCATTCGGCCACAAGGGGCGGGCGAGTGCCGGCCTAGGCTACGAGATCGGCGAGTCAGTTTATCCATGGGCCCAGGCACTAGACGATAAGAGGACTGCGGGGTTTTTTAGTGCATGGTCGGATGCCGATCATTCCCGGAATCCCACATACTCCCTGAATGAATGAAACTGCTTCATAATCATTGTATCTATTTATTAGAAATATTTAGACATTTGTTTTTCATGACAGCCTTACAAAGTTTCAGCAACCTACATACGAATTTGTCCAGTTGTCTAAGCTATCTTCTGCCATTCGTCATGCAGTTTGTAGGACAACGTTAAGTCTGTCCAGATGATTCCACAATAGACCATATAGAGTTTAAGTCTGGTGACTGTTAAGGCCACATCATGAGATTCAATACCTATTGTTGTTCTTTTCCTTCTAAAAAGTTGTCTGTTTAAGATCATTACCGTGTTGAAATATAAATTCTGGACCATTTAAACGGGTTGCAGAAGGCACTGCCCTATTCTACAATATATTTTCGTTAAGATTTCTGGTATTCGTATAAGATCTTCAAAGGCGGAGCCACCAAAACAGCCCCAAACCATCTTAAACCTTCCGCTGTGTTTAAGTAAAGCCACAGTACAAGCGTCATTTACCCTTGTGTTCGACTGCCGCTGTATGAAAATTCTTCGTTGGGAATGAAAAATTTCGAACTGTAATACATTTGTCCATAAGGCTTATTCCCAGTTTGATGTTGTCCAATTAGTTTGTTCTCTAGCCCAAATAGGTTTCTTCTTTCTGTTAACTGCTTTAAGGAGTGGTTTGAGACCACTATGCACACATCTAAGTTCTGCATCAAGGAGTCTTCTTGTGACTTCTAATTGTTTTAAGTCTTATTATTGTATCACACCCACATTAAATTGTGCGTCGTCTATTTCTGGCGCAGTTAATCGTTAGCCTCGTTCGATTTTTATATTAAGTATACTCAAATCTTTATCCTAAATTGAAGCTGTCAGTCTAATTGGACAGCGATTATTGTTAATTGTTCCTTCAGTCGCAAATTTCCTAATAATGTTATTAACAGTTTGTCTCGGTATCTTCTGCAGTCTTAAAATTTAACGATTACTTTTACTGGATTTATGAAGGTCGATTATTATGCCCCTGGTCTCTTGATAAACCTCCTTAGCTTTACCCATTTTATTCAAAAATAGGGAGTGGACTGGAATCAGCAGCGCAGAACAACTATTCCGGATGGCTCAAGACAGGGAGAAGTTTTCAAAGGTAACGGCCAACCTCCAGTAATGGAGTGGCACTTTCAGAAGAAGAAGATTCAAAATTGAAACTCATAAAATATTATTAGACTTTAAAGTCTTTTATTCACTTTTATTTAAATAAAAGTGATACCGAGAGCGTCTTTTCTGGTCAAATAACATCGAATAACTAACATAACAATATACATATTTAGTAGCTATTCTAATAGGTCTTTACCTATGAAATTGCCGCTCTGCAGTACTGGCCATTTCAAATCAAAATAATTTTTGTTTGGCTAAGAATTCTAATTTCAAATTAATTTTATTTTAAAAACATGGAATTCTTTTCCCAAAAGCAGTCATTTGTTTATTGATTAGTGTTACATTTTCATCGTATTTCAATCTTTTTCGTCATCATGGATACGTTGAAAATTCGAGTAATTCTAATTATGGAATATGAGTACCGTCGTGGCAGCAACGCGGCACAAGCGGCACGCAACATCAACGACGTTTACGGAGCTAACACTACAAACCAACGCACCACCTGGTTTGCTCGCTTCCGTTCTGGGAATTTCGACCTGAAAAATGAACCTCGCGGTCGTCCGAAGACTGGTCGACAATGACGAATTAAAGGCGATTGTGGAAGCTGATGATACGCAATCTACGGCTGAAATTGCAGCAGCTTTCGACGTTAGCGTCAAAACAATATTGGTCCATTTGTGTCAAATTGGCAAGGTAAAAAGGCTTAACAAATGGGTGCCCCACGAACTCAATGATCGCCATCGCTAAGTACGCGTCGAGACGTGCCTTGCACTGCTCAACAGACACACAAATGAAGGAATTTTGAACCGTATTGTTACCTGCGATGAAAAATAGATTCTGTATGATAACCGTAAGCGCTCAGCAAGTTTGTTGGATCCTGGTTCAGCACCTAAACAATGCCCTAAACGAAAACTTACCTCTAGAAAAGTGATGGTCACTGTTTGGTGGTCTAGCGCCGGTGTGATTCATCACAGCTTCTTACCAAACGGGGTGAGCATTACTGCAGATGTGTACTGTGAAGAACTGAACACAATAACGGAAAAGCTGGCACATCTCCAACCAGCATTGGTCAATCGCTACTCACCAGACCTTGCGCCTACACACTACTACTTTTTCCAGAATTTGGATAACTTCTTGGCGGGAAAAAAATTCAATACCCGAGAGGTAGTACAAAATGCCTTTGAAGAATTTGTTGCCTCCCGTCCAGCTGATTTCTCTAAGAAGGGCATCAATAACCTGCCACTGCGTTGGCAAAGATACATTGATTGCATGGGTGATTACTTCGATTAATACAAATAAAAAATGCATGAAAAAAATTCGTTTAAATTATTCAATACAAAACGGCAATTTCAAAGGTAAAGACCTAATATATTTATTTTTCCATAGCTCAATCAATACAAAACTGCACATCAAATATAAATTGCGAGGAAATTGCGACAAAAACACTATTTTGGTTTTATGACCACGAGTACAAAAATAATAATAAACTGTTTATTCTTTTACCATAGATAATTATTTTGTGTCGATATTCGAACAAAGAAACCTAATAAAATTATTTTTAAAGACTTATTGTTTGTAACTCAAACAAAAGTGCAGGTAGCTAAATATTTTTGAGCGGTACTGTACATACAATATTACCTTTTAAATAATAAACTAATTATCACTTATAACAATTTGTTCCCAAGAATCAAGTGAAAATATTATACGATCACAATATTTCAAAGACGTCTGAACTTTGAGCACCTCCCGACAAGTCTATCCCTAAGGATGCGGTACAGGAGTGCCAGCCAACAATTGTTGCTCAAGTGAATACATCCTGATATACAAGTAATTGTTTGCTTGTTGCTTGAGAACGGCTTCAAACGGTTTACTAACGCTTCCTATTTCTTATGACCCATTCATGCCTTATGTACTTTGATTTCCTTTAACAGTTTTATTATTTACTGCATGCAATGGAAAAATAATTTTATTTAGTTTGATTTTTATTGAAGCCCTAGATGAGATATCTAATGTTTTTTTAACTATAAGCGGAAAGGTCCTACAGATACTATTCTCTGACATAAAATTAAAAAAGTACTTTAGAAAGAAAGACAGAATAATATTTATTTAGGTTTGCATAATATACACAAAAGAAAATAAATAAGACCAAAAAGTACCTAAATTGGACCTAGCTCAGCATTTGCTGATTTGAAAAACCTGCGCTGGTCGTCCGCTAGGCCCACCGAATGATACGTTTATACTCACTACAATCAATTTAGAGTCAATTAATAGGTGATTTAGGCAAACCTATTTGCTAATGGGCCCCGGGCTTGCGTACGTGACAAAAGACACGGCCAGTATCGAAGTAATCAAAACAAACTATTTATTATATTAATTTATAAATCAATTTGTAATTAAGGTAACACTTTAACAAAAATATTGTTTCGACGAGATTCTTTCGTTAATTAGTCAATTGAGCTGGTTTTGAAGGAAAATCGTCTAAAATATTGCGTAATTAGCATTAAGTTATGATTAGTCCAATATACATATTGATGTCATAATAATAATAATAATATAAAGAATACCTCATCACATCGTACATACTACATCAGAAGAGACGACTAGGGGACAATTCCATAAGTAAACTAACTGCTTTAGTAATCCTCAGACGTCTCTTGTGAACTCACAGATCTAATGCAAAGGTCGCGATCGATATCTCATTCGGGCCCGGGACAAATTTTAGTACACTTATTTTAGATTATTATATTCCGTTCCGTTATTAGTGACCCAAATTCCTGTACCTTTATGGGACAGAAGTGTGTTTGCGATGCCACTGGCGTTGCAAACACCCATAGGCGACGGTACCTGCTAAAGCTTTAAGCGGGACTTCAGCCTGTCTGCTGTCCTACTGCAATAAAAAAGGTGGCTATCATCAATTAAAAAAACAGTTTCACAGACAATACATCTACGTTTCTTAACGCGACGTCTCACCCTAGAGTCCGATCGATCTTTACGCTGTGCTACTACCGGGGTGGGCATAGTCCATCGTATAACCAAACAAAAGCATTTGTTGTGGTTGTCTTGGAGTTATGTTTGAGTGATAAATGTTATATTGAATGGTCTTTGGAGAATTCGAGGAATTAGGAAGTTACTCTGTGAAAGTATGATTAAATCTAAATATATATAAATAAGTCTAAGTTAAGTTTACCTACACAAACAGACGTATTTTTATTTTGTTAAATACTGTTAGCTAAGTTAGTAATAGCTAGGAGGTGGTAGAGATCCACGCCCGTCTGGATGGCAACCACTCCTAGTTTTTAAATATGCCGCCAGAATAACCTTGTGTTGTGTTCTGGTATAAGTGACCAGATTCCAGTACCCCTACACGGACGGTAGCATGTTAGCGCCCCTGGCGTCGCAAACATTTATAAACGACAATAATTACTAATTATTGTATAGGGCTGTCACCCCTCTGCTATCCCACATCAATAAAATAATCAATCCCGCGTGGAACCCACTATATCATAATAGTGTTGATAGAGTTAGAAAATAACCAGGATTTAAATAATTTATTAACAAAATTATATATTAAGGTAATATATTATAGGTGTGGTGCTTGTAATAGGGTTCAGGTTTAGCTAGCAGACTGAGGCGAACGTTTAAGAAAGGTAGGTAGTACGAATTAAAACTTATGGTACTATACAATTAAAAATTAAATATTAATATTGCGCTAACAACGTCAAACTATTTATATGCTTTAATCGTATTGTTTCCAGTCCTTGATAAGTTTCAATTTAATATATTTACGAGTGGTACATGCCTACGTTTAAAGATTTCTTTTACATGTTATACAAGTGAAGCTGATAAAAGCAAGTTAAAATACGCTAATTTACAATTACGTCACAAACTGGCTTCTGATTTCCTGGTCACCGTTTATATACCACGTGGTTCATTATAATTTGACAGGAAAAGGTAATAATTAAATATTTCAATTATTTTGGATGTACATATTAATTAGAAATGTAAGCCATAAATAGGAAATATTTATAAATAATAGTGTTACATATCGTCGTAGTCGTAGAATAGTGACGGATCTGACATATATTAAACTTTACAGGACAGCCATTTTAAAAATACACAAGCGTCATTTTACTATGAGAATCTATCATATGCGTCACTTTACCGACTGCTTAATTTGAAATCTAAAATACATGTAATTTTTTTTAATGTAGCAATAATATATGGACAATGTAGTATCCAAATATGGTAAAAAGTGAATTTTGGATTTTTTTCAAATCCGACGTTATTCTATGATCACGACGATTTATGAAACAATGCCATTTACGAAATTGGAAACAAATATACTTATATAATATTACTAGCTGACCCGGCAAACGTTGTGCTGCCATATAAATAATAAAATGTAAAAAAATTAAAACAAAAAATTTTGGGGTGGGTCACCCCTAACATTTAGGGGGATGAAAAATAGATGTTGGCCGATTCTCATAGATACCGGATAAGCACAAAAAATTTCATCAAAATCGGTCAAGCCGTTTCGGAGGAGTATGGCAACGAAAACTGTGACACGAGAATTTTATATATTAGATTTATTTTATAGTATACCTACTGCTATGTAATATATGTTTTGATTCCAACTTTAATTTATCTCAGTGCATGGGCGGGATAAGAATACAACTGCGGCCGTGGTCAGCCTGTCGTAAAAGGCGACAAAACAACCCTAACTACATGGTGGCCCCAAGCCCTCTGGATGGCAACTACGCTAGGTCTATAAGTATGTTGCCATAATAACCTTGTGATGTGTGCTGGCATAAGTGATCCAGGTACTCGTACCCTTATGGGACAGCAGCGTGTTCAAATGCCACTGGCGTTGTAAACACCCATAGGCAACGGTAACTGCTAAATTCTAAGTGGCCGTCAGCCTGAATTTTGAATGAATATGTACTAGAAATAATGGCAATGGGGGTATGAAGCATGACAACAGGCTGGTTCAGTGGCTACGTAGTCTGCTACGGGTATACCCGTGGATTCGATCCCTACGAAAACAAAATATTTATAGACAGTTTGTTCTGATCTGAGGAACAGTCGACAGGCTGACGGCCCACTTAAGAGTAAGCAGTTCACCATGCACACGCTGCTGTCTGCATAGGGGTACCTGGGTCACTAATGCCGGAACACAAAGTTATATTGCTGCATACTTATAAATCAATGGTGGTTGTTATCCAGGTGGCCTTATTGCCCTACCACTAGCTAGTTGTTTGGTGGCCTTTTACGACAGGCCGACCCCGGCCGCAGGGTTCAAGTATTCCTACTCCGTTCCGCACAGAGAAAATGTTTATATACTCGTAGTTGCCTTGCAATATTAGTTTATCTACTATAGTATAGTAAGTTTATATACTCGTAGTTGCCTTGCAATATTAGTTTATCTACTATAGTATAGTAAGTTTATATACTCGTAGTTGCCTTGCAATATTAGTTTATCTACTATAGTATAGTAAGTTTATATATTCGTAGTTGCCTTGCAATATTAGTTTATCTACTATAGTATAGTAAGTTTATATACTCGTAGTTGCCTTGCAATATTAGTTTATCTACTATAGTATAGTAAGTTTATATATTCGTAGTTGCCTTGCAATATTAGTTTATCTACTATAGTATAGTAAGTTTATATACTCGTAGTTGCCTTGCAATATTAGTTTATCTACTATAGTATAGTAAGTTTATATACTCGTAGTTGCCTTGCAATATTAGTTTATCTACTATAGTATAGTAAGTTTATATATTCGTAGTTGCCTTGCAATATTAGTTTATCTACTATAGTATAGTAAGTTTATATACTCGTAGTTGCCTTGCAATATTAGTTTATCTACTATAGTATAGTAAGTTTATATATTCGTAGTTGCCTTGCAATATTAGTTTATCTACTATAGTATAGTAAGTTTATATACTCGTAGTTGCCTTGCAATATTAGTTTATCTACTATAGTATAGTAAGTTTATATACTCGTAGTTGCCTTGCAATATTAGTTTATCTACTATAGTATAGTAAGTTTATATATTCGTAGTTGCCTTGCAATATTAGTTTATCTACTATAGTATAGTAAGATGTGTTTTTTTAAAGATGACAATTGCTTAGGGTATCATAAGAGGCAATAAATGAATATTTCTTCTATTATGGGCAGGAGAGGACTGCTCTTTAGAAACAATTAAAATTATGATTGGCTATCATTAAGAAACTGTTGAATTAATTTTATTAACTCATTACACGGTTTTATTGGTTTATTTGAGACAATTTAACATTAAACGTTCGGAACATTCCACTGCATTATAGACGACAACAATCAGGAAGTAATAACATAAAATATATCTAATATATAAAATCTAATATATAAAATTCTCGTGTCACAGTTTTCGTTGCCATACTCCTCCGAAACGGCTTGACCGATTTTGATGAAATTTTTTGTGCTTATCCGGTATCTATGAGAATCGGCCAACATCTATTTTTCATCCCCCTAAATGATAAGGGTGACCCACCCCCAAAAAAATTCTCGTGTCACAGTTTTCGTTGCCATACTCCTCCGAAACGGCTTGACCGATTTTGATGAAATTTTTTGTGCTTATCCGATATCTATGAGAATCGGCCAACAACTATTTTTCATCCCCCTAAATGATAAGGGTGACCCACCCCCAAATTTTTTTTTTAATTTTTTGACTTTTATTTTTTATATGGCAGAACAACGTTTGCCGGGTCAGCTAGTTAGTTATAATAAAAATGTAATAAGATCATAGGACTTACTTAAGTCATCCGATTGTAAATCTAAAACGGTTTGGCAAATTATAAACAAGACAAGGTTCAATTTACCGCGTAACACGATTAACATAATTAAGTATAATAATAACTATCTGATTGAACCAACTGACGTAGCAAATGCTTTTAACAACTACTTTATTGATAAGATTAAACCAGTACCTAATACCGGAGTAAATAGTACTGCTCTAATTAACAGCATGTCAAATTCAATGTTTATGGGACCGTGCATACCATGCCATGTGCTTGATATTATAAAAAAATTAAAAAATACCCAAAGTGTTGGTCAAGATGACATCTGCACTATAATAATAAAGAAAATAAATTGTATTATATCAAAACATTTGGCACATAATATAATCTTAATCATTATCTTTGCATAAATACTGGTATATTTCCATAATAGTTGAAAATAAGTGTTATAATGGCACTTGTTTCTATATTTTCTAAAGTCTTTGAGAAATACTTTTACAATGAGATTAATAAATATTTGGAAATGAGATTTTTTGCGATGAACAAAATGGATTTAGAAAAAATAGAAGTATAAATAGAGCAGTATATGATTTTTTTAAATGTAATTATAAAACAAATTCCATTGCTACCATCTACTGTGACGTATCACAAGCATTTGATTGCGTCAATCATGCATATTAATTAAAAATTATTAACGTTTCCAATTTAATAAAATCATATTTAGACAACAGACAACAAATAACAGAAATTATAAGATTTAATTCATCATCATCATCATCATTTCAGTCGGAAGACGCCCACTGCTGGACAAAGGCCTCACCCAAAGATCTCCACGATGATCGGTCCTGCGCTGCCCTCATCCAACCTAGTAAGGCGATCTTGACCAGATCATCGATCCATCTTGTGGGGGGCCTACCAACATTGCGTCTTCCAGTACACGGTCGCCAGGAATTTTCTGCCCCAATAGCCATCAGTCCTTCGAGCTATGTGCCCAGACCACTGCCACTTTAGTTTTGCAATCATCTGGGCTATGTCGGTGACTTTGGTTCTCCTGCGAATCTCCTCATTTCTGATTCGATCTCGCAGGGAAACTCCGAGCATTGCCTTCTGAGCGACCATGAGCTTTCTCATAAGGCCCATAGTTAGCTACCACTTCTGCGTTCCGTAAGCCATCACTGGCAACACACATTGGTTAAAAACCTTCGTCTTGAGATTTAAGATTTAATTATAAAACTAAAATTGAAGAGACATTTATTTCAAACATTCGTACTATTAGATTGGGTGTACTTGACTGTAGTACTGACTGTAGACTGTAGTTGGGTGTACTGACTCTAGTGTACTTGGACCGCTATTATTTCTTCTATGTATTAATGACATGCCAAAAGCAACAACGCAACCATTAATATTGTTTGCTGACGACAGTACAATTACAATTCCTTGTCATAATATGGAGTCATATTCAAATGATATAAATAATGCTTTGACATGTATTATAATATCATGGTTAAACAATAATAGCTTAAAAATTAACATAAATAAAACAAGCATTGTGCACTTCAGTTAACGATGTAATACCCATTCTAACATTAAATTTTATAAATACTAGTATAAATGAAGTTGAAAGTGTACGTTTTCTTGGATTAATTATTGATAAAGAATTTGATTGGAAAAAATGTATTGAAACCTATTGTAAAAGAATTAGTAGTCAAGCATATGCTAACGTTGATACAGTTATTATTTCAT
Organism: Malacosoma neustria; assembly: GCA_963693495.1. Classification (NCBI taxonomy): domain Eukaryota; kingdom Metazoa; phylum Arthropoda; class Insecta; order Lepidoptera; family Lasiocampidae; genus Malacosoma; species Malacosoma neustria. The sequence continues at coordinate 19,480,314 of OY856384.1, read as the reverse complement.
ATTATGGTTTAGTAGAATTGATTTATAGACATGGGATCATTTTCTGGGGCAATTCCACTACCAAAGAAAATATTTTTCTAACGCAAAAGCGTTGCATTGGAGCTATGTTTAATATTAAAGTAACTGATAGTTGTACACCGCTATTTACTCGACATAAAATTCTTACGGTGCTTTCTCTTTATATATTAGAAGAAGAAGTAGCGATCTTTGTGAAGAGCAACCCATAATTATTTCCACGATTAGCAGATATGGCCATCCGAAATAGACGTAATCCAAACCAATTTTGTACATGTCCTGGCAACACTAAATTCCTGAGAAAAAGTATTTTGGGAATATGACATTATTTAAATATAAACTAAAAATAGGATTGAATAATGCTATTATAGTTTGGTTGACTTTCTTAACGACAAATTATAAAAGGAAACAATTGTGATATTATCCAGGTTTATTAATTTTAATACATGACATATACCAATAAATAATTTAATAAAATACATTTCATTAATTAATATTCTTTAACATTTGACTGCGATCCTAAATCGATTATATTATTAGAGATGTATATTTCAAATGAATTTTATTTAATTGTTTCTATTTATTTTGGTAAGTAGTTAAATTTATTTATTCAATTTATCCACTTAATATTGCGGTTCTATAATTTTTAATTTTATTTTCTTTTCTTTAACTTAAGCTTTGATATACGTGAGTTTTTTCGTTTTTCTTACATCATATTTAATAGACCGCAGTGTGACCACGTATTTAATTTTTATCCATACCATTATAACATTAACTGTCATCTATATGCAATGTAATTTATATTTCCATTGTATTGTAAAACATGTTAAGCAAATAAAGAATTATCTTATCTTAAAAAAAAAACTAATAAACATTGACTAATTATTGATGTCAACATTATCTTTTTAATTTGCACACAAACTGAGTCCTATGATGTAAAAATAACAGCTGTTGTCTTTATAAGTTCTTTTAATAACATAATTTTACCCATTGTTCTTGGGTCCATGTTCTGCGTTCTCTACACCATTCATTTCGACGAGCGCGATTCCCGTGACGTATCGGTGGGCACCTAATTGGGCGTCGAGCTCGTACGCCGTACTCATGCAGTCGATTTCGCACAGTTTGGGACTTACATCAACACCACTTGAATTTTGTAGCCTCAAACTTATCTCTCGAGCGGTTAACATCGGCTGGAGTCTTGCCGAGTGGTTGTGCTTCTTTTACGGCCTGAATGCTGTTCAGCGGGTTCCCTTGTATTATTGTAGCGCTGCCAAAGACGACAAATAACACTTCTATGAATGCCAAAATGCCGAGATACCGAAGATTGATTACTTGCTGCTTGCAACATCCCTACAGCTCGTTGCATTTCATTTGCCGTCAAATGACGTCGCTCAATGACGTAAAGAATATCTAATAATTCAATTTTGTCGCTAACTTTATTGAAATGGTTGGTAAAATGATAAAATCAAGACTATGTAGCAATGAAAACGCACTTAAATTCAAACAAATGCCATTTCATTTAATTTTATGAAAAAAAACAAAACATAATCGAAATTTTTTTTACATCCAGCCGTATGTCATCAATAACTAAAAAGTTTACATACCTACGCACTTCGAGTGAGTAAAGACTTAGAAATTAATTAATATAAATGGTAAATTTGTAATATCATGCATGTTGCTTAGACTTTTTTGATTGCTAAGATTTGCTAAGTTGAAGCAAAAACTAATTATTCGAGTGCTTGTCGGTATTTGTTTGTATTCTGGCAAAGGCGTCCCCAAATAACGTCCATTCTTCTTGCAATCTTGCTTTGCAGGATCATAGCCTTCCTGCAATCCTCACTACTTCATCCGCATAATTACTTGAATAATTCAGAATATTACTTCGCGGGTTGTTAGAACCCGTACATGTTTTGTTTGGTCTGTAAGCAGGTTGCGGTTTTTTCAAATGGGATTTCTTTATTCGGAACACGTCCACTGCTGAATAACGGGGCAACTTCATTGTAATACTTCAATACGTCGCGGTAGCTCTACATTTCCTTATCAAATAAAAGAAAAAATCTAGAATAGGGGTGTCTGATTCAATCCTAAAAGGAAACTGTGAACAATGTTATACATTTTTGTATAAACTGGTAAAAAGCAAATCATAGTAATGCCTAGTAAAACTGAGTACGTAATAGCAAAGCCTACGAGTATTACGGCTCTCTAGGCAAACAATGGCGTAAGAATTAGGCTATATTCTCATTAATGGTCAGGATAACACAATTAGTAATATAGCGATATATCGCTATATATACTAATCGTGTTATCCTAAAATAGCTAACATGGGCTATATAGCCCAAGGTTTAAAGTTTGTTAGTGACGTTGAAGGCAACATCGGGAGCGGTCGATTTCATGGGCTTCGTATCAGTTCAGTAGTTTGACTTTGTTCGGACAAATAAACAAATCAATTTTCTTTGTAATTTATTATCAATATGTTTTTTCTGATATGAGACTGCTATTAAAACGTATTTATAGTAAAACTGAGTATCTATGTTACAATAAAGAAGATCCTAAAGGAAAAATTCAAAAGCGTTTCGGATACATCATAATTACTTCCATTCCTAGAGCGAAAATCAAATGACGCCATTCCTTGCTCGGTTGAAATAGCAAAAGGATGCCACTTGCCGGCTCTTCTGAATCTGCATAAAGTGGGGCTACCCTGTTTTTATTTCCAACTTAGAGCATACGGCCAAATGATCGAATCGATGTCAATGTTCGATCCTTGCATAAAGGGTGGTTAAGATCTCGCCTCCTGATTTTGTAATCTACCCTCATTCTCGGCGAGGTGAATGGTAAAAGCCAGTGTGCGACGAGGGTAATATCGCGTGAGGGTAATATCGTGACCTCCTGAATACCACTCTTTGCGCCGTGCGCAATTGGCTTCAGTTATTACAAATTTACTCTCATTGGCCTTGTGTGGGTGTTCCGTGTCTAGTTTATGACATTCAGCTGGTGCCGTACAAGAGTTCCTCCACGAGCGGACCTGAACCGAACCGGAAAGGGTGGAATCGAGGTCAGTGCGAATTTATTGCCCACTGCAAAGCAGCGCATATCTCGTACCACCGCTCCTTTCCCTCCCCCTCTCATACAGTCCTCTGCTCTCGAGCCTCCCTCTGCTATCCCTCTCATCTATTATACGGTGCACTCTCGGTCCATGAACGGCATCGTAGAATCAATATTATTAGTTAATTGAACAATTTTGTTTACTTCGTTGCATATTCAAGACACATTTTTATCCGTGCAGAGGCGGAGAAAGAATACTAACCTCTGCGGCCGGGGTCGGCCTGTCGTAAAAGGCGACTAAACAACCCACCCTAGCTACGTGGTAGGGCTTCAAGCCCGTCTGGATGGCGACCACCTTTGGTCTTAATTATGCCGCCATAATAACCTTGTGTTGTGTTCCGGCATTGGTGACCTAAGTTCCAGTACCTTTATGGGACAGCAGCGTGTTCGCGATGCCACTGATGTTGCAAACATCCATAGGCGATGGTAACTGCTAAATTCTAAGCGGGCCGTCAGCCTGTCTGCGGTCCTACAGCAATAAAAAAAAAACATAACTTAAAAAGTAGATCTAATGTGATTATGGAACAACAAAATACTGATTACGCGTTATTGTTGATAACCAATTACCACCTTGAATGCAATTTGCTGTGTTATGAAGCTATATCTAAAGCTATACCTACAAATAACCGGTAATAAGCTTGTTTTCTTCTTAATAACAAGTGAAAAGTGCACAAAGAACCATCGACTGTGATGGATGATTAATGATTGGCTCCCTATTGACAGCCGTGTTTGATTATATGTTTGTTCGTGTGATTGTATTCAAATAGCCAGGTAAGTGAGATTTGGTACATGTCCAAGTGCTCAGGTTGCGCGTGTTATACGCTTCATGTATTGTAATCGAGAGATCTTTTCATTTTACAATCATTTACTGCCTTTTTACACTAGTGCCCTTCTGTAATTCTACCTCATTTTGTGCCAAGTATTAGAAGTGCAAAATTGGTTGCAACAGGAGCATAAGAGATATCGTTTCTCATCTTCGGACTGGCTAGAATTGTAAATTAATTACTTTTTGTGCAGCAGGCATAAGTTGAAGAGATCTTATGCTACTCGTTGGCCGTAATACATGGACAAATCCAGTTTCCACTGATATAACTTGCTATGTACACAATTTAACACTGTATAAATAAGTATTAATAATAATAAAATGTTTATTTACACCAAAACTAAAGGTTTACAAAAATACAAACCGTCAATTGTTTTCTGTTGTTTATTATTTATGTATATTATATTTAATTTTAGCAATTACATTCTAAAATAAAGGAAAAAAAATAGGTCATTATGAGACGCCCGGTAGATGTGAAACTTTCAAGTTAATATACGAACTTATATTATTAATAAATGGATAGAAGTAGAAATTTTATTGTATTAATTATTGAAGAAGAGTTAGTTTTTAAATAAAGTCAAAGACCATTATACAATTCTGTGATTAGTGAGCATCTACCGTTCATCATAACCAACGTTACGTTTAAATAATAAATTTAAATAAATATGATGGGACATTTCACACAACGCCATCTAGTCCCAAACTAAGTTGCATAGCACTTGTGATATGAGTATCAGACAACTGATATACTACTGTTATGAATATCGAACTCAAAATTATCTTATTGGCAACACTGACTAATATTTAAAACAACCAAAGAGAGTTTCCATCACTTCCGGAGTGTAACACTTCCGGAGTATAAACGACTAATGAGAATTTAATGTTTGGACAACCAATGAGAATCACTTCCGGAATATAAGCAACCAATAAGAGTCGCTTCCGGAGTGTGGAGTGGAGACGAGTAAGGGGCAGGCCGACCGCTTTTATATAAAGCGCCGCAAGTAGGTGCCAGAAGGACTTTTTCGTTCGGTCGTAGTCGCGTGCGGAAGCTGTCGGTCTGCCTGCCATTTTTTTAAACCATTCGCCACTGGTTCATAAAACTACATATATACTTTTCTTTTGTAAGTAAATACATATTATACATTAACACCCACACATTGGACGGGAATCGAACCCGTGACCTCAGCGAGCGTACCGGCGTGCGTTAACCGTTACGCTAAGAGGTCGTCATATAATACGAGTACATAAATGTTGTCAACACTGGTAGTTTTCTAATTACAGAGCATAATGCGACTCAGTGGCGCACAATGCCGAATTACGCTTAAGGTTAATTGGAACGTGAATTAGTTTTCAAATGCACCAGCAGAGGGCACCATCTATAATTCCATACTTATATTTATTTTTTAACACAGTTTGATTTAACTTTGTAATTTCCAAAAAAACTACGACGTAACGAAAGCTTTAAATTTTTTTCCAACAATAAACAATATTACTAACGATAATATATAAATAAAATTTCGATCAATGCCAACTTAAAGAAAAAACACTTGTCAATTTTCTGTCACCGAGTTGGTATTCGATTGCACGCATCACTTTTGAGAGTGCTCGATTGTGCAAAGCGTTGCTGTAGTTGAAACATTCAACGTTGAGAATTATGTCGCATAATGCGCTCTACTGCTGTAATTGGAAAACATACACTAAGTTCAATAATTTGGAACTCATCAACACGAAATCATTGGCGCAGCCTGGAGCGCGGTCGTAATATATATATGCGTCATATGAACGCTTACGTTGACGGCATTACTAATAGTCAAAGTATTTATTACCTTAATTGTAGAACAATTTCAACTTTTAATGAAACACAGCACCAAATAAAGAGTTGACTCGCCTAATAAGCGGTTTACAAAAGAAAATAAAATCGCTTTATACTAAGCCATCTACCTCGTTTAAGCCGTACTTTTTTTTTGCTAGGTACCCTATGTCGCATCGCTGACAACCTAAACTGTTAGTTACCTCATTTTATTGCATAGGAACTTCAAACAGGCTGACGGCCCATAGGGGTACAAGAACCTGAGTCACTAATGCCAGAACACAACACAAGGTTATGGCGGCATGCTTATAAACCAAGGGTGGTTGCATCCAAACGGGCTTGGGGCCCTACCACGTAGTTATGAACGCCCAGCTAATGGCGAGACGTAGAACAGAGAAGAAAAACACTCATCGTAGACGGTAGGAAATACATTGTCTCTCGTTTAAAGTTTGATATTAAATATAACATTGCCATTTCTTTTTACATAACAAATTGTACTAAAATAGAAAATTAAACAACAGTATACTTAATAAATAAAGTGCTACAAAACTACTTGTTAGACATTCGCTTTATATTTATGACTTAGACCATATCCCTCGCGAAATGATAGATATAGCAAGGATGACTGATAGCACGTTGCGAATTCTACTTTTTGCTTGTTTTTGCAGTAGCATCAGTCTGACAATAGTGTGCGATATAACCCTTTTTTATGATAGTTGGTCATTCAGTTAAGAATTGGAGGCAATCAGTCAATTGACGTAAGAGATTTATCAATCAGATATTCTTAGATTAGATGTAGAATTATTATTTCATCGTGAATTAAAGAGTAATTTCTCACAGCTAAAAACATGGACCTAATTTCTGTTAGCTATTTCTACTACGTTTGTATTTTTAAGGCCGAGAACATTCACAATCTTTCTGCTATTGTTTTAAATTTGGATTTTTTTGTAAGTGAAATGAAATGTGAATATTAATTATTTATTTTGTTACTAGTTCACCGAAACTTATCAAAATTGGCTCAGCAGTTTAGGCATGAAAACGTAACAAACAAACTCATTTTCGCATTTATAATATTAGGATTATTTATTGGTTTGTAAACCGCTCTATATTGTTACAAAAATCTATCTTGTGATTGAAATTCATGTAGATGCTTGTTAATATCACAGCGGCGACGACACTGAGTTAGTTCACAAATTTAAGATTGTCTTATCTTAAAAAAAAAAACTACGAGCGGGTTATGGAGCGGCCTATGTTGGGTGTTTCTCTTATAGATAATATTCGAAACGAAGAAATCCATAAGAGGAGTTACTGACATAGCGCGCAAAATATGCTGAAGTGGCAGTGGGTCAGTCACGTCTGTCGCAGGATTGATGGGCTCTGGAGCCAACGAGTCCTGGAGTGGAGACCGCGTCTCGGCAAACATATCATAGGACCCCAGCCATGTACCAATGACCTGTGCAAGCGTTGGACAATGAACAGCTAACGAAGACGACGACGATTTGTTAATAATAATAATAAATCTTTATTGTAATACATTAATATAATAACTCAATGAACCCTTGTTAATAATGTAATTTTTATAAGAAAAATACATGTCACGTAAATATGAAAAATGTTGAGTGAAAAAACTGTACAAACCACATTGATAAGAGACACACATAAGAAGAAAACGAGTTACACAAAATTATTCTTTTATTTGCATTTAATCATAGGGAAGCCAAAGACGAGAGCCACCCCAACCACGGTGCAAGAATCGACTAATTAATTTGTCTAAATGAAGAAACTATTACTCTATAATGTACAGAAGGTATCGCTCCAAAGCGTTTGGCCACCTGCCCTTTTGTTTGAGTTACACACAATACACATTTAGGCTGAATAATTTGAATATCCATGTAAAACACTTATTTTCGTAAACAAAGTATAGTTTATTGTTACATATAAATAGTTATAATTTATTGTTATTTGTCGGCTCGTGGTCATAAAACCAATTAGTGTTGTCGAAATTTCCTCACACTTAATATTTGATGTGTCAGTTTTGTATCAATGAATTTATTAAACAATAAAAATAGCTAAAATGTAGAATAACTACTATAGTATGTCATTTGTCCAGAAAAGACCCAATTTCCTAGACTTGGAAATCAAAACTTTTGGATGCAAGTAGAATTGAACGCTTGGAAGGTTTATTTTTGATTAATCACCCTATATTGGTATCTTATAATTAATTGGTTTGACTCTCCAAAGAGCCTGCCTGGGTACCACACATCCCTTGTAACATCGAGTCAACTAAGGCTTGCCGAATAAAGTCATCGTTCTCTCTATGTTTTAAAGAAATTGCCTAAATATGTGGGAACAAATGTCTCATGTTTTTTCATCTTGATTCAGGAATGGGAGTAGATTCAATAAAATCTAGCGACTATATGAGATGTAAAGCGTGCCATGTTTTAAAGGCGGGTGTTAAACGTTAAAGTTATTGCAAGATGGGGAAAGTAAAGCGGGTCTCTCACAACAACGACGAAATTATCGATATGACGAATACTCATTTTGTATAGTAGTTCATCGATTATCAAACTCATCAAGTGATGTTAATGAAACCGTGTAAAGCCTCTAATTTCTTTTGAAAACATGTTTTCATATTTTGATCGGTCGTCATTCAGTGTTAAAATGTTACTTAATTTGTTATTTAAGCCAGTATTATGTGAACACCGATATTGATAGACTAGACATTCAATCCATAAAATACATATTACACACACAAACAAACGCACGCACGTACACACGCACACGCATACACATAATAAATAGAGATGAAGATAAGAGAAGGTGATACAGAAAATTTGAATGTGAAAATAGACTCTATCAATACGTTAAATCAATGTACCGGTCGAAATAGATATACCTAATAACAAATTACAATTTATACGTACTTAAATCATAATTATGTGCATCATCAATGATCTTCTCTTTTCTTTATCTAAGGAGATAAAGAAATAACATTACGTGTACCGACTATACCGTCATATACAATATCTAAAATGATAATAAAAATATAGTTACAGTCATTCTAAATCTAGCATTTATCATCTTTTCATAATGACATGATAAATGCAAGTCATTGCAATAACAAACATAATATAGCTATATCGTAAAATACAATTTTTATAATTTTATTATCATGCCACATCATAAGATTTAAGTACAGTTATTGCAGGCAAATACAGGCTGCCGTGGACAGACCAATTACATCCCACGGGCCCTGTGCTTAAGGCAAACGAAGGAACAGTGGGGTGGTCTTAATGGGCATACCAGCGACGTGTCTTCTCTTGCCGTCTCCCAACTAAGAGACGAGGGTAAGGGCGCGAAAGATATCTTTAGAGCAGTTCAACGTTAAATGAAGGTTCTTAAACGCCACTGAATACAGTCCATTCCATTTCTCTAAAGTAATCTACAACTTGCTGCGGTTAACGTCTATATTTTATTCACAAAACTTATAGCAGAAGAAAAATGCGACACTGCTAAAAATAATCTCGTGATATATTTATTTTAGCTGTCTACCTAATACAGACGTATGTTACATTACATTACAATGATAGGCAGTGGCTATTAAAATTTAATATCGCTGTTAAAATTTCCTGCCTGTGATCTCAGTCGGAAATAAGAACAGGGCTAACCTATCATTTACTTAGGATTTGTAAAAGGCTTAATCATTTTGCCAGTTCACAGAAGCCAGGTAACCGTTCGGTTTTCCTTTAATGTCTTGCTAGAAGGCAGTCGTCTCAATGAAAACAAATTTACCTATATATAGGTACGTTTCTTACGCTTTCTTGTAGATTTGATGGCTCTGAATTGAAAGATGAATGTAAAGAAGACGAAAGTGATGGTGTTTGAAAGAGATGAAACAGTGACAGACTGCAATATTGTGATTGGAGATGAACAAATTGAACAGGTGAATGAGTTTGTGTATCTGGGTTCAAAGTTTACAAGAGATGGAAAGTGTGAGAGTGATATTGAAAGAAGAGTGAATACAGGAAACATGGTGAATAGAGCTTTGCACTCCTTTAGGAACAGTCGGAAGGTGTCTAACAAGGCTCGTCTGGCTGTGCATGAGGGAGGTTCCGACACTCATGTACGGAAGTGAAAGTTGGGTATGGCAGAAGAAACATGAAAGCAGAATAAATGCAGTTGAGATGAGAGCATTAAGAAGTATGATAGGAGTCAAACTGAGTGACAGGATAAGAAATAGTGAGATAAGGAAACGTTGTGGTCTGAAAGAAGATGTAGTGACAAAAATTTAGAAAGGTATGCTGAGATGGTTTGGCCATGTCGAGAGAATGAATGAAAAACGATTGACGAAAAAAGTGTATAAGGCGAGTGTGAATGGAAGTGTTGGAAGGGGTAGACCTAGGCGGACGTTTCGAGACCAAATCAGAGACGTCTTGAAAAAAGGCCAAGGGCATGTATGAAGGGAATAATGAAAGTGGACGAAGCGAAACAAGTATGTAAGGATCGTAGCAAGTGAAAAGAAGTGATCTTTACCTACCCCTACGGGAAACAGACGTGATTATATGTATGTATGTATGAATTGAATGACTTTTCACGAAGAGGAAATCTCGGGAAGCTCTGATACGAACATGTGTGAAAAGTTCAACCGTACTTACTAGCCGCCGGGTTTGAAGTGCAAGCAAAAGAAGAAGAGATATTTATTATATGTAATTAGGCCTAAAATTAAATCTACATTTTATTCCTTAAGCTAAATATATAATATTTCCTTTTACGCATGTTCCATCTATATCCATTGTTTGATAAGGCCACGTTTTACGGCAATTGACTACATAATATATAGGTAGAGAATAAATGGTTTAGCCATGCCATTATTGCTGTGACCGGAAGGGAAAATACAAAAAAAAATACTGTTTCACGTCATTAGGGGTCGTATGCGAACCAATACCAGAATCATGATGAGTGGAAAATCGGAAAGTGGAACCCGAGCACTGAAGCGGCAGTTTGGGTTACAGCCGAGATTTAACGCTTCACATTTAAAATATCTTCTTTTCAGACCAAAATCCCATGACCTAGTAGGTACCTACTATTACCAATAATACATGTCTATATTTAACCTAAAATATACATGAATAAGTATGTCAAGGATTTTTTAATAGCTAGAGTTCAGCAGACATTCAAACGGCCCACTCTGGAAGGTGGTCACCATCGCCTATGGACGTTTGCAACACTAGAGGCATTACAAACGCGCTGTGTGTCGTATTTATCAGGCGATGTCTACAGTCAGCCTCTTACTGTAATTCTATTCTAGTTTTTTAGAAGTCGGAGTTGTCTAACTATCGTCTGTAAAATCAAAATACAGCTACACCTTTTACCTCTATTCAATTATTTTAAAAAATCCACGACGTAAGGGTATTCTCGCTATAAAGGAAGATGTTTCGGATGAAACAAAGGAAATAACTATCCAAAAAGGTGTTAAGAACTGACCGCGATGTGGTCTCTTAAATTTTTAACAAAATGTAAATTGTTTTCAGTAGAAACCACTTAAATGAAATCTATAAAACCATTTCTCTTTCTATTATCAAGAAATCTTATTATTTAACAGCAATTATACTATTTGTGTTTGTATAATAATATATTTAAGTATGTACTTTTTTAAATATTACCAAAATAGCTCAAACGATTTAGTGTTACTTTTAACATCAAAACTTCTAAATTTATATTAAAAACTTGTTGTTATGGTTAAAAATTGTACTGTTTATCACTTTAAAGTATGATTATGTTCTAAAATTTTGTTATTTGTATTAAATATAAAAACAGAACCAATTTTTATGAATAGGGTTCAGGTGGTTATGGTCCCTATAAATAAATCTAGGCCCATATCTAAAACGTAAAACGCCTTAAAACGTAGTTTTAATTATGGCCTACAGTTGTGTATAAACTTAACACAAATTGAAAATGAATTTATAGATATTTCTTACTGACCATAGTATATTGCTTATGTAATGAATCGTGCAATTTTTCAAATTGGGTAATGGATTTTTAGGTATTAGTGACAAAAAAATATAGTTTTCATTTGGAACAATATTCATTTTTTATTTATAATTATTTATCCTTAAAACTAATCAAATAAATATACAAACTTTGGGACAAATATTTACAACTATGTAACAACACACAGGAATGATATTTTTAAAACTAAAACATTGCATTCATTTTTGCTAACGATAATCTGTGGATTTGTTTAAAATATCTATTTTTATATTATTTCTCCAAAGACACCAAATGTTCATTAATTAAGAAAAATATAATTAATACTTATTAATGCAAACAAATCCACATATATACAATATAATCTAATTTAATATCTTGCCACTAATAGAATTATACATAAATTCTTATAAATTAATTTTTGAAATGGGCCCCCTTTCACTGGGTTTTACTACAACTAAATCACAGATAAAAAAAGTCTTTAAAAACTTTCAGTATTGCCAGATACAAGCATTATTTGATTTTACAATCGTTTAGATAATGTAATATCAGTTACGAACACACTTAAAACAATTTATACAAACAAAATTTTATACCATGAGCTGATTAATATTTTAAGCAGTTCCGTCATATTTTTATCGAAAGTGAAATCTATAAGTTATCTTTTTTTTATCATAACACTATCATTGTTATTTTGCAAATCATTACACAACTAACTGACACACATCGCATTGTGTTTATCCATTAGGTAAATACTAATTAGATAATGCCATGAATTTGCTAATTTATTATACGAGCTTTGCGCAACATTCCGTCGGCAAGTGGATAGGAACATTTTAATCAGATTGCTTAAATACGACTAATTTGTATAAAACACTACTGAATTGAAAGTCCTTCTGGCAACACAAATAAGATTTCAGCCTCTGAGATATTTCACTGCCTCGTCAACACTGTTAAAGGCTTATAAATATGCGGCGTGAGAGGGTGATGTGACGGCAGCTCGGGACTCGACGACCCCGAGGTTGGGGGTGAGTGCATCAACGGGGGCGACGGAGGAAGGATCGGCGTCTGCGTCATCATCGCAGATTGCGATAACGATGACTGGAGCAGCGGCGAGTTGTTTAAGAAAGGCGCCGACGGCAAACGGTCGTACATACCCGGGTTGTAGGGCAAATTGTAAGGCAACGAATCCCTGAAGGCCGGGTGCACGGCACTCGGGGCCACCGGTGGAGTCTTCATCTGCATCGGGGCATACCTCTGATAAAGCAGCTGAGAGTACAGGCCCACCAGTTGCGTGTACGTGGTCGGAGGATAGGCTCCGGGCAGCGGCGCACCGGTGAACAAGGGCCGTTTGAAGCAAGCCAACCTGGAGCGCCCGTTCAGCGTTGACCGCCTGCGCAGCTTTCCCGTGGTGCCCCCGATGAACACGTCCTCGGCCGAGGCATCTAACATCCAATAGTTGCCCTTGCCGGGATCGTCGTAGTGGCGCGGCACTTTCACGAAACACTTGTTTAAACTCAAATTGTGCCGTATTGAGTTCTGCCAGCCCTGTCTGTTTTCTCTGTAATATGGAAAATTTGTCATGATGTATTCATATATTCCATTCAAGGTCAATCTCTTCTCCGGGCTGTTCCTTATTGCCATCATGATGAGGGCATTGTAGCTGTACGCCGGTTTCTCGTGCTTCTTGTCCTTTTTCTCGTCATCTTTCGGCTTGGTACAGTCTACGGGCTCGGTGCCAGTGACGTCCAGTTCCGAATCACTCATGTCCACCTCGGATGGAGTCGCGCCCGACGAGGGCGTGGGCGACGGCGGTGGCTTTGTATTGCTCATTAATATTGAATTTATACTAAAATCTCCTTCGAACTTCACCATTTTTACACCGTTCACTGCGCGTGCGTTCACTGCGGGTGTGCGGAAGCAACTGACGCGCGGTGGTGGGAGATAGCTCTTATATGAAGGCGTGATGATCCCGCCTTTGGAGCTTCAGGGAGTTGTTTAACCAATGCGCGGTCGAGCTTTCGACTGGGAATCCACGCCTCCCCACAAGCCGCCGCCGCGACAGCCGTAGTAGTACTCTTGCGGCCACTTGCAGTATTATTTGTGTGAGTAATCGATTTCGATTCCACGTCAGATAGTAAATACGCAATTTAATTATATAGTGCTTTCAGGTGTGAAGACGTATTCTATGAATTTTGAAGATTTTTTGCCTTGTTTGTTTTATTTATTGACAGATGCCAGATGAACGGAATTTCAAAAACTTGTGCATTATCTACACTATGTATAATTTTTTAATACTGTGAAATTACTTTTCGATGAAATTCTCACTTATGAATAAAATTAATATTTTATTAAACGCCTACAGAAATAAAATATAAGAATTAGAAAATAAAAAATCATTTATCGTATGTATAATAATGAAAATACGTGCATGAATGGGAATAAACTTTTATAATAAATATTTATTGTTTTTATTTTTCATTATAATGATCTGTATTGTTTTTTCTTGCCTTTTCTTCTTAAAATGTTTTTAATAGTCAGAAATTTTAATGACATATCATTTTAATATATAAAATAAAAGATATGTAATTTGCTTGATATCATGTTGAATCAAATCTTATCTAAATGAAAGTTAAAGATAATTAGGACCTCAGAAGTATAAATATTAAATTAGGATCTCCAAAGTATAGTTAGTTACATAAAAGAGTTTAAAATATTAGTATGTGATAATTATATTGAGCATTATTTGAGCAAGATACCTTTTTTAATATTTTTATCCGTTCTGGGGCAGAGAAAGAATATTAACCTCTGCGGCTAGGGCCCAGCTACGTGGTAGGGCCCGTCTGGATGACGACCACCTTTGGTCTTAAATATGCCGCCGTAATAACCTTGTGCTGTGTTCCGGGGTTCCGGCATTAGTGACCCAATTTCCTTATGGGACCTTATGGGACAGCAGCGTGTTCGCGATGCCACTGGCGTTGCAAACACCCATAGGCGACGGTAACTGCTAAAATCTAAGCGGGCCGTCAGCCTGTCTGCTGTCCTACAGCATTACAAAAAAAAAAGAAGAGTTTTATATATTGACTCATGCCTATAATCTTGGCCAGCCGACGTTCGATAAATCAATATAAAGAATTCCTTTGCCTCGCGAACAATATAAAGATATCTTTATTTTTAAAATCCTTATCAAAATAAATATGTAATAATATTATGTTTGTTTATCTCATAATAATATAATATAATACGAAGTTTTACGACATAGTGCGACGAATTCCACGTTTGCACAGCTCGTGATGAATTTTATTATCATTAATAAAGCATACCTAAATCTACGTAAAAATTGTATTTGTTTGTTTATTTATAAACTAACTGATACGGCAAACGTTGTTCCGCCATATAAATAAAAAAAGTCTAATCCACATAATCCAATAAAGCCCTTCTGTCCTTCTCCAAGTTTCAATCTATGTCTGTACCGAAATTCTTAAGCGTAAAACGTACATCATACATCATCACATTTATAATATAAGTATGGATGCAGTCATTACTGAAGGTAGGCACAGATATCTTCCTACTGTCTCTCGACTAAAATGTGACATTCTGATCTCCATGGCGCAGGAATTTTCGCTTATTGGAACACCTGCGCGGGTCATGGTTTCGAATCCCGTCGCGAGTCTAGGTATTTAAGTTCAAGCTCTCTGTTGCTTGCTTTGGGCCTAAAGCAATGATGGTTGAAGAAAGTAAGCACTTGAAAACTTAGACCTGAAACTTGGTCGCGCAAGTAGTCGGAGAGGTACAAGGGCTTATGAAGGCGTCACAAATTCATTCATAACTAAAAAAAGGTAAATGTATCAACCAATATGAAACAAAATAGTATCTCGGATTATGTAAAATCACCTAGTGATGCACTTTTGGTATATGAACAATAATTTTTAGCAAGACCAAACAAGTTAGAGTTCGTCTCAATGAATACTTCTTACTCCTAATAAATTCTAAACTGGTAACTATAACAATTTTTAAAAGTCAGTTAAATACTTTGTCGAAGCTAAAAGTTGCCACCGGTTCAAAACGTGTCTGTTTTTTGGTCTTCGTAGTGAAAAAGTTTTCTGGAAAACTTGCAGCAGGATAGTGCGTTACTTCCCTGTATAATACATCCCCATACATCCCCACTCTTAGCACGGAAACGCACGTCGCTGGTATAACGACTACCCACCCAGGTACTCTTCGAATGCCTCGCGGGACGTAACGTGATCGCGACAGGTGCCCCCTATTTTTGAGGCACTGTTAAACACGTATGGCTGTTTCACGAAGAAGTAGCAAGAAGCTCCGCAGCAATACTATTAACAACAAACTATTTTAATTTCATGTAATTATTCGAAATTATGATTCAAATCATGACAAACTTGCGAATGCAATAAAGTTTCTAGATTACGCAGCGGGTTTCATTTTATCAAATACCTACGGTTGTTTAATTACGTAGGTACTTATATATTACTTTAAAATAATTATTAAATAAAATAAATTTCCTGTAAATAAATTTAATTCGTATCGGAGTCACAATTAGTGGTTCAAAGATTGACTCACCAGTGGTCAATTTTAACTATCAGAGTTCTTTCCGTCACAATCAATCAGCGTTACGTACATTTTCGTTTACACCAAATATTTCATTGAAAATTTTTAATTCATAATTTTTCTAATCGGTGATAAGAGTTATACTTCTGATTTTATCGAGTAATAAACAGCAAGACATTATCAATTTCCTGTTTTCGTCCATTTGACAGTGTATTCTTATGGAAAAACAAAAACAGTATAATTATTAAAACTTGTTAGTTTAGAAACATTTATTAAGGACGATAAGATAAGATGTCTTTGTGTAATATTAATTTAAAAAAATATTAGTGACATTTTAACTACGTTTGTTTTTGACTAAATGTTTAGTTCTTTTCGCAAAATATTTTTTAAGGATTACAATACAATTTTATTACTATTATAATTAATATTCTTTATAACAAGTGTATTTAGTTTTTGATAATTACTTTAAATATATAACGCATGATAGTAAATAAATGATCAGTCCCACGTGAGCTGGAACCTTCAACCTTAAATTCAATAGCCTTAGGTACCTACACGATATATGATTGCACAAGGTTTCACAGTCATCACAGAATAATAAATAAATGAATATATTGGAAAACTTAGTTGTATAGCACTTGTGTTATGGGTACTAGATAACTAATACACTACATATTTATATACTTTTCTTTTGCAAATAAATACATATTTGCATAAATAGGCTCTTGCAGCAGGTTGCAAAATATTTTATGGGTTGCAATCATAACACATTATAATATTTTTACGAAGAAGAGCTTCAACAGTCCAACAGGCGCAATGCGAAGAAAATAAAGGTGAATTATGTGGGCCTGGAATAACAGATTAGCTGTAAGTATGATTTTGATCTGTTGAAAACAATAAAATCAATCATTTTATCTTGAAACGCGTTTTTCTTAAAACTACTTTTTTCAAAATGGCTGCAGTTGTAACTCGAAGACAAATCATCCGATCGCTTTGATTTTTTTTTCTTATTTTGTATAAGTTTTTCTGTACAGTGACCCTACAGTTTTTTGTTTGTATGAAAAATGTAATTTAGGCGGCCAAAAATCGTCTCATATTTGGGCAAAATTCGGCATTTTTTTAGTCTGCCATTATGTTAAATTTAAATTTTTTCAACAAACGTGGGTCATTGTATAGGCAATCCTTACATATTAATAATTTTTTTAGTGTTTTGTTTTCCACCACGGTGAAGCCCGCAATCACTGCAGCAGTGGAGGACTTTTTTTAGTAACTTGGGAACTAGCGAATACCTCTGTAAAAATAAATTATAATCTTTTTTGAATTTTTTGTGTATATATATATATCCTCAAAATTTAAAAACATTTCATTCAGTAGGTTTCTTTAAAAAAATTACTTGGTATAACGTATATTTTAAATTTCCCTACAGTTGTGTTATATCGAGGTTAAATTGTAGTTAATTAAAAACAAAGGCCCTTATTCAATCCTTTATACGAAGGTATACTGATATTTGTCTGTGGTAGGACACGTGAACATTAATTACTGATAGTAAGACTCGGAACGTTGGGGAGTTAAAAATAAACCCTTATCAGCACTTAGCGAAGTACTGAATAGGCGTAAATGGCATTATGTAATGTTGCTAAAATTATATTATCACTGAAAATGCGCGTGATACATGAATGAACCATTCATCGCTGTTTTACCTACATATATTTTTATTGTCATTCATCACTTCTAGTGTTTAACCGTGATAGAATATGAAGGTCATATTATGGAGACTGAGGTACAATGGTGTGTGGTCATAGGATTTGCTTCGGTGTCCGCCTGTAATCCTTACCTGGACAAAAAGTCACAATGAATTTTTTTTAGCTGTAGTTTAGCAGACAGGCGAAGGACTCACCCGATAGCAGTTCATCACTGTTCCCTTTAAATTGATGAAATAGGTGTGACTAGTTTTTACAGGTAACTGTAGTTCTGTCCCCAATATCTAAGAAAAATTGGTGCTCAAGTTTCTAAACTAGTAAAAGGACGTTAATAACGGAGGTTACTCTTTCGCCTTTTACAACTTACCAGAAAAGTTAGTTAGCTCTTCGACCTAAACTATATGACTATATTTTTTTATTGCTGTAGGACAGCATATAGGCTGACGGCTCACTTAGAATTTAGCAGTTACCGTCGTCTATGGGTGTTTGCAACGTCAGTGACATCACGAACACGCTGCTGTCCTATAAGGGTACAGGAACTTGGCTCACTAATGCCGGAACATAATACAAAGTTATTAGGGAGCCATACTTAAGACCAAAGGCTACAACGTAGCTAGGGTGGGTTTTGTCACCTTTTACAACAGGCCGACCCTGGCCGCAAAGGTATTCTTTCTCCGCCCTTGCTAGAATAAGCCTAACCTAACCCTTATCGAAGTACTCTAGTATCGACAGTAGTTCTTATGTTCACCACATTTCACCACCACAAACCTTGTCCAGTTCAACCCCTCGAAGACGCAAGTCTGCGTATTCTCTGCCAAGAAAACCCCGTTCGCACCTACGCCATAGTTCCAAGGAACCCCTTTTTCCATCCCAAGCAATATTGGGATCCTTGGTGTCGACATCACGAATGATGTGCAGCATAGGGGACAATTAGAGGGCAAAGTTAAGCTTGCCTCCAAAAAGCTGGGTGTGGTAAACCGGTCCAAGGAGTATTTCAGTCCAAGGCAACGGCTTGTGCTATACAAAGCACAGGTCAGACTGCATATAAAGTACTGCTCACATTTATCGGCTGGAGCACCCGCCTGAGAGCGCATACTCTAGACTTGACTCTAGACCCTAGACTCCATCCAACGGCACGCAGTTCATGTTGTCCACGATCCCATACTCACAAACTGTCTAGATACGCTTGGATTTCGGACAGAAGTTGCGTTTCTTTGCATATTCTACCGTCTGTATAACGGGGAGTGTTCTGAGGAGCTATTTAGAATGGTGCCCTCGTCGTCTTTCTACCGCCGCACTGCCCGCCATCGGCTGGATGTTCATCCCCATTTCTTGGAGCCTCTTCTTTCTTGTACGTAACGGTTCTCAAGAACGTTCATGTTGTGTACTCTCAGGATTTGAAATGTACTTCAGGCTGAGGTTTTTACTCACTAAAAAACCCTCAGGCTCCGTAGGTCGCCAAAGGCCATTACTACCTCCAGCGTCCTCTTCCCACGTGGGGTGGGCGAGAACGCCGAGCACTAACGCACCTCACCTCCATGGACATTGTACAGACAGTTTACTCTAGCCCCGAGGTTACCACCCGCGTCCTCACACTATGGCGGTCAAACTGACCTCCGGCGTCGAGTGCCTCTGCGTGATTGAGAGCGCCGCAAACCCAACCGCTCTTGCTCCCGTTCTGCCGCCTCTTTTGTGGACATATTAGCCTCCCGTAGATGGCAACTGCGTCCCATGCAGCTCTAAATACGTTTCGTTAAATACTAAGATATAATATTTTTTATTATATAATAACGGATCCGACAGACGTTGTACCGTAGATAGGTCTAAATCTGAAAAATTCAAACTAAAATAAAAAATTTGTAGTTGATCGAATTGCGAATCTAAACCATTCTCAAATCTACTTACTCGTAAACATACAAAATTTTATACCAACACCAAAATCAGTACAGCCGTTTTGAAGTTGTCACACACACACACATGCATAGAATATTTACCATATATATTTAAAGGTTGTGTGATACAATTTTATTTTAGAAATAACCCAATGATATCAGGGTCCAAGGGTCCTTTGTGTTGTGGGTGTTATAATAGAAACTATTTCTCGTTATTTTGACTTCAAAATAGCGAACAGAGGCGAAGGTAAGGGTAAGTTGGGTACTTGGAAGGGTTCACGTGGTTCCAACTTGTGTTTCTGTTGTTCACCTTGTGGCAACAGTCATTGTGGCGTGCCACGTATAGGTAGCTGATAAATCTGTATCAAAATTACAACATTCTATATTTTTCATTTGGACCGTAGAAAATATAATCATAGAATATATAACTAACCCAGATCTCACGGAGCTCGAAAAACCTAATGTTCTGACTTTCAACCAAAGAAGTCCACCGATCTTGCGTTAGTATAAATTATCCCTCCAAATGACTACATAATAAAACAAAACTGATTAAAACTTTGATAAAAGTGACAATTTTTCTTAAATTAAGACGAGTTGCCATTAAGCAATTATGGATGGAATAAGGAAGTGACATGGACACGTGTGTCTGCGTGTCTGCGCGCTCGTGTGCTCCTCATAACAGTTATTGTGATGCCATGATCTAATTAGCACAATGAATCGGGACCTACTAGTGTTCTCAATTCATTTTCGAGAATTTTTGAATAATTTCAATATAATTATCTTTCGTTAGTTTCTAATAGGCAATAATGTAAAAAATAATTGCAAAACAAAAACTATAACTACAAAAAATATGTTGTTGATGATAAAATTGTTAGATAGAACTTGTAATGGAAATTAATAAACTTTCGGGTAATAGATACAAAGTTTTTACCAGTATTGTCAATATTTTTTCATCAATCAATATCAATATTTGTGAATTATTTCTTCGTATAATAAAAGATTTAATAATGTAAGACAAATGTCTATAACTTAAAATACATTTTAAATTAATAAAATTTGTCAACATTTTTGTAAACACAATTTAACGTTATTTATATCAATGTTTCACGGTTTGTTTTGTTATAAAAAGTCATACTCCAAGTAAAGCCAAATACAATCCATTATTATATCCAATGTTGGTGATATTATTAAAATTCGTATTTGTGTTTTAAAAAGTGTGTGAATCGCTCTTACTGTTACTTAATACAGTTTTTGATACTCACAACAAAGTTTTCGAGTTTCCATGGTAGCCCGTTGTTCATAATTCTGAGCGCAACACCGCCCACGCCTGACCCGGCCTGGGGCCACTTATAATTTAATTTCATACACAGACATACACACAACACACTACATTAGTGGTGACGAGATCATTCTCGTATCTCTTATGCTATCCAGAATTTGGAATATAAATAAATTCAACTATATTTATAAAAAAGATCAAATAAAACTGAATTTATAAATGAATATAAGGTTATTATTAAAAACTATAATTTTTCACATTGTAGGTACTTTAAAATGTTGAGTGTACCACACAATATTTTCTTTTTAAAAATTAGATTATTTCCTACGGGATAAACGGGTATTTGGATCAAAAACAAGTATACAAGTTTTGCCTTGTACAAGGGTTGCAACCTTTATAGGGAACAGAGCTGTTTTAACAGTAATATGTTATAATAATGTGAATTAGTTGACATAAATATAAACTTTAAAGGTATGGTATTAATTCACATTCCATCTCACTATATTTCTTGACTCTTACGGCGTTTGTACTGAATAATATAAATAAAGGAACTTAGTCCAATTTCTGTGGAAGGGGTCAATCCTCGACATGTACAGGATCTCGTTCATATTTTCTGATTCACCCAATGGCTGGTTTTAAGCAAAGGCTTTGACGCAAATTCTAATTTCACGATGTCAACTCTCTTCAGTGGAAACTATGCTCCACGATGACGGTGTGTCCCATCTCTACGAATGGATGGTAGAAGACGTCTGTCGGTATCAATTATTTAACCTTAGTTAAGGTGCGGGTCACAAACATTACGCGGCGGCGTGTGACCGCTGCTCCGTGCCGTGTCGTGATCCCGAATTAGTCACCTCAATGGACCGCTCCAATTGGTACAATAGACACCGCGCTGATTTGGCCCACTTAGATTAATCGTTGAATAATTACTATTATATTGAGTGAAAATGCCTACAGGTAAAAATTAACCAGGGGAATTTTTATGAAACTTGTTTAATTGTTACAGTTAAATTTGAAAGGCTTTTCAACCAAATACACAGGCTGCCAATTTTGATAGGCTACCCCATCACTTTTACTTATGGGTGCCCTTATACCTTCGGGTTTTACTCTCGGGGTTATGGGATGAAACAAAAATGGACATTTTAACGACATTTAATTTATCTGTGGTATTTATATTTAAAAAAGGAAAACTAACAGAATGATAACGTAACTAAGCATGAGAAACGAAGCCGTGTGACAATACACAGCAGTCTCCAGTTCCAAAACTATGTATGGTAGACGAAAGAAGTGTCATCTCAAGTGTCTGTCATATTGCATTAAATGAAGGTGGCGCCACAATAGCATCAGTGTTAATTTTAAAGAAAAGCATCTACAGTTATTAGAATGGGATAGAGAATTTTTATCTTAGAATACTTCAATTCGTTAGCTATAGTTACAGCTACATTCATAGCATTGTAGCCGCACTACCGTCGCATTCTGGCGACTTTTGGAATTATAATTTACAGCGTATAGCAGGACACTTCATCAACTTCTCCCCTATATGAGATGGTTCATGGCTCTACCCTCCATATCCAAAACGAAAGGATTGTTTTATTTTTTGGCTTCGATACTTTAGATATTGATTTTGTCAGTGTCAAATAAATAAACAGGTTTGATTTTGGAGGTAGCTCATATCAAAAACATCAATTTTACCTGCCAATCCTGGCACTTTTAGTTATGAATAATTAAAGACATTATCTGGAAGCCACATTTTCTGTCAATTCAAGAACAAATAATTTTAATTTACTAAGAAATATTAATCAATAGAGTAAATGTTAATAATTCATATGATTTACAACGTTTGTCTACATAAAGTATTTTATGAAAACAATTTACGCTGTTTTCAATATTAATATTTACACAATTGTGGTTATAACAAAGGTGTTGTGTGTTTCAGCATGTAAACGACATATTCTTCAATTGAGCAAATAGTTTTAACAATGTTTTTGATATAAATTGATAACTTATGGATTCCATAAATATGTGTACAAACAACTATTGTTTTCATATTGTTGTGCTTACATCGCACGTAAATTACGTGAATGTTTGCCACAATTGTTTTATAAATTATATTTATATGTAACATTATTTTACATCTTCCTTCGCTCGCAATGGTTTTTGGCATAATCACGTGGCTAGCGCTAAATCCAGGTACCATCTCCATCTGTTTGATTCATGGCATCCCTGGTTGAGAATTAGCTATCATAACGCTTTTTATGATGTGAAGCCAACTTTTTTTGGACCTACTTCGGTAGGAACCAGGCCCTGGATAAGCAGTGGCGAATAAGTGTTAAGCGCTTCGTCCAATATAACAATTTTTAAATTAGAACATTCGTATTAATTCCTGATAATTCGTACCCATTCTTACCCCGTCGTTTAATTTTACACAACAAAATAATGATTAAATGTTAGGAATGCCGTATTTGTCCATACTATATTTTAAATGAAAGGAATTTGATAAAGCAATCGATCAATTCAATACTACTTAATCGAATTAAAGGCACAATGTATCGATTAAGCATCGATAGAGGCGCGAATGGCCAGTCATTGCTCGGTGCTTCGTACAACGTCGATGTATAAAGCCAAAAATAGATAATCCATTTTGCTTTTAATGTTTAGTTAATTATTTTGCATACATAAATAAAGGAAGACCTGAACAGAGCCGTGAAGAAAATCAAGAACAGTGTGAATTTCGTTGCCCACTTCAATGTATCGCTATATACTCTACATAACAGCTCCTCTCCCTCTCATCTCTACTACAGTCTACTATGCTCTCTCTCTCTCTCTCTCTCTCTCTCTCTCTCTCTCTATTTCCCTCTTGCCCTTCGTACAGTATACTCTGTTCGTGATCAGCATCATACAAAAATGTTGTTAATTTGTAGTCTCATTGCCTATGCTTTATTCTCACACATTTTGTCAATTCCGTCTCGTTCTCCCTGTAAAGTAGTTTACTTTGCACCACACTAAGACTATGTGTTGTGGAATTTTGTGTCTTATTATCTCTATTATACAGTATATTAAATACGAAAAAGAAAAAGAAATTAGCTAATGAGAAATAAAATCTCAGTGCCAATTAAGATGGTTACTATTATTGCTTACGAATATGGGACAGAAGGAACAACATTCCGAAATTCTGTTTCGTCTACTAAGCAGCTAAATTACTATTTTAAACTTGAACTTTTCGTCAACCCGGAAGCCATAGGCCAAAAATTCCTAACCATAGTGATGTAATAAATTTTTTTGACTGTTACCACATCCATAACAATTTTCTAGTTGTAAGACAAGTTAGTGAAGAGACCAAGACATGAGTGTCAGATTTGTGTCGATTAAAATATTCAACCTTAAATATCTAAGGCGAACATTTGTGAACATTATGATTTTAGGATAAGTATCATCGGCAGGTTATTTCGTGGTTGATGCTCTCTGATAGATATGGTGATCATACTCTTGTATGTAATATATTATAAATAATATAAATGATTAAGAATGGTAAAGCATCTTGTCGTGTTTAAGTCTTACAATTTCGTATTATCTATTATTAATTATAGAACTAGAATGCAATGTCAAAGGATATTAATATAAAGTTCATTTTTATTTTTACTGTTTAGCGGGTTAGCATCCCTAAGTCTAAAAGTCCCTAAAATCGTAGTTCGCATTAATTATTTTTAATTAGATCTTCAATTATAAACCATAATTCACATGATGAAACTATTTTTGATCTCTTGAAATAATAGCAGGCCTACCTCATTATGTACTTAAGGCGTCGAAAAAGGCGATTAATGATTCACTCATTTCATGTACAGACTACAAGGGGCATCGTTCAGTTTTCCTCGTGGGGTTAGTGGATAAGAAGTATCGCCAATAAAAAGTGAGCGTTAAAGTTTAGTAAAGCTTAAAAATAAAGTGTAACTTCCGATGCAATCGGAATTAAACGATAGAAGTAGCAACATATGATTATTTTACCGGATGGATGTTGCTGCGAGTGCCGTCTATATGCGCTAGTTTTGTACTGGTTTTCATATAGATTACGTATGATGATGTCGAGTAATAAGAAAAAAAAACCTATATTGGCATACTATTTGTACAAGAAGAAAGAAAAAGAAGGTAAGAAGTCACTGTGGGTGCATCTATATTATTGGAAAGGAAAGAATATGGTGCATAATATACTCTTTTTGCAAAGTTGAAAGAAGATGAAATAAAATTTTACAGATTTTTCCCCAAAACGGGGTTAACGTCAGGCAGGCGGCCGGTTGTAAAAAGTAAGCCACGACTATTACATGTTGTGCCGAACTCATACAATGGAAGAAGAAATAGCAACATCTACCTCCCAATAAAGCAATTGAAGTGCCATATCACGGACACAAAATCGATTATCCTTAACTCGCTTAACACAAATAAAAATGCCTGTGAGTTTAGTTTTTATTTTAAGACGGTGTCATCGCGATATAACAAACATGCATTTGATACGCAGGCGTACGCGTCTGTGACATGTTCATGCATAAAATTATTCTGCCAGGGACTCACGAGCCCGGCGGGGGCTCCTATGGTCCACACTTAAAGTTAATTACTTTTGACTTTGTTACTTTTATTTGCAAACAAAGTTACATACTGGTTTAATTAAAATAAATACTTGAATTTTATTTAATATTGTTATAATATACTACGCTGTAGAGGTGTTATCAGCCAATTGTGGTCTCCAACTTGTAATATGTCCCAGTCTCGTGACTTTCCCATCCAGCAGGTAACCTTGAACCTTATGTTATGAGACGCTGTACAGTTTGGAAGTAAAGTATCAGTTTAGCCGTGGTAGAGATTTTCGACTTACATAGGTACCCCTAGAATAGGTGTCTTCACCTTCTTCTGCCAAGCATTATATCCGCAGCTTTCATTGAAGTCCATGGGTCGATTTTGTCAATTATCACAGTGTAAATAAATATATAACCCAATCTTTAAAGAAAAAGGACTCTTATTCGGGTTTTGAACACCAAAAATAGTTTGATACTTCATAATATATTAGGGTCGAAAGATTCCTTATCTCAAGGAGCACAAGTACCGGTGAGATCAGCAGATTCGTTACTAAATATATATAAATACGCATAATACAGTAATCTGATAAAACAATAGCAGCAAGGCCGTCGGTGACTGTGATATGCCTGAAACCAGTCCATAACCGGTATCGTCTCTAGTTATTTAGATTAAACGTTATAAAACCCTCGTTTTAAAGATAACATTGTATGTACATGCGTATTCAGCTAACATTTATAGTGTACATCACACTTGCATCTGTTGAGTTGTAAGAATAGGACGCTGTTATGCTTCGTATTGGTACCTCCTATCCTCCTATCCTTTTTTCCATCCAGGGACGGAGTAAGAAACCCCTGCTTCCGGTGTCGGTCTGTCGTATAAGGCGAATAAACAACCTTAGCTACGTGGTAGGGCCCTAAACCCGTCTGGATGGCGACCACTCTTGATCTATATGTATGGCGCCACAATAACCTTGTATTGTGTTCCGGTATTTGTGATCCTGGTTCCTATACCCTTATGGGACAGCAGCGAGTTCGCGGTACTCCTAGCGTCGCGAACATCCGTAGGCGACGGTAACTAATTACTAACAAATGGGCCGTCAGTCTGTATGTTGCTCCTCAGCAATAAAAATAAATACGTATATAGTCCTCTCTCCATATTCCAAAAATATATCCCTGCATGAGAGCCCCATGTATTGATAAAATATTAGCTCACGGTACACGCGGTACGTAACAGCTAAGTGGTCGCGCTCGGCTTCCAATTTAAAGGTCACAAGATCGATTCCACAGTGACATAGACCGCTTACGTAATTTCTTGCCTAACTTAATGGCCTTATATAGAAGTTCAATGAAAACATCGAAAAGAAATAACCAGGAACTAGTCAGTCCATCTTGGACAAGCGGGGCGGATATACTGTTCCCTCTAAGGCGGGTTCTGAGCTCAGCATTACGAAATTAAGGTTATCTATACAAATAAATAAAATTGGAGGATCTGTTTGTAATATTAAAATACCCGCTTTTTTTAAGTGCATTCGGACGTATACACGGTACATATACCAAAACAACATTTTTTACAATTTTTGTCTGTCTGTCTGTCTATCTGTTTGTTCCGGCTAATCTCTGAAATGGCTGCACCGATTTTGACGGGACTTTCAATGCTGATGTAACAAGGAGTAACTTATAGGCTATTTTTATTTTATAAAAAAATAATAGTTTTTGTTAAAAATGATAAGTTTCCTAAATTTACCGAACCAATTCAAACTGACCTCAGATTTATATCATCAATCATATGAAATAGGGTTCATCTTAGGCTAGACATTTTAGGTTGAATTTCCAATTTAAGTTAACCTCACATTTATGTCATCAATCATATGAAACAGGGTTTAGCTTAGGCTGGACTTTGTAGGTTCGAACGCACGTATTCCGGAGGTGCATAGTGTAACAGTTACATTCGATAATACTGACTGTCTGATATAAAAAAATGCTGCCCAAAGTCACTATTCCACGCGGACAGAGTCGCGGACAAAGCTAGTTATTTATAATTTTAAAACGTATTGTTATTATTGATAAAGAGTCTTCAAAATAATAATTTGGCTAAACGAGTGATCATATTTTATAACAAGTACCGTCTGAAACTGATGTTCTTACTTCGAAGTCCAAGGTACGTTGTTAAATAAAGTCACAGTGTAAAAATACCCGTTCACAGAAACGATCGCCGTCCCGGAATATCAAGCAATAGCTAAATGTCGCCCTCTCTTTGCTTAAAAAGTAATCTTTGCCTTTTAAAACTTACATAATAATTTAGTAGGTAATAACAAATAAAAATCTATAGGTTACTTATAAATAATGTTGAATATTTTTTCGCATGACTCACAATGTTAGCGACTATTTTGATAATTGTTAAATCTATCTACGAGTAATCTATTACTCACGATTTGTACTTCACGTGTGTATTAACAAAACTATTAAAAATACTAAATATCTTTTGACATTATCTGTTATAAAAACAATATTATGTTCACTTATTTGTAAGCGAGGTTATAGAGTGCTAAATCAACATCAACCCTATTCCCTTGAGATAAGGATTTAGAAAAATATATTATCTTTTAGTTAATGCATTTTACATTTGTTTACTAGTTTTATAGGTGTCATAGCGGACAGACGGACTTTAAGTCATACGATGGTCGAGTTTGATTACCTATGTGACTTGTATTTTTTTTTTTTCTATCAGTGATCAGATTGAGTTACAATACAAATATTTTTTTGTATTACATAATATTATGATGTAATTTTAATATGCAATATTTTAGCTCATATTCAATACTAGTGGATGAAGGATTATTGCTTGTGAAGAAATAAAAGAAGAGAAATGAGATCTTATTAAACAATATATAAGTAAAATGTCTCCTACATGGCTCAATACATTTTTTACAAAGTTCAACACGATACTAACTTTATATTCCTCAAGAGTATAAAATAAATAAATATATTGTGAGAATCAACAGTGACATTGTATAAGTAAGCAGCAGTGACATGTATATTCTTCTTTTAAACTTATTTCTTGTTTATTTACAAAAAAATTATTTACCCATTACGAACACCTGTAGTCGAGACGGAAGTAAAACCCACGAGCCCCGCAGGAATTTTGACGTACAAAAGCCAGGCAGGTTAACATGAAGTAGTGAGAATAATTTTCATTTTTAACAAATTACACGCTGTGTGGGTGACCGCTACTTATTTTGTGGAATTTTTCTTAAGTTATTGGGACTTTATAAAGATATTGTAAGAAATGAAATTAAGTTCATTCTGTCGCCGCAAGAAAAATATCAAACTTATATCGTCAAGGAAAAGGCGCTTTGAAAAGAGGACTGGAAGATGCTCCACTTAAATAAATGATGATTACCGATAAAAAACTAAAAAAATGCGTGCGTACAAAGTACACATGTCAGAAGTAAAACTTCTTTGGCAAACTAATTTAGTGAACTCTAGACGGCCTCTTTATAATATATAATATTATAAAGAGGAAAGATTTGATTGTTTGTTTGTTTGCATTGAATAGGGTCCGAAACTACTGAATCGATTTGAAAAATTCTTTCACTGTTGTAAAGCTACATTATCCCTGGGTGACATAAGCTGTATTATATTTTCAAAAAAATTAGAGATCCATACTAAAACTCCAATAATGTAACCCAAGGTGTAAAAAAAACCTAAAAGATTCTTTACACCACGTGCACTGCGAAAACTATTAATGATAGAATAAAATAATGTACTACGACTTTTCAGAACACATTAGTATTTACAAAAAATGTCGCAATAGCATATTTATAGTTGCGCCACAATAAGTGTTCTTTTATTTTAAAATTTTAATTGAAATGCGGCCGCTAGAAAAAGTTCTTTATTTGTATCTTGGTATTAATTCTTATCAAAATAAATTACTCCATATTCAAAACTGCTTCAATACCTTTATATAACTTTTTGAATTATTCAATTCAGACTGGAATCATTCGAAATATTATATCACGAGTTTAAAAATGTAAGTATTACAAAAAAACGTTTCACATCTTCGTGACGTTAATTTCCGTTTCATCCGTAAAAATGTTACCCTCATGCGCCCAACGAAGTTTCTTCGCAAGGGTTTACCTGAAGAAGGTTGCAGATACCACTCTATCATCATCAAGTGATAAATTACCGCTCGCATCTGGTTTTCGCTTATTCACTAGCGTAACATTTCTCCGTATTGGTAAGATAAACATAATAGATAGAATAGGTTCAGTAAAAACAAGTCTCCACACACCACGGTTAGGACACAGCAGAGGCCGGCCTAAATCACCATGCCCGGTCCAGCCGACCCGGGTGGTCGGATCACCCGAAAACATATCCCTCCACCAGGTCTTTGTACAGTAGAGAAAAACTGGGACAGTTTAAGTATACTAGTTATTAAACGCATTGTACGTGATGATGATGCATTGTACGTAATTCCCACACAACCCTTTTATCTTTTTATTTTATCCGTGCAGGGGCGGAGAAAGAATCCTAACCACTGCATCCGGGGTCGGGCTGTCGTAAATAGCGACAAAATAACCCACCCTAGCTACGTGGTAGGGTCTCAAGCCCCTTTGGATGGCGACCACCTTTGATCTTAAGTATGCCGCCATAATAACCTTGTGTTGTGTTCCGGGATTAGTGACCCAAGTTCCTGTACCCTTGTGGGACAGCAGCGTGTTCGTGATGCCACTGGCGTTGCAAACACACATAGGCGACGGTAACTGCTAAATTCTAAGCGGATCGTCAGCCTGTCTGCTGTTCTACAGCAATAAAAAAACCCTGCCGTGAGCCACTCCAAAAAAGTTTAAATCCATCTATTCTATGGAATAGATCACAACTCTTACAGCAAAACCATACTAGCTGGTAGATAATATTGACTCGTGTCTCTAAGAATTTTATGGGACACCTCATACATAAAAAGTCATCATAATAGAAAATAATAGTTTCACCGTAAACTACAATGGATAATTGAATATAAACCACCAGTTAATCGTTTGAATTATTAACAAGTACCGGAACAACGGTGATCGACAGCCGTGGGAACCCACACCTGGCTCCCCCCAACGCTTGTACATTTTTCATTCAGCAAATACAAATTATTCATTTTATTTCCATTATTTATCGGCAAACATAATGTTAAAAGCATTGAATCTTAACATTATGATCTCTGTATATCATAATATCAAGTTAATCACACTAATGGGATTCGCCTCCTAGTAAATTATAACAGACGACTAATCGTCTGTTATAATTTACTAGGAGGCGAATCCCATCTCTTAATAAACGATGGTAAACCCATCTGCTGACACAATTTGATGCTTTATACTTATTTTCACTTGTCTATTTCTTTAAAACAATAGAAGTGACATGAAACATAGGACCTATAAAAATGCATAGTATTGTGTAGTAAAGTAACTCTGCCTGTTACGTTTTCACGCCTAAACCGCTGAACCAATACTAATGAATTTCGATATCGAGATGAATGGACTTGGACGAAAAACATAGACAATTTTTTTACGGCAGAATAATGTTTTTTTTATTGCTGTAAGACAGCAGACAGGCTGACGGCCCGCTTAGAATTTAACAGTTACCGTCGCCTATGGATGTTCGCAACGCCAGTGGCATCTGACATGGCTGCTGTCCCATAAGAGTATATACAGGAACTTGGGTCACTAATGTCGGAACACAACACAAGGTTATTATGGCGGCATCCTTAAGACCAAAGGTGATCGCCATCCAAACGGGCTTAAGGCCCTATCACGTAGCTAGGGTGGGTTGTTTTGTCGCCTTTTACGACAGGTCGATCCCGGCCGCAGAGGTTAGTATTCTTTCTCCGCCCCTGCACGGATAGTTGCCGGAGCAGCTAGTAATACATATATGGACCTCGACCTCCGAAGTCAAATTTGTGAGATATAACTAAGATAATGCCCTAAATACAATTAGGAGAAACATTAAGACTATACTTAAAGTATTCTTAAAACGAGTGGTACTCAGAAACCGTTCAATTAAGTTTTAGCCAAAGATTAATTCAAAGCGACACAATTCATCTCCCTCTTAGATTAGAAGATTGCTTAACGTGAGAAATACTTACAAAGTCATCCATTTGGTTCAAAGTATCAGGCGCTATGTGCCCCCTAGTGCAGAATGCGATGACAGCGTTTTGAGTACTCAAGTGTGCCTGTTCTTGTGAATTATAAGGAATGTGTTGAAAGAGCTTCCCAGCAGTGGGATATAAAGTTGAAGTGGACCAATGTTTAGGAATGCGTTTTATTTAAATACAGTTAGAACCTGGATAAGCAAATTCGTAAATAAGTTCAAGGGACCGCAATCTCGTTTTCGCTTATTCGCTTAGAAGTTTTTCACTTTCCCAAGTTTTCGTTAGTTAGTAAGTTACAGGAGTGGCTTCTGTCTCTTATAGAGATTAAAAAATATAGCAAATTTGTATGTAAGTTAAGTACATACGTAATGAATGATAAATAAATTTATAAATCTAATATATAAAATTCTCGTGTCACAGTTTTCGTTGCCATACTCCTCCGAAACGGCTTGACCGATTTTGATGAATTTTTTTGTGCTTATCCGGTATCTATGAGAATCGGCCAACATCTATTTTTCATCCCCCTAAATGATAAGGGTGACCCACCCCCAAAAATTTTTTTTTTAATTTTTTGACATTTTATTTTTTATATGGCAGAACAACGTTTGCCGGGTCAGCTAGTAAATATGTAATCGTATGGGTTATGTTCATTAGAATTTGACACAGATGCTTATAAAAGAAAACAAAATATCATACACTAATGTATATATTTATATATATTATACATACATACATTATAATCACGCCTCTTTCCCGTAGGGGTAGGCAGAGACCACTTCTTTCCACTTGCTACGATCCTTACATACTTGTTTCGCTTCGTCCACTTTCATTATTTCCTTCATACATGCCCTTCGGTTTAGGGTACTCTTGACCTGGCCTTTATTCAAGACGTCCCTGATCTGGTCTTGAAACATCCGCCTAGGTCTACCCCTTCCAACACTTCCATTCACACTCGCCTTATACACTTTTTATATACCTATTATTTACTTTAAAAATCTGTTAATTTTCTTTGCACAAACCCGCGAAAAAGTAACTAAAGTCACAAACTGAAAAAGGAATTATCATTTTTATAAATAAAAGTTTCTAATTTAGAATCAACTTTTTTCCATAGCCAGGCTCTTTGTTAAGTGCCAGTATAGCTTAGCCATAGCTTAGCAATTAAAACATCTTTAGAACTAAATTATTACCAATAATGTAGAAAAATGAAAACTACTCTTTTCTTGCAAAGGAGTTTATGTGTGTTACGCGTTGTGTCAAACGCAGTCTTAATCCACCAGATCCATGCGTTACAATGCCACGCAACTTTGAAAAAAATGTTGGTTATATTAAAAATGATTTTACAACTTTATATAGGTACTATACAAATATATATTCTGGGTCAAAAACTCTGGTGAGCGTTTTCAAAATACCCTAAAAATGTCATTGCAATCTGATCAGTATTTTAATAACGCACAGAGAACAAGTTTTTTTTTTAAATATGTACGTTTTATACTTTGAAATATATGTAATAAACACAGATAATTTGAAAATACAATATGCCTCTGGAAGCAAAAGTGAGTTTACCTTCCTTATTTAAGTGAAATAGACGATCAAGCAGTATATTGTGAATAATTGATACGTCAATGGCCCCAACCACAGGAAAATAACAGTTTTGTACAGTTTGCCGTATTTGAAAAAAGACATGGCAATGTCGAAATTTCGAGCCTTTTATTATAACTTGGAATTTCAACACTGGAGTTCTTTTTTATTATATTTTGAATCTTCGTATAACAAGTTAGTGCTTGAAATAACTTTGTGGTAGAAAAATTTGTATACAAAGAAGGTACTAGAAGAGATAAGTTGAAGTAAATATTTTACAGAAGCGTCTAACTCGCTCATCCGAATGGAGACTTCCTTTACTGACTCTAATTTCGCAAATGGAGAATCGTATTAGGCGCCTTTTATGATTCTCTAGGGAAATGATTGGATTGCCATAATTTTTGTGACAATAGGGCAAACTTTATAAATACAATTTTACTTTTGTTTCTAAAATTATATTATTAATAATAACAGAATTTTCGAGATTCTTGATATACTTTTCGAGACCAGCATGGGGCTGCCATAGAGGGTGTAATGATCGTTTCACCGTTTAATCGTATGCATGTATAAGTGGATTATTTTATTGTGGAAACAATTGTTCTGTATTGATTCCTTCGCGAGGAAACGTTGCTGGATAATGTACATTACTGACCGTTTTAGTGAACAATATTGCATCTAGTAAAAATATTTATCATCATACGAGTATTCCTCATTTAATTAAAGTGGTACAAAAACTTATAATTTTATTTAAATAGATCACTGTTATATGAAATATTATGTAACAGTTGTCTATGTCTCTGATCGAGCGATTAATATTCGTTGCTTTAGGTATTCAATCTTGAATTTCTGGGTGCACTTACTAAAAGAATAAAATCAGACGACATATCCGGACTAAAGAGAAGAATTTGGGCATCCCATTTTATTTTTTGCGTGACTTGCAAGATGGAAAAATTAAGTTTTGCTAAAAAAAATAGCTAAAAAAAGCACCATATTGGAGTTTTTGGCTTCAGGTAACACTAGAGTAGCGGCTGTAAAAATCAAATTTAGTTACATCTTATTTATTTTTATTCTTTACAGGAGAAAATGATACTGCATAATCCAGAAGCTATAAATAAGTTATTTGATCTCAGGTACAAATGATGATAAATTTACGAGAGGAATAGATTAATTTAATATGATAAATAAAATCTGCTGTTATAAAACTTTTATGTTGTAAAACCTCTAAAAAGGTAGTATTTTCTGTGGATAAAAGTAAGCGAAGTTGTGAACGTAAGTGGCAATGTATACTATCCAATTAATGGAAGCCAAAAGCAAAACCAAGGTGACACGACCGTGTGAAAGCGTCCAACTGCCAAGCAGTGTTGTTCTGTTGTGGTCGCAGTTCATTTCATTATGTCTTCAGTTATGCATGCCTAGTACCTACAATGTAATTAGTTGTAATTACACAGTAGAATCGGAAATTATTCTAAAGCTAAATGGAATTTTCGTATATATAAAATTGCTGTGGCATAGTTATTAAAAGTTTTATGTTTTAACGTGGCCTGGTCCTGCCACTTTTTTTATTGCTGTAGGACAACAGACAGGCTGGCGGTCCGCTTTGAATTTAGTAGTTACCGTAGTATATGGGTGTTTGCAACGCCAGTGGCATCGCGATCACGCTGTTGTCCCATAAGGGAAGTGGCATCACTAATGCCGTAGCACAACACAAAGTTATTATGGCGGCATACTTAAAACCAAAGGTGTTCGCCATCTGGACGGGCTTGGGGCCCTACCTAGTAGCTAGGGTGCGTTGTTTTATCGCCTTTTACGACTGGCCGACCCCGGCTGCAGAAGTATCTCCGCCCCTGCACGGATAAAAGAATTTACACTTTCGTAAAGACTTACAAAAGGCGACAACTGATTTTCTCCTCTTTGATAGAAAATGGATGGAAAGATGTGTCTGAATTTGGTTGTTACTAATATGATTCTGACTTACTCACCAACCTCTGAAAAATAAACTATCTACGAACTAGCAAAATAAGCAATTTGTCACCATTTATAGTGCTCTAGGAAGAAAACTGAATTGCCGATTGCTCAATGGTTCTCAGCGAGGGGTTAAGGATGGAGAATGGGGAATACTGGCATTTTTATATTTGTTGTACACCGCGGCACCGCCTTAAATAATTACTTTAAAAATTCCTAATAAGGGTGTCTGAAAGAAATCGCTATTTAGTGATAAGACCGCCGCGCCGTAAGTTCACTATTATTATTATTTTATTTTCTTTTGGAATATATCTTTTCTTGTCTGTAAAATTCTGTGGTGAACAATAAACAGGCATCATAAACAGGCTTGTTACCCAATGCGCGTACTATGAAACAATTACCATGTACCGACGCTAAAGAAAAATTCAAGATGCTCGGTATACTGGCCGGTATAGAACTATCTAGAGGGCCTGAGCCAGCGGTGGAATGTTGACCTTTATGACATGACCTTTATTTGTTTTATTGTGCCGTAAATAAGGTCTAAGAAAGTATAGAACAAATTTTGAATTAATACAGAAATATATTGAATGTCCGTCAAAATACTAAGTACAAATTAAAACTATTATGACGGATAATTATAGCCGGAGATAATGACCGCCAGTGTGGGGTGTACAGCGATCAGTAGGACCGCCCGCTTTGTGTTCAACATTTAATATTCGTCCGGGTAGACAACAGTGACGTCACCGAGTCAACGTCCACAAATGCGCCGGATCAAATATTCAAGCGCTTAAGGCGAAGTATTTTTGCAAGTATCGACTTTGTTTAACGGAGAATTAATTTTACTGTGAGGTTTGTTTTGACCAAACATAATGTACCTCACGGTCAGGTATGCAAGTAAAATACATAGGAGTAATAGCTTTGCAGCTCGAATCTTACCCTTGAACTTAAGCCAAGCTATTATTCAAATACTAGCAGCGTCCTACGTCCCAAGGAAGAAACTGTAAACCATTGAGTAGCAGTCATCATTGTTCCATCACCAGAGCAGCATGCAGTCATAAACTAGAAACATTATATGATTAAATTAAAAATATATCTATAAACAACTAACATTAAATTAAACAAGACAACTTGTACTGTTACTCGTAACTTAAGCCATGAAATTAAAATGTTATCTGTGCTAGAAGATAGTGATCCTCTTGAGACTTCTGGTTGATAAGTAATACCAATCTCGCCATTACTTCGCATCAAAAGAAGATAGCGAAAGAATCTCCTTGACGTAATCTTTTTCGGTTCACAAATAATATATATCTTTTCTGTTAAATTTATTATATTTTATTTAGTATTTTTTCTTATTGCTGTAGGACAATGGACAGGCCCGCTTAAAATTTAGCAGTTACCATCGCCTATGGATGTTTGCAATGCCAGTGGCATCGCAAACACGCTCTGTCCCATAAAGGTACAGGAACTTGGGTCACTAATGCCGGAACAGAACACAAGGTTATTATGGCAACATACTTAAGACTAAAGGTGTTCGCCATCCAGACGGGCTTGAGGCCCTAGCACGTAGCTAGGGTGGGTTGTTTTGTCGCCTTTTACGACATGCCGACCCCGGCCGCAGAGGTTAGTATTCTATCTCCGCCCCTGCACGGATAAGTCAAAATAATTATCAATTTAATAAATAATTATCAAAATATTTAGTGTCAAAATAAAGACGCTTGTATAATACAAGCGTCAAGATATATGTACTTGGAACTTTTTGATAAACACCCCACCACTTGGGAGCTCAGGGCGGGTTGTGTGGGACTTCCGTGGAATGTGCCCGTGCGCTCCCATAGTTGACTAGGAATCGTCACTGGTACACCCACTTAAAGCAGCCAATTCCTCTACGCCTCTATGCCCGGACCGAATATGCTTCCGGGCGAGCCTCCAGTCCGGGCGGTATTGTGTTATGGGTACTAGAAAACTGATATAGTACTTATACACTTTTGTAAATCAATACTTAATATATTTAAACACCTGGATTCGGTACGGGAAACGAAATTATGACCTCCGTAGGCGTTCCAACGTGGGAAAGCTGATGTTTTAGTAAAACATCGGCGTAAAACAGTTTTACGGCAGTATTCAAATAACCTAATGAATAATATTTTTCAAAATTTAATATTAAATAGTTTAAGCAACTATTAGTTTCGTAAATCTTTCCCTTAAATTACTAAACATTGAGACTATATAAAGTGGTAACAGTTTTGTAATTGCGGAGCCATAGCAAGGAAATGGATGGTTACAAACCCATATAATATTCACGTGGAAACATGCCTTCTGGATGGTGGTTATGTTTTGTAATTTCCTACTTATTTACCAGACATGTGGGACTGTACAATTTAAACCTAGAGTATTAATAAAATCAGAGGCGTCGTCTACAATTTTGTGTTTTTAGTCAAATAAATTCATTATACACTGTTGTTTTTATTTATAACTAGCTGTGCCCGCGACTCCGTCTGCGTGGGATAGTGACTTTAGGCAGCATTTTTTGGATATTTGAGATCAATTTAAATTGGAAATTCAACAAATCGGTTATTAAATTTCCGAAACTTATCATTTTTAACAAAAACTAATTTTTTTATCTAAAATAAAAATAGCCTAAGTTACTCCTTTATACATCAGCTATCTGCCAGTGAAAGTCCCGTCAAAATCGGTGCTGCCATTTCAGAGATTAGCCGGAACAAACAGACAGACAGATAAAAATTGTAAAAAAATTTGTTTTGGTATATGTACCGTGTATACGTCCTAATGCACTTAGTAAAAAGCGGTTATTTTAATATTACAAACAGACCCTCCAATATTATTTATTTGTATAGATGTAGAGACTAGCTGTGCCCACGACTCCGTCCGCGTGGTTTAGTGACTTTGGGCAGCATTTTTTGGATATATATTATGATTTATTTTGATTACAAACCCTATAAACCCTAAAATATAAATAAATGGAATATGCAAACAGTATTATCGAATGCAACTGTTACGCCATGCGCCTCCGGAATACGTGCGTTCGAACCTACAAAGTCCAGCCTAAGCTAAGCCCTATTTCATATGATTGATAATATAAATCTGAGGTCAACTTAAATTGGGTCATAAAATTTCCGAAATTGATCATTTTTAACAAAAACAATTTTTTTTTCTAATATAAAATAGCCTAAGTCACTCCTAACAAGGAGCTATCTGCCAAGGATCAGCTATCTGTCAGTGAAAGTTCCGCCTAAATCGGTGCAGCCATTTCAGAGATTAGCTGGAACAAACAGACAACCAGACAGACAGACAAAAAATGTAAAAAACGTTGTTTTGGTATATGTACCGTGTATACGTCCGAATGCACTTAGTAAAAAGCGGTTATTTTAATATTACAAACAGACACTCCAATTTTATTTATTTCTATAGACAAGGATACTAGGGATATAAGGATATTCATAAGGTACACTAAGATATAACAAGGAAAATGTTAGAAATGAGAGTGAGAGAAAAAAGGACAATGATTTGCGTAAAAAATAATATGATGAACAGGGTGTGAATGTTGTTGTGTGAAAGGAAAACAGAGAAGAGTAGAACAGAGGAGAACATATTATAACGACTCCACATAGCTTGGAATAAGGGCAGGAAAAAGAAGAAGATTCATAAGGTACGCCAACAATACTGATGGTACATTATTTTTTCTATACATCTATACAAATAAATAAAATTGGAGGGTCTGTTTGTAATATTAAAATAACCACTTTACTAAGTGCATTCGGACGTATACACGGTACATACCAAAACAATTTTTTTACAATTTTTGTCTGTCTGTTTGTTTGTTCCGGCTAATCTTTGAAATGGCTGCACCGATTTTGACGGAACTTTCACTGGCAGATAGTTGACGTAACAAGGAGTAACTTAGGCTATTTTTATTTTAGAAAAAAAATAGGTTTTGTTAAAAATTATAAGTTTAGGAAATTTTATATTCCAATTTAAGTTGACCTCACATATCCAAAAAATGCTGCCCAAAGTCACTATTCCACGCGGACGGAGTCGCGGGTACAGCTAGAGTATACATAAAATTCAGTACATATAATAATCACAAATGGAGTGGATGGACACAAAAAGAAAGATATAGCAAAGAAAAGATGGATCGTGTAAACGGTGATACGGCGAAATAGGTGTGAATGTGGAGATGACTAACAGAGGAGAGTGTAAGGAGTTAACATGTGCCAACCCCAGTGTTAGATTAAGCAAGTGCGGGGGCAGCAAATTCTATTTGCCCTTTGAGCCCTTGATCTGCTAGGGGTTCTTAAGTAACTAAAGTTGAAAAAAAACAATTCGATACTCAATACCTCAATCGTTTATTTGCCGTCTATGCGTTTTGTTTGTTTTTGTATATTAGATACTCAGGCAGAGATGAGTGGGTTTAAATATGCGGGGCCCACTTTCGCGCGGGGCCCGTCGCAATTGCTACTCTTGCTACGTGGTTAATCCGGCACTGGCCGACCCTATATAATGTGGGAGAAGAATAAGATAATAGTTACAATAACAAAGTAAATATACGTATGTATGTATGTAAATTATATGAGCATACATTTTCCATCACCATAGTTGTTAACATTAAAAATATAAAATATTTATAAACATCAAAATATACATATTATTGCACAATATTATTTAAAATATTTACACATCAAACAACACATTATGTCCAAACAAATATTATAATTTCAGCAATATTTGACAATATGATAAAACATTTTTATCATAAAAGTAAATATGAAATAATATCCATATGTAACGTACAAACAAACAGATTTAACAACATCTGCGTTACAAACAGCAGTTAGTTATAAATTCAACTTTATTAGTAGCTTTTTTATTTATGTATGCAGCAATCTGCTGCAGCGGACATGGTCACTTTTGCCGGAACACAACATAAGGTTATTATGGCCATCATAAGGCTAAAACAGCAGCTACTAATATATATATATATATATATATATATATATATATATATATATATATATATATATATATATATATATATATATATATATATATATATATATATATATATATATAAACATTCCATTTCCTTTGGGGAATGTTTACACATAATTCACAACCTGTCCAGATATTGACTGAAATCTGGAAGTCTCTTCTTCAGTTCTTTCCTTTTACGGATGACCGTTCCTATGATCTAGACAGCATCATTATATAGCTTATGCTTTGGGCCTGCAGTCTAGTGTACAGTACTTTCACGGGGCAAAGATCGGTTGCCAACCGGAATCATTCTTTTACTTGTTCCATGTTAGTTATCATCAGAAAATGGAACAGAATTGGCTAAAGCTACTTAAAGAGGCAACTGCCATCTAACCTCACAGCAACGAAGGTAAATGCTGACAGGTGAAGTTGGCTTAGCTGAAAGTCTCGGTAGAATGCCTTTTATCCCATAAGCCTTACACCCGCCGGTAGAGACTATTTTTTATTGCTGTAGGACAGCGTAGAGAAGCTGACGGCCCGCTTAGAATTTAGCAGTTACCGTCGCCTATGGGTGTTTGCAACGTCAGTGGCATCGCAAACACGCTACGGTCCCATAAGGGTACAGGAACTTGGTTCACCAATGCCGGAACAATACTTAAGACCAAAGGTGGTCGCCATCTAGATGGGCTTGGGGCCCTACCACGTAGCTAGGGTGGGTTGTTTTGTCGCCTTTTACGACAGACCGACCCCGGCCGAGGTCAGTATTCTTTCTCCGCCCCTGCACGGATAGTTTGTAGGTTTACGAATATACGAAAATAATAAAAAGAGTATAGTACCCATTATAGACCCAATATCGATTTTAAAATAACGTATGTATTATTACCAGATAGTATGACAGGGAATAAGAAAAGTTTAAGAGATTGGTAACAGCTACTTCTTTTCTTTCTTTTTCAACCTTTAACCACCCAATGCTGAGTGTAGGTCTCTTCCAATGCACGCCATTCTTCTCGGTATAACGCCTTTCGCATCCAGTCCTTACCGGCCACTCTAACAAGGTCGTCGGTCCAACGCATCGGTAACAGCTACTAAAATTCACTAAAATTTATTTTAAAAATATCATAAACATGTTGTAAACATAGGCGCTAAAAGACAGGCGAAAATATTAGTATATTGCATAATATTTCACATTATTATGTATTCTCGGATTAAATGTGATATCGTTTATTTTTACTTAAACATATTTGCACAATATTATAAAATTGTACATAAACCTGGTCTGCTATTAAATATTTATAAATATGTACGTGATGTAAAGAATTGCTTGATAATGAGTGTATTGTTTTTCGAGACTAGTTGTGCCCGCGACCTCGACATGTGACGACAAGCCACGCATGGCTAGTCACATGTTGTTCTGAACGCTGCTACGTCGCTACGAACGCTTGATTCCTTATTCTCCAAATAATAAAAAAAGTTTTATTGATATTTTATAACATTAGCTCCTAAATTAAAGACTTGTCAAAATTGAGAGCAGAATGATTTTTTTGTTATTACATAATAATATCCGGAACATTTCCTATACCTATTTCCGTTAAATCCAAAAATAAATACACCATTGTATCGCGAGTTATAAAGGGGACACGGTGGACCACACAGTCACCATACGCCTCGCCTGAAGCGAGGAGTGACGCATTTTCTTCAGCCAAACTAAACGAGACCTCATACACTGGTTCAGTCCGTGGTCGGTTATGTCCGTGAAATAGGCAGAGCGGTTAGAACCTGGCGAGCCACCAACGCAATATAAGAAAACGGCGCCGGGTGGCTTCAAACGACCTCCAGCTGCCTTAGACCATCCCCTCGAAGGAGAATCCGCAACCCATACCTGCGCCGCAAGGAGGAGGGTTCGCGTACTGTTCTATGTGCCCCCCTTAATCCTGGATTGACCTGTGTCGCCGGGGGTAGAAACATATTAGTCGGGGGCATTTGTCAACAGAGTTTTATCAAGAAAAAAGGTTTGCTTTACATTCAAATTTTATATGGCGTAATGGAAAAGAGATTAAGATCGTGTTACAAAGAAAATAGAAAACATGGAGGGTTGGATACAGACACCGCTACTGGGTGTAGCCAAAAAAAAAACTGCGCACTAGTTTGCGTACCGGTCATCTAAAGCTCTACATTTCGGCTGGAATTAAGAAAAACAAAACTTACTTCACCAATATAAAGTTACATAGACATTGGAGTTTCGAAACGTCGGTGTATCAAAACAACGCATGATCGGCGTGTGCACGGCGGTAGCCGTATTGGCGGGAAGCGTGAACTGTCCAAATCAAAGAAACAGGCGCACATGACTCACGGATTGTTCTACATTTATACGCATATATTAATGTTACATATCCGTCTCTAGTATTTATATAAGATGAAAATTGCGACCAACTCCCAGAGACCTAGTCGCACACTCGAGCAGGAGAAACGAAGCGTTAGGTTCACATCCACACAACACGCACGCACACCCACAAACAACCGCC
The DNA here is from genome assembly GCA_963693495.1 of Malacosoma neustria. Taxonomy (NCBI): domain Eukaryota; kingdom Metazoa; phylum Arthropoda; class Insecta; order Lepidoptera; family Lasiocampidae; genus Malacosoma; species Malacosoma neustria. Next base: position 19,437,381 of record OY856384.1, on the reverse strand, counting down.
GGTGCCACCGAGGCCCAGGCGCCCGTTCTAATCCATGTTCTGATTTCAGGTTGGCCATCTAGGCGGACCTACCACGAAGCTAGGGTTGTCTTGTCGCCTTTTACGACAAGCCGACCCTGGCTGCAGAGGTTAGTATTCTTACTCCTCCCCTGCACGGAAAAACGGAACATTCGATTTAATAGTGATACAAACAGTTTTACAGGAAAACTATCTTCTGAGCTTTTGAATCGTGGAAACTAACACAGGCAAAAAATAAGTGTTCGGTCAGAATTCAATAGGCTTAGGGCCTTTCAACATTTTATAACTTACAAATCAGATATCTCTAGGGGTACTAGCGGATAAATATGAACTTTCCCTAAAAGTGATACTAGAATAAAGATCTCGGTCTGTAACAAACAGTTGCTTTGTACGCGCCTATGTTGGTCAGGTGATCGCTTTTGCTTCGCCGCTAACTGCGGGAGGTCAAATGCTCATGTGACTATTATTTCCGAATTGAAAAGATTTCCCCAGATCAGCCAAATATTTTAAAACAGGAAATTGCTCTAGAATAGGATAAACTTCTAGACGATGTCGTGCTAAATCGTTGTATTGTATAATATTGTTTGAATCAGAAAAAATATTCAATGAATAAACCTATTGTTGTTATATGATATATGCATATCCTAGGTTTAGTTTGAATTTTTAATGAAGCCATAGAACTTTTTCATAAACATACAATTGTCCTATAAGTCTACCACTTTCCTATAAGTCCATTAGAATTCATTAGTCTTTTCGCTGGTTCACGAAACGGGAAGTGTTTCTTTTGTTGTTGGAGGTTTGGAGTGTATAATTTAAACTTAGTCGCATTTTAAAGCTTTGACTTGTGTCTTCTTGACCAAGAAAAAGAATTGCTGTAGACATTGACCATACACGCTTGTGACCCTACGAATGCAATCTAAAAACTTGTAAAGAGAATAAAAATTGTTACGAATTAATCTTTAATCCATACTAATATTATAAATGCGAAAGTAACTCTGTCTGTCTGTCTGTTCCTCTTTCACGCCTAAACGGCTGAACGGATTTTGATGAAATTTGGTATGGTGATAGATGATAACCTAGAAATGGTCATAGGCTATAAATAATCACGCCATCGTTCTTAGGGGGTAGGCAGTAGGCAGATAACTAAATTGAGTTAGTGATTTTTTGTGCTTATCCGGTATCTATGAGAATCGGCCAACATCTATTTTTCATCCCCCTAAATGTTAGGGGTGACCCACCCCCAAAAATTTTTTTTTAATTTTTTGACATTTTATTATTTATATGGCAGAACAACGTTTGCCGGGTCAGCTAGTTGTTTATAAAAGATAAATAAAATCATAAGTAATTCGAGGAAAACGAAATAAAATTTCTATTATAATTCAAAAATTTCTATTATTCTTAAAGCGGAAGCTAAATTTTTTGATAAGTTATCCTAAAATTGCGTAGTCCATAGCTACCCCAGGTCAAGTGTCAAATCCTGACAGGCGGTGTTGGAAGTGATACCGCATGCGCGAGCGCACACTGTCCGACGCATTTCGATCCGTACGTCGCACGGTCCGGTGCCCACTATTGTTGACTGATCCCGTGATAAGACGTTGGACTACATCTCCAATCTCCACATTCCAGTCCTATTACATTCTTTTGTATTAAAAAGAAAACCAGCATAAATCTCGCGTACTTAGCGTTCATATATATACCTAGTCAGGTCATAAGTATTGTCACACAGTAAAAACTTTTCTTTTAGAATGCTGGCCACAAAAAAGTTTATTGAATTAGAATTTCGAATTGTTCATGAAAATAAAAATGTATACTTTTAGAATTTTACTACTTTTTTAAATATGGAGTGGACGCTTAAAGAAGACCGTGTTGCAGTTATTGCGTTGCATCGTTACGGTTACGCGCCAATTCAAATTTTTAACATACTGAAAAATTTGAATATAACCAAAAGATTCGTTTATCGTACCATCAAACGATACAATGAAGACTCTAGTGTAGATGACAGGTCAAGAAGTGGTCGCCCTCGGTCTGTTAGGACTCCAGCAGTGATAAAAGCTGTGAAGGCACGAATTCAAAGAAATCCCAAACGTAAGCAGAAACTGTTGGCCCTTCAGATGGGGTTAAGCAGAACCACGGTGAAAAGGGTGTTAAATGAAGACTTAGGGCTTCGGGCATATCGAAGAAAAACAGGACATCGTTTGAATGCTCGTCTAATGGACCTGAGACTGAAGAGATGCCGCGCTTTGTTGAAGCGGTACGCGGGAAAAAAATATCGGGAAATTCTTTTTTCGGATGAGAAAATGTTTACCGTAGAAGAGAGCTACAACAAACAAAATGATAAGGTGTACGCACACAGTAGTGAAGAAGCGAGCAACCGTATTCCGCGTGTCCAACGAGGTCATTTTCCATCCTCGCTCATGGTATGGTTGGGAGTTTCTTATTGGGGCTTAACAAAGGTACATTTTTGTGAGAAAGGTGTAAAAACGAATGCTGTTGTGTATCAAAATACAGTCCTGACGAACCTTGTGGAACCTGTTTCTCATACCATGTTCAATAACAGGCACTGGGTATTCCAACAAGATTCGGCGCCAGCTCATAGAGCGAAGAGCACACAAGACTGGCTGGCGGCGCGTGAAATCGACTTCATCCGGCACGAAGACTGGCCCTCCTCCAGTCCAGATTTGAATCCGTTAGATTACAAGATATGGCAACACTTGGAGGAAAAGGCGTGCTCAAAGCCTCATCCCAATTTGAAGTCACTCAAGACATCCTTGATTAAGGCAGCCGCCGATATTGACATGGACCTCGTTCGTGCTGCGATAGACAACTGGCCGCGCAGATTGAAGGCTTGTATTCAAAATCACGGAGGTCATTTTGAATAAACTTTAATGTCATAAGAATCTATGTTTTGTTAAGTTCATTTTGGTATATGAATGGTTACATAATTAATAAACTTGTTACAATTATTTTACATTAAACATGTGACAGAATTTATGACCTGACTAGGTATAATATATATATATACATCGTTGCTTGCGCACATATGCAAACGTATTCTTAAGGGAACGAAATTGACAAACCACGGTTAGTATGGAGGAAGAAACCTTGGTATATAAGTATGCCGCCATAATAACCTTGTGTTGTGTTCTGGTATTAGTGACCCAGGTTCCTGTACCTCTACGGAACAGTGACGTGTTCGCGATCTCTCTAGTATCGCAAAGATCCATTGACGACGCGACGGTAACTGCTTGCTATTAAATTGGCCGCCAGTCTGTCTGGTGTTCTTCAGCAATAAAAAAAAACTATCTCGGCGTAAATTGCCAGTGTGCACATGTACTTAGCGCTAAAATTTTAATTCAATGAAATATACGTTTTTATAATAATGTTTAATGTTATTAAAATAAAACCTAAATATGGATTTTGTCGATAATTAAGCGAATAATTATGATACATTATGATTCAGTATATTACTTAATAGTTATGGAATACGTTACTACGTAGTTTTAAATATGATGCATATTGTTATCATAGTGTTATCTCTTCTTATTTAAACACATAATACATAAATACAAAGCATAATACTTTAAACCGAGCGTGTAAGTTGCACTACAAATGTTTATGTCTATAAAATAAATATACGTAAATAAAAGATTTTCCTTAAATCATGTTCAATACAAAATATACGTTAAAAATGTTGGAATTTGAAGTAAAATGCATCGACCAAGAAATTATAGCCAATAATACTTTTATTTTTATGATAAAACTGTTTTTTTTTCTTTCTTCTCTTCAAACAGTTGAGTTTATCGTTAAACGAATTTTTTTATTGCTGGAATTCATCAGATTTACAAGCCTGATAGCCTATGGTAGTTTGCAACGCCAGGGGCATAGACCACGCACTGCAATTCTTAAAGCCGGTATACTTTATTCATTTGCATTATTATCCTTCCTTGGCTTTTTGCTCAGTAAAATAATTATTTAGCATTCATACCATATTTTAAAGAGTTTCTTTCACTCACAACTTATATCTCGGAGCTCGAGGTACGGGGGTGCATTTTTATGTCGATGCTCTTCAATCACACACCCTTTTTGTGAGTAATGAGATGCAAGAAAATATATAAAATGGATGTAACTAATTGTGTTGTATTTTTACGTAATATATTTATTTATGCTATCTAGTCCCAACCCCGAAAGAAAGAAAGAAATATATTTATTTATATTGTTTAAATTAATAAGAACTTTAAGTTACTTAAACTACCTTTACTACCTTTGGTCTTAAGTGTGCCGCCATAATAACCTTGTGTTGTGTTCCGGCATTAGTGACCCAAGTTTCTGTACCCTTATGGGACAGCAGCGTGTTCACGATGCCACTGGCGTTGCAAACACCCATAGGTGACGGTAACTGCTAAATTCTAAGCGGGCCGTCAGCCTGTCCTAGAGCAATAAAAAAACTATAAATAATAATTAACTTATTACTAGAGTTGGAAATTCCGTTTGTACTGTAACATTTAAAATATAAAATGCGATTTTAAAAGCTTTATTGGACTAATAAAAGGTAACAAAATCCGAATGTTTTGTTAAAACCGGCAGCTAAAAGATAACGATCTACAAACATATTATTTTTCACTCAACTAAACTCTGTTCTGCCCCCTTTGTGTTAGCGTGATGTTTATCTGTTGAGCAAGTTTGTTGACGTGGGACCGCTTTTGTAAATATATAGGTAATATCTATGAAATTCTTTTTACGTTCATGGCTAATTTAAAAATTCATAGCGTGTATAAATTAGGTTTGCAACTTTGATAAACTCGGTCTCCATGCTATAACGATCTCTTTGCTATTTTCTTTCATCCGGGTGTGCCTGGTAGAGTCGACCTCCGAGGTTTAACTTCCGTTCAACCTTTTTGGTAGTTGATCTGTGCTCGAGCAGTTTGCATTGATCTATTGTAATCTTGAAAAGGTGATATAGATGTAGTTGAATTTAGTTTTTACAGGAGATATTATAATATGTACATAAGTTATCTAGTATCCATACATAAGCGCTTTGCTGGTTACTTGTTATAATATATATGAATTGTTATAATTTATTTATTACAAAATTAAAGACAAAAGGAACATAATAGGCCTTACAAAATATTTTTGTCACAAAGGGATGTTATCACCGATCAACTTTCGACATTCGGCAACAATAGCCGAATAGCGAATATCGTTATAATGAGCTGATCATATTTCAGCATAGAATGTAGATTTTTATCTATATTGGGGTGACCAAATTGATAATCCTATTCAAAATTCGGCAAATAATAAGTTTTTGGTGACACTTTGTTCCGTTCTCATGTGACAATTATTATGCGGTTATGTCCGGTGTTTCTTTATTTAAAATTTAAAAAAAAATCTATTATATTTATAACGATGGCCATCGTGACGTGTCAGATGACAGTGCAAATTTATCACAAAGCAATTTCAATCTTAATTTCATACATTAAACTACATACATTACATTAAATCAAAGACAAGTACATTATATTAAACCAAAGACCATTTATGTTTAGTCCCTTTTAGATTTAAATTGCTCTCATTTACATATATTTAGGTACTAGTTTGATTTTGAATATAACAATTATCAAGAAGACATGTTTTTCCAATAATTTAATCACTTGCTGACTATCTCATTGAATATATTTGGTTTGAATAGTTTCTTCTTTAAGCATGATTTAGAACTCTGCATGTTTATAATAATCACAGTGAATAAACAATATAAACAAGATTAGAACGTGCTACAATCACAAAATTATCAATTGTAAGCGATAAGTTTAAGACGATGCGATAGTCGATATGATTATCATAACAAAATATAAATTACAGAATGATAAACACATACCTACATTTCTTCTTCTTATTCTTCCTCCTGCCCTTATCCCACAATATATGGGGTCGGCACAACATGTTACATGTAATAGTTGTGGCTTAGTTTTTACAACCGGCCGCCTGCCTGACATTAACCCCTTTTTGGGGAAAAATTTATTATCCTTTTTATTTAAATTAAATATCTCGTTTCACATTGAAAGTAGGACACGCAATTTCATTGTCAATCATCTAATATATCCTCAAGCGACACTTTTACGTTTCTCTTGAGTAAACAACATCCGAGTGTCGGTTTGGGTGTCACTTTTGTATAATGCAAATTTAAAAATTATTGGGTAACGGATCGAACGGACGAATTCATAAAATTGTGATTTGTTGCCCGTATTTTTTGATCACAAATTTATCTGAAGGCTAAACGGAACGTGATTTCAAACCTAGAAGTGGGTGCGAAAAACCGCTTCTAAGCTTTGTGCTTAGAACTCATAAGTTCTATCTCATATGGTAGGTCATTGGTTAACACCAAAAATACCGTGTTACAATAATGACTAAATAATGCAAAGAACTAGAAGACGGTTTGAATAATAGGCCCGCCGTGCTCTTTCGTATCGCACGTACTAAGGCTAATTTCTGCACGTACTTTGTGATATTGATCTTTTCAATATTAAATGTTTTCATATAAACAAACGTGAGTTATCAGTTTATACGTGAAGATTAAGATAAATTAGTTCAGTTTACACAAGTACCTATGATTACTTTCACGTAAAACAATCGGTAACCGTCTTCTCCCGACATTCTATTTAAGTAGGCCAGTCCCTACTTTTATACCGTGATGAATGAAAAATGGCGTGCTTTTACCCTGAAGACTGCGAGCAATTCGCAGTATGTCTGATGTTAGTGGCCCCTTGTCCAACAACGTGCTGTAAAGATCCATCTATGTGTTATCCCTGCTTGCCACGATGTTCTCCGCCGAAGGTATGTATTGTTGTGAAAAAAAGCCGTGAGTTTCAAGGCCTCTAACTTGCCAAGAGGAAGATTGCTGTTATCCATCACCAAAATATATGAAGATGGATGCATTGTGCGCAAGCTGCCTGTGTCTACATTCAAGCATAACGGAATGCAGAAACAAGAGCATTCGAAGACGCACTGTGAATTTCCTATTTAGAAGCCCTCGTGACGTATTAGTCGAATGTGAATTGTGCACGCACCCCGTAAAAGTCGGCGAACCGGCAATAGTGCCACCCTGCACACTCAAACCGACGCTCGGATGTTGTTTACTCAAGAAGAAACCAATAAAAGTGTCGCTTGAGAATATATTAAATGATTGACAACGAAATTTCGTGTCCTACTTTCAATGTAAAACGAGAAAAATAATTTAAATAAAAAGGATGACAGATTTTTCCCCAAAAAGAGGTTAACGTCAGGCAGACGGCCGGTTGTAAAACTAAGCCACAACTATTACAACATGTAACATGTTGTGCCGACCCCATATAATGTGGGATAATGGCAGGAGGAATAAGAAGAAGATATTTATATATATGGCGCTCTCCAACACGGTGGACAGACCTCATCAAATCTGTGACGCACTCCGGCATCAATGATTGCTCTCGCTCTGCCAGACATCGATGCGAATGGCGGCGCATCGCAAACACAGCGGTGGCGCAGAAATTGACCGACGCATGACCACGACCACTCTGTCAAGAGTGTACGAATAAGAAGAAGATTTATAATATGTTTTTATCCAAACTTCTCATCATCATCATCATTATCCAAACTTCTATTTCCACTTTTGTATATACGAGTATATACTATATAATATACATTATTTGTATACAAAAATAGAGTGTTAACTAGTTTCTAATTACTTCCCATATTATTTTATATAATGGTTGATTTAACCTATTTACTTAATGCTAAAACACTATTATTCTAAAAACCGTCTACTTATTGGGAGTTTTTAAGTTTCACTCGGTCAAATACACTTTTATTATTGAGCGATAAGAAAACTTAACGATGAAATAGAACACACCCTTATCCAATTCAAAATGGCCGATTTCTAATATTACGTTTAACATGAATGAATATAATGATCTATATAATATATAAGCAAAGTACCACTCTTTACAAGATCTCTAAAATTGTACACCCTTACTTGAAACCCTTGATTGACTTGATATTTAGCTTACTCATTTCGCGATGATCTTATTCAAAATGTATTTTTTTAAATTTATATGGCAAAACAATGTTTGCCTGGTCAAATAGTATAAACATGCGATGTATCTGTGTTCAAGAAATCATAAAAACAAATCCTGACCACTGACCAGTAAATAAATGACTAACGTATCTATAGGAATTACCATATACTTCGATCACAGTACTATTATTGATCGAAGACCATATACATCAAATAAAAGAAGTCAAATCTTACAATCACGAATGCCTTTTCAAATTTAACCGTAAAATGCCTATATCAAAAACAACATAATTTACTTGATTACAAATAACACAAAAGCAGAGTGAGCTGTGAAAAATATGCTTTATGTATATGCAAATAATGCCGGAACCTTTCAAATTTACCTTTACTACCATAACGTAATAAGTTGATTTCAAATCATACCAAAAACGTACAAAATGCACAACAAATGCAACCTTATTACAAAAAATATTAGAGTAAGTATTCAGCTAGCACACAATCAAAACGAAACTTTCATGAACAAGGTACATACGCCGTTTTGAAATACCTATAAGAAATTCACATCGCAATCAAAAGGGCTTATGTTACTAAACTCGACTGCATTGTTGATAAATTTTAACACCATTTACTCGAGAAATAAATGAATTTTTTTAATTCTGATTAATATACTTGTAATTATATAACCATAATTATGAATATTAATTTAAATTTTGTTGAAATAAATTTTAGTTCAATCGAAAATTAAGTAATAACTGTTAAAGACATTCAGTTAAGGAAATATCGTAAAACGTTATTCTTGTAGAAGGTTAAAGCATGTTATTTGTTACACTCTTATATGGTTTTTATTTGAAACCATTCTCCATTGTTCCCTCTATTCATGCAATTATTTAAATTATATTTATTCGTGGTTTCTTACATCGATATGACATGAAAATTGCGGGTTGTGTTTTGTACACGGCGTGAGTGATGATTTCACGCTTTTCTTTATTTGCCTCGGGGAAATTGATCGCGTTAATGGTATTAAGGTAACATTTTATCAAGTAATTTCTTCTGTTTGCTGGCTTAAGGTTGATTTCTTCACTTTCTTTCATATATATACGATATATACATATTCACACTGTTTAATGAAATTGACTTTAAGTCTTAGATTTAAAAATAATTAAAGTATCTAGACTTTGATTGGATGAAATTATAATTTACTTAATTCCAGTCCTATACAAATTATATTTTATCATACATTTTACATCAACTTTGAAGGCTTATAAATCTACAATTCGTATGGAATTTGTATTACAAAAATATACAGGGACTCTTAAAATACTATAAATTTTCGAGTGTTTGAAATATCAAATGGTTCGAAATTTTTGAGAGAAAAGAAATAAAACTTTGAATTATTGAATGTTGATTATCAGTTATGATAAAAATATTTATTAACCACTATTCTTTAACAATAACAACAAATGACAAAAGTTAAGAGTCTATTATAAGAGTAAAAGTAACTGAAACGTAACTAAATAAACCAATTCGTGCGGAAGTGTGTGCCAAACTAATCATTACAAAAACTAAATCTCGTGTACGATGATCCAAGTTTGAACTTGTCAGCAGCGGGCACACATACTCTTTGGCTTGTTTATAAGAGGATCTGATCCTTTACGAATTATCGAGTGTTTGACGCCGATGAATTTGAACGCGTCGTTTTGTTACGTAGCGATGATTTTTCGTTCGAATTACCAAGTGCATAAAAATATATTGATTTAGTTCGAAATATAAAGAGAATTTCTGGGGAACTCATGATAACTTTGAATTATAGAGAGGTTCGAATTATCGCAGGTTTGAATTAACGAGAGTCGACTGTATTTATAACTAATAATATTCCTAATTAAATAATGCAGCAAGATTCAATGTATTAAAATTTTTCGTAACACGGGCACCTACCTAGTTATTACGGTAACAATAATTTTGGAAAGTCGGCATGAGGGTAGATCAACAATGTTTCAGCAAGTCATTGTAATTACAAGGCTATTATCACGCCCCGATTGCGCCCGAGTCGGCACATTCAAAAACAGGTGCCAGGCATTTTGATAGGTTTAATTGTGTATATTAAATATGTATGTAATACCGTGTGGTTAATTATCGAGAAGCTATGAAATTTAACGCATTTGATGTTATTTAATCATCAGTTACAATTAAATCAAGTATAGAGTAGATTCTTGTTAGTTATAGTTAGCCGTGTGGTCCCGGCCGAAGAAAGAATAGGGCCACCCCAAATCATCCCAAGGGAGTCGTAAAAGCCGACTGATGGGTTACTCCCTCTGCCAGCTTGCATGCGGCGAGGGAAGGACACCTCTAGGTTTCCCTTTAGAGGTTGGGAGGTCGGACGGCAGTCGCTCCCGTAAAAACCAAAACTTGTCAAATAATATATGGTTAGGACTCGTAATAGATTTGTCACGGATAGGGCGTCGCCGCAAAACGACGCGCAGGAACCTCGCCCGACTCCTGTGACAAGTGGACTAGGGCTGCCGTGCCGTGGGCGAGCACGGCTAAAGACACTAGCCCCATCCAAAAGGAAACTCCGCTTCGCAACGTGGAATATTGGCACGCTAACCGGACGCGCGAGAGAGTTGGCCGATGTGCTCTCCAGGCGGAGGGTGGCCGTGGCGTTCCTGCAGGAGACTCGGTGGAAGGCCAGCAGATCCCGGTTCATTGGGAATGGCTACAAGCTGATCTACACAGGTGCACCTGGTGGGGAGAATGGGGTTGCCATAGTGCTCTCGGAGGAGTTCCAGAACGACATTTTGGAAGTGAAACGTCATAGCGACCGGCTTATGGTCGTTAGGGTGCTTATCGATGGGGTAGTTACCCACTTGATAAGTGCCTATGCGCCACAGGCCGGTTGTGACGACGCCGATAAAATAGCGTTTTGGAATCAACTCGGAGAAGTGCTCCGTGGAGTCCCATTATCACAGGGGATCGTTTTGGGGGGTGATCTGAACGGTCATGTGGGTGATGAATGTGGGGAATTCGAGCGTGTTCACGGTGGATTTGGGTACGGTAGCCGCAACGCGGAAGGGGAGGACATCCTCAATACGTGTGCGGCTGCTGACCTTGCCTTCGTGAATACGTATTTCAAAAAGAGACCCGAGCATCTCATCACCTACAAGAGCGGGAGGAATGCTACCCAAATCGACTTCCTACTCACTAGGAGACACCACATCAGCAAAGTAGCCAACTGCAAGGTCATACCCGGTGAGAGTCTCACTGCACAACACCGTCTTCTTGTCATGGACCTCTGCGTAAAGCCCAAAGGCAAATGTGTCGACCGCCTTCAACGCCGAATCAGGTGGTGGCTGCTTGATGAAGTCAAGTCCCAGGAGTTCGCCTCTGCCATCGGCGACAAGTGCGCCGGAGGTGAGGGCGGACCAGTTCAAGCTTACTGGGACAGGATTCAGGCGGCTATCCTTGGGTCGGCGAGAGAGGTGCTCGGCGTGTCTAAGGGCGGACGCAAGTGTGACAAGGAGACTTGGTGGTGGAACGACTCAGTCCAGAGGGAGACCAGGGCGAAAAAATCCCTCTTTAAGAAGTGGCAAGCGTCCAGATCTCCTGAAGACCGCGACGCATACCGGGTAGCAAAGCGCGCCACTAAGAGAGCTGTTGCCAGAGCCAGGCGAGACCACTTACAACCACTTTACGATAAGTTGGAATCGTCTGAGGGGCAGAAGCTCATCTATAAGTTGGCGCGCTCCAGGGTCAAAGCGGCACAGGACATTTCCAAGTGCCGCTGTGTAAAAGACCCTGTGAGCAACCTGCTATGCGAGGACCTCGCGGTGAAGGAGAGATGGCGCTCGTATTTCCACGAGCTGCTGAACACGCAGCACAAAGAGGTGCAGCCGCCTGATCTTCCTCCGAATCAAGGACTAGTGCCACTGATAACGCCTGCAGAAGTCCAGAATTGTCTTCGCCGCATGAAGAATCGGAAAGCTGTTGGATCCGATGGAGTCCCCATCGAAGCCTGGAAGGCGATGGGCTCTCGTGGTGTGGGCATCTTAACAGACCTTTTCAACCGGACACTCCTCACCGGTACGATCCCGAGCCAATGGAGACTGAGTATCATTACTCCAGTCTTCAAAGGCAAGGGGTCGGTGCAGGAGTGCGGTAGTTACCGAGGAGTTAAGGTCATGTCCCACACCATGAAGCTCTTCGAAAGGGTTATCGACTCTCGGATTCGACAGGAGTGCACTGTCTCGGATTGTCAATATGGGTTTCGCCCTGGTCACGGGACAATGGACCCTGTTTTTGCCCTAAGGACTGTCGCGGAGAAATACAGGGCGAAGAATACGCCTCTGCATTGCCTGTTTCTCGACTTGCAGAAGGCCTTCGACTGTATTCCTCGCGCGATAATCTGGTGGGCATTGCGGTCCAAAGGGATTCCAGAGGCCTATGTTGACATCATCCGAGACATGTACCGTGACTCCGATTCCGTAGTTCGAACCGCTGTTGGCGACACCAAACCTTTCCCCATCACCGTCGGGGTGCACCAAGGATCCGTCCTTAGTCCGTTTCTGTTTAGCGTGGTATTAGACGTATTGTCAGACAGCATCAGAAACTCACATGAGCAGCCCCCGTGGTTGCTCATGTATGTTGATGATATCGCGCTGGCAGATTCGGACAGGGGTAGGCTGGTGCGGGGCAGGTCTATAAGACCATCATTAGGCCTGTCCTTTTATACGGCTGTGAAGCGTGGCCGGTGTTAGAGCGACACAAGCAAGAACTGCGTGTCACGGAGATGAATATGCTGCGGTGGATGTGTGGAGTGATGCGGAAGGACCGCGTTAGGAACTCCCGCATTCGCGGTAGTCTTCATGTCCGTGACATTGCAGATAAATTGCAGGAGTGTCGGCTCCGTTGGTATGGCCATGTTTTACGGCAACCGGATGCTTACGTGGGAAACAAATGTCTGGCCATGCCGCCTCCGCCGGGCCCCGGCAGGAGGGGTAGACCCAAAAAGTGCTGGCTTGACGTCGTAAAGGGTGATATGCGTGCCAATGGGCTCACTACCAGGGATGCAGAAGATCGCGCGAAGTGGAGTAGAAAAAGTCGGAAAGCGGACCCTGGGCACCGAAACGAAAGTTTGGGCAGCAACCGGGACTAACGCTAGGATGATGATGATGATGAGAGTAGATTCTTGTGTTATGGAAGAGCGCACTGAAAACCAGCAATATGTTTTTTATTGCTGAAAAACCGCAGACAGACTGGCGGCCTACTTAACAGTAAGCAGTTACCGTCGCCTATGGATGTTTGCATCACTAGGGGCACCGTGAATACGCTGCTATCCCATAGGGGTACAGCACCCTGGGTCACTAATGCCAGAACACAACGCAAGATTATTATGAGGGCATACTTATATTCCAAGGGTGTTTGCCATCCAGACGGGATTGGGGACGGGGTTCATTATGTCTATGTTTTTAGATTTAGTTTTATCATAAATGTAGAGAATCCCTAAGAAACAGGTAGACCTAGTTTGGGGACCAAAGATTTATGTGATAACTTTTATGTAATTTTCATAATAAACGTTTTTATATTTTAAAGTTAGAGTACAGGTAGAATACAGGTAGAATTTAACCATATCCTCGATAATAATATGGTTACAATCTTGCATGAAATCCGTTATATATGACATACGTATTCCATTATTCCTATAAATTGACATATTGTTAAAGATATTGGAGATGTATTTTATTGATTTCATGGGGCAACGTCTTTCGCACGTCGTCGGAACGCTTGCGGGTGTCACGGTCTGGATGTCCGTGGATGTTTATATATATTGAGCATATATTTTCAAAGGAAAAGCATATATGTTTAATATCTATAACATAAGTGTGCTTGCTACTTATTCCGGGACTAGGTGACGCTGTGTGAATCGTCACAATACGCTTTTTATTTTTTTAGTAGGCTTGCGTAATCCCACAGTAATCACTCAGTAAGTCGTCCGCCTATCTGCAGTACTCGAGCACTTGAAACATGTTCAGATAATTCACTGTTGTTCACATGTGAACTGTCATTTTCAAAACATGACTGGCGAATATAAACATTGTAGATGACTAATAAGTTCTATATCAATATCATTGTATTATGATATCATTGTCAAAATAAGTTTCACATCACTAATGGTCCGTTTAACAAATTGTGTCGTCGAGTTGCAAGAACTTTATCTCTTCAGCTCATCGCATATTTTCTTGATTTATCTTTTCTCTATTTGATCATGAATATACTTTATTCATCATTTTATTATTTTATTCCAGCCTTTAGCCGCCGAGGTTATTTGTGGATCAATATTTTGAAGGCAGTGAAAGGAGACATGGCAAGATCAACTTTAGGTCACTGCTAAGTCTCCTAAATAATTTGAACTAATTTTAAGATACATAATATGTTTAATGATGTACTTTTGTCATCATATATCGTCGCATGTCGAAAGACTTCTTATAATACCTTTTGTCATTCAGTTTGTAATCAATAGGTATTTCGCAAGTAAGTAAATTAGAAAAATTTTAATGTCTCCAATTTCACTCCTACGTTAAGCACCTAAAGATAGCACCTGAAGATAATCTTCGATTAATTGAGGTTTGTTTTATTAATATTTACTAAAATTCAAAAATAACTCCAATCCACTACGTTACATAAAACATGTAAATTACTCTGAGTTGAAGAGACGAGTTAGAGCGAGAGATCCTGCTCCGGAGACGCTTGGCCAGCTTAAAACTGATATGCAACAAAAGTGGGATAGCATCCCACAATACAAGATTATGACGCTTATCCGTTCCATGAGGAACCGTATGGAAGCGGTGATAAGAGTTCGGGGACGAGATACTGAATAAACGTTTTTGAACATTTTTCTGTTTTACATCTTTGTTTCTAACATTTAACAATTTCTTCTTATAGGGTAAAAATATTGAACAAAACAAAATATTTAAAAAAAATAATTTTAATTTGAAACATTAATATTCGTTAAATAATTCCTTATAGTATCCACAATTAACTAGCATTATTTACATTTATGGTTAAAAGTTTAAAAAAATTAAACTCATTCAAAACCAAACTTCAAGGTTGTTCCGTTTTTTTTTTTGATGAGAATTATAGTAAGTATAGTAAGTAAGTAATTAGTAAGTATTTTTATTCAAATTACTGAATAATCACATTGATTCCCCTTTCCTTACAAGTCAAGTATTCCTGAGGTCCCCGTTTGAATTCAAGCCAAGTGTCACTTTTTTCATTACCTTTAATAAAGTCAAATCTAGCAAGAAACATTTTTACACAGATCTTGTCTTGAATATAATAAATCTTACACCAGTGTACACATTTTTTGCTCTAACATTGTAAATTATAAATCAAAAATAATCGAATTATGCAAATGACTAAAGTATTAAGTTTAGATCTCTCAATTCTTTTTTAATGTATTTTATAATTTTAATTTATGATATTACTATTGTTCTATTGGATTTTATTCTATTCTATTGGATGCTGCAATTATGTGTATTACCTTTAAGTGGAAACTTTACTGATTTGTTATGTTTTATGTTATCTTTATATTGTGATTTATTGTAATTGTATGCAATCAATATCCCAAATAAATAAAAATAAAATATAAATAGAAATTCGTGAACACTGGTGAACTTGAAATCCACACAACCTTTTACTAGGTGGTAGAGCTCCAAACCCGTCTGGATGCCAACTACCCCTGTTTTTTTAAATATGCCGCCATAGCAACTTTGTGTTGTGCCTGCGATTAGCACTGTGTTAGCGATGCCCCTGGCGTTGCAAACATTTTTTTTTATTGCTGTAAGACTGCAGACAGGCTAACGGCCCGCTTAGAATTTAGCAGTTACCGTCGCCAATGGGTGTTTGCAATGCCAGTGGCATAGCGAACACCTTGTCCCATAAGGGTGCAGGAACTTAGGTCACTAATGCCTGAACACAACACATAACACAAGGTTAATGGCGGCATAAGACCAAAGGGGGTCGCCATCCAGACGGGCTTGAGCCCATCTGGCCTCAAGGCCCTACCACATAGCTACGGTGGGTTGTTTTGTCGCCTTTTACGACAAGCCAACCCCGACCGCAGAGGTGGCGACCGTAACTGCTAAATTCTAAGTAGTCCGTCGGTCTGTTTACTGTCCTACAGCAACAAAAAAAGCGTAAAAACTTTCGTTTTATTTTATAAACACGTCGGTCTACCACAATAACTTAAATTTCTGATGTGAAACATCTATAGCGGCGAGTTAGATCGACTAATGGCGTGGCAATACGAAACAAATAAAACACACTGTCAAGTGATTCAAATCAACAGTAAGTTTTAGTCTAAGATTCGGGATTAGAAAAATATACCCTCATCTGTTAATTAGATGAAACAATTTTTTATAGGCTGATATCAATATTATGAATTTATGAAAACAACCTCTGCCACCATAAGTCTGCTGCATTTAAAAATAATTAATTAATTAACAACTAATTTTTTTATTAATTTTTACCTTCTCGTCACATTCTCGTGTTAATTACATGTAGTAAGCTAAAATCGAATGAGAATGTGCCTTTTAGTTTTTGTATTCAGTAAATATAAATATATTATTAAATAAACAGCTTCTTGTTGTTTTATATTATAATACTAATAATAATTTCATGACTACACGGAACACTTTCATATTTTATACATTACAGATAGAATAAAATGTCTTGTAATTCTTGTTTACAAGGGCGGGTTGCGGAAACACTGATTTATATTAACGCTGCGCACACATGGGGTGGCACAGGACAATGGGGCCAAATTGAGACATCACATTCGCAACGCATTCCTGGTGGGTGCCCCAAATATACCATAAACTGTGGGATCGACAAAAACCATTATCTATTCTGTGTAGGTTTAAACGGCTGGTGGATGTTGTTGGTCTGTTTCTCTATGAATATTATATAGACAAATATGTTTGTTTATTATTGATTAAAAGAATCATTTTCAATTTGCATTTTATCATTAAAGTAATCACCGAACAAAATGGACGCCTAGCCAAGCAGCGAAATCAGGTTTATACAATAAAATTTTGCACGTAATGATATGAGCTATAAAATTTTTAAAATGTTCATTTAGTATTGAAATAGAAAAAGAAAGGTTATTGGAAATATTTAAAAAAATAACTCGTTCAATATTGTACTTAAAAACTACATAGTTCTAATATTAAATATATTTTGTTAATTCCAAAACATATAAACGGAATAACTACTTTTAAACCCAATTCTGTGATCCATTGGGGACCCTTAAAATCTAAAACGATGAGCCATAATTTGTACAACGCAAAGCCAGGGTGTGTTGTTAGTATAATATATTCTTAAAGTGCAGCATTTTGTGATATAGAGAATTGTGCTGTATAATTTATTTGATAAGGTTGCTATTTTATGGTCTTGTGTTGACACCAATATGGCTTGTGAGCCATAAATCAAGCATCTCTCGTCAAGGGTTGCCGGCTGTCGTCAAAGCTTGTTGCCATATAAATTATATTATGGGACCACTGAACATAATGGCATACACGTATTAATAGAAACCACATTTTGTTGGATACAAAGTTCTTTTTATTAATTTTTTTATTGTTTTATTAAAATGGTGGTGGAGGTATGGATACCAAATCTACTGCCTCATTAATAACGTCAATAAATATTATCAATGCTTGAGTCTACTTGACGAGGCCTAGCTAAGGATTGATATAGATATATTATTTGGGTCTCTTCATCGCATAGGTGACTCTCCTGCAGCTTGTCTGCAATATATCCACAGCAGCCTACGCTTCGATGTGGTTTGCAACACAACCCTAACATTGACGACGAAAATACGCATCACACTCGAACCACAATTCCGCAATGAGGAAATCCGTAAAAGAACCAAAGTAACCGACATAGCTGGAATATGCAAGCTGAAGTGGCAATGAGCTATGGGCTGGTCACTTTTGTCGCAGGACCGATGGATGGTGGAGCAAATGTGTCCTGGAGTGGATACCGCGTCTCGGTAAACGTAGTGTAAGACGCTCCCCAGACCGATGGGATGATGACCTGACGGTCGGAGCTGGGAGGGATAAACAAGGGATTTATGGCGCAAACTTGGCGAGGGCTACGTCCAGCAGTGGCCAACGACGGCTGACGATGTCGACTCAAACCACAAATACCCCAAGTTCAATGACCCACATATACACTCTTTATATGCTTATTGGATATAAGGAGTACTTTACAGTACTTACGATAAAAAAAACATTGCGAGAAAGTTGGCACAATATACCTCGGATAAGCCTGACGGGTATCCATTTCCTCAGGTTGAGGCCAAAAGTTGGGCCTTATGGGCTGTTAATATTATGATTAAGAGAAAGAGCGGCAAAACAAACTTCTCATAATACCTATTATCACTTGGAATTAAATAAAAGATAAAACCCGACTACCAAACAATTTTGGATGCCATTACTAATGCATTTAGGAGAACATTATGAGAATCATCACTTAAGGTATCAGGTAAATTCAATTCGGTTACCGAATTCCACCAAAATGGCTTCTAAGGTCTATAATAAATGACGTACAATATGTTAGGTGGTAACATTGAATTTCAATTACTTGCTTTCAGGGTTTTGTTTAAATGATGAATTAAACTACCACATATCATAATGTGTTCAACATATTCAGCACAACTGACTGTTTTTATCAGCAAGTGATTAACGATAATTCATTAAATTCTTATTTAAATAGGTTGAAGGCCTGTAATTACAGCCTTTCTTAGTAACATTTTATGGAGAAGAAATAGGTTCTAGAAGTAGGTATAAATAATATTTATTAAAACATGATATACATAATACTATAAGACCATCATTAAGCCTGTCCTTTTATACGGATGTGAATCGTGGCCGGTGCTGGAGCGACACAAGCAGGCGTTGCGAGTCACGGAGATGAACATTCGCGGCAGTCTTCATATCCGTGACATTGCGGATAAATTTCAGGAGTGTCGCCTCCGCTGGTATGGCCACGTTTTACGGCAACTGGCTACTTACGTGGGGAACAAATGTCTGACCATGCCACTACCACCGGACCCCGGTAGGAGGGGTAGACCCAAAAAGTGCTGGCTTGACGTCGTAAGGGTTGATATGCGTGCCAATGGACTGAATACCAAAGATGCCGAAGATCGTGTGAAGTGGAGAAGAAAAAGTTGGAAAGCGGACCCCGGGCGCCGAAGCGAGAGTTTGGGTTACAACCGGGACTCAACGCTAAGATAATCCCAATCGGATTGGATATATTATATGGGATGTTTAAATGGACTGTTAATTTTACTTAATATATTCCATTTTTTATTATACGTAGTAAAACTAAGTGAAACTTTTATATACAATTATATTGACGTACGTTTTTAAATATCAAAATTATATGGACTTACAATCAGAAAATATTCAATCGACTTCCCCAACAACTAAGATAAGTGAAAATATACACGTAAAGTCCGTCAGTTTCATTTACCCTTAGCCATAATTACAGGGAGCCAGAGACTACCGGTCAGCTATCTCTATGGCCATACAGCAAGCCCAAACAGCCTAGTGTGGAAACATCACTCGCTTTAATCGATATCTTAATCGGAGCAATATCGATAAGGCAGACGGCGAAGCCTTAACGAAACAACTGGCTAGAACTGGCTAGAAGACTGGCTTTAAAATATAAGAAGTAGCGGGAGAAACTAAGGGATGGACTTTGACAGATCTCTATAAAATTCTCTTTTGAGTAAATTATCTTCGCCTCCACCATATAAAGTTATTACTTACTTTCAAAAAAGAATGACGTGCTAAAAATGATAGCTATGCGAAATGTATTTGTGAAGTTCAAGATTTCAACTATTTTGAAAGGGAAACCAGTTCTGTGCAAGTCTTATAAACACAACTAGTGTCAAATAATTTCCTGATCCCGAATAGAATATCAATTTATCTATTAATCACCTTTTCGTTATTCCGCTGTTCATATTCCTTGCTTGGGAGGAAACGACGTAATAGCTTAAAATTCGAGGAAGGATGATTTCCAACCTATAATAAGTTATCCGCCTGACAGTTATGCCTTGCACCCCAAAAAGAGCATTATCTAGGCATTTCCATATGAAAACAAACGCGTATTGATTTGCATGAATCACATATTAACAGTTCGTTAACAAAACGTATCATAAATATAAATATTTAGTTGTTGAAAAACTGAATGTATGCGACGACGTGACTATTGAAGTGCGTATTTCCAATCTTACTTCTTTAAGAAAAAGCAAATACAGAATTTTATTTAATGTATCCATATGTGTGCAGTTCATAGACTTAAAGGAAAGATTATTGCATCCAGCAGAGATGCGAATGTTAAGATGAATGAGTGGAGCTACAAAAATGGATAAAATTATATCAGAAGTTCGAAAATTAAAAAGTAATAAGCTAGCCTGGTATGGCTATATACCTAAAACTAAGAGAAGAATGTCACGTAACAATAAAAATATTAGAAATGTCCACTATTGTGGACGGATACAAAAGGAGCGGTAGACCAAAGAAAATATGAATGGATAAAATAGATGAATGGATGGAAGAAAATATGGATAGTTGTGAATGTTCTGATCGATCTGTCGAGGGCAAAACATCTCGTGGGCGCTCTCCAACACGGTGGACGGACCTCATCAAATCTGTGACGCACTCCGGTATCAATTATTGCTCTAGCTCTGCCAGGCATCGATGCGAATGGCGGCGCATCGCAAAAACAGCGGTGGTGCAGAAATTGACCGACACATGACCACGACCACTCTGTCAAGAGTGCACGAATAAGAAGAAGGAGAATGTTCTGATGATGACTATAAGAGAAGAGTGGAAGGAGAGATCATATTGTGCCGATCCCACATAGTTGAGATGAGGAGAGAAATAAGAAGATGTGTGCAGTTTTCAGGTTACTGGATTACTTCTAACTCACAGGCAAAAGGGTACTACTAATTAGTTCTCTTTACGGGGTTGGGAACTCATCATTCAAAGTACAGCTTAGGCTCCAACTGAGAAGCTGTTCACATCGTGAGCTCGTGTCAAAATCCGATCCAAATGGAGAACTACACTATTTAGAGTAACGTCTTAAATACATATTAATTTGAATATTAATTGCCGAATTTGAACAGCAGCGGCGGACGGGAGTCGGTGTACGTACATCCAGATAAACATCGTGCGTGTCCACTGACGACCGACAACCGATATGGAGTCTCGTCCACACAAAAAGTACATTTATAAATGTTAAATATAGCTTCTGCTAATAACAAGACATTCGTGTGTACATATTTGTTTTACACCTTAGATAATGATATGAACAACACTGGTCTTATTTGGCTAGCATCATGCTGAGTCTGGATCTAGTTTGGGACAACGATGCTTTTTTGTTTCTTTATTTTTGTATCAGGGCGTTTGTTAATTTGTCCTAAATATATGTTTGTTTCAGTGGCATCGCGAACACGCTGCTGTCCCATAAGGGTACAGGAACTTGGGTCTCTAATGCCGGAACACAACACAAGGTTATTATGGCGGCATACTTAAGACCAAAGCTTTGATATATTTCAGAGAAAATAAAATATAGACGTTTTTAAGAGTTTCAATCGAAAAGACTCAATTAATTCTCTTGACAGCTATTTCAGTCTGGCGAAATCTGACGCGCAGGATAAAACTTTTGCGCGATCCTTCTTTTTTCTTGTCTAAAACAAACAAGAAAATAGAAGGAATACATGTAGCACAATGTACTTTGAGGAGGTGGCTATCAAATGATACCACACCCCCGACTGATAATCCAAATTGTATCCTTCTTTTGCTAAGCTGGAGTTGAAATAAATGTAAACCATCTGTTATTTACGACGCTCAAGGAATGAAATGAATTGATTCTATTGTTCATGTTAATTGGGATCACACATCCGTTATTACTTCAACGCTACAAGTGTTTGTAAGGTTAATTTGTTATCATAAACCGTATTCAAGAATGTATCGTATCGTATGTAATAATGGAAACATTTTATGAGTACCAATAAAGTACGGCATATAGTTGGTAGCTAATGCGTTCTCTGGACTATTTCATTACCTAATAGGTCACAGAATAGATAGCATGTATGCATCGTATAATACCAATTTAGTAATATAAATGCATCTCTAAAAATTTTTAGTATGAATATGAAATGGGAAAGGAAAAATACCTCGATAAAATCAGATTACTTGCTAATATCTAGAAGTAGTATCTAAAAAAATTTAGAGCGTAGCATTACCGCCCTTATAACGCTTGTTATTTTTTACTAGAAAATGGAGCAACAAAAACAATTACTGAAACAGATCTTAGTTAGTGCGGTCATTATTTTATGACTGAATTGAATCTTGTATTAGATTGTCAAAAATTTAACAAGATAAATAATAATTGAACTTAAGTTTTTGTATGTTTAGCGAGATCAATTGTTTTCAGCCTTAAAAATAATGCACGCGCTTACCAATTTTAGCTGTAAAACGTGTCTCTTCTGTGCCGTAAGTACATTGTCTATAGCAATATGCGCGCGCTCGTCACATTACATTTGGATGGAATTTTAAAATCAAGTTTTCGTCGCGATAAGAAATGTTTCGTGCAATAATTCAAGCCACTTTAATACTCGATTAAACCAATTTAAGTTATCAAGTCACTTCGATAATGACGACAAATAGTAGAAATGTAAGTTAAAGTAAACAGAATTTAATTAAGTTTTAAATTTAAAAAGTATGTAAGAAATGTTTTGGCTTTTTAATAGTCTTTTTTTACAATATTATTTATAGACTTAATATCCAATGTTTTATCCCGTTTAAGCTTTTTAACGAGCTATCAATGAAATCTGCCTCCTTCCAAGCCTTCTAGGAGAAAAATAGAAAATTGTTATTATTATAGCTTTCTACAAAGAAACAATATCGGGCACCCGATTACATGCCCTTAAATAAGTATTATTAGAAAACCAATAGAAATTCTTACTAAATACGGTTAAAATGAATTCAGTCCGTTTGTTTGTTCAGTGGTCTGTGTTTAGAACACAGTTAAAACTCTCCTTATACCAGTTAATCTTGTGTATTTAGAAGTTTAAGATCCGATTAGTTGGGTTGTTTAGTGGGAAATTAACTTTGGATTGTTCCCAAAATAGTAACAATCTATTTGTAATTTGTCAGAAATGTGGTAACAATATACTGTTACCTACCTTACATATGTAAAACAAAGGACAATACCGTTTTTTAATATTAAAATTAAACTAAAAGGCTATTTTGATGATGCCACAAACATATTGGGTTAGGAAGGCATATATGTAGGGTGCCCTACCCCGACTGGACACTCTGTGTCTGGTCACCGGCAGGTCTAGTGTGACCGCCGGCAGCGGGAACTGCCACTCGGGGTACCCTCATTGGAGACGTCTGGCTGGGGGCCTAGCAGAGTAATGCCAAAAGGCGATCCTGCGAAGCCCCCTCTAAGGCCAAGAGTGGCGACCGGGGTTTTTAGTGGGTAGGACCGGCGGCCTTGGCCCCCGGTCCGCCCGAGGGGAGTAGGCAGCCCCCTCGGGAGGTAATCCCACATACCCCACCGGCCTTCCCCCGGAGGCTGGTGGAAACTGTAACAGTTTTCCTCGGTATAAAAAAAAAAAAAAAAAAAAAAAGGAAGGCATATATGTGTAATCATTGTGTATTGTCAAAATTTGAGTTTAAGTTACTTGAATTATATTTCTTCCTTTCCATTAATAGTAAAAATATATTCTGTTCACGTCTGCTTCACTGGTCGAATAACAGAAAAAAAACTTTTTCGTGTGATCCTATTTTTTTTTTATAAAACTATTTTGATTTTCTAAAATAAAAGTAGATGTAAGTTACTCCTTGTTACATCAGCTCCTTCCACCTGACGCAGGTCCTCTCGGGGCACGGTTGCTTCGGGAGGTACCTGTGTCGCATAGGGCGGGAGATGACGTCGGGGTGCCACCACTGTGGCGCGGGCGACGAGGGGAACACGGTGGACCACATTGTCGCCGTGTGCCCTGCGTGGCGTGAGGAGTGCCGTGCCCTCGTCGCCCAAATCGGCGTGGACCTGTCGCCCTGGTTCTGTCCATGGTTGGGGGCGATCCTGGATGGACGGCCGTCGCCTCCTTCTGCGAGGCAGTCATTTTCGCAAAGGAGGCGGCGGAGCGAGAGTGGGAGTCGACCACCACCCTCCCCTCCTGCCAACGCAGGCCACGTCGGCGGCGCCGGAGGGCAACTAACGACCTCCGGCCGCCGTAAAAAGCGGCCGCGGGCGGCCCCTCGGGGGAGGACCCGCCGCCCGCACTATTGCCGCAAGGGTGAGGGCTGCGTGCTGTTCCGCGGCCCTCCTCAACTCCTAGAGTTACTACAGGAGAGCGCCAGGGGGACGAAAGCCTGACCCCCTGGCGCCAACACTTAAGAAGGGCCGGGGGAACCCGTCAAGAGAGGTTTTTCACCCGAGACCAAAAAAAAAAGCTATCTGCCAGTGAAAGTCCCGTCAAAATCGGTTCAGCCATTTCAGAAATAAGCAGACAGACAGAGAGATAAAAATTGAAAAAATGTTGTTTTGGTATATTTTTTCTTCATCTAAGCGTTGTATCCCGGTCGCAACGCAAACTTCTGTTTTGGTGCCCGGGTCCGCTTTCCGACTTTTTCTACTCCACTTCGCACTGTCTTCAGCATCCCTGGTAGTGAGCCCATTGGCATTGTGGCGTTACTGTATATGTACCGTGTATAAATCCAAAAGCACTTAGTAAAAAGCGGTTATTTTAATATTACAAACACACTCCAATTTTATTTATTTGTATAAAAATTTAAAAACAGTTAGCAGGAATCGAGTGCAATAATCTCGTTCTTATATAAACTTCCAGGATCCTGTTTCTGTTGAATATCTTCATAAAGGAAAATATTGTGTCCTCTTTTATTGAAATAGTTTTCTAATCAAATATTCGTCATATAACACTGCCTTAGCTGTAAATGATTTTCGCACACCCCCTATTTGGGAAATCCCCAGCCGAGTAGTGTGCCATTCCCGTGTAATGCATCTGATCGCTCTTGGAAAGAGGTCGCACGTCGCTAATAAACCCACCAAAACCGTCCTAGGGTTTATCCTAGACATTAGTCTAACCACGGCCTATGTGTCAAAAAGTTACTTATTTTTCTATTAACTATATTGTTGGAAATCAGTAGAACATCTACAACACTCTTGGTAGAATATTTCTGAAAAGTGCTGCTCATGGACTTCCAACAACTACAATGTTCATGGTTATGACGATTGTTTAGGCTTAAATTTAAGATAATAGTTTAGACAAACAGACCGTCAGGATAGATGGACGGAATAAACAAGGGTTTTCTACTCACAGCTGTTTCACCACGTTATACACCACTTCACCAATTTTAAGTTCTATTTGTATCTTTATTTTGCCCGCGGGACTTGATATGCACAGTTTTAATATTAATTAGGATGTTTTTGGTGGCAGACGCTCGCACCGCCGCACACGCTATCGAGATTCTAGGTGTCGCGTCGATCGATCGGTTTTGACGGTTTGTCTTGCCGCGAAGATTCAAAGGGAGGAAAGTGGAAGGATTTAGGATTGACAAGCCTGTTTAACAATGAATATTTTTATTTTGTAGAATAATTTTGTGATTTATTGTATACAATCATTATATTAAGCATTATACCAGGTGTGCATAGAGTTTGACGTATATATATCTAATATTTAACATTCTGAATCAGACCCCACGTTTCATTTCGTTCCAGATCTAAATTCAGACGTTATTAAAACAAGTCAAAACACATACGTAAACAAAAAACGCCATAGCCGCTTTGAAATTCATTCGACACGCCATACCGCATTCTACATTCTAAAATTCAGACATGTTTTTATAAATATCGTTACGGCTATTGTAAAAAGAGAAATATCTTGCGTACACGCACGTTTTGTGAAACAAAATGGCCGCCAACAAATCATATTTCAACGGGTGAAACGCATTGTTATTACGAAATATAATTCAAAACTGTAACTATGGTAGGGTTGGGACCCTAATATCTTTTTATTTGTCGCCATGTTGGCTAACATTGTGCCCGTGACTAACTATTACACGTGTAGCTGGAATTTTTTCTTGCAGGGTGCTTGTTTTGTTGTAAATTATGCAGGTCATATACTTATAAGAACACAATTTTATATAAATAAATAAAATCTTCATCATGTTCACCCATAAACGCGCTTCTATTTTTTACGGCTGTGAAACGTGGTGCTGAAGCGGCATAAGAAGGAATTGCGTGTCACGGATATAAATATGCCGCGGTGGATGTGTGGAGTAACGCGTAAGGACCGCGTTAGGAACTCTCGCATTCGCAGCAACTTTCAGGTCTGTGACATAACGAATAATTTTCAAGACTGTCGCCTACGCTGGTATGGCGACGTTTCATGGCAACCAGTTATTTATGTAGGGAACAAATATCTAGCCATGCCTCATCCGCCAGGCCTTGGCCAGAGGGAGTCAGATGGTGGAACCCGGGCACCAAAGCGTAAGTTTAGGTTGCAACAGGGATTTAACGTTAAGATGATGATGATAAGGTATGAAAGTAACTAGGCATACAGAATGTCAGGTATTGGAAAAGGTTATACCAAATCAAATCAAAATTATTTATTTCAATATAAGATCTTACATCATACATTAAATCTACTACCGTTTCCCATACAAAACGCTGGCAAGAGAAGAAATGGTGAAACGAACTCCCAAGATAATGTTATTTTAGTCTTATTCTAGAGGTCATCATTTCAGCCGGAAGACGCCCACTGCTGGACAAAGGCCTCCCCCAAAGATCTCCACGATGATCGGTCCTGCGCTGCCCTCATCCAACCTATCCCGGCGATCTTGACCAGATCATCGGTCCATCTTGTGGGGGGCCTACCAACACTGCGTCTTCCGGTACGCGGTCGCCATTCGAGGACTTTTCTGCCCCAACGGCCATCAGTCCTTCGAGCTATGTGCCCAGCCCACTGCCACTTCAGTTTTGCAATCATCCGGGCTATGTCGGTTACTTTGGTTCTCCTGCGAATCTCCTCATTTCTGATTCGATCTCGCAGGGAAACTCCGAGCATAGCCCTCTCCATTGCTCTCTGAGCGACCATGAGCTTTCTCATAAGGCCCATAGTTAGCGACCACGTCTGCGTTCCGTATGTCATCACTGGCAACACACATTGGTTAAAAACCTTCGTCTTGAGACACTGCGGTATTTGGGACGAAAAGATTTTACGGAGCTTCCCGAACGCTGCCCATCCGAGTTGGATTCGACGAGTGACCTCTTTCGCGAAATTGGACCTGCCTAACTGGATCGTTTGACCCAAGTAGACGTATTCGTCAACAATTTCGAAAGTATTAGATATATATTCTATATATATATATTCTAGAGGTAACAGGATCTATTTTACTTAATAACCAATACAAACATTAATAAATCAATAGTTCAGAGACTAGAGATATAGTAGGTGTTACTAGAGATCTTCAGATAAATTTGCAAAGTAGCAAATAGCTAAATTTGTATGCTATTTTGTATTTAACAATAAATAATGAATATCTTACTACATTTTATAACTATAGTTTAAAATACTAATGTTACAAATTTCATTAAAAGCCCTTCTATCACTTATATACTTTAATAGGCGCAGATCATATAACTGCAATTCTTTTGTATATACGCTTTATTGACGTATATAATAACATATTAAAGAAAAAATAAACAACAAGCAACAATAACATGATTTAATATTTAAAAAAGTCTCTTGAATATTTTTCTTTATGAAATAATACCCGCCATGATTCCATGCTCCTGCGCATGTAGCAAACATAGGGTCCACAGTAAATGACATGTTAGTTCGCTCAGCAGGCAACGCCGCTGGAAAATATTTGTAAATGTTTTATAACTGCTGGACCCCTTCTAATAGATACTATTACATGTTGCGTGAGGGACGAGAGATAGCGGGCTTTATAGGTACCTATAATATAAATAATATATATTTAAATTAATAATCATTATAATACAAAATATCGTTGCCTACAATTTTACTCACTTTTGACAAACTATTTGCATCATATAATATTAAAAAAGTAATAATATTAAATACACTGGCACAAATACCACAGCGCCATTTATTGCTTAAAGGAAGTAGCATAGCACTTGTGTCAAATCAATATGCACTTTTTTGAGATTACAACATTTTGACTATTAAGTAGTTAAACTGTTAACTGTTTGACTATTAATAGTTAAATAGTTAACTGACTAATTTGACGCCCAAACTTTGACATATAAAAACCTCTCTATGATTCCAATTTACATTATTCCAATCACCAATAATGTTCTATAGCCCGGGTTGCCTGGAAGAGATCGCTCTGTAGCGATAAGGCCGCCCATTGTAAGTCAAGTACATATTGATTGTGTAAATAAGTTTCATTGTTTTTATATAATTGGCTTACAATAAAGTGTTATCTATCTATCTATCTATTATTTTAATATAAACCAATTTAAAAGAAATTGTTTCTTATAAACTTATACATGAGAATGTTTTTACTCCATATCTCAAAGTTTAACTTTTTGCATATAGCAGATATTGGTTAGACGTCAACGATATACAATATTCTTTTGTAAATAAATACACGCATAATCACCTAGACGCGAGACGGAAATCGAACTCTTGACCTCCGCAAGTGTGCAGAAGTGCGTTAGCCACTACGCCATGGAGGTCGTCTTAAATATATAAATAGGTTTTATCATCTATGAGATCCGGAAACAGACCTCGGCCTTATCATCGTTAGACTTAGACATTTAAAGGATCACGCAAAGCCTTTTTCATCTAAATTTATTTATTCTTCCGAAAGTGGTACAGACCACTTATCGATGCAAAGTACACTTGAACCGTGTATTCCTCACAACCAGCTGCCATTCATTTATCTAATTAAGTCAGTCGAAACCAGTTAATTAATTACAATGTTGAATATACAAATTATATATAAAAATACGCCATATTAGTCAATAAATTATTCTGTTACATAAATTATTCATCATAAACAATTAATGGATAATTATTTTAAATTATTTTATATTGAATATTTATTTTTGTTGAAAAAAAGGGACACTGAATGATCCACCTAACACCATTACCGACGTGTAGAGGAGAAAGAAGGGAGTCAGAAAAGTTTTTGCATTTTGTCCCTTTAAGAAAGAACTGTAAAATAGTGAGTCAAAAAAGAAAGATAATATAGGCGCTTTATACAACATTATCATTACAAAAGTAGTAAACAATCGTTTATGTAATTTTTCATAACCAATAACAACTTCTAAAGTATACATTGCGAGCAAACCTTTAATAGGTACAAATTAGCCATTTCAAGTCCGTTTTATATGACTAATTTAAAACCGGCAGAGACATTCCAATATATTCAAGAGACTATCTTTATTTTAGTAATAGTAAGTCACAACCAAATAAACTTGGCATAAACTTTCAAGGCTAATTAAAACTCGCGAAATCTTTTCACTTAAGCCGCCCATAATTAACCCTATTGTAGTATCGCCCCAATCTCGGCACTGCGTTTCACATTTCCTATCCGATGTGTGCACATTGTTATCAATTTGTTTGCACTCATTCAGAAATATTTCGAGCGGAGATAAAGCGATTATTGCCATTACCCCATATACTAAGGGTTTGAATCGTGGCAGTTTTCCGCTGCCAGTCGGTAGGTATTAACTAAGAATTGTTTGATCAGGAACTTCATTTGGTTATTGTATTGGGTTCAAGCCATCCCGATCTTCGTTTTAGTACATCCTGCTGAACGGTGAACGAGGTCTTGTTGATAGCATTTCCTTTGAAGTAAATAAGACGGTAGTGGCCCTATGTCATGTATTGAATACAGGGTGACTTTGACAAACTCGTCCAAATTTTTGTTAAGCACTAAACATCATTTAAGGAACGCATTTTTGCAAAAAAAATTGTATGTCAAATTTTCAAAATAAAATATTTCATATATGATCATTAATACAATCGTACAGAATAGTGCTATGGTGCAACCTTCGTACGTTAACCTGTTATTACCTATCTCTGTCTCTCCCGCTTAAATGAGTAGTGGGTATTCGCTCGCCCGGTGCAATACCGCCGTCCTCGGCCTTTTACTAGGTCAGATGGAGAGGTCATTGACACTCTAGCGCCGTATTATGTAAATTGCGAGTTCTTTGAATGACTTTGTGATGCTGATTACTCAACATTTTTGTACTATGCGATACAAAACTAAAATACATGTTTCTCATACCTTTTACTAAAGATTCTTCTGTGTGAATTTGGACGGGTTCGTCAAAGTCATCCTGTATAATGATATTCAATATATCATATTAACAATAAGCATTGGTGGTTGCATTCAAAAATATTGAATCCAACCATCTCTAAATTAGTGATAGTATTTTTTAAATCTTTATATTAAGACCGTATTCTTTGATAGAAGTATGTAGTTCTATAAAAACTTATACACAGTCAATCAACTTTTCTTCTTTAACCCCTCTTTTATACTACATTGATAACATATTTAATTTATCTGAATGAGCAAACTCATGTCTAGCACCACCATTTTGAACACACTCTAATAGTAAGCTATGGATCTACCACAGCACATCACTCGAATATCCGTATTTTCTCCGCGTAGGGTCGGAGTAAGAATACTAACCTCTGCAGCCAGAGTTTGCCTGTCGTATAAGGCGAGAAAACAACCCTATCTACATGGTAGGGCCACGAGCCCGTCTGGATGGCAACCACCCGTGGCCTATAAGTATGCCGCATTAGTAACCTTATGTTCTATCCCAGTTTCCTTGGTCAGTGTTCTTGATTCCTGTACCCTTTTGGAACAGCAGCGTGTTTGTGGGGCCCCTAGCGTCGCAAAGATCGATAGGCGACGATAACTGCTTACTATTGAATTAGCCGTCAGCCACATTAATCTGAATTTATATTTTACAAAGGCACTGTTTGAATTGTCACAGTTTACCTATTAGTTATTATTTATCGATTTGTCATATTCATTGGGGCACCATACTTTAGACAACAGACAGGCTGACGACCCACTTAGAATTTAGCAGTTACCGTCTTTCGTGTCCACCACGAAACCACAGCGACCATCTTTGGTCATAAGTATGCCGCTATAATAACTTTGTGTTGTGTTCCGGCATTAGTGACGATAGTTCCCTTGTAAGACAGCAGCGTGTTCGCGATGCTACTAGCGTTGCAAACTCCTATAGGCGACGGTAACTGCTAAATTCTAAGTGGGCCGTCAGCCTGTCTGCAATAAAAACTCTAGAAATAAAAAAAAGAAAATATCTTGATTTCAAACATTCTTACCCTGACGGAACAAAGTTAATTTAAACTTCATCTGAAAAGTTAAGATAAACAATAAATGCTAACATGTTATGAACAATTAAAATAATTTAAGAAATTATAACAAATTATGAAAAATTCAATAAAATCTGGACAACGTGTCTAACTTGTACAGATCGTAGTCCAACATTTTGTATCATATACCAATTGTGAAATCCATATATTTCCTGCAAAACAGCCTTCCAGTAATTTTACTTAGCCTCTTTAGTACTAAAGATGTATCGGAAAATCTTTTGCTAAACAAAGACTAAAAATTCAATTTAAACCGAAAGAAGCACAGTGGCCTGCTGATATTTTAAAATTATGTCTATTACATATCACAAATTTAGATCTTACGTTAGTTAATTGAGCTTGTTGGATAGCTCTAAACCTTAAAATAAATATAATACATTTCCTTCTTTCTTTCATTCATAAAATTTTAACGAATGCATTATATTAAATCTACTCAAGAGACGTCTTTTTATATGATTAAATCACATAACCCTCTTCACTGTGGGGAGAATTACAAATGTGAACGTTTAAAAACTATTGTGAAGATAATAAAATATCCAAAAGTATACCGCTAATGTGTGGGTTCAAACGTGCGGAAGTCAATCTCTACCCTTATATTAACAAAAACATGTAAATTTCATCTGTGTTTCTTCTCAACTAAGGTATAAAATTTAACTTTATTTAGGTGTTTATTCTCTACAGTTTTCGAATGACGTATACTTTCATTGCAATAGTTTTATTTAAAGTTCAGTTTTTAAAGTATTTATTGATTGGTCGCCCAGGGGTCGAAATTCGACCATATTTCATAAAAAAATTAGGTTTGAAGTTTATTAGTATTATTTTGTCAAAGACTATATCTATAATCCACGGTTTCATCATAGCTACTTAGTTAATTTACCATTTTTAACCGACGAAAAACACGGAGGAGTTTCTCAATTCGACGCGTATATTTTTGTTTTCTTTTTTTATGTATGACCACGCATAACTTTTTACAGAGTAGTTTTTTAAAATTACGTCTTTTAAGATTTTAAAAATTCTTTTTTTCTACATCAGTTTGAACAGCATCACTGTAAAACTTCAAAATGTTTTGCATTGCAAAACCTGCATTGTAAATCTGTTTTGTAACCATATACTCGCCTTTTGTAAACACTATTCTCACAAATGGGCAAGAGTAATCAATTCAGTTTACTTATACGCCATTATCTTTATCCTTGAGCAGGATGTATTTCACAAATTATAAATAACCTATACAAATAAAAACAATTCCAAGGTTTGAAATTTTGTTAATTATTGTCAATTTTGACATTTAATAAGACTAAAGAGAATATAATCACTTAAGCCCATGGAAGTAATAAGTACTACGCGTAGTACTTATTGCTTCCATGCTTAAGCCTATGTGTAATGTTAATTAAATAAAAATATATATTAGTA
The DNA here is from genome assembly GCA_963693495.1 of Malacosoma neustria. Classification (NCBI taxonomy): domain Eukaryota; kingdom Metazoa; phylum Arthropoda; class Insecta; order Lepidoptera; family Lasiocampidae; genus Malacosoma; species Malacosoma neustria. The sequence goes on along the minus strand of OY856384.1, from coordinate 19,404,424 downwards.
ATAGTTATAGTTAGTAATAGTTATATATTTTTATTATTTATTACTGATTATTTAATTATTTACTAATGTATATTATGTATATTATGAGTACTAATGTATATTATGAATTTAATTAATTTATTATTATAAAATTAACCATAATGGTCTTTACCAGGCCATACACACTTATAAAAATCACAAAAGCGTAAGTAAGGTACGCATGTGTGTGTACGTTGTGTATAATTCGAGTAGTAGCGTGCGTAATGTTTATTTTAATTAATTTAATGTATTTCAAATGGATTAAAATCCATATTGACTTAATCTCCAGGTTAATAATATTGATGAAACTTTGAAATCACTAATTAAGTCAGTAACTAGTAATATGGAGACGAAAATAGATTTTTAAAGCAATTTATTTAAACAAATTTTAAAGAAAAAAGATTATTTTATTTGTTCCGGGTAAATTCCAAAACTACTGAATAATTAAAAAAACTTAAAATTTCACTTATTGTAACATAGACTGTAGTTTGTAGAATGTGTACTCTGCCCGCTCAATGCTAGATTGGGTTCGTAAATTATACAGTTAAATCTGATAGCTTAAGGTTGGAAATGGCACGACAAAACACAATAAAGAGTAATAAAGTGGGCCATATTGTACAAAAGCGTAGTACCATAAAGAATTAGGCCTATATTGATGTTACAAAACGGTGCGTTCTTTACAAAGATGTGTGATAGACATGTCACTGCGCATGTCACGGCCACAAGGGGTGCCATTCATAAAATTGTTAAAATGACTCGTAGTGTTCATATTTATATTTACTGAATGAAATATAGATATTTTATTGTGAACAAAGTTAATATTTATAACTTTGGAATATTTTTTAATATATTTCAGACTCATTTATTTGTTTGAACAAGAGTGAAATAATGCACAGATGTTACATATAAATGGTAATAATATCCTTATCCAGTTCTACCCAAAAGGCGTACAAATATTTTTCAAATAATTATAATCAATCATCAGTTAAAAAATTACAATTAAATTGAAATTTTCAGTCACATTACCAACATACAAATAATAACAATAATAATAATCAAATAAAACAATCAACAAAAAACTATAGATACATCACCTTACAATTAAATAGAAATTTGAAAGACAACGTATAAGCATTTTTATAATAGTAATAATATTTCTCTCATTTACTTAATCGGAATTGAATTCACAATCCAAATGTTATAAAAAATCGTCTATTTTAATAAGTTTTAATAGTCAATAAATTTTTCAATTGTTTTTTAAATGTAATCATATTAAAACCTTTAAAGTGGTATTTTATTATAAATTCGAGGTGCCATGCATATTTTTTGCATCAACTTCGTATTTGAGCTTTGTGCACATAAACGATCATATACACACTGATAAGTACAACAAAAAAATACATAATATATCATAATGACAAAAGGTAAATAAATGATCAATTCTATAACGGTTTTTCTCCACGAGGCAGTGATGCCACCGATCAGTGAGAAGTATTCCCTATGTCATTTCAAGGACTCCTGCTAGCTTACATGCAGCAAATGAATGATAAGAAGATATATGACCTTGTAAACCTCGTTATATTCTTTGCACCTCAAAACGAAAGAAAACAATATGACACTGATGTAGGCATGCGCGAAAAATTTGCCCTGCGCCAATAATTAATAACAACATGGAATACGAAAAGAAATCTTGCAGTACAAGTCATTTGGAGAAAGAAGAAACCACCTGTAGCTTATTTGTAAGTTCCATAAAATGGGAACAATTTTTCTAATTAATTTAAGTACTACCTGCCTTTTCTAAAGTCTTGGCATACCTTGATATTGGCAGATCAGTGCTTCAAGCATTGGAGCCGCATTTTAAGAATAAAATTACTACCAACTATTCAAAAACTAATTATGTAATCCATGTCCGTGACATTGCGGATAAACTGCAGGAGTGTCGGCTCCGTTGGTACGGCCACGTTTTACGGCAACCGGATGATTACGTGGGAAACAAATGTCTGGCCATGCCGCCTCCGCCGGGCCCCGGCAGGAGAGGTAGACCCAAAAAGTGCTGGCTTGACGTCGTAAGGGGTGATATGCGTGCCAATGGGCTCAATACCAGGGATGCGGAAGACCGTGCGAAGTGGAGTAGAAAAGGTCGGAAGGCGGACCCCGGGCACCGAAGCGAAAGTTTAGGTTGCAACCGGGATACTACGCTTAGATGATGATGATGATTCAAAAACTAATTATGTAATCCATAATATAGCAATAGCAACAGCCCATATCGTCACGCTGTAGGACTCAGACACTAGGAGAAAGGGGCAAAATACCATTCACAGTCTGTATGCAATATCAAGGTACTTTCCTCCCCCTTCAGTACTCTCACTGTACAATACTTGAGATGCAAACCGGTGACCTATAGGTTGAACTCCAGAAGTATTACCACTTGGCTACCACGTACCTGGCAATCCTTAGTTAAAGTGTTAAAACATTACAATTCATCATTTCAGCCGGAAGACGCCCACTGCTGGACAAAGGCCTCCCCCAAAGATCTCCACGATGATCGGTCCTGCGCTGCCCTCATCCAACCTATTCCGGCGATCTTGACCAGATCATCGGTCCATCTTGTGGGGGGCCTACCAACACTGCGTCTTCCGGTACGCGGTCGCCATTCGAGGACTTTTCTGCCCCAACGGCCATCAGTCCTTCGAGCTATGAGCCCAGCCCACTGCCACTTCAGTTTTGCAATCATCATCCGGGCTATGTCGGTCAACATTACATTATGCCAAATATAAGGCAATAATAATATAAATATAAGAAATATCTGTTCTGAGTCAGTTAAATACGGATCATTGTATTCCAGGATATCTAATTTCTACAAACACTTGCAACGGCATTATTACGAACTCAAAATAGTTTCCACAAGCATTTTTTTTTTAATTTTTAACTTTCACAGCTTGTTATCTTAGAATTGTATTTATTTACATTTATTTTAGGCATACTCGCAATACAAATATATAAAAATAACAAATCAGTGAGGATTTCACTTAAAATTTACTATTACTACTACGTAAACATAATTGAATCATCTAATAAAATATTATTTCATGGATAGAAAATATAAAACACAAAATAAAATAATTGTTTGCATAGTTCAATTATTTATATTTTAAATGCTAGTGCAAAAATATCTACACTAGTGAATAATTTATTATATTCCTGCAAGATTTAAGAAATATTTTGCAAAATTTTAATTTATAGTAATGAAAGCAATGAGAAAAGTGACTCAGGCACAGTTTAACCGGGAACACCTTAGGAAGTATATTTAATGGATATAAAGGATATTTAAAGTTTAAATAAACCCCGAAGTGTTTCACCTTGGATAAGCGTTCTAGAAGTGTTCTAAAATCATTTAGACAATATGTGGACATAAAGTATAGGCTGATGGTATGGCATAACCATGTGTCAAGTGGACCAAAATTACCATGACAATATGTCACCGGAGGTTAATCCATTAAATTCCAGTTCAGAAGCATCGAAATAGAAGACTTAGCAAGATACGAAGTAATCTCAGAAATTCATGGAATCAAACATATTAAACGATTCCAATAAATTAAAATAGACCACATTCAAACAATTTCACTGAAATATTTTTCGCTACATTCCTTAAAAATAAACTTGTGAAATTTACTAAAGAATGTTAAGCATTAACTAGCGCTATAAAATATTCGAAACCGTAGCAAAGTATTAGTGTATTAACGGCTACAATAATTCCAAAAAAAAAAGATTATTCCAAAATATTTTCAACGCACAGACACCTCTATTACAATTTTATAATATTAAACTCGTAGATATAGTCATTAAATGTCTCCTAAGTTGTTAAGTTACGTATCAAGACGCTAATATAATTAATTAAATGTTCAATTTCGAACATTACCCGGCCTCATCATTCGATGAAAGTCCTCATAATTCATAATAACAGAAGCTCCTTTGAACATCGGCGACTTTGGCTTAGTGTTGTAACGATCAACGAAACATATCGAGGTACACCTCAGTATTAATGTACTTCATCAGATACGAGGAGCGTTCAGTAAATAGTGATAATGCGATACATTCTCCTAGGATAGAAAAAAAAATACCCGCAGGCATAGCCCAGATATTAGATATAATAATAATAAAAAAGGCAATCAACTCTTTTGTTTTTTAAAATTAATCATTTATTTGCGTAATGTCGGAACGTGTTCTTAAAAATGGATAAAATTGAAGTTTGCGCGGTAATAAAATATTTCTGCTTGAAATTTTTTACTACGGAGCTGGTAAATCAAGACTTGATAGCAACATTAGGGGTTCATGCTCCTCCATATTCTACGGTTGCACGTTGATGCTGAATTGAAATGATGAAGAACTTCATTAACGACGCACTCGACGCGCGACGTTCTAATTTGGTAGTAACTGAACAACTAATTAAAAAAGTTGAAATCATTTGTCTTGGCGGAAAATCGTTTTATTGTTGGTTTTATAGCAGAAGAAACAACATTTCTATAGGAAATATCCATAATATTACACACAACCATTTGAGTACGAAAAAGTGTCAGCGCGCTGGATGCCCAGAATGCTTTCTGACGCACAGAAACAAACGAGAGAGACCGGTTTTTGAGTCGATTCATAACTATGGACGAAACATAGCTTCAACATTATGACCCGGAAATGAAAAAGTAGTTCATGATTTGGAATAGACCGTCATCTCCAACTCCGAAGAAATTTAAGACGATTCCATCCACCGGTAAGATTTCGTTTCGTGTTCCGAGACCAAAGTTATGTACAGAATTACTAAATTATTGACAGTTTGCTCCAACTTTTGAATTGAAGTCGCTCATGATCACGAGTAATTCTCTATTCGGCATTTTTTCGATAGTATGTTCCAAGAAGATTTCTACAACATCTGGGCCGACAAGACTAGTAGGGGCGTAAACCTCTGTTAAGTTCAAATTTAAAGGAGTAGCTTTGAGCCTAATAGTCATAATATGGTTACTAACTGGCTCGTAACCCAACATATAGATAGATGGCGACCACCTTTGGTCTTAAGTATGCCGCCATAATAACCTTGTGTTGTGTTCTGGCATTAGTGACTAAAGTTCCTGTACCCTTATGGGACAGCAGCGTGTTCGCGATGCCACTGGCATTGCAAACACCTATAGGCGACAGTAACTGCTAAATTTTAAGCGGGCTGTCAGCCTGTCTGCTGTCCTACGCTATATATATATATATATATATATATATATATATATATATATATATATATATATATATATATATATATACCTAGTCAGGTCATAAATTCTGTCACATGTTTAATGTAAAATAATTGTAACAAGTTTATTAATTATGTAACCATTCATATACCAAAATGAACTTAACAAAACATAGATTCTTATGACATTAAAGTTTATTCAAAATGACCTCCGTGATTTTGAATACAAGCCTTCAATCTGCGCGGCCAGTTGTCTATCGCAGCACGAACGAGGTCCATGTCAATATCGGCGGCTGCCTTAATCAAGGATGTCTTGAGTGACTCCAAATTGGGATGAGGCTTAGAGCACGCCTTTTCCTCCAAGTGTTGCCATATCTTGTAATCTAACGGATTCAAATCTGGACTGGAGGAGGGCCAGTCTTCGTACCGGATGAAGTCGATTTCACGCGCCGCCAGTCAGTCTTGTGTGCTCTTCGCTCTATGAGCTGGCGCCGAATCTTGTTGGAGTACCCAGTGCCTGTTATTGAACATGGTATGAGAAACAGGTTCCACAAGGTTCGTCAGGACTGTATTTTGATACACAACAGCATTCGTTTTTACACCTTTCTCACAAAAATGTACCTCTGTTAAGCCCCAATAAGAAACTCCCAACCATACCATGAGCGAGGATGGAAAATGACCTCGTTGGACACGCGGAATACGGTTGCTCGCTTCTTCACTACTGTGTGCGTACACCTTATCATTTTGTTTGTAGTAGCTCTCTTCTACGGTAAACATTTTTTCATCCGAAAAAAGAATTTCCCGATATTTTTTTCCCGTGTACCGCTTCAACAAAGCGCGGCATCTCTTCAGTCTCAGGTCCATTAGACGAGCATTCAAACGATGTCCTGTTTTTCTTCGATATGCCCGAAGCCCTAAGTCTTCATTTAACACCCTTTTCACCGTGGTTCTGCTTAACCCCATCTGAAGGGCCAACAGTTTCTGCTTACGTTTGGGATTTCTTTGAATTCGTGCCTTCACAGCTTTTATCACTGCTGGAGTCCTAACAGACCGAGGGCGACCACTTCTTGACCTGTCATCTACACTAGAGTCTTCATTGTATCGTTTGATGGTACGATAAAACGAATCTTTTGGTAATATTCAAATTTTTCAGTATGTTAAAAATTTGAATTGGCGCGTAACCGCAACGATGCAACGCAATAACTGCAACACGGTCTTCTTTAAGCGTCCACTCCATATTTAAAAATGAGTAAAATTCTAAAAGTTATACATTTTTATTTTCATGAACAATTCGAAATTCTAATTCAATAAACTTTTTTGTGGCCAGCATTCTAAAAGAAAAGTTTTTACTGTGTGACAATACTTATGACCTGACTAGGTATATATATATATATATATATATATATATATATATATATATATATATATATATATATATATATATATATATATATATATATATATATATATATATATATATATATATATATATATATATATATATATATATATATATAGTTTCTGAAATGTTTTGGAATGACAAACGCCACTCCATTTCGCCTATTATTGTCATTTCCGGAAAAGTAAATGGCGTGGGTGCTAGTAATGAAGCGACCGCTATCTCTCCAATGGGTATCAGCTAGTCCACAGACACTTAAGTTACACCGAGTTATCTCTTTCTCCAAAATGTTAAATTTCCCAGGTTTCAGCAAGCCGCGCTTAGACCAAGTTCTTATCTTCTGTACTTTACGCAACTTAACAGGATTTCCAGTAGCAGAGATTCCATAAGAAGCCGGGGCTTTTACTCCCACATGGCCGGTAAACTATTTACAAGGCAAGTTGCAAGGCGGTTCGCATGGCTATTGTGTTTGTTATCTTGGGCTTCCATAACGATTTTCTCGGGATAATTGTTGCGATGGTTTCCCCTTGCCTTCTGCACTAAACTTTTCTGGTGTTATTTAAGCCCCAGGGCTGCTGAAGCCTCTTCTGATCAGTTGCCCTCTCAGGTGTGTGGTTATACCGCCACTGCTCGGTCGCCAGCGCGTTGTCAGTTATCTAGCAGGGGGACCGCGGTAGCTGGGCTACCGCCGCAGCTAGATTCGCTTGAATATGCCGCGCGTGCAGGCGAAGGTGTCCGTTCTCCCCCTTTCCCCCCTAAAGAGGCTCTACTAAATGTTAATTACTGAAAGCTTTTATTATTAGTTAACTTGATTGCATAAATACTCGTACTACACTAATCTGTCATTTTTTATTTTTCTATTTACAAGCACAATTATTTTACTATTAGATTTATATCACTCAATATGAAAACTATTTAATGAGGTGACAAGAAACTTCCACGACGGAGTAGTTTTTTTTTTATTGCTGTAGAACAGCAGAATGGCCCACATAAACAGTTACCATCGCCTATGGATGTTTGCGCGCTAGGCGCACCGTTGACACGTTTCTGTCCGATAGGAGTACCAGAACCTAGGTCACTAATGCCAAAACTCAACACAAGGTTATTATGAAGGCATACTAGACCAAGGGTGGTTGCCATCCAGACGGCTGTGCCACGTAGCGAGGTTTGTTTTGTCGTCTTTTACGACAGGCTAACTCCAGCCGCAGAGGTTAGTATTCGTAGGTACTCCACCTCTGAACGGAGAAAGACGTTTTTCAAAATTAATTAAAAAGTAAAATCTCGATATTTGGTTTAAAAAGACGTGACAACACTAAATGACAAACGGCCGGTGATACATTAGGCGTTATGTCGCCGACATAATCCCCACTAAGGCAGGTAACACATTAGAACATCTTAATTTCAATCTCGATAAAACGCATAAAGAACAGTTTTATAAACGCCTAGCGTCAACGGATTTATAAAGCTCTCTATTCATTGCGAGCCACTTTAGATCAAGTGCGTGAATATCAAAGAAAATTTTGTTTTGAAAATGTGTTGTAGCTTTTTTTTACTGGCTTTTCATCTTGGTTGCATCCAAAATCACTTCAAAGTTTACAGATTTCTTCGACTATTTTTTCGCACCTTAGTTTTTATACGGTAATGCTTGATATTCTTAAGCTCAGAAAAAATATGTGCAATTAATGTGGCTTTTTTTTACTATTTTTATGTTTGCAACGCCAGTGGCATCGCGAACACGCTGCTGTCCCAGAAGAGTACAGGAATTTGGGTCACTAATGCCAGAACACAACACAAAGTTATGGCGGCATACTCAAGACCAAAGGTGGTCGCCACCCAGACGGGCTTGGGGCTCTACCACGTAGCTAGGATGGGTTGCTTTGTCGACTTTTACGATAAGCCGACCCCGGCCGCAGAAGTCTATTCTTTCTCTGCACCTGCACGGATAAAACGTGGCTAATGTTCTTATGAAATAAATGAATATAAACTATAGTGAAGTAATGTAAATTTTAAAAACATATGTATATAATAGTATTTTCATCTATAATATATATGTACATATAATCGAAATACCACTTATCACGAGATCTCTAAAGCTATACATCCGGTTGACTTGAAATTTAGCATAGCTTACTCGTTTCGAAACGTAGGCACTCACTAAGAAAATATTTTACGGAAATCTTATATAAACTGCTTTTTTTTAGTTTATATGGCAAAACAATGCTTGCAACGTCAGCTAGTTGACTAATAAACTAAATCCCCAAGCATTACTCAGTGTACTATGACGCCTAGGTGGGGCAGTACTCTGCTATCGCATTCTGTCGTGGGCTACGCGTGTTGCTTCTGACCACGTAAGTCCAATTTGCTTCAATTCCGCTGCCACCGGGTGCCCCCAGGTATGCTTAGGTCGGCCTCTTGTTTTGTGGAGTCCATTGGTTTGAGCTCTTCTGAGGGTGTTACCGATCCACTTCCACTTTCAGGGCTTGATCTGATGATTGGTCAGTGTTTCTTGATATCTTATTTTTTTCAGATATCCCATGACTGTTCATTCAATATTTTGTCAGGCCAGAAAATACCATGTAAATGTCTTAGATAGCGGCTGACGAAGACTTGTATTTGTTGCGTGATCTCTTTCGTTATCCTCCACGTTTCACAGCCATACAGCAGGACAGATTTGACCTTAGAACGGAATGTTTTTTAACTTCACACATCAATTTTCTTAAGCATATTAACGAAATAGGTTTTTTGTTTCTCACAGAAAGACGGCATATCTATTTAATGGACGTTTATGAAATGATTGTCCTGTTATCCTGTCCGATAAAAAGTATAATGAACAGGAAGAGTTCGGGATGCGCAGGCGCAATGCGATTGTCGTAATCATGTTATATATGTCCTTTAACACGCCGCCGCCGCCTTTGATGCTAACCGACCGATGGATCCATACTTCGAAGCTCATCGAAGAAAGGAATTGAATACTTATTTCTTCTCTGTTGTTTTATCAGTTAAAATAACTATCGTATATTTAAAATATTTGATGCAAAATATAGTTTTTATTTTATAACTATATTATGTGGAACATAACATTCTTAAGATTCTGACAAACAAAACTCATGATTGAAGAATTTGAATTTTTCGAAGGATTGCTAATAATTTAAAACTGTTGTTTTATGAACAAAGAAGTTTCTTTTCAGCGCCACTGCTGTCGTGTTTCCCAACTCCGAAAGATAAATCCGTCCTTTTTTACAATCTAGATACCTTAGAAATGTAATATTTGATGCTATAATTAGGTTTAGCCTGTTACAAGCCGTTCGTCATTTCAACCAATTCAATTATTATATAAAATATCCCACCTCCTCGAGGGAAATCATATGCACCGTACATACACCCACGTTTCGACTTGTCCAGATTACGATCGATAAATTAAAGTGAGATATTGATATATTATTATCATTATTTGTCTTTATTTCGTCTAAAATTAAGCAATGAGACTGTGTTACGAACTTAATCAAAAGATCGTTCAAACAAAACCGAACGATGCCACAAAATGCATTTATCATTATTTTTATCCGTGCAGGGGCGGAGAAAGAATATTGACCTCTGCGGCCGGGGTCGGCCTGTCGTAAAAGGCGACAAAACAACCCACCCTAGCTACGTGGTAGGGCCCCAAACCCGTCTGAATGGCGACCACTTTTGGTCTTAAGTATGCCGCGATAATAACTTTGTGTTGTGTTCCGGCATTAGTGACCTAAGTTCCTGTACCCTTATGGGACGGCAGCGTGTTCACAATGCCACTGGCGTAGCAAACATCCATAGACGACGGTAACTGCTAAATTCTAAGCGGGCTATCAGCCTGTCTGCTGTTCTACAGCAATAAAAAAATGCCACTAAACCAATTTACAGAAGTTATCAAACTTTAATTTCAGAAACTCTTAATAAAAAGCCTAATACATTCAATCAAAAATTCTCTTCTGAGAGATCAAAAAATATTGTTGGGTATTTTATTTAAATCATCACATTTCAGCCATTTTTATTTTTACATTTTCATGTCTTCGCTTTGTTTCTGACTGTAGACAATTAAATGTAACAAGCGTGTAATTTCTTGTGACCTAATACATATTTGGGTATTTACTTTTACCCGTCAGCTTTACACATAATTTAACCGGCACGACGTAAGAAAACCTAGGCTTCACCCGGCTGCGCGACACACTTTCTGCTCTACATCAAATTTCTAAACGATTAATAAAACCCTCAAAAGTATCACTCTATAAATTTCTTAGGGGGACGAAAACTGTGATTAGGCGAGTGAGCAACTTGGCAAAAAATTGGCATTGCTTAGGTTTCCTTTTGCAACTACGAATGCCAGTACTTTTAAGGTACAGTTAAACTGTCAAATTTTCTATATCCAATTGTTTTCTTGTGGCCATGATTGGAGGAGTTATGGAGCACCTATGCAAAAATACTTTGATTTGTCTAATGAAAACACTCGGTGGCGTACCTCTGACTCCGGAGGGAGGGTTTCGTATCAAGAGGAAATACTTGACAACTTCCGTAGCGCAATGCAAAGTTAGCACTGTAGAGGGCTCGATTCCCGTCCCTCGTGTGTGTGTTTGTATTTATTTACATATGAAAATCCTATACGTAGTATATCAGTTATCTAAAACGTATAATGCAAGCTTCGTAAATTATACTAATATTCTCGTATTTACATTTCTTTAGAAAATAAAAGTACAGTTCATAAACATATTGCAATTAAGGATATATAGTTAAAGCTTGCCGATTCATATCGTTTACAAATCCCTTTGATCCTGATGCAAATCACCTTGACGAATGAGTAAATTTCGTCGCCACAAAACTGACAATGCTAAATAGCCATGGTGGTCTCGAATCTCGAGTGGATCACAATCATTTCTAATATTACACAAACATGTAAAAGATACCGGCCGATTATGAACGCAACATCGAATTTACAAAACGAGGTCTCTCTAAAGTTTTCATAATAAAGTCATAGCCAATAGGTTGTTTACAAACGTTGCTCTTTTCTTTGTAAAATAAAATAAATAAATCCCTGCGGATAATCTCTCATGAATAAATAATAGTGTCCTATTTGTCTCTTTCTATTGACAGATTTTTCAAATAATTCTACTACATCTTCAAAAACATTGAGAAATACTGTTTCAGACGAATACCACTAATTTCTAACGCAATAAGAACTACATCTTCTTCCAATATGTTTAATAATCTGCAATACATACTTGCAAAACTGTGTAACGCACTCTCGATATATTTAGAACGTTATTGAGTGGTAATAGAGTTGTAAATTGGAAATATAATAGAGATTAGGTTAACATAATCCGGCGGCGAAGATTTTTGAAGTTTTCAAGTAAGTTTTTTTGGCGTACAACATTTACTTTCATCGAGACATCTGTCTTTGCGATAATTAGTCGGTATGTGGGTGGGCGACGGCGAACAGTGTGGTCTGCACAACTTAACATTCTGCTCCGACATTAAAACCAATTGTGTTGTCAACAGTTTTCACTTTTATAGTAAATCCACTAATTCAAAATAATTTTATTATATTTTCTGTTATACCGTATTTTTTGCGACAGATGATTGTATCGACGTTGTTATTTCATTTGTTATGAACATCTTGCATGTTTAGCTGACATATTTGGCATTGAGACTTTATATCAAACAAAATATTTCGTTATGTCTCATGCCTTTTTCACGTTACCTCTTTCGTACATGGCCGATTGTCATTATTTTCCTTTACTGCGATGTCTAGAACATCCCTTCCCGCCGCGATGCCCCACGGTTCACGTAGGTGTGCATGCTTCGACGGCCAACTCTACACTACCGGGGGTAGTCACCCTCCGAGTTTATGCCGGGGTAAAGAGGTCCACTTCAACGCTCCAACCTCCCCTGCACAAGGGATAGAAGAACCAACGATCGAATATCCCTTAAACCTCCTTCTAATTTTACAGAGTTAAACTTATGAGAGCTATATGCACCAGCGCCCTTTTGCAATTTTGGTTTTTCCTGAGCAGAGATCTGCCAGGATTAAGATGATATAGATCAGGATATATTAATTGTTTACAGTGCCGACTATTATTTAAATTTCTTCTTTCTTTCCTCTTGTGTTGTCTGGAAGAAAATGCTCTGAGCGATAAACACGCCGATTTTTCACCATCGTTGTTCTATACCTTATTTTTACTTCCTAATTTTGGTGATAAATAAATAGCTACCTATTTATTTTCTTTGTATGAATTCAATCCCTACGCAAATTCATACTTTATATTATCGCCCATCGACAATTTATTAATTTATATTACATCTTACGAAACATTACATTAATAATACCTGCTTTGTTCCTGAGTAGAGATAATATGACCAAAAGTTCTCCGTATAATATTTATCTGGTTACCGTAAAACTTGCATGTAATGGTGTAAAAAACCTCAATCTCATTTGACAGGATCTAAAAATGTAGTGATTCTCAAGTATAATTGTCCAATATAGCCAGCGTTTAATCATGTATGAAACCAGTTGCCGCGGCTGCTGACGTTGCCGCCTTTTAATTTTCCGCCCGCTCGGAAGTTCTCAATAACGAAGGGGTCCAAAATACAACAAAGGTCCATTGTTTTGAAGCTATTGTGGTGGTTTGAGGTCGATATTTTTATTACAAGGTGCCACTGACGCCGGCAACACCTCTAATGACAGCTTTCCGACTCCGCATAGGTTTGAAATATAAATGCCTTATATTAAAAACAATTTCGCAGAAGTGACATCATAAAAAGCGCAGCGTAATGCTGCCTAACTTAAAATAAGACTTTATATGTCCAAACTAGCTCAATGTAATAAAAATAATCACTCTATGATGTAATGTTACTACATTTTACGCTTGTATGCTCCAGGCTGAGTGTTAAAAAAACAAATCAAAAGACCAAAAGTTACTTACTCCATAACAGCTAGAAAACTGATTCTTTATTTTTATTTCACAGTACTATGAAAAATCTTAAACTCTGTGTTGGGATACTTTTAAAATAGAACTATAATGCAAGTTGCAGATCATGCATACTATGAAACTAACTCTGTGTGTTACTTTTTCACACCTAATCCGCTGAACCAATTTTGATGAATTTCGGTATAGAGTTAGATTAGATTTTGAAGAAGAACTAAGGCTACTTATTGTCGTGTAAATGTTTTTTTTTGGCAGAACTTTATTACATTGTATCCTGAGTAGATATCAAACCCACATATACGACCGTGTGCGGTTGCTTAAGTAGCCTGTGGATCAGCAGTTCATTTCAATCCATGTATTTATGTGTTTGATATGGTAATAATAATAATATATAACTTTTTGATTACCACTTATTCTTACCTATCTTTCTTATCTTACTAATGATATTAAAATTATAATTTCTAATCGCTCTAGCTGTTTTCATGAGTTGAACTTAAATAGTGAATATTTCGTCAGGTAAAAACATCAAGTAAAACTTAATTTTCATTAAAAAATATATTCTAAAATCTCTTTACAAATCAAGTTACGATTTTAGGTGCATAAATGTTATAGGCACAATTGAATGGGCTTGAAGATCTGCAGCTCTTAATCTATGCTCGGTAACACCTCGTCATCGCGCCTAATAAGCCCGGTCGCTGTTCCCGCGAATAATTGAGTAATTACATAATTGCACTGAGATCCCGGTCTATTTGTACGATTTCACAACCATTCAGTTTACATTCTAGAGTAGTGTACGCCATTCTCCTCCATGGAGGGGGGTTCTTCCAAATAATTAGTGTCCTAAAACCTACACAAATAAATTATGTAACTGCAAGATAAAAGTATAGATCGCAGCTGAGATTCGTATTTTTCAAATATATATCACAATTAACATTTATTATTCACGCTTAATATGTTTATGATTTTCTTGTGACTTCTTGTTGAAGAGAACGAATTGTCATCAAAAGGGATGGTTGCAAAGATGTGCGCTACATTTCTCGGCGACCACTCAATGGTGGCACTCAGGCCCTATTTTACAAAGAAAGCGAAGGCCTCTCTTTTCACAAAGAAAGCGAATCTTTGAATGTAGTTTGGCTATTTAATTATTTTTAATAGATATTCAGCGTCTTACGTTTAACAGATTTTCTCCGTGCAGGGGCGGAGTAAAAATACCAACCCCTGCGACTGGGGTCGGTCTGTCGTAAAAGGCAACAAAAATACCCTAGCTACGTGGAAAGGCCCCAAACCCGTCTGCATCGCAACCACCCTTGGTCTATAAGATTGCCGCCATAATAACCTTGTGTGGTGTTCTGGCGGCATTGTTAGTGACCCAGGTTCCTGGGTTACAGGAACCTGGGGGTTATGGGACAGCAGGGTGTTTGCGGTGCCCGAAGTAACTGCTTACTATTAAGTAGGCCCTCAGCCTGTTAGCTGTTCGTCAGCAATAAAAAAAACTTTGGCCACATTAACAATAGCTCCAAACGCTTCATTCGTATGTCTATTCAATTGAAGTTTAATTATACTTATTGTTATTTTATTAGTCTACATTAGAGCCTTGACGTATTTCGCCATAGTGCAGGCAATTTACCATTATACTTGCAAACTAACACCGATATGTATTAGATTCAAAAACAATACATTTTTATAGTAGGTACTCAAAAGATAATTGTAATACCAATACGTCATATATTTACACACAATAACAGCAAGTCATGGATGATTCACCGTCTATTTACCTTTTAAGAGATTAAGGTATCAAGTTGGATATAGGTAAGGCCTGCCTTGCCGTCCGATTATGCACGCCAGTCGCAAAGATTATCCGCTCGTGAGGACGGCCCTTAATTAACTCGTTCTCCGCACGTTAGCTGTGAATTCAAAATAAATTACTTCTGTAATATTTAATAATACCAAATGTGCATTTAGCCAACGGCCAGTACAAGCTTTTCTCAAATAATGTATACAAAAATTTATATTGGAAGAGTTCAATTATAATAATTCACAAAATAAAATAACATAAAACAGTAACGTCTCAACAGAAAATATTCAATAATAATAAATGTTACATACGAATCTACTGACTTCGGTAGTAAACTATTTGACAATTATTATTATTAATTTACTCTAGATCCATTTAATTATGTATGCTGTATGAAGAGCTCCCTTATTCACGGCAGATTTTATGATCGCACAAAACAGCAACATTTCTCATGCAGCTTCAGGAGCGTCGCTTACACTAGATCAGCGGTTGGCAACCCGCGGTTCGTGAACCGTATGCGGCCTTTCCACTCCTCGGCTACGGCTCTTCGGCAAAATGTTTAATCCAGGCAGGAAGTATTACTTATTATCTATAATTATTTCCGCCTTTAACTTAGGAGGCGTGTCTCTGCCAACTTGCTCCAACTTCCGATACCTTGGTTCATTAATCCAGAACCACGGTGAGATAGGCCGAGATGTCAAAAACAGAGTGAATGCAGGATGGATGAAATGGCGTCAGGTCTCAGGAACAATTTGCGATCCACAAGTGCCGAGTAAACTTAAACGTAAAATTTATAAAACCGTAATAAGACCTGTCATATTGTATGGATCAGAATGCTGGGCCACAAAGGAGAAAGATTATTGCATGCAGCAGAGATACGAATGTTGAGATGGAAGAGTGGAAGTAATACAAAAATGGATAAAATCAGAAATGGGTATATTAGGGGAAGTTTGAAAATAGCGCCAGTGATTGAGAAGCTGAAAAGTAATAGGTTAGGTAGTAACCTGCGCAAAGTATTGCGCAGAGGCAATATCGTAACCAATGAGGTTAATCCGAGGTGCGATTATTGCTAGTTGAAAACTTTACTAAAATTTTAGGTTATGGCCATGTAATGCGAATATAGGATCGTCATGTAACAAGGATCATTCTAGAAATGAGAGTTGATGCATACAAGAGGAGGGGTAGACCAAAAAAAGATGGATGGATTGTGTAAAAGATGATATAGTTAAAAAAGGTGTAAATGTTCAAATGGCGGCTAATAGAGGAGAGTGGGACGACAGGACATGTTGTGCCGACCCCACATAGTTTGGGATAAGGGCAGGAAGAAGATCTATAACAAATAAAGATTTAACAAATAAAGATTATGATCATGATTATAATTATTTCCGTAATAATGTCTCCTAATAAGACAAAGCATTATGTTAGAAAATGGCTGTTTTGAATATTTTTCAATTTTTTTTTTATTGCGTAGGACAGCAGACAGGCTGACAGTCCGCTTAGAATTTAGCAGTTACCGTCGCCTATAGGTGTTTGCAACGCCAGTGGCATCGCGAACACGCTGCTGTCCCATAAGGGTACAGGAACTTGGGTCACTAATGCCGGAACACAACACAAGGTTATTATGGCGGCATACTTAAGACCAAAGGTGGTCGCCATCCAGACGGGCTTGAGGCCCTACCACGTAGCTAGGGTGGGTTGTTTTGTCGCCTTTTACGACAGACCGACCCCGGCCACAGAGGATAGTATTCTTTCTCCGCCCCTGCACGGATAGAAAATTACGTAATACCTATATTTGGATCTTTTGGATGACAAGGTTGCCGATCATTTGATTAAGTAAACAAAAAGTAATGCCAACATACTAGACTGTCAAAAGTTTAAAAACCTATTGTTCTTCTAGGGATGTTGTGCGAAGTAAAATACGTTTACGGATCCGGGACGGAAATCAGTTTTCATTGCAGAATGTTATCTGGATTTAGAACTATAATAAAATAACAGTAATAACTTGTAATATATTTTTTAATCATAAGAAGAAATTAATTGTAACCTTTTTATCATCAGGAAGATATCGATTTAAGTGACAATATCGCCTTTTTTTATCTTTAGTGTCATCCTGTTCTTCTAATTTTAAGTTTTATTATTATTGTTAACAATAAAGAGTTATCTATCTAACAATAATAACAACTATGTATTTCTATAAAGTCGTGGGCGGATCAGTAATAAATAAACACTAGTTGGGTGGCAAAGCCAAATGCCACATAATAAATACATGTTTAAAACCAAATATTTTCAAAATTACACCAAAAACTGGCACGGTTCAATAACATCGAAGTGTTAACACGTGCAGGCGGATCAGCGGCACTTTGTTAGTACCTATACGTGTGACGGACAGACATGTGTTTTGTATTAGTTTTGATGTTTCCTCGTTTAATGTGGATTTTATTGTCACAGATAGGGAAACAAATTTTCATTTCTAACTAAAGCGACATTAAATTTCTGTTACATGCTGATTACCCTTGTAAAAACATGTATAATAAACATAAAAACATAAACCTTAAAGTCTACCTACATAAGTCTACCTACGAATTAACGCCTATAGTCTAAACTTCCATTTCGAAGTCCTGGCTTCGAGTCCTGATGGTATTATGGCGTGTGTAGTCTTAATTTCTAATTTCCCGTTCATTTATGGATAGAAATAGGAAGGAGGCAAAAAGTGGCAAATTTATCCGTGCAGGGACGGAGAAAGAATACTAACCTCTGCGGCCGGGATCGGCCTGTCGTAAAAGCAGACAAAACAACCCACCCTAGCTACGTGGTAGGGCCTCAAGCCCATCTGGATGGCGACCATCTTTGGTCTTAAGTATGCCGCCATAATAACCTTGAGTTGTGTTCCGGCATTAGTGACCCAAGTTCCTGTACCCTTATGGGATAGCAGCGTGTTCGCTTTGCCACTGGCGTTGCAAACACCCATAGGCAACGGTAACTGCTAAATTCTAAGCGGACTGTCCTTTCGTCGACTTTTCTCTAAGATGGAGGTCAGGACATGATCATTTCACATGTATAATCGCAGTCATTGGTCGAAGTAATTGTTTGCTACAGTAGGTACATTTAGTATTAAATAAAATAAAGAGAAACTCATAATAAACAGATGAATTTTTCTCATTTTGTATTATTTATATGTTGATTATAGTATTAATCTTGCAATATAAAGAATCAAAAGTCAAATCAAAACAATAATTATCATAATTTTTTTAAAGTATAAGTTTATATTTTACTGATTAGGTTATTTGATTTAATGTTTATTTTTTTCCGATGATATGTATACTGGACGGTGATTTATTTATACTTATTTAAACATAATTCAAATACATCCTTTTGTCTTTCCAACATCCAAAATCATCACTTTAAATTCCTGTAAACTCGAAAATAAATTGTTATATTTATCAAAAGAATAACTATGAGTGCGACAAGACAATTAACATTCTTTTGAATTAATTAATCATAATAATGAGGTGTGAGCGCGGTAGGTGGCGCTCGCAACCCCCCAATTAGGTGTACGAATTAGCCGTGAAGCAGTTTCCTTCACGTAACATTTACTGAAGTTGCTTTGATATAACAGTATACAGTCCAAATAAATATATATGTAGAGCATTAATAGCCACATGCAAAAATTTCAAGAAACGATTAACCAAAAATAATGTTTACAACTTTTAGTATAAAAACCAGATAAAACAGACCAAGATTTTCGGTGGTAAAGCTATCTTCGCCTGGTGGGTAACAGCAGAGTAAGAAGAGGGCGCCTTCAAATTAGCCGCAAAGCGTCGCGCCGCAGCAGCGCGGCTGCAGCGCTGCGGCCGCGCTGCTGTCGCTTGGTTCGGGTATCATAGTGTTGTATATTTATTTTCACGATGGACTCTGATGAATAAACACAGCTCTTATTGTTACTATTAAAACGAAAAAGGAGGTTCAACAAAGAAAATAAAAGAAAACCTAAGAATACCTTGCCGTTATTTTGTTTAAGTCAACGAAACTGAATTTGATAAAGTAAAGGACCACTGTGGCAAAAAGTTTCAGAATTAGTTAAGATTATCAAGAAAACAATTCTACGAATTACTTCTCTGTTTAGAACAATATATTGGAAAACAAAATACTACATTACAAAATACAAAAGTCGCGCGTTTTTGATTTATATGGATTTAGAAAACAGCGCGGCCGCAGCGCTGCAGCCGCGCTGCTGCAGCGCGACACTTTGCGGCTAATTTGAAGGCGCCCTTACTGAATTTATGCTGTACCGCAAACTTATCTTGATTGGAAGGGTTCAGCTAAAAATCTCCAAGATTTGATTAGACTTAAGATTAATCCGATGTTCACAGTAAGAGAAATGGACAGGTGTAGGATTCACGCGATTTTAAAAAATGTCCCTAACCCTTAAAAAACCCTTAAAAAATGTCTTATGAATGATACTTGCGTTAATTTCGGACTCCACCTTATGAAACTTAGTCCATATGACGTCTACCGGTAACTTGAGAACCTTAAAACTTTTATTCCGTGCTAGGGCGGATTAGTAATACTAACCCTTGCGCCCGGGATCGGGCTGTCTTTAAAGGCGACAAAACAACCCTAGCCAGATGGAAGGGCCCGACGCCCATCTGAATAGCAACCACCCGTGGTATATGGTCTATAAGTATACCGCCATAATAACCTTGTGTGCGCTTGAAGCGCGTGAATACGCACGCTCAAGTAGAACACAATTTGTAGCGAACTAATTACTGTAATTGAAGTTGATGAGGCGGACCTCTCCATAATTTTACAAGAAAAGTAATTTTAAAAAAATTTGTTGAATGCTCAACGGATGCACAGTAAATTATTTTATATAACACAATGCATCTAGTAATATTTTTATATTATTCAGATATGGTCTAAAACAAGCTTAAAATCAAATTTAAAAATAGTTTTGTTTTATTTATTTACAATAATTAAGTAAATGGAACTGGTCGAATTCTTTCTACCTCGAACAAAGACTACGCAAGGATTTCACGCGTGAGTAAATATTCGCTACGTTAAAACTTTCATGTCTTAATTAACACCTCTAATTATAAAAGTTGATAAATGAAGTCAAATATTTCCACACTTCGGGAGGTCCAACATCAAAGAGACCCAACAAGCTTTGACAAATTGCATTTACGCACGGTATGCCATAATTAACTGGCAACATTTTAAAAATGTCGAATATGTAAGTGAATTAATACAATGTCAGCTGGCTAAAATAATGGCATTCTAGTTTCGTGTCTGTAGGTTCATTCCCCGCCCGGGATAAATTACTATTATTTATTTATACAATTCGCTATTATTTT
This sequence comes from Malacosoma neustria, assembly GCA_963693495.1. Taxonomy (NCBI): domain Eukaryota; kingdom Metazoa; phylum Arthropoda; class Insecta; order Lepidoptera; family Lasiocampidae; genus Malacosoma; species Malacosoma neustria. The sequence goes on along the minus strand of OY856384.1, from coordinate 19,383,675 downwards.
GTTTTGGTTCTGGTGGAGTTCGTGAAAAATACAAACAAAATGTACAAAATATGAAAAAATATTACTAGTTTCGTATATGTAGTTCAATAACTACGTTTATGAAATAAAAGTATTAGTATTACATTCCAGGCCTGCACTTCGTAGTTTGGGTTAAGTTGAATAGAAAACACTTTTATTATACGCCATCATATGAGTATTTTTTTTTTTTTTTTTTTTTTTGGTCTCGGGGAAAAACCTCTCTTGACGGGTTCCCCCGGCCCGGGGGGACCGAGGGATATGTGGGACTCCGGGATTTTTCCGACTACCCACTAAAAAACCCCGCTGTTCTCCTATCGACTACGCCCGGGCCCACGGATATATGGCCTGCCGATCTCGTGGCCCGGGCCGGCGCCGGCCCGCCCTTTGTCTTGAGGCGGGCCCCTTCTAAAGTGTTGGCGCCAGGGGGTCAGGGTTTCGTCCCCCCGGCGCTCTCCTAACAACTCTAGGAGTTGAGGGGGGCCGCGGAACAGCACGCAGCCCTCACCCTCGCGGTAATAGTGCGGGCGGCGGGTCCTCCCCCGAGGGGCCGCCCGCGGCCGCTTTTTACGGCGGCCGGAGGTCGTTACTGGCCCTCCGGCGCCGCCGGCGTGGCCTGCGTTGGCGGGAGGGGAGTGTGGTGGTTGACTCCCGCTCCCGCTCCGCCGCCTCCTTTGCGGACATGACTGCCTCGCAGAAGGAGGCGACGGCCGTCCATCCAGGATCGCCCCCGACCATGGACAGAACCAGGGCCGGGAGCGACAGGTCCACGCCGATTTGGGCGACGAGGGCGCGGCGCTCCTCGCGCCACGCAGGGCACACGGCGACAGTGTGGTTCACCGTGTCCTCCTCGTCGCCCGCGCCACAGTGGTGGCACCCTGACGTCATCTCCCGCCCTATGCGACACAGGTACCTCCCGAAGCAACCATGCCCCGAGAGGACCTGTGTCAGGCGGAAGGTCAGGGCGCCGTGGCGCCTTTCCAACCATTCAGCCAGGACGGGCCTCACCGCTTCGATGGTGGCGAGGCCCGCGCTGGGGTGCGCGAGGCGCTCCTTCCACTCCACCATGAGCACCACGTCGCGCAGCTCCGCCCGCTTTGCCTCAACTTCGCGAGGCGCGGGGCGAGAGCCACGCTCGGCCGCGTCCCGGCGCCACTGGTACAACAGCGCCAGGACCCGGGCCTCGAGGTCCCATGGTGGGGATCCGGCCAGCAGGGAGGCCGCTTCGAAGGATACCGTGCGGTATCCCCTTATCGCCCTGACGGCCAGGACGCGCTGCGGCCTGCGAAGCAGCGCCGTCGTTTTGGCCGTCAGGCGATCCGCCCAGATCGGGGCCCCGTAAAGGGCCATCGACCGCACGGTTCCCTCAAAGAGCCTGCGGCACACTGCGCCCGGCCCGCCGATATTCGGCAGCAGACGGGAGAGTCCCGCCGCCGCCCGAACTAGCCTCGGCGCCAGGCGCTCGAAGTGTGCCGCGAAGTCCCATCGCCCGTCGAGCACCAGTCCAAGATAATTCATAGACGGCCCGACGGCGATGTGGACGCCTCCTACCGTTATGCTCAGGCCTGGTGGCGGCCTCTGACGGGGCCCGTAAAATATCACGGCCTCCGTCTTGTTCAAGGCCACCTCCAGGCCTAGTCGCCGGATTCTTGCCACTGTGTGCGCCACCCCAGCCGTGCCCAGAAGGCACGCCTGGCGGGGGTTCCTCCCGCGCGCTGTGACGAGCGTGTCGTCGGCGTAACAGATGACGCCGACGCCGGGGAGGAGTGCCCCCCTCAGGACCCAGTCGTATGCGATGTTCCACAGCAGGGGGCCCAGGACCGACCCCTGTGGAACACCGCACACGACGTCTCGCCGACTTTGCCCACCCTGGACCGGATAGACGACGGCACGATCACTCAAATATGCCCCAACTATGCGACGGAGGTAGGGAGGCACCCGATGGTACTTGAGCGCCTCCCGCACGCAGCTCCACGGCAGGGTGTTGAAGGCATTGGCGATGTCGAGTGACACCGCCAATAGCACCCTACCTCGAGCAACTGCGTCCCCCGCCTGATCATATGAGTATTATACAATCTCAACATGAATGAATCCAACGTAACAACCAGTATTCATCAATTTAACACATTTTTGATATATATTTATTGTCAATACGTATTTTTCATATATCATATAAAATAAACTTTTAACTACCTATATTCATTACAGAATGAAATAACTATCATAATCGATATGATTATTGCCTAATTCACTTAGAAAAATGTGGTTTTAGCTTAGGAAATTTTACAGACGCGGAGGAATCATAAGGACAGAAATGCGGTGTTTTTTTTTTAATATAAAGCAAAGAGAGAGTGTTTATTTTAGGTGTTTATTTCAATAAAAAAAAAAAAAAAAAAAAAAAAATTCTTAATTACTAAAAATATTCACCAATACGCCTTTACCTTTTTATTCTAGTATTCAAAATTATAGGCAAAAATGCTTATAATGCAACACTAGTTTTATAATACTTCAATAAAGCAAAGGTTATCTAATGTTATAATACGACGATATCTACAAAATAGTCAACAAAAGATTTTAAAACTCGCCACCTCAAAATGGCCACTAAAACAAATGTTTCCGTAAACTGTCCAATTAAATGGGATAGATTTAGGGTAGGAATAGCAATCAGGAGTATAATTTACGAGTGTCGGCATCTTGTGCCATCTCGAGTGCGGTTTGCCCGTTTAGATATTTTGCTAAGTGCTGCGCCCTTGGGATCAGTGGCGGGATGGGGAGACCTTGGGGTGGTACTGTCGAAAGCACTTACAGGTACAATGCTTGTAATTAGACCAACTTTTTACATTTCTTATGAAGTAAATAATGTGTGCCAAATAACTCACTAACAAGGATGCCGAAGATCAGGAGGTTTTGTTAATCTCTTCAAATAAACTTAAGGTGTAACTATAATTGTAGCTTCATGACTACTGAAATTGTGAACATTTACTGTCGCTTATGGTTTATTTGTGATGCCAGGGGCACCACTAACACTTTGCCGTCCGCGTATGGTAACTGGAACCTGGATCACTTAGGGGACATCCATTAATTACGAGAGCTATTTTTCGATCAGTTTAGACTGATTTAGACTAACCCCCCTTAGGTACGATTTAATGAGATTTGCCTGGACCCCTCTCCCCTTACGTGAGATTGGCGCTAAAAATATTTTAAACTAAATTATATTTACTATTCGGGAAAATAATAAACCGTTCAGGTATACTATAGTTAATTTATTTAAATTAAATAAAATTCAAAGTAAAAAAAAAACAGATAAAAACATATTTTTTAATATCTGTAATATTTTATATTTTTTGAAGGTGAGGTGAGATTTTCGATTATCCCCCCCTCGATTTAAGTGAGATTTGGTGAGATTTCATTGGAAACCCCCCCCCCCCCCCCCCATTCTGACCTCACGTAATTAATGGATGGATTATGCAACATGTTTAGGGACCAGGGGTGGGCGATATTTTAACGAACTTGAAGCCCTACCACTAGCTAGTTCTTTTGTCACCTTTTACGACAAACCCTCCTTGCTCCACCTCTGAACGTAGAGCGGTATATATAAAACAATTACACAAGTTGCGACTATAAGGTATGCACGCAGTGTAGGTAGGTAGTGTAGGTTTGACCCAAGTTCCTGTACCCTTATGGGACAGCAGCGTGTTTGCGATGCCACTGGCGTTGCAAACACCTATAGGCGACGGTAACTGTTAAATTCTAAGCGGGCTGTCAGCCTGTCTGCTGTCCTACGCAATAAAAAAAAGGTAATTTTTTTAAAACAAAAGCGTAGCAAATGAGAAATTTAGTTCCCCACACTTGATCTCGTTAAACCTGCATGGCGGGGGGCTGTGCAGTAGGTACGTTACGGTCATTTACTATCTGTACAATGTCATAAAATTACATATCTCCTAGTTCAGTGTCTCTTGAAATATATTTTACTTATGCCTTTGATGGGATAGGGGACAATAGCAGCTAATTTTAATAATGTGTATAAACAGCGTGTCTCTAGTAATAACCATTAGAAGTAACCTGTGAAACTATTCTTCATTTGTTACAATAACCTTATTTATCCGTGCAGGGGCGGAGAAAGAATATTAACCTCCGCGGCCGGGGTCGGCCTGTCGTAAAAGCCGACAAAACAACCCAGCCTAGCTACGTGGTAGGGCCTCAAGCCCGTCTGGATGGCGACCACCTTTGGTCTTAAGTATGCCGCCATAATAACCTTGTGTTGTGTTCCGGCATTAGTGGCCCAAGTTCCTGTACCTTTAGGGGACAGCAGCGTGTTCGCGATGCCACTGGCGTTGCAAACATCCATAGGCGATTGTAACTGGTAAATTCTAAGCGGACCGTCAGCCTGTCTGTTGACCTATTGCAATAAAAAAAAATGAGATCTTTTTTTAATGATATGAGAGATATTATTTTAAGTAGATTGTATCCATTATGACTTGCTCTCACAATATTTTTTTTTTAATAATAGACATCATTAAAGTTTTTAATTTAAGACTCCAAGTTGATAATAAGGCTTCGTAGGTTTAAGGTATACTAGGCATAAATACACCTCTTTCTAAGTAACCTCGAAGGTAAGCTGAGGCAATAAAGCTCTCTCGTATTTATATTTGATCTTTCAAGTAAGAACTTGGAAGATCAAATAAAAATACGGAACCAACAATGTGATCTGACAGTTAAGTTTAAACAGTCTTTTAAAATTCGAGCGCCAATCATAGTGCAGGGTGGTCTATTTTTTAGCGGCCACCATTTTAGTGAAATGGCGCCACCCCACGTGTTTGCCTCTTATCGACATAGTTAATTTGTGTTTTAATTCAAACACACATCATAGCAGTAAATTGAGCCGGAGTAACAAATAATAGTTAATTCACTTTAAATTAACTGCATGTTTATGGTTCTATAATTTGGGTTATGCCGTCCAAAATTCATTCACAAATGATGCATTTCTTGTATCATAACTAGGTTGTCTGAATAGAATCAAAACAAAACGATTAAACCGCCGCATAATTATTATACACTTATATTTTTAAACTTATATGGGGAACAAAACATTTTTTTACAATATATTTGTACCGAAAATTTTACTATAGGTACCACATTTTATTTTAATATTGTATAAGTATTTATCAAATTAATTTTACTGTTTCTAAATTCGTAAAAATCAAAAGGAAATTGTCTTAAGAAGGATTATCTTCTTACAATAATAATTACATCATCATATTATTGTAACACTAAATAAATGTGAGAAATAAAAAACTTCCCTTGTTATCATATCGATGATCAAACCTTTTTAAACCACCCATACCTATAAATGTAACTTAAAAGCCTCTCGTTTTTGCGTAACGTAGTAGCTTAATAAAAAATGGTGGCTAGTTCAAACTTTTAGACAAATATTTTTTATAAGGCTTTTAAGGAGATTTTTAAATGATTTTACATCAAATCTAATCGACGTTTTTTGTGGACTTGGTTTTCGTCTTGGTGCAAAAGTAATATAATCGAACCGTTACCTCGCCCACACAATATTTAAAGAAAACAACCCGCATTTACTTTACACATGAGTGTTTATTGCTTTGTCCAAAATAATCCAAACAAACTCAAATGAAGCGCGAGGGCCTCCCTTGAGGTGTTTTGGAACCGTTCATCAATATAATCCATAACAGCGGATTCGTTAGGCGGATACTTCAAAAGAAAATGTTGTGTATTTTTTAAAGCTTTTTACAGTATTGTTCATATTATACGTATGATTTTTCTTAAGGTTTCCGACTGAAAGTTTACATTATTGAACACCTATTCATCAAAAACTCTTATATACATCGTTTGAGAACCTATATCCATATAGCTCCATAGATGATTTGTATGTCACTCGTTTTAGAATAGTTGACAATGTTAGTCTAGCGGTTAGAATTGTTTATTTATTTAATATGTCACTATTATTGTAAAATATTGTCTTTTTATAGTCTATAGTTACAGTGGAAAAATAAAAAACGTAAATATTTGTGCGAAGAATATACTATCAAATTAAATCAAGAATCTTTAAAATTAAGTGGGTAATTAATGTTTTTGTAACTGAATTGATGAATCTGGTCTTCAACAAAAATCTAAATATTATTAAGACTCCATTATGTTTCGAATAAATTATCACAGTAAAATGGTAAGAAATCCGAGTGCTCTCGTCAAACTGAAGAAGTAAAAGAGACTTACGGTTTGGATAGCGTTTATTTTTATACTCTCACGCTTATTTTTATATTAACACTAGCACACTTATTACGTTACTTGCCCATAATATGCACCATTCTAATGATTTTCTCAATTATACAACTCAGCACAGTGATTATCAATGTATTCGCGAGAGCGCAATGTGTTATTGCTTCTTTTTCTTCTTCCTGCCCTTATCCCAACTATGAGGGGTAGGCACAACATGTTCTTTCCTTCCACTTTGTTAGGTGTCGTCTCAACATTCACACCCTTTTTCATCATATCATCTTTTACGCAAACCATCCATCTTTTCTTTGGTCTACCTCTCCTCTTGTATCCATCCACTCCCATTTCTAGCATCCTCTTTGTTACATAAAGCTCTTCTCTTCGCATTATATCTTCTCAATCACTGGCGCTACTTTCAAACTTCCCTTAATATACTCATTTCTAATTTTATCCATTTTTGTAACTCCATTCATCTATCTCAACATTCGCATCTTTGCTGCATGCAATGCAATGATCCATACAATATGACAGATCTTATTACGGTTATATAAATTTTACATTTAAGTCTGAATGGCACTTATGAATCGCAAATTATTCCTGAGATCTGTCGCCATTTCATCCATCCTGCATTCACTCTGTTTTTGATATCTCGGCCTATCCACCGTCGTTCTGGATTAATGGATCTGAGGTACCAAAAATTGGAGCTAATTGGAAGAGACGCCTCCTAAGGTAATCGGGATGAAGGCGGAATTTCCACCAGTCACAAAATAGATGTTCAATTTTGGTTTTACTTAAGTATCTTCAACACAACATCTTCCAACCTCTCCTGCTATTTAGCCAATCTGCTCTGAATGTCGTGAGCATTTTCTCCAACCATCACCATATCAGCAAAGAGCATACACCAAGATACCTCCTCCCATATTCCTGATGTTACTACATTTACCACTAGGAGGAACAGATAAGGGCTAAAAGTCGATCCTTGATGTAAACCCACCGCAACACTGACTGACTTGTCTGTGACGTCTGTGCCAGCTAGGAACCGGACGTGTGTACTTTTGCCTTATCGTACATCACGCGAATAAGGTGTAGATAAGTAAGCACTCCTTTTGCTTTCATGGCACACCAAAAAATTTCAAATTACCTTGCGTTTTTTTAATAAAAATATTGCTATTGAAATATACACCCGGCGAGACAAGTTTCTATTTCTCGAGCTATGTTTGTTCGTCGAGTGCACTCGTTCAGAACATAAACTAAGTAAATATATATTATATAATAATAAAATAAATAAATTTACAATAAATGGAATAATGATTATTTTTTTACAATAAATTTTTAGAAAATAAATGACGAACAAATAAATTATAAATTAAATACATAAATTAATAGTGTTCTGTGATGTTTACAAAACCATTATGCATACTCTTAAATCTGTTTCAAATTGATAAATATTTTCCCACGTGCCTTATTAAATGCATAGAAAATATAACTTCCAATCAAGTAATACTTTAAATATTGTTAATATTATGGATGCTTTTCTATGGCTTATATTTCTTGAAGTTCGTTTATTCATGATTTTTATAGAAAATATTTTATGCAACTTTCTAAAGCGTATTTCTGTTAAATTAGGTTTATTTTCGTGTACATAGCGAGAATTATATCAATATAGAAATTATTTTTATTGCCATATTAAATGTACTGTTATGATGAACTTAGTACGGTTCATATAAAGTATATTTTTAAAGGCATTTGCGAAGTAATAAGTTTGTTTGTCAACCGCGCAGTGGTAGAATTGAACAATGGGTCTACCCTCATCGGAACACAATCGGGGCTAATATTTTTAGATAATATTGTTACAACATTACTCAGAATGTTCTCTTTGTTAGATATTTGGAGCAACAGTACTAAATAATAGTACGAAATAAGGGTCTTGTTTCGAAACTAGATATAAATAATTTATTGCATTTCGAAGTCTTGCGGTGTTATTGTAATTTGTGTTTATTTGTATTACGATGGGTTTGATGAAATTTTCTCACGATTTACTTTCATCATCATCAGCCTATTAAAGTCCACTGCTGGACATAGGTCTCTCCCAAATCTTCCCATAGAACCCTATCTTGGGCTCGTTGTATCCAGTCCTTGCCAGCCATTTTTCCCAAGTCGTCCCCCCACCCCGGCTTATAACCGATAACCGCGACCGCGTCTCAGCAAACGAAGTGTAGGACAGGACATCCACCGGCGAGGTGAGGTGACGACTTATTACTTCCTACCTATCAAATATATAAGTGGTTAATCACAGTTCCATCGAAATTTTTCACTTTCGAGCCCGGGGCTGAATGACGGAAGCTGTCATGATTCGACACTAGTGCGTGACGTTTGGGTTGATGACCATTCCTAACACCTACTTGCCTTCTTAGACTGATTAGCAGCTTGAGCCGGTGAACTTAATTTGGGGCTCAGAGTCTTGATAGGCCCTTTACACTACTATAAAATACTTACATTTATTATAGCTGTAGAACTTAAGGCTGAACACCCATTTCAAAGTAAACAATTACCGTCGCCTCTGAATATTTGCGACGCCAGGGGCACAGTAAACACACTGGCAGCACCACTGGGAATTGAAACCTTCATCACTTATGCTGGAACAACACACTAGGTTATTAAGACGGCATATTAAGAGACTACAAATGGCCGCCATCCAGGAGCCGCTTCTGGAGCCTATTCCCGGCCGCAGGAGCCACTATGCTTACTCCGCCGAAAGTATGCAAATGGATGACTGTGTAACCTAAATTCACGTAAACAGAATTATCATGATCAATCATGTCACAGCGGTGTATAATATCACAGCAATGTGAAAACTGACAATTCGTTTTGCTCAAATAGAACGATTTTTTTTTGTTGCTGTAGAATAGCAGACAGGCTGACGGCCCGCTTAGAATTTAGCAGTTACCGTCGCCTATGGGTGTTTGCAACGTCAGTGGTATCGCGAACACGCTGCTGTCCCATAAGAGTGCAGGAACTTGGGTCACTAATGCCGGAACACAACACAAGGTTATTATGGCGGCATACTTAAGACCAAAGGTGGTGGCCATCCAGATGGGCTTGAGGCCTTACCACGTAGCTAGGATGGGTTATTTTGTCGCCTTTTACGACAGACTGACTCCGGCCGCAGGGGTTAATATTCTCTCTCCGCCCCTGCACGGATAAAAAGAATGTAAGAAGGTACATAAGAAGGTTTAAAAAAATTATTCATTAAACAAAACTTTGCTTACAATGTGTCTCATTGTCAACGCTACCATAGCCGCATACCATCCCGGTGGCCTAAAATAACGAATACAAATCCAAAACATTTACAACGTGTCTCCAAAAACAAATCATCAATAAAACCATCAAAGTAAAAACAAGGGAAATCAAAGTTTGGGATGTAAAAAGGTAGTAAATTTTACTGCATAACAAATAATAGGCATTTACGATTCACACGAAACCGATGAAATTCACTTGGGTGATTTTAAAAAGCTTTTGTCGTGCGCATACGCATTGGGTTGCCAGCTATAAGAATTTTACGGAAAACGCCAACTTTCTATAATTTAATTTTGTATAGGCCTTTGCTATCAAAATTATATTCGTCAGATTAAATCTATGTTTATTATAATTTTTTACTAATATAAATGTGCTATAATAAACATTTGATTTCGTTCAATTGTTGTTATTGTTGTAAGTGATTGTATTTAATATATATGTAATTTAAATTCTTCGTTTTCAGTATCTAGTCATTGATTTCTAGTCATTTATGAATATAGAATAGAATAATACTCTTATGTATTTAATTAAATAAAAAATATTCATTCAACATCAATGCAAAATACAACAAAAGGCTACTGCTAAAACAATGTCTACAGGCAACATTAAAATGGATAAGAAATATAGTTTGAAATTAGTTAAAGTAATCTGTAAGGCTTTGGATACCTCATTAAGCATATATATATATATATATATATATATATATATATATATATATATATATATATATATATATATATATATATATATATATATATATATATATATATATATATATATCGGTGGCAGAGTTAAACAGCAATCGCTTCTATAAAAAAATATACTTGTGTATGTAAATAGACCTCGAGTACTAAAATGAAAGATGTAACCGAGATAAAACGCTTGAAAGAAGACAACTTTAGGTAAAACATATACATATATATGTTTAACTTAATGCAATTATGTATTATGTTCATTTAAAAATAATATAATTCATCAATATAGTCTTTCAATATAATTGAAACTGGCAACACTGAAGCAGCTTGACAGAGACTCTCAGCTCACATTACGAACAAAACCCACCATTAATGACTCGAGCGAATATCGACAATTTGCTACGTACGATTGAACATCGTCAATGGCTATACACCCTATGTTTCAGCACTTAACATATAACATGGTAAAAATAAATAACCACTCTAACCAATTACGATAGAGTTTAAAATAGATTGTAATATATCCGTGAAGTGAGATGTTAGCGCGGGAGATTGCCATAAAATAAAATCATTTATCATATAGATGTGTTTGTTATTGCAATAGTTAGGTTATTGTGGTAAAACGTCGGCGTTAGCATTATTAATAATGCGCACTGACATCTGCGTTACAGTTTCATTTGTGAGGGGGTTTGTGGCAGAAAAAATATTATGCTCGAGCGTGTAATAATGTCACGGCATTGATTTCAATTTTTCAATTTAGTTTCCTGTATCCTACTAATATATATTAAAACAATCTATCAATTAATCTGCATTATTATATATTCGCAATTAACCTTAATGTCCTATCTGTAAAGGGATTCTCTGTAAGATTTAGTGGTAATAAGTGTTCTTGGAGTTTTCTGAAAAATCACTTAAACCGACTTCATCTATAAAATCATAACAACGACATCACACAAATACCTGTAAAATGTTTAGCCTTGAAATTGGCTTTTCTTCGGCCTTCTTCAGCTCTTCTGGTTCTCACCCCTGACTAATTTGCAATAGAAATTATGTGTAAAAAGACACTGCATACTTACTTATTGTACCTTAAAGTTAATCATACTATTGGAAGTACATATACATTAATATGTTCACTTAAAATCCATGAAAACAGATAAAATTTCGTTGCAAAAGCACATAATCTCCCCATATTTGTACATCCACACTGAAATCCCAAATCAATAGATACAAATTAAATATTTAACCGAGTCCCCGATTAATCACGACATAATAAATAAGTTTAGCAAACATTCATCTAATCCGCACACAGTACAAAGTAACAAAACAAAATGGCTGCCATTTAAAATTTTCGACCCGACGTATAATGTTATTATTAAGCTGTGAGGGATTTTCGTTGACTTCCGCACAATCGACACATGAATAAAATCGCTGGTGTCCGCAGAGCGTGCCGAATCTATTCACTAATTTACAAAATTATTTTGACTAACGAACAAAACAGAAACTTGTTTGCTTGCATACATTTCCAAATGTCTTTTTGACTACTGATATAGACGCTAGCGCCACTTTTACCAGAATAAATAAATTTGCCGAAATCCCACGACCGCACATTGATTTTATTTTTCAAAAGGACTTCTCTGGCCATGATGGTTTTATTGTGGGTATATTTAGAACATTATTGGACCCTTTCTTTTGGTGACTGTAGTATATATGGCTGCCATAAAACAATAAATAGTAGATTGTTTACAGTTTTCGTGGTTTTAAAAATAATGTTCTGGCACCACACGAGACGTTTAGTCACGGCAGGACAATATGATGCTGTAAACCCATGATGGTATATTCGATAGTAATGACGAGTGGAATTTCTAATGTTGTTTATAGAACTTTTGTAAGAGTTTTCGAATTTTGTGCACAGTGGGGTGTTTGGTTAAAATGGTTAACCAAAGAAATGCTTATTGGTCATTATTGGCGTAACTTTGTGACTGTAATTGATTCTCTTTCTGTTATTAAAAAACAGAAAGACGTTATAAAAATACACAATCTCTTTCGATACAATCAATTTTTTTTTTTGTCGCATCCGATGTATATTTCAGAGCACGAGGTTCGCTTCTTAGTGACACAGGATGAAAATGATAATCTGATTTGACTACCTGTGAACTAGTCAAAGGATTATCCATATTCAATATCAATTTATCTTCTTTTAGACCTCCTAAGATAAGTTGTGGAATAGGTCAATTCTTATTTTCATCTGACACCACACGGCCATGATACAGTCAGAATAATTTCCATGCTATAGATAAGATTCTAGAACCAGCAAACACAGTAACTGAGTTTATGGGTTCAAGTGTGTCAACGGCTACATTTACCTAACATCAAAAGAGTTAGTTACGTATTCACGATACCAAGAACATTACCGACACACTCATTGACTTCATGCTATATATATTTGAATACATCGATTCTAGTTACAAAACATATTGTGCTGAATAAAGCTACGTAGCTACTTACTGATTTTAGTAAATAGAGGTGAATTAGAATCTACTTTACGAGTTGGATGATAAAACAGTTCGCATGCAACAAACCAGATTTAGTTAAATTATTAAATACGACAATGCATATGTGATGAAGGAAATGTTTATAAATACCTAATTTTCAACTTTTAGAGAACATTTCTATTAAATCCCTCTTTAAAACCTAGACCTGTTAAAAAATTTAAACACCTTGAAACACTAAAATGTATCATGTCCACTAAATTGGCACTGTAACATTAAAGCAACAGATTTTAGTAAAATGTAAACTCATCATTCGGCATTTCATCAAACAGCTAAACAACATCAGCTCCCACGAGACATGCCTTTGTTTTCAAAGTGTTAACATTATTAACTCTCTCAGGGGAGATACAGCTAATGTTTTCGTCATTACTTTGCACTTTAGTCACAACATGCTTCTGGAATTTAAAAAAAGTTTCTTTGAAAATGAAGAATATGAATTTGGACGTGGTAGATAATTTTTTGTCATTACACTTATGTTTACTTGACTGCTGATTAGTTATATGATTCGATGATGTTGAAAAAAAATTCTAGTAATAACAATAATCATCTGCTATTTTCTTTTTAAATTGTTATATATTATATCTCATATATCTAGTAGTTATCTTCTTTACAATAATAGTCATTGCACTTACTTTTTTCTGCTAGGTACCGTTCGTCTTCCTGCCATTGTCCTAAACTATGTGGGTTCTGCACATGTCCTCTCTTCAACTCCGCTTGCCGTCATTTCACTATTCGCATTTTTCTCTGGTCTATTTCTTCTGAATTCATTCACTTTAATTCTATCATGCACATCTTAAGATGGTATTCATTCCTATTCCTTATATATGCATACCATGTCTCATAAGTAATGGATGCGTAGTAATAAATAAACTATAATTATTACTACGCATTCATCATGAGAATAAAGTTATCTAAGTATTATTAAATCCAAGTTATCGAACAAAAAAAATTACTAAATAAATATAAATAAAGAACTCTTATTACGTGGAAAAATTGAAACCAAAGATATTATAATTCTAACCAGGTTTTAGCTCTGTATAAAATTATAATCATAGAGTTAAATAAAATAGTGGACATTAAAGTTCAAAGAAGGAAGCAGTTAACGAAATCTTTTCCTACCGAAATCGTTATTTATTCAGATACAAATCATTTAACACAAGCCTAATTCTTTATTTACATAATCTTTTGACGGCGAAGGTTTTATTTAACGTAAATCAAAGTCCGATAAAGGCCTTTAAAGTCGGCTTGCACAAAACCAACGGATCGGTTACCGACACTTTAATTCCTTTGACATCAACACGCATCTAAACGTCAAAAGCCTGGTCAGTTCCAAAAGGACACAAACCACTAAGATACGTGTGTGATAAAATAATATTTTAGTCGTAAAATTAAGAAAGGTTTTTAATTTAAAAGGTTCAGAAGTCGGTGCCTTTTAGCCGAGTCCGAAATAGAGTTGTCGATGCCACACTGTGCAACAAAGCCGCCGACGCAAAAAACCAACAAAAGCATCAAGCTTTACACAATACGGCATTTGGGGTATAAATTATTTCATCCGTTTAGTCCTTTCATGATAATATTGGCAAATGTTTCTATTCGGGACAGACCACGCCTATTTTGAATCCAACTAGAAAAAAATTAAAGCAATCAAATTTGTACCTTAAACGGTAAGCATTATAGGAGATAATGTGTCAATGTTTGGCTTCACAGAGGGTCGCGGCACATCACAAAGTCGACAAGAAAGTCAACGAAACTTTACCGACACGCCAATATATATTTTGACTGTGATGTTTTTATTATTTTTGTCCACTGCACATCGGCAATTTTTTTCATAAAGCTCTCTATTCGCAGAAATGCCGACAACGTTGAAAGTACATAATTATCTAATGGGTGTGGAGTTTAACTCCTGTTTGGGTAGCTATTAATCAATGATGAATTATCGTTTCTAGTGAAGACAATGACTTTAACAATATGTTGCCGATGAAATAACTGTTGAAGCACATTCACCGAGCAGCTCCTAACAATAATGTTGGTTTGGAACATTTTTAATGGCGTTGGTGATAACTATGCTCTATTGTTTCGTTACAAACAGAAATAAATTCATAATTTTGTCATCAACATTTTGGAACAAATAATCACCAAATCCCCAAAACAAAACTGGGATGTATGTCTGCCAATACATCCTATTATTTTTGTAATTTAGATACAGTCATGTAATAGATGTTATGAAATATAATAAACAACTACTAATAACTGGAACTACAGGATAAATAACCTTTTTTTTATTGCTGTAGGGCAGCAGACAGGCTGACGGCCCGCTTAGGATTTGGCAGTTACCGTCGCCTATAGGTGTTTGCAACGCCAGTGGTATCGCGAACACGCTGCTGTCCCATAAGGGTACAGGAACTTGGGTCACTAATGCCGGAACACAACACAAGGTTATTATGGCGGTATACTTAAGACCAAAGGTGGTCGCCATCCAGACGGGCTTGAGGCCCTACCACGTAGCTAGGGTGGATTGTTTTGTCGCCTTTTACGACAGGCCAACCCCGGCCACAGAGGTTAGTATTCTTTCTCCGCCCCTGCACGGATAAAACTAAAGAACTAACTAAAGAAGTAATAAGAAAATGCCTGGAAGTGTTTTAAGTAACATGACTATTGTCCACTAAAATTAATCTATAAATTAGCTTACAAAACTTACAAGTGCATAAGATAAACACGAAGCTCAAATTTATGTAAAACAAAATTAAATTTAATGATATACATCCATTAATAAATAAATAGCGTACTGTAAATTCTGTGGAATACGGCAAGGGCACGCTTCAGAATTAAAACAAAGTGATACAGGGCCTTCGTCAATACACGCACATGTTAAGACTCGAAATGCCCACTGGGTTTCCACGAAAAAAGAGAAAGAGGACAAAAGGAGCTCCGGAAATCTGTACAGTAGTTGATGCATTGCCCGAGAGTTTAATTACAATGAAGACATTGCATAATGCGCACAGTATGCGTTATTAGTAGAGACACAGGGGGCCAGGCGTAAATCAAGCGGACAACACTCCAGATAATAATTGGGATACGAAAGCTGCCTTGGATGCAATTTACCATTCGTATTTACGTTTTTATCGGGGTCCTATTTTGCTAAAGGAAATCTTAATTTAGTCGTTAAATTCTATTACAGAAATAAAATAAGACTTCATGAGCATTGTGGATAATACAATAAAACTGTAAAATCACAATACATAATCTATCAAACAAATTGCCTATTTTTATCGCTACTTGTATATTATTTTAATACAACACATCATGTTTATAAAAAGGAATTATGCATCATTGTTAATATGAAGCAAGAACACGGCCTATCTGAAGCTTGTTATTGTCAGTTTTGGTGACTTTAGTAAACATGGTAAACATATGGTATTTTTGAATTATTATCATACTATCCAGGTTCGTATTCTGACTACTGGACTTGTTATAATTCCACTCAACATGCCTTCGACATTGGCTGGTTTAATTCATACGTTGTTAGCAGAAAATTATCTTTGAATAAAATATCTACTGTCATCACCTCCTTAACAGTATAGTTAACTAATATTTTATATAGTTCACTAGCTCTTTAAATACTTAAAATTACATTTATGCAAACTTCTACATCACAAAAATTTACAATTATAATCTAAGTAACAAAATCACTATACCATCATGTTGGAATAATCGTTCTAAACTGCTTGAACAGAATAGCCGATCTAAATGCTAATCCTGATCTGAAATATGACATTTGAGATTTTATATTGTCACTATTTGGCACTGACGTTTTTGTGACAACGTGAAATCGATGTAGCTTGTTTTATACCGTTGCCATAACTAGATAGAGAAATCACTGTCGAGTACAGTAGTTACAATAAAATTTAACCGAGCTAATTTAAAATACACCTTTACATTATGAATCCATTTATCAAAAACCTCTTTATAACGAATTTTATTTACTTTATTAAACAAATTTGTTTTTTATTGTCTAAATTGTATAAACTCTTTTCAAATAAAAAGTACCGTTTTCATTAAAGCGCGTTCTCATTTATTATTGGAAATTATTCGCTTTCACAAGATAAGCCAATAAGGATCTACGTAATGTTGAGGTTAATAAACAAGTTTACATACCTTGTCAAATCGAATCGTAGTCTAACCTAACCTCTTTATTACAAACATCATTGTAAGGAATTACTTATATATTTTCTGTTTACTTATTACGAATATTTTATTTCTAATCTAAGTCTAAATTCTATTCAGTTTTGTTTATCGAGGTTGCACCGTATTTTTTATAATATAAGCATTTGGACCTCACACTACACAATTCAACACGTTTAAATTTAAAATTTTATTAGTTTTACTCCTATTTGTTCAAACTCAACTATTGAACCATTTTAGAGCATTGTTCATAGAAATTTATGTTAACTGCATATCAAATTGAATTACCCTCTATGTCAGAGCCGTCTACCGACAAAACAAAAAATATCTTAAACTTGAACGTCCATTATCGGGGATTCCATATGCGTGGCATTGTAACAAGAGACTTTGTAATTAGTCACGCTACCGGCGACCTGGGGTCTGATCACCCAATATAATCAATTTCAAGGGCATAACGCTTCTGTTTTGTTTGTCTAAATTTTTCATTTAAGTTATTCATTTTGCACGCAGTTGCTTTTACATTCCTTTTAATGTAGAGTACCGTAGTCGGATTGATGAAACCGTATTCAACAACTTCGATCTCATTATGATTTATTCTATATCAGAAAAATATTACATAAGACCTAGATACGAAAATATTAGCAACCTTTGACTAGGAATAGTTCGGCACTGAACCAGCGCTGGGTCAGAGAATTTCAACACAGCACCATGTTGAGTGGCCGACCTAATTTGGTGGATATAAAAAAATTTTTATTGTGTGAATTTTTTTTTGTAATTTAATTCCATCAAATAAATATTCTTTCTTTCTTTGAAATTAAATTTCACATCCTCTGCGTTCTCCCACTCTAGTCTTTTGCACGTTTTAATGAATAATATTAGAAGATAAAAATAATCTTAATCTGTTATAATACTTTAAACGATGTTGAAATATCCTGTCTTGAATCCAGATTATAATTTGAATAGTAATATTAATAAATATTATAAAATACTCACCAAAAAACGAGTAGGCGTCTGTAAAATAATATTATATTTTAATAGCATATTATATATTATATTTTACGCGGCTTAAGATTAAGATGTAATAAAAAAAGGATATAAATATATAAGGCACATTTAATATCGCAAAATATAAAAACATTTTCGCAGCAAAAGGATCGAATTTGAATAACCAAAACGCTTTTACAAATCCCACTGCTCTGTTGGTGGTGTAATTTCTCCTACTTATAATAATAACAGCTCAAAAAGTCCCACTTCTGAGCTTGGGACAGTATACCCGCCACGCTCGTCCAAGGCGGATTACACTACAGCAATTAAAATGGCTAGAATATCCGCCTGAGTGGTGCATGAGCATGCCATTATGGGATTCCAACCCGGGTCCTCTAATTTGATCCCCGAGTTAAATACCCCTCAACTACCTTCAAAAAAACATTTGCCTGCACACACATCTGTTCAAAATCCGATTATGATCTCACTACAGATACATTCCCTCCTCCTTGAATCGTGTACCTCATTACTGAGGGTCGTGATTCCCTTTATAAGAAACCAGTTTCTCTTTTATAATGTTCCTCCAGCTGTGCCTGTCCTTGGCGTGGTGGAGTGCATCATGCAGCTTGGTGTTTAGCGTTGAGCGGATTTGGTCAGACCATCTCACCGGGCTGCGACCCCTCGGCCTCCTGCCATCCACTTTGCCGGTAACAATCAGTTGCACAAGGTTATGTCCTTCCTTCCGAGCAATGTGGCCAAATAACTCCAGGACCCTTCGCAGGCAGGTAGTGGAAAGCCTGGTTTTGATGTTACAGATACATTATTACCATAGATATTTTATTTTCAAAACCTATATATAAATTTCACTTATTGAAGAAGTATATTATATGCCTTTTTAAAACGCAAATTTATATTTCCGTACGGAACCATCTGCCATCTTTCCTCTATGTAGCACTAGGTGCACACAAATTTTTCATTGTTCCAAATCAGTCGCTCAGTGTGAGCATTAGTGCCCACTGTGCAATATCACAATGGCTGGAACCAAAAATGGACAAAGACTGAACTTAATAAATCTACTGTATAAGAAGATTAATGATTTAAAAAAAAATATTCATCTACAGGAGATGAACGAAATTATCAAAAGCTGTGTATTTATTTTGAATTCTTATATAAATTATCTATGACTGTTTTCGCGCTACAAACAAATATCATCACTTTTGGAATGTGTGGTGTCCAACGAAGATCTAGCTATTGCACCTGTTGTATCATAAACAAAACATAACAAAACAAAGGTGAGATCGAGATTCTTTCAGATTTGCAAACGATCCGGCTTTCCGATTCAGAACACTTTGAGATAATGATTTTGATATAAAGAAGCTTTGAATAATATTAATTAGTACCTAAATCTATTATTTAATGAGTCCAAAAGTGTTTTTTTAAGTGAAAACTTCTTTAGCGGCGTTGTGCACTTTTTTGTGATGGGTAAAAAATGTTAAACTCGCGTCAGGACACGTGACCTGATTTAAAAATTCGTAAGATGGAGGGAGTTTTGCTCCAGTAATACATACCTTATTAATAATGACTTAAGGTTTATTTTATAATGTAATTTTTAAATGATTACATTGCATTACTTATACATATCTATTCGAATTGCAACTTTATCACAATGAAATACAGTTGAGTTTTTGAAGTGAAAACTTCTTTAAGCGCGTTGAGCACTTTTTGGGTGAACATTTTTTGGTTTGTAAAGAAGTGTTAATGGCCAATTTAAACTTTAATCCTTGATCATAAACACTTCTTTATAAACCGAAAATAATAATCTAATAACTCTACGATACAATTCACAAATTACTTAGTTTTCACTTCTATCGGCAGTCCCCAAAGACTGCCCCGCATGTTTTTTTTATTTTTATTACTGTAGGACAGCAGACAGGCTGACAGCTCGCTTAGAATTTAGCAGTTACCATCGCCTATGGGTGTTTGCAACACCAGTAGCATCGCGAACACGCTGCTGTCGCATAAGGATATGAAGTAAGGTTTTGAAAATAGTTTATCAAATAAAAATCCCAGAACTCTATCGCTGCGCCACCTGCCGGGTCTAATTGCGAATCTAAACCATTCTCTAATCCACTTGAACACACACCCAAAATTTCAACAAAATCAGTCCAGCCCTTAAAATAAGGTCCAGCCGTTTAAGAGGAGTTCAGTGACATACACACGCACATAAAAATTTTAGGTATATAATATATAAAGATATACCTACGTGAAGCGAAAACTTTGTACCCCATTTTACGAAAATTGCGTTGATGGAGGAGTATGAAATTTAGCACAGTTAATCTTTATATGGAGAAGTGCACAAAGCTATTTTTTGCCTAAAATTCATTACAAATACATTAAATTAATTAAAATAAACATTACATACACTAAGTGTAAACTACGTGTATTAAGTCTGTCGAACGAAAAAGAAGTATAATGGCCTGGTAAAGACCGTTAAGGTTAATTTTACAAGCTTTTATTCTGAAGCTAGACTAGTATTTGCATCATAACTTCTGTCCTTGACATCCGTAGTTCTAATTTTATCTAAATTACTCGAACAGACTTCAAGATATGCTAATTGCGTAACATCCTAATCAATAAAGTCATCCGAATGTCTCGAATGAACAATGAAAACTACAGCTGACCCCATTTGACGCATTCTCGGCTATTTTAAGAAACAATTATCTATTCTTAAAGCTGTTTGATGTGGCGATGACATTTTCCTTGGTCTAATACAAATGTTTTTGTTGTTTAGTGATCAATAATTCGTAAGATATGTATGAGATTAGGAAATTATTGAAGTTTTTTTTTTTTCAAATATATATTAAAACTCAAGAACTATGCATATAGGTAAATATTATAATAAATGTTGCATAATGCTATTAACATCTCACGTCCCACTGTATCAAAATGTAGAATTTCATATTCGTACCTGTCACAGAATTCGATCTATATTAGGAAACAAAAACATTCTTAAGACCTAGCATTTAAGTTTAATTTATGTGTATAATTTTCGTAAAAAATAACTATTAATTGATATAAATAAATTAGTACCAAATACATTGCCATAGATCCTAAGCCAGACACTAGATTAGAAAATGTACTTAGCAACTTTTTGAAAGTGCAAGAAAGCAAAGTTAAAAGAAAATTAAGTAAAGGCGAAGCAATTAAATTGCTATTTATTTGTTACCAAATTATATCATTTAATGAGATTTATAATGAGATATAATATTCATTACTTATACTTATTTGTGTTAAAAATCCACTGTGAACTGTGACGGCCGACAGCAACCGCTAACGACCAGGAGAACATCCGCACTGTCATTATGTTTTCCCATGTTCTCACCTACAAATGCATACAATTACACGCGGCGCTGCCTGCATCCCAATCAAGCCACCGCTCGTATATCACTGCCTTAATGAGCATCGCCGCGTGTGCCCATAGCCTTATTTATGATGCGCGATTTGTGTATCTGCGACACGATATCGCAATTTAGGGCTGATTCACACTTATAAATGCTATTCATCTCCGTGCAGGGGCGTGCATCTGCGGCCGAAGTCACTCTAGCTACATGGTAGCTAGAGTGGTAGATGGCAACCACCCTTGGCCTTAAGTATGCCGCCCTAATAACCTTGTGTTGTGTTCCAGCATTAGTGACCCAGGTTCAGTACTCCTATGAGACAGCAGCGTGTTCTCGGTGCCCCGAACATCGCAAACATTCATAGGCGACGGTAATGGGTGCACCTTACCGTGGAAGTACCGAAGACGATGTAAAGTGGAATAGACAAACACATATAAGTGAGGGTCCTTGAATAATATGTATAAGTCATATTTATAAATATGCATAAAAAGTATTTTATAACTACTGCTCCAATTTAGGTTTCTACATTAACAAATAACCTTAAATTTGCTTATTGCATTAACAAACCTAACTCCAATGTACGTAAAGTAAAATTATTTTATTTACATTTGCTAAAAAGAACATTAAAACATAAATTACATATAAAATAAGTTTAAAACTACCTTAATATTACAAAGATATCATTATACATTTATTAAAACAAGAGTTGAACCAATTTCTACCCTAAACCCTTCTAATATAAAGCACCATTCTTTATACAAAACGCAAACATTTCGTGTGCGACATTTTGAACCGATGGTCATTGAATTAATTACTTGGGACCGTTTTAAAATTAATGTAATATATATGCATTTACGTTTTGTTGTTAGAAAATAAGGAAATCCAAGAAGCAACACCTCGATATATCTGATTGTATAAAATTCCCCTTTTAATACACCAGAATTAAATAAAATGTTTAACCATACTATAATTATAAAGAAAAACGTTTTTATCGTGGATATACTCAAAGAATACTGAACTAAATTTACATTTTTTTTAATAGAAAGTTCTTCTTGATTACGAGTAGACACTTGCCAATTTAATAGTACCTGCTACCATATTGGGTATGACTATTTTTTTATTGCCCAACTGTAGTGGCCGAAGTTAAAATACAAATAAAATATTTAAGAAATCGAACTGCATGATTGTTAAACAAAAAAAAATCTGTAAACCAAAAATCAACAGTCAAAACTATTTAAAAGGGTAAGTTCGCTTATTCTATTAACGCATAAAGAACGTTCTGTGTGGTAATTTGTACTTGTTAACTGATAGTGATGTGCCCGTAAATTCTGTTTTATTTTATTTCTCGTATTTGCGGGTACTTTGGGATTAGGAATTTTAATTATAATATAATCACTGCCTATTTTTTAAATCTTATAAAAATATTTCTGAAGAGAGGAATATTATTTTACTTATTGTGTAAATTCTAACAAATATTAGTGAAATAAACTATTTAGAATTTTACTACTAGTGAAAATATTTTTGCTTACATGAAAAACAATAAAACAACAAAAAAGGAGTTACAATTCTGTACTGAGAATATTATAACAACCTTTCCGATATACGAAGTAGATACAAATTCACCTGTATTACTGACGACACGGGAGTCTTAGTTGCTTTTTAAGAGGTTTTGTAAGCTACATTCTATAGATTCAATCCCCACGGAAGATAAAATAATAGTACAATCTGCAAATAGTATTCACTTAGTAAATGATCCTCTGTTCTGTTTGAAAAAAATCATCCTTTCCTTCCTGCGTCATACACCACTGTGAGTCACTGTGGGGCGTGACGCAGGAGAGTCCTCCTAGCGTGTAAGTACGGGATTTAAGGTGCATTCTTGGGCTTAACTAAAAAAGACCTCCCGTCTTGTTAGATGTTAACTCATTGCGACAGCTCTTGTCTTTTTAAGTAACACTAACTTATATTTCTTGATAACGAGTATTTATGCTTACTAGTAGTGGTACTATTAGTGGTATTATGAACAATCGTTTTATTGAAAAAATGTT
Organism: Malacosoma neustria; assembly: GCA_963693495.1. NCBI lineage: Eukaryota > Metazoa > Arthropoda > Insecta > Lepidoptera > Lasiocampidae > Malacosoma > Malacosoma neustria. Next base: position 19,360,270 of record OY856384.1, on the reverse strand, counting down.
TTAAATTACACGTTTAAGTATTAGTGACTCTTTGGGAAAAGTTTTTTAGGGTTATGATTAATATAAACAGCAGTCAGAAGATTAACGCATCTTGTTTGATGTGAATCAAACATAATAATTTGAGACAATGGCTTACCATTGCCTTAAAACTAAAACAAAAAATATTATTTCCACCTTTAAAATCAAGTATTACGTCTTATAAGTTTTTGTTTGATGCGTTATCTAGGTAGATCGTTAGGTTATGGCTTGTTTGAAATTAAATTTAACTATCTAAACTTTTAATTTCTATAAAATAATATAATCGTTTTCTACATCATTAAAAATAACATAATATACTTAAGTGTCGATAAATGTTTAGGTCATCACTAAACAATACAAAACAGTCTCGACAACGCTCAGCACATATTTGGGCAGAAACAAAAACAACTGACTAACCGTATTAACGTGTTATTGAAATTCAAATCGGTAGCACGGCTAATTATTCACCAATTCCCGCCATTTTACGGACAATAGCTAAACAAATGGCCGTTGGAGCAACAGTTAATCTTGAGAACAGTGGCGCCGTACGACGCACGTGCATACGTCAAAATTAACCGCCATATTTGTTGGGCATAGACAAAAGCCGTCTGACGCCTTGCTCTTTTGACATTTTCAAATCGATTTCCTAACTTGTTAATGGTTGTCTCGCGTTCGGCCTATTATAATAATTCTTATCAAGCATAGGACTAGTTGACCAGAAACATAACGAAGATTTTCTTGACTCGGCTGGTTCAGTGACAAGTTTAAGATCTAAATATGGTTTGCACTGATCAGGGTGTACGGTTCCCTTATTGTTATATATATAGTATGTTTGTTAAAAAAAAACGAGCAATTAATTATCCTAATACACGTGATAGGATATTTATTTTTATTCGACACGGTAGCACCCCATAGATTAGATTTAATTAATAGAGCTATTGTCATACAAATATGTAATATATAAGTATAACCCAATTGAACAGACTTATATTAGAAGATACAAGGTATTCTTGATCCCACTTTTAGCTGCTATCCAAATATTTACTTCAAATTTTATGTAGGTTTTCAATATAAGATTATGAATACTTAAATACTTCAAATGTACAAAAAAAAGACCCAATTACCATTGCAAAATAAACAAATTAACAAAATAAAAGTTCTAATATGCTAATATTGGTTCACAATAACATATTTTAAATACAAGAGAAAAATAAAGTAATTTGTTTGTGTATTCAAAAATAATTTAAAAATTGAACAAGATCGTTAAAATAACTGAATGTTAATGCAGAACCCAGCATTGTCTATGGTGAGTTGACAAGTGGACGCCATCTTTAAAAGTCATAGACTAAAGTGATTTATTTGTCCTTTTTTCTTTGTTATAGCTAAACAAAAGAGTGTGAGTAATTATTTATGAAATTCAAAGTGACTTTGCTCTGTTATTTTATAAATGTTAAAAATACCTATATATATATATATATATATATATATATATATATATATATATATATATATATATATATATATATATATATATATATATATATATATATATATATATTGAAATCATACAACTTGATTGAAATCAAGCGTTGTGAATTATTTCGACAAATATTATCACATTATTATGGCATTCATGCAACGACAGATAAATTTTTAGTATCAATTCTGTTATAATAATACTACGGCGATCAATTTCGTGAATCCATCGAATCAAATTTTCAATAGATTTCTAAAAAAAGAAGCTGTCACAGTTTTTTTATTGCTGTGGGACAACAGACAAAGTGAGAGCCCACTGTAAAACAGTTAGAAATTACCGTCGCCTATAGATATTTGTCTCTTCTAAGAGAACGCAACACAATGTTATGGCGGCTTACATATAGACCAGGGGTGGTTGCTATCCAGACGGTCCAGACGAAGCCCTACCACTTAGGTAGGATTGTTTTGTCGCCTTTTACGACAGGCTGACCCAGGCCGCAGGGGGTATTTTTACTCCACGTCTGCGCTGCATACACAACAATTTATACTGTCATATCATATAGAAAATTATTAAAAAACGTTTTATCTTATCAAACAGATTAGTAAAGTAATAGTTTTTTTTTTTGTTTATTATGTACGAATCTTAGAAAGAAGTGATGCCTCACTGATAAGCATCTATATATTTATGATCGATGCTTCAGAACATTGTGATTTAAGTAAACGATTCCGATAAAAACGCGACATTGCTTTATTGCACTTTGAACTCTACCATTACGAGTTAAAGATTGTTAGAATTATGTCGGTGTTTGGTTTTAAATAATGGAATTCAGAAAGAAGTAGACAAGCATGTAAATATTAATATGACGTGATGCTTTTTCGTTGTTGTTTTCTTTTTTATATTTAAGTGTATATTGACTAAGATTATTTAAGTAGCTCTAATTTTAATTGTATCTAAAATCACAAGACTACAGTAATAAAACAACATTTTATTGTCCTAGTTGTAGCTAATAAAGATATTAAACATTTAATTAATGATTGGTTAATTGGTTAATTTGTATAAATATTTAATAAATAATTTAATAATTCTATACATAATTTAACAAAAACATTATAGACCTTTTCAATTCGGAAAAATTGCAGTCCGGAAGTGGAATATATCATCAGTATTTAAACATTAAGTAATATTTATAGTAAAGTAAATAAATAAATGTTAATTAAAAAGTTGGTTATTGTTGTAGGTCGACCGTGACAGGACTCGAACCTGCAATCTTCGGATCCGAAGTCCGACGCCTTATCCATTAGGCCACACGGTCTTGTAGGGAAGGCTCGATTTATACAGCATTTTTTATCTGCTATCGATTTTGAAAATGGGTCAAATGATATTATGAAATAAAAACATCATCTTGAAATTAATTCCAGTTGCGTCCTCAAATTATTGGAGTACCCAATTCCCAAAAATATTTGGTATGATTAATTTGATTTTATGGGTTTTGTGTTTGATGCCTTCCCAACCCTGAAATCATGTTCAGAGCCACAAGTAAACGAGTTCATTTTACTAAACTAAAACAAGTTAATGATGTGAAGAATTTAATTCGGTAAATATATTTCCAAAAAAATGCCTACTTGACACTTCACACACAATAGTTATTAATAACAAACCAAGCATTTAATCACGGTTACATCTAATCCTAGGCTTTTCTATTGAAACCTCGATTCTTCTGTAGAGCAGTATTAAAGCGGCGATACCACGTCATCGTTTCCAATTGGTTCGCCTAGTATCTCTTGAGCCGACGTAGGCTAAGAAATGGGTTTGGATTTTCAAGGGAGAACTGTAATCTAATCTTCCCAAAGGAAAGCTTCTAAAATAAACGAGCAGTGCAGTGGCTAAATTTCCCATAGAGCGTATAAACAAACAGATTATAAGACAGTATCAGAAGTCAATGAAATGTAGAACAGCCTTCTATATACAAATAATAATATACATCTATTTAATAAATTTATGATAAATCGCCATCAAAACAAAGTTGCCCCGACTTACCTGAACAAAAGCTTATTTTGTGTAGCCTCCAGAATACATAATCACTTGCCCAAATTGCTACAAGATACTAATTCTGTACATTTTTTAAAAACAAATTGAAATAAATGTTAATTGAGAAGTCGTATTATAACTTAGATGTATAATCTGGAAGGACAAGTTTCTTAATTAAGGGCAAATTATTATGGAATTGGCATAAAATATTGAAACATATTATTTTATTAATTTGATAAATTATAAATATATTAATGAAATATAATATGATATAATATAATTAAATGTGATATTTTTTTCTTATTAGTTAAAATTAATTTAATTCTATATTTTTTGTGTTTCAAATTAGATATAATAAAATTATAATTGCAAATTATAATTTTACTATTATTTTCTAATAATTTGAAGCATAAAAATACCTTTATAAATATTGTACGCCTTAAATAGGCAAAATTTTGATACAAAATTGTCTTACAAACATTATAATGTACAAAGTTCCAACAATAAATAAATTTAAAAAAATATGCTATACTATGATTATATTGCTTTAAAAAAATTAATAGGTATAATGGCCAATGGAGTTCCCTTACAGTATTATTTTATCTACCGCTTTAGAAAACTTTTGCGTTTTACTAACAAAAACCATGAAAAAAAAAACGAAAATATTTCGTTACGAATACCCAAAATACTTTCATTGATAAACATGTAGATTACGGTACGGAATCGAACGTGGCACCGATCCATCATGCGCCCGCCACCGAAATATTTATGTATGGGGTAATAACAGAGGGCGCTTCCGTTCTGCTATCAAACTAACAATCGTTATTGTAACAGCAAAACTGCCTATTAACTAGTTATACCCAAGACTTCGCTTGTAGGTAATATAAATTAGGCAAGGACAAATAATAATAGTTTCTCCCGGTTGCATCCGCAGTTAGCGTCGGCATTCATACGTGACACTTGTTTCTTGTGCCGAATTTGGTTTTTTAGATTGACAGCTATAACAGACGCTACCCAAAAAAGAAAACTGCCCGACAGTCACAGAACCTTGAAGCTCTTGGAGAGACCCTATAACTATATTAATATTATAAATGTTCATATTGCTAACTATGTCTGTCTGTTGTTTTCAAGCCGAAACTACTGAACCAATTTTGATGAATTTCGGTATAGAGATATATTCGGTATAGATTGGACCATGAAGATGAACATAAATCACATTTTGTCGCGAAAATGAAACTTTAAGGGCACAACAACGTTTGCCGGTTCAGCTAGTATCCCAATTCCCAAAAGCCTTTTTTTTAATAACACGAGAAGTCCAATGATTACATAAGTGTCCTTACGGTAGTGATTGTGAGTACTAACTTTACGGACGATAAAATATTTGAACGATCTACAAATAGTTTGTGCGGATCTGATTAAACATAATGTATTAGAAAGTTGTGTGTTTGTAAAAAAACCCCTGTGATGTAAATTTACATCGAGTGCAAGGAACTATATTTTAAAAAATATTTAAAAGAAAACTTCAAGATATTACATCCCAGTAATAAATTATTTTAACAATAAAATCCTGAAAATTAAAATTGTAAAATAAACTATACAAGGCAGGAAGCTGTTGTTTACTTATAACAGGTATGGTTACCGGAAGAGATAACCACCGCACAAAGTTAGTTTAAAATGTTTAATTATCTGAAGAGCAAAGAATCTTTTGATCAATATTGCCTTTTAATGTAACATTTAATATTTATTCAATGTTTATTTATAAACAACTGCAGGCACAGAAATTTAAAATATATTTTGCAAAAAATAGAAAACGATATAAGTATTTTTTTTTCATCGTACGTATCATAAACAATAATAATCTGTATCTGTTTTGTACAATAAAGAATATTCTATTCTATTAATATACTTTAAAATACTGTAATAATTCACAGAGCTCCACCTCACCTTAAATTAAACTGCATATCGCCTGTGTTAAGAATACTAGACAACGGCTATGCTTGTATACCTACTTCTTTTATGTAAATAAAATATTTTATAAAACTCAGATTCGGGACGGGCATCGAATTCAAAAGTATTGAAAGTCGTTGCGACACAAAATCAGTTAATTTAATATTAAATTACTTTAATTTATTCTTTCATAAACATTTTAATTCGATAACAAGTAGTATATAATAATTATGTTGGAGTCCCGGTAAGAAATAATTTATCCAACCCCAGTCGTAAAAGACGAATTTTAAACTCTATATAACTTTCACAGTACATGTCGATGCTATTAAGAACTTCATAGTGCGAGTCCAATCTAAGTGTCACAGGTTGGAATCCCACCATGGCTGCCACTGCGGTCGTTTTATTATAATGTCAATAATGTGTATAACAACCATGCAGCGACGGTAAAGGAAAACATCATGAGGAAACCTAATGCCAAGTTTACTGGTATATGTCACTCGCCTATCTTAGACAAACATGGTAGGTATTCTCTACCTATATCTCTAGAAGTTGATAACAGTTGAACCTTGTGGGCTCTTATAAAAAGAACGAGTTTATGGAAGACGTACCTAATAAAATAATAAATAGGTGGAACAGCAAAAGACATATTTATACTTTAACGCTGCCAAAACATAATAATTTCTTTTTTTTATTGCTATAGGACAGTAGACAGGCTGCGGCCCGCTTAGAATTTAGCAGTTAGTGTTTGCAACTAACTTGAGTCACCGGAACACTACACAAAGTTATTATGGTAGTATCTTAAGACCACAGGTGTTCGACATCCAGACGGGCTTGGGGCCCTACCACGTAGCTAGGGTGGGTTGTTTTGTCGCCTTTTACAACAGGCCGCAGAGGTCAGTATTCTTTCTCCGAACCTGCATGGATAGAATTTCTCTACTTAAACCACAATTTGAGATATTCAAAATTCACAAATTTTTGGAAACGTTAGTTTTTTGGCAATACACAATCCTGAAATACGTCAAAACGCCCAAATATAAACCACAGCGTATAAAATAAATAAATCGCGGCAAAGACCAGCATGAATCATATTTGAATGTTAATAAAAATTAAAATATCTATATAAACATAATGTTTTAGCGTGTTATTCTGTGTGTGTGGGTCGTAAAGCTGTCAATATGTGTTTCGGAGGATGATGGATGCTTCCACGGATCAAAGCAGGCTGGCGGATGCACGCGCGCACTCTGTACGCGCCGATTCTTTTGATTAAATCACTGTATTCCTATAGATGTTTTGAAACTGCATAAACAGTATCCAAAGATGGAATTATTGTATTTGTGGATTTCACAATTGAAATTCGTGATACATCACATCATTGTATTTGCTTGTAATTTTATTTCTTTCAAAGTATAGTAAATATACATAGCGTTATTAAGTAATGAAAAATATTTAAAAAAATCGTAATAAAGAACTAGAGTTACATTTTGAAAAGAACATAAGACAATATGTTAAGCAGTTATCATCATGCTTAGAATGTAACACCTAGCTAGACATATCACTTAACTAGGGAGTCGCAAAAGGAGATTAATAGATGACTTCTTTTGCTAATTGACAGACGGTAAAGAAATGTCACCATTTTGTTATCCTTTTGGAGTAGGAGAAACCGAAAAGCCAACTATTTTCGTGTATCTCTTTGGCAAAGAAAAGAAAGTGTTTTTGAACATCATAATTCGGATAGCAGCATATTTCGCACTACAGAATGCAAGCTTCGAATGCAGCCAGGATAACGCAGGAAGTATAAAGCTTGTCAGTTTTTATTTTTACGGGTTTTTTTTAAATTAATGCAAAATACAGTTGATAAGGCTTCCCGTTGAAGCACTTCAAATGAATTACCATAATGAACTATGCTAAACCTTATTTACATAATATTATTATTATTGAGTTAATGTTATCTTTATTAAGTTTATGAATTTAGACGTTGATTACTTCAAAATGACACGACATTTTCAGTCCCGACGTGCCCTGCTATTTACAGAGGATGGCAGCTTCTAGCCAGCTACGGAGGATGACAGCTTCTAGCCCGTACTGTGGATGGCGGCTTCTAACCCGTACGGTGGATCCTCCGATTACTTTTAAGGTTTTCGAACCGCGAACGACGTGCTCCCACTTTGAGAGGACAACGCCCACTTATCGAAATTTCTAGATTTTGGTTTTACTACTGCGGCATGGAAAGATACTGAATAGCGCCCGACCTTTGGACCGCTACTCAGAAAAAAAATGGCGAAACAGTGACAGAGCTATAGGCCAGAGGGGTAAAGAATTATCCATGAAGTAAGCCCCAACGGCTTGTCATTCGTACCGTTCATTCATCTTCGTATATTCTTTGAACGCTACTCAACTGAATGGTTATTGATGAAAGTCTGTCGCCATTTCGTTTTCTTTTGTTTTACATAATGATCTAATAGAACAGTGAATAATTAGAATCAGATTTTCGTTTAACAAGGCTTTCAGGAGTAAAGTGCTGCTTTGTACATGCTTATTTACAATATTTCAATAAAATCGAACAAATCAACGATTCCTTTCTACGTAAAGATTTACTTTTATTCGATTTTATAGAATAATTCATCCATGCATTATTACAGTGTAAGGACTATTCAATTCGCTCATGTAACAGTCATGTAACAGTGAGTTATATGTGCCTCCACCCTTGTATAAACTAATTTTGATAAAATGTTTAGATTAAGCCTAATTTAATTTACTATATTTACGTGGGAAAACCAAATACTCTGAAATACCGAATGACATCTTGCTTTGATGTGAAATTATAAAAAGAATAACTAGTTAGTCCCTTTTCCTAGGTTATCTAAGTATTATTACAATCGGACACCAACCTAGAGTTCACTGGTTCGATTCCCACAACATCATGTATCAGTTCAGTAGTTTTTATCGTCTAATGTCTTCTTCCTCCTGCCCTTATCCCAACTATGTGGAGTCGGTATTAGTCATTATCTCAACATTCACACCTTTTACCATATCTTTACACAGTCCATTCTCATTTCTAGCATTTCCCTTTGTCTAGTCTAATGTGCATAATGCATAACATAATTGCCACATACCGACGCGACGGTAAAGGAAAACGTCATGAGGAAACCTGCATACTGAGGTCACGGGAATGTATTATTTGTCAATCCGCCTTAACACTTTGACTGATAACTACGAGTCATCGCGTCCTTGTTTACTTGCCATTTTTGTGCAGCTACGATCTAACCCGGAATATATCAGTGCTAATATCGATAGATGGCTTCTGGGAAAAGAACAAATAATCAATTCTGGCTTGCATGAACAGAAAATTCTGAAAATTTCCGTGGCAGTCAACGTATTAAACAAGCGTAGCGGATCCTATTATACATTTTAGGAAACGGTTTGGGTCCAGCCGTGAGACTTTAAAGACTGGTATTATTATTAGATTTTCTAGTGCCAGAGGGCGCTCCTTTAGTGTCTGGAACAAACAGTCATTCCTCCAATCTGAATTAGAGGAATGACGAATTGCGCGGGGAAGTTATTCTAATTAGTTTCAAACGCATTTGTGTCAATTCAGTCAAAATCATTGCATATTATTAATCATTGCTTAGATTCCGGATAAGTGGTGGGCAATTGCAAGTACCACATCGACCACCATGTGTAAATGTTTACACCACACGCCTGCTACTCATCACCGTTTTGACAGATCACACGAACAGACAAACGGACCAAACATCTTACATTCACAAACAAGTGACACTCTAAATTCATCCTTAACGTTAAATATGAAAAATCACCAATCCGTGTGATTAAAAACGTATAACAAAATAAGTTATTTATATGAAAAATATGAAACCTGTTACAATTTAATTGTTGAAGTATTCAACTTCTTTAAATACTGTACATTTGCAAATTTCAATAAATGGTTCTGGAGCATTCTGTAAAATAACTATTGTTCATAGAGTATATTAAACTTTCAAAGAACTTCGATATAAGGCGTTTCAGAATTGGAGTACTCAAACATTTTTCCAATACAGAAAGTTGTAACCACCTCATAGTGTTTTTCTATTTTAAATTGTATTCCTCAGGTTTAACATTGATATTCGTTCGTAGTATTTAAGTTTTTAAAATGCTAAAGTAATATAAGTAAAGGGCGCGCGATTTATAAGATCAAAGGAGTTTTGATCAATCCGCCTGTATATTTCACATTTGATTAGAACAGTTTTGATACTTTAATCTCAATTATCTTACTATCTATGGTAATACTTATCTAAATACTAACTTTACTTTTGATACTGGCTAAAATAAGAACATGGTTAACTAACTAACTTGTCGCAAAAGATGATAAAACGATTGCTTTTTGATATTTCATAAGCAGAAAAGAAATAGCACCGCTAGGCTTTTCTTTTGGGATTGGAGTGTCAAACAACAGGCGCCCGTATAAAAAATTATGGTAGTATAATTTGGTTTTAAATTAGTTGTTAACTGGAAAGCACAAACTCAAACAGGTGCGCAGAAACCTGTGAAAATACTGAGCTACTTGGAGCTTCAACGCGTGAGTTTCACTAAGTCCTGTGAAATTGTAAGTTACATATCTCAATTTTTATAATATTTACTCGTAATGCATAAGTAAAAAAGGCGATATAGACTAAATAAAAGGTGTATAAAGAGACGAAATGTTCAGACGACGACTAATAGAGGAGAACGGGAGGACAGAGCATGTTGTGCTGGCCCCACATAGCTAGGATAAGGGCGAGACACGTACTGTACATACCTATTTGTATGCTTTTATTAGGTTGGTGTGTCTCCAAATATATCCACTTCAATTCACAATTGCCTGGAACGAAACTGGGACACTGATAAGCCAAATCGTGGAACAAAGAGTGCATTACACTCTCCTGTAGTATGAAGCATATAATTATTTAGTTTTAAAATGCTCAAGATCATTCGCGTGCGCACGCGCATCTCGTAAGCTTTGATGTTCCCGATGTTTACGTGCTGCGCGCGTCTGTGTTTGCTATTAAACAAACCCACTCATACGCACCAATACTCCAATATTTGGCCCAATGATAGTTTCAAGAAATCCCGGTTCTACCAAAATATTCTAAATAAAAGTCAAAAACTCAACACAACTAAAAAAAGTCAAAAAAAAATTACTATCATTATTTTTTAGCTAATATCTGCAAGATTGCAAAATAAGAATGGATTGACCGTCACTTGACTTGACTGTTACTGGATTAAACAGCAAAAGTAGAATCTAATGACTTCAAGCCAACGTATTAGAAATAACAATAGGCTTATGCAGTGTGGAGTAATAGTGCGAAACTTCTAGAATACATAATACGATTTACACTGTGAGCGAGATAATGGCATTTGCTAAATACCGATTCAAATAGGTAACGAATATTAGCTTAAATCTTTGGACTAATTAGTTAGGAATACGCCAGATTTTGTGAGATCACTTTTATCTTAGACGAGCTCATTACCAGGAATGCTGAAAATCGTGAGAAGTAGAGTAGAAAAAGTCGGAAAGCAGATCCCGGGCACCGAAACGGAAGTTTAGGTTGCAACCGGGATACTACGCTTAGATGATGATATGATGACTTTTATCGTAGACGGTGCATGAGTTATGATTATGACTCCAATTACCTACTCAGTTGGAAGACATACACAAGTAGTGGGTGGTCGAAGAAAGCAAATGTCATAATTTTTTAAATAAATGATGGCAATTTATGACCTTGAAAAAAAGTAGAAGAATTACAGACGAGTATTACTTTTTATCTAGTCTAGCTGAATAGGTCCAAGCGCAACACCTGCCGTGGAGGAAACAATTATTTTTCTATCTGTCTTCTTTCTGTCTATTGATCCCGGAAACGCTGAAGACTGTAAGTACATACATTCTTTCTGTTTTTGGAAATTTATGCAAACAATTTTTTGTTACTACCCAAAGAAAAACTAGACAGCCAGAATTTAATTCCCAGTATCCGTATACAATTGATCTTAAAGTAAATGATGAAGAAATCCTTTTTTAAAAAGCTATGAGGCCATTCTTCTTAGATTTACACGCGTTAATCAAACATTGGCGTGTTGGTACGTTGGTGCCCATCTGGTGGTTGGTGCACTGGTGTTTATTACACATTCGTTAGGTTTGGCCCAATGAGCGATATTGTGTGTAAACAAAACAGCTTGGCTTCCACGTCCCAATTTGGTGCAAGGTATAGGCTTCACGCCACAGAAAATATGAAGCTATCAGTCTAGGTTTAAAGTACATTTCAGACCCATCTAATTTTTTATTGCTGTAGGACAGCAGACAGGTTGACAGCCCGCTTAGAATTTAGCAATTACTGTCGCCTATGGGTGTTTGCAACGCCAGTGGCATCACGAACACGGTACTGTCCCATAAGGGTACAGGAACTTGGTTCATTAATGCCGGAACAAAACACAAAGTTATTATGGCGGCATACTTAAGAGCAAAGGTGGTTACCATTCAGACGGACGCTACCACGTAGCTAAGGTGGGTTAATTTGTCGCCTTTTACGACAAGCCAACCCCGTCCGCAGAGGTTAGTATTCTTTCTCCGCCCCTACACGGATCAAAATGTAATGTAAACCAAATTTATTCACACTGATACAAACGATGCGCCGGTGTTCGTATATTGAACTCCAGGTCCAAAAACGCAAGCTTTGAATGCAACCAGGACTAACCGCTTGGTTGATAATGATACTTCAGAACCATTTACTGAATCTCCTTATTTATTTACAATCCTTATCCCTAAAAAGTTACATAGGTCGGAAAACGCGCATTGTCTTTCTGTCACTTTTAAAGGTGAACAAAGCCTTAATGTTGGTGAACTCATTAGACTGTGTGGGTATAAAAAAATCCATTTGGATTGACTGACTCTTTACCCAAATTATTATAATAATATTAAATTCACTTTTCATAAATCATTAAAATAGCTTTGATTAGCTCAGATAACTGGCATATGACATACAGGAGAATGGGCCGTTATATGAATAATGATAACTGTTATCTGTAGACGTTTTCAACCCTAAACTCATTGCCAACAAATTAGTAATGAGAAAAATAGAATACGAACGAAGGGGGTAGAAAGGACGTTTGTGGATAGTAATTAAGAATGGATAAGAGTATCTAGAAGAGTCTACAATTTTACACATGTACGATATGTATATTTCTACGTGCAGTCCCAATTCTGCGGCCGAAGACGTCCTGTCGTAAAAGGCGACAAAATAACCCTAGCTAGGTAGGACTCCAATCCCGTCTGGGTAACACCCACCCCTGTTCTTTAAACATACCGCCGTAATAACCTTGTGTTCTGGCATAAGTGCCCTAGCTTTCAGTTGCCTTAGACGGCAACATGTAAGCGGTGCCCTTGCCACCTCCAACACCCATACACGATGGTAATTACTCGCTATAAAATGGGTTGTCAGCATGGCTGTTTTTCCACAACAATCAAATAGTATACATTTCTATATAAAATTATGGACCCTAATACAAAGTATTACAACCTAAAAAAGTAGAAAATAAAAGCTTTATATTAAACTTTTAAGATGAAGAATATTTTTACTTCTTTGCTGTTTCTACTTAAGTTCGCTGTAAGCTTGTGACTTTTGACCTGTCGGCATACCGTACTCCACTTTGAAGTGCTTTTCGTGGTATTTACGTACTATTTGTTTATTTTCACATTTGCGGTGGCCCCGAACACACGCATTATGGACTCTCTACGTTCAATTACTCACTCGTACAGTTCCAGAGGTGGGTGGATGTTGTGAAGGGAGAGATTGACAGTAAATCTGGAGAAGGTGGTAGAAGATAAAGAAAATGTTAATACATAAATAAACTTGGCAATGAATCCCGGAGATTTCTTAAGTCTGGCTGTAGGGAAAATTATGAGAAGTCTTTGAGATTTAAATTTTACGAGAGCAACTACTGGCTACCCTGACCCTGAGAGGTACTGCATTCGAGGGCTAAGGTACCGTTTTTATCTAACGAAAATAACAACAATCCTTACTAATATTATAAATGCGAAAGTGAGTTTGTTTGTTTGTTGTTACGCTTTCACGCCTAAATCGCTGAAACAATTTTGATGAATTTCGGTGTAATCATAGATTGGACTGTAGTGAACTGACTGTAGGACATGAGCTCTAATAAATATATGAACTACTAGTTGACCTGACAAAAGTTGTTTTGCCATATGAATTTAAAAAAAATAACCTATGTCCTTCTCCAAGGTTCAATCTATGACTATACCGAAATTCATCAAATTGATTCAGCGGTTTGGGCATGAAAGCGTAACAAACAAACAAACTTGCTTTCCCATTTATAAAATATTAGGATGTAAAATAAAAGTATCTAAAGCTTTTGAGTGAATTTCAAATTAAACTAAAAGTTGCGTTGTGTATCTTTCATTCTTCTTTGAAACTTCTGAAATATCTTAAGACAATTACATTCGCCCAAAGTCGGCTAACATCGTATAGACACAATATTAGATATTACGGAATTCTGCGGCCCACTTCCTGGTAGCAACATATGATGGTAGAATAGTACATTGGAACAAGAAGAAGCATCTTTCTTTAAAGGTAGCAGAAAATATTACTATACCGGCCACAAATAAGAATAAAACTACTGTGGCATTTTCCTAGTAAGTCATAAAAGACGACTGTTGGATATGACTCCCTTTGCACGACGTACTTAACAACATTATAATGTACACAGTTCTAACAATAAATAAATAAAGATAACAATCAGGTTTTTATTCGGTATTGAGTGGCCAAACGGCAGTTGCTCCCGTAAAAATCTATTTAGCCATCTTTCCCAGCCTTTTATAAGTTCAGGTTGAATTCTTTTAAGAAAGTATGTATATAATGAAACTATTAATTTGAAACTGACCATCCATCTCATGAGTGGACTGTCACAGATATTAATCTCCACAATAAGGACTAATAATAATAAAAATTACTCCCTGATTCGTTAAGGAATGAGGGTAGACGAGGGCAAGCGAGAGGCGAGAGGGCAGCGCTATAAATAAAAATTATACAATTATTGTCCAGCAGCAATATCGTGGATTGCGCCCGCACTCTGCATGATAGATGTAAGTTGAACCGAACTACTTGGTGTAATATAATAATAAAAAAGGTTGAAACCTCTGAAAGTGCGAAATTCAAAATAAAAAAGAACTTGTAAAACATAACAATAGCAAGACATAAATACTTATATTTTGCTTCGTTATCAAACTTCAGTCCCATGATCCCATTTAGAAATAAAAAGCAATTAATGAATTTATGACAAATTGTAAATGATTTATATAAATATTATCATTTAATTATCATTTAAACATATAATTATCAGTTTTAATTCATGAATGAAGTAAAAATACTTCGTATACCTAAAATATAACGTACTTACAAATATTTATTTATTTAATACTTTTTACTTGCACTCGATGATCTTATAAAAAAGGCAACAATCTATCGCTTTTACAATGTTAAGGATATCTGAGGTGGTTCTCCACGGTGGCCAGTGTTGGGTTACAGTCAATTGCAGTCAGCATCGGCCCACTTAATTCAATTAGCCCAATCAGTTGGGATAAACGGAACATCATACGAGATACATAAACGTATTTATTATGTAATAGGAAATCAGTACCCATATGCGATAGCAGCGTGGTCGCGGTCTAGCTTCGCAGACATTTTTTTTTATTGCTGTAGGACAGCAGACAGGCTGACGGCCCGCTTAGGATTTAGCAGTTACCGTCGCCTATAGGTGTATGCAACGCCAGTGGCATCGCGAACACGCTGCTGTCCCATAAGGGTACAGGAACTTGGGTCACTAATGCCGGAACACAACACAAGGTTATTATGGCGGCATACTTAAGACCAAAGGTGGTCGCCATCCAAACGGGCTTGAGGCCCTACCACGTAGCTAGGGTGGGTTGTTTTGTCGCCTTTTACGACAGGCCGACCCCGGCCACAGAGGTTAGTATTCGCCTATAAATCTTTGCTACGTTAGGAGCACTAATAACACGCTGCCGTCTGCGTAGGGGACTGGCAAAACAAAACACATGGTTACGAGTATTAAAGCGGTATATTTAGAGAAGCAAGGGTGACACCATCAAGACGAGCTTGGAGCCCTACCACTTAGCCAGGTGTTCTGAACTATCAACCTCAAAAGGAGAAATCACAGTTTAATGTTAAAAAAGTAGTGTCAGCTAAGTCTGAATAAATAGCTGTATTAAAGAGTCTGAAGGCAATCATAATTAATCCTACATATTCATTTCCTATTAGCTCTTCACCTTAAAAACATTAAAAAAAAAACATTAAAAACCAACGTAAACACACGGTTTTGTGCAAGCCCGCGCTCTTCCTTTATATTTTTGTCATATATCATGAAAATAAAATAGGTAAAATAAACTGAAATCACAATGCTATTGAGTATATGTTTTTATTTATTATAATACAAATATTAAATGCATTGCATTTGTTTTGGAACAATTTGTTACAATAGACAGACAATACTTGTGTTGAGTGAATTAATGTTATTATGCGGGATGTTTGTTGTCACTTTACTCGATTTGTTGGAAATTGGTACAACAGTCCATTTTATGTTTCCTCCATCGTTGTGTTATTTGAGAATCGTTTATTATTAATATTGAGGGATCTAAATTGCTATTTATGTCCGATAGTAACAATGATATATATGTACATACTTTCCAATGCACTAGCTTAGAGGCTCCTGACAAAGCATGCTGAAATACTCTATAATGATTAATAATAATAAATACCTATTCACCATGTTGTTAGATATGTTAAATTGAAGAGATAGGTCTATAAAAACCTCATTAGGCTTGTCCTTTTATACGGCTGTGAAACGTGACCGATGCTGAAGTTAGGAACTGAATGTCACGGAGATGCTGCGGTGAATGTGTGGAATGACGCGTAAAGACCGCATTAGTAACTCCCGCATTCGCGGCCACCTTTCATGTTCGTGACATTGCGGATAAATTGCAAGTCTCGTCTTGGTTAGTACGCCCAAGTTTCACGACAACAGGCTACCTACGTGGGGAAAAAATGTCTAACCAAGCCATCTCCGCTGCCGCTACATTTCTTGGGTCTACCCAGTTGGGCCCTGCTGGGGCTTGACGTCGTAAAAAGTAATATGCATGCCAATGGACTGACTACCAGCGATGCCGATGACCGGGCGAAGTGGAGAAAGAAAAGTTACAAATTAGATCCCAGTCACCGAAGCGAAGGTTTGGGCTGCAACCGGGGTTTAACGCTGGGATGATGATGATGACTATATTTTTAGACATCATTTCTTTCATAAGAAAAAACAACATCTAACTTATGAACCAATGCTCATTCACTGCTAGTCATTGGCTCGAATTTTACATGGTATATCGCGTTCCTTGCCTTCTTCAATCAGCAGTGACTTTTCAATAGATGTAAAGGTCTATATATCGGGGGAACTTTTAAACTATGTTTTTAAAGCGCAGTGTCTGAAACTCATTTTGCTCTTTAGCACCTGATTTCGACCGACTGACAAATACAGTCCGTTCCGTGACGTCTACAGCCGCCACGATTGTGAAGGCGGATTGGTGGGTTTCAAACACCACTGATCTCAGTATGCAGGTTTCTTCACGATGTTTTTCCTTTACCGTCGGTATATGGCAATGATGCACATTAGGCGAGAAAATTTGCCCAGGCGGTACATGTCATCGTGGGATTCGAACCCGGAACTCTTTACGCCATTTAATTTCAGAAACGTAGCCATTCCATATATTTTTATTTTATTTTTATTGGAAAACAAACAGTGATCTAGCTAAAAACTAAAACTTAAGTATAAATCTAAAACACTATTAATGTGTTTTTACAAGTGTTTATCTGAAACAAACTCATATCTTAAAGTTAGGTAAATTAAAACTTACATCTTAACAATATATACTAGGTAAAAAGAGAATAGTTTTAATAAAAATAATATAGAAAATAAATACAGTGATACCTTTTTTTGGTCTCGGGGGAAACCCCTCTCATGACGGGTTCCCCCGGCCCGGGGGGACCGAGGGATACGAGGGTGGCCGAGGGTGGCCTGCCGATCTCGTGACCTGGGCCGTCGTCGGCCCGCCCTTTGTCTCAAGGCGGGCCTTTTCTAAAGTGTTGGTGACAGAGAATCAGGGTTTCGTCCCCCCGGCGCTCTTCTGTATTGACTCTAGGAGTTGAGGGGGGCAGAGGAACAGCACGTGGCCCTTTCCCTCGCGGCAATAGTGCGGGCGGCGGTTCCTCCCCCGAAGGGCCGGCCGCGGCCGCTTTCTACGGTGGCCGGAGGTCGTTGCTTGCCCTCCGGCGCTGACGACGTGGCCTATGTTGGCGGGAGGGAAGTGTGGTGGTTGACTCCCGCTCCCGATCCGCCGCCTCTTTTGCGGACATGACTGCCTCGCAAAAAGAGGCGATGGCCGTACATATACAGTGATACACAAATACCTCGAGATACGAGTCTAATTGGTTCGTAACCTAGCTCGTGTGTCCATTTGCTCGTCTCTCAAAGCAATTTTTCCCATTAAATTGAAATATGTTATAGAGTTAGTAAGTTTAATACTTTAGACTAGATGTATCTCCGTTATAGGGTTGACGAAATCTACCTAGGTCAAACCGCATGTTAAGATATATATGTACTACGTTCTAGAAACCGCAAAATAAGTTGTTGCAAAACACTATGAGACTATGAGTATAGACACTATCATTGCACTGGTAAATGTACATGTATAGAATCATACTTGAAAACTTGCCTTTTGTGTTCTAATAAATTGTTCTAGGTAGTCTTGAAAGTTCTACAAAAAGCTGTTCGGAAGCGCATGCTACGGATACCGTGGACTGCCAGGCGTACGAATGCATCGATTCTTTCGCAGCTTCAAAAGTGTCTAAGCGTGCCTCTCGATTATCTGTCAGCAGAAAATACTATGAGAGAGGGAGATGACAGCCTAGAAAAACTTATTGTAGTTGGAAACACAGAGGACAAATGAGCTCACGGACGGTCTCCAACGAGATGGTGCGATCAAGTAAAGGCCCCAATCTCATCCAAATTTTTCTCGGTCGTTAGAGATGCAATGGACAGGTACCGATGGAGGCAGATCATTAAATCAAGATGCACCACAGCATCGATGTCTACAACTAGTGATGAACACGAACAAGCCACAAAGGAAAGACCGCAATAAAAGAGACATTTTTTTATTGTACTTATTTCGTCATAAAACTACAATCAAATTTTGACCAATATATAAATTCTCAATAATGTTATGAACACAACAACATGAATGAATAATATTTCATATTGTTGTATAAGCTGCCAACAACAGCTTCCCATAGTGGTTAAGTTGGCGCAATTTGGTGACAATAGCGCAATAGTGGCCTCATTGGTACACAATGCCGCCGCGACCACCACAATGGACCAATTGACCACCAATATGCCCCTATGTCTGGCCTCAACTGCATGTCTTACATCAGATGCTTAATACTAACTGCGCTTACGATGATAATTGTTTTTATTTCTGAGGAACAGCAAAGAGGCAGGCAGGCCACTAAATAGTAAGCAGTTATCGTCACCTACGGATTTTTGTGACGCTAGGGCACCGCGAGCATACTGTTATCCCATAGAGGTACAGGAACCTAGGTAACTAATGCCGGAACACAACAAAGTCATTATGGTGACATACTTGAGACGGGCTTGAGGCCCTACCACGGAGCTAGGGTTGTTTTGTCACCTTTCGGCTGACCCTGGCCGCAGTGGTGAGTATTTTTACTCCCCCCTTGCATGGAGAGCCAAACTAAAACTAGCCAATCTTCGTTCGTATATCAATACAGGTACTGTTTGGTAGGTGGCTTCTTTTAAGAGTAGATTAACATCAGCCGTTCATTGCTAAGATTTCAAAACAACTACCGGTGTATGCAGTCTTTTCCAGTTTTTGTGGTAAAATAAATACATAAATTTCAAAGGAAATAATAAATATTGAGTTTATTCGAAATATTGGCCTTCGGCTTCTATACACTTAGCCCATCCTTCAGGTAAATTATGAATACCTGGTCAGTAAAATTGTTTGTCTTTTGCGACAAACCATTCATCAAGCCACTTTCCAACTTTTTCGAAATCGCTAAGTGCTATTCTGCGAGCGCGTGCCCCATTGATACGAACAGGTGATAGTCTGATGGCGCCAAGTCAGGGGAATACGGCGGACACGAAAGGGTGTCCCATCCAAGCGATTTCAAAGTGTCTTTCACTAGTTTTGCTGTGTGAGACGGCGCTTTGATCGTGTAACAAAATCACTTTGCCATGTCTCCTGGCCCCTTCCGGTCGTTTTTCGATCAATGCGTGATTTAAACTAATCATTTGTTGGCGATAGCGTTGTGCGTTAACGGTTGGCTTCAAGAGCTTTGAGTTTAAGTGGGGTCATCGTCCAGTAACGCCTGCAATTGCTCGTTTTCGCACTTTTGTGGTCTACCAGAGCGCGCGCCGCCTTTCACATTGAAATCGCCACTTTTAAATTGTCGAAACCATGTATCACATGTCCTAATCGACGGAGCGTGTTTACCATAAGTTTACTACGTGTACCAGCAAACGATGACTTTCCACTGCCTTTTTCTTTTGATGAAATAGAAAAAGCAAAGCGTGCCGCAAATGTTCTTTTTCAGGCACAAACGTCGACATGATCACTTAACTATACAACAGAGATGCTATCAATTGGCAGACTCAACTTGTATGTGTTTTTGTAGGTTATTATCAACCAAATAAACTGACGTAGTATCGAATTTATACGTGGCGTATTGTTCAGTGGGGCCATCTCTTAGTAAAACCGGAAAAGTTTTTTTTTGCTAAAGCTGTTGTTGTCTCAGACGACTCGACAGCAACTCCGGGCGTTAAAACCGGAAAAGACTTAATAATACACCTATGTATATCTCTGCGAAATATCTATCTAGGTTTATGTGATCGTTGATGCTATTTGATTATGATAATCACAAATTAGCTCCATATCTTTATATTCGTTGACATTATTTAAATAAGTATTTATTCAGTCGCTAGATCTCTATCTTCTATACTAAAAACATTTTATTATAGCTATAACTTGATTGATTAATAAAGTATAACCTTAAAAAGTATAATAGTAAGTAATCTTTTTATTGCTGAGAAACAGCGGACAGGCTGATGGCCTACTCAATAATAAGTAGTTGCCATCGTCGATGGATGTCTGCGACGCAAGGGGCAACACTTAATAAGCATTTATAAAGAACTAATGTTAAAATAATATAATAATAATAATAATATTTTGTGACAATTCACACAGCGTCATCTAGTCCCAAACTAAGTAGCACTTGTATTATGGGCCCTAGACAACTGATATACTACTTATATACTTTTTTTTTTTTGTAAATAAATACATATTATACATAAACACCCAGACGCGAGACGGGAATCGAACCCATGACCTCCGCAAGCGTACCGATGTACGTTATCCATTACGCCACCGAGGTCGTCTAACATTTCAAGCACTTAAAACATTTCAAGCACTTAAAATAACAATTCAAGCACTTAAAATATTGTTACAATATGTTTAATATTTAGTCATCTAAATACGCCCAAAACATATTTTCTAGACGAAATAGACGGCACTTTTTGTCACTGATCCTTTTTCGCATTATTTAATTGTACAATTTGTTTTATTTTTTTATATATTGCTGTAGGACAGCAGACAGGCTGACGGTCCGCTTAGAATTTAGCAGTTACTGTCGCCTATGGGTGTTTTCAACGCCAGTGGCATCGCGAACACGCTGCTGTCCCATAAGGGTACAGGAACTTGGGTCACTAATGCCGGAACACAACACAAGGTTATTATGGCGGCATACTTAAGACCAAAGGTGGTCGCCATCCAGACGGGCTTGAGGCCCTGCCACGTAGCTAGGGTGAGTTGTTTTTTGCCTTTTAAGACAGGCCGACCCCGGCCGCAGAGGTCAGTATTCTTTCTCCGCCCCTGCACGGATAAAAGACTATCAAGAAAAGTATCCACAACGGATTGATTAGCAGTAGACCTGCAATCTATGTATAACAGACGCATTCCTGGTTTTGGGTGGGTTGTTTTGTCGCCTTTTACGACAGGCCGACTTAATGATTACTAAACAAGTATAAAATACGAGTAAAATATGGAAAAACAAATAACGGAAACAATTTTTTTATCGCTCGGGAACAGCAGACAGGCTCATGGCCAACTTAAAAGTAAGCAGTCACCGTCGTTTGTGTATGTTTACGAAGGTAGAGGCACCGCGAACACGCTGTTGTCCGCGTAGTACCGCGTAGTAACTGATGTCACTAATGCCGGACACAGTATAAGGTTATTATGGCGGCATAGTTATAGACCAAGGGTGGTCATGCACACGGGTTTGGAGCCCTACCAAGCAGCAGAAAAACCAAATGCCTTTCCATTGCTGCTTGTTACCAAATGTGTGTCGTTGTAACATAAATTTAATAGCACAGTTCATCTAAAAAGACATAAATAACACTTTATTAAATATTTATTACATTGATGTGGATTAAAGTGATTGTTATTAATTGCTCGAGATCGGGATATGACCCGCCCAGCCAAGATAACCCATTGGTGTAACTGACGTTTTCAACGACGGGGTTAGATCACGTGTGGTCCAATTCACAAGAGGTCTTCTATTAGTTTATATTTTCTTTTTCATATGTGTAGATAGAAAGTGTCAAATAACTCATGAAAAACGATATTTGATATAATAATAATTTGAGTAATATTAATTTAAAATATAGACTTTTTTTTTTATTGCTATAGAACAGCAGACAGGCTGACGGCCCGCTTAGGATTTAGCAGTTACCGTCGCCTATAGGTGTATGCAATGCCAGTGGCATCGCGAACACGCTGCTGTCCCATAAGGGTACAGGAACTTGAGTCACTAATGCCGGAACACAACACAAGGTTATTATGGCGGCATACTTAAGACCAAAGGTGGTCGCCATCCAGACGGACTTGAGGCCCTACCACGTAGCTAGGGTGGATTGTTTTGTTGCCTTTTACGACAGGCCGACCCCGGCCACAGAGGTTAGTATTCTTTCTCCGCCCCTGCACGGATAAAAAATCATAAAATAGTATACTAGCACAATAATAAAAATATTAAGTAATTAGTCGAATATTTTTGATTTTTGACCTGGCTGGCTCAGATGTGGTCAGATAAATGGTCTGGTACGGTCGTGTATGTAGGTTCTTTCCCATTTTTGTCTTTTCTGAGTATCTGTCATTTGTATGTTAGTAAAAAAGCCCTGCGATACAGAATTTTTCTGAGTGCAGAGAACTGTCTGTAAAAAAAATATTGGTTTGTGTTTGGATACAAAAGAAGATTTCTGGTGCTGTTTCAAAAACACACAGATTCGGCAATACAACGTTGTGCCTTGGAGCAGACAAACTACACAACCAGAGCTTGATAAAATAATAGCAAGAGTATTTTAGTTATAAATCAGAATTCATTTCACTATTTCAATATATAAAAATAAATAATAACAAAGAAAAAACTGACAAGAGAAGAAACTGCGAATTAAACTTTCTATCAATGCTCGTATTGATCATTTGCATTATTAATAATATGACAAATTGTATTCTAATACAATTTTTTTTTTTATGAAACAGTCCATTAGTATAGCATTAAAACTAATCTGTGTCGTCGTCATATGAATTTATTTTATTAATATTCCTAACTCCCATATTTTATCGCTTGGACCTTTCCAAAAGGGGTTAGGCGCGATGTGGTAGAAGAGCGGGTTAAGCAATCCGTTCCGCGGATAGTGACCGCTGTGACGAATCTGGACTTCGATAGGGTTAGTCCGATCATTTTAACCACAACATTTGGACACACTGAGTTATTTTATACACATTATAATTTATACTGTAGTTAGATTATAAATGTGTTATTGCTTCATAAGTGTATTGTTTTGGAATTGATTTGTTTTTACAAATTTAAACATATCCATTCCAGTTTATTTTATGCTTTTTAAATAATAAAAAAGTACCAATCATTATTTGGAAATATATATATTACATAAAAATGCTATCAATTTTGGGGTTTTATTTACTAGGAATACTTTTAGTGCCATAACCCATAATGTGCATGATTGAAATCGTGCCTCGAAGTGAACGAGCGGTATACCCTTCACGCTTGCAAAAGACGGATTGGTGAGTTACACATACTAATCATGTCAGTGTGTAGGTCAAGTCCTGACGTTTTCCTTCAAAACTAGTACATATCACATTGCCTAAAAGATTTTAGGATAGTTTTAAAAGATTGACACTACGCGGCTACTAAGTACCTTACCTGATTACTCCTCACATATGAAAATCCGCAAATATACGTATTTATGATACGCCTTCTAGAAAATAAAATACCTTCTAGAAATACCTTAAATATTATGTTTGATTTGTAATGTTGACACCCCTGTCAACATTGGTAAACGAAGATCGATGACGGTGCAGTTTATCTTGTGGTGCGCATGCGCAGATATTGCCAGCGTCCGCACAAACGGATAGCGTGGCTAACTTATCATAATTGGTGTATTAGCCAGCAGGAGCGATGCGGGCGCATGGCGGCCACGCCAGGGCTGCGAAACCATTCAACATTTGTAAGCATATAATACGTTTTATGGTGGTGGAAATGATTTTATGCACACTTGGAAACACGCAGCAAGATAGACTGAGACTCCTCGTGCAATGCATCCGTACGCTCCTATATCTTGGCTATGGGACAAACATCGATGGTAAACCAACTGTACGTGTTAATGAACTAATCACAACTTAAATTATAATACTAAAATTATAAAGTAAATTATATTATACAAATTATTAATTATTAATACTGTTATGCTCATATAATATCCATATTATAACAGAAATAACTATAACTACTAGTAATACATACATATAAAGATAAATTAAGGTTTAAACTTAAAACAAATATGAAGTGTTACCAACCCCTGGTGGTCCAAGCTAATCCATAAGGGTGCAAGCTAATCGCTAAGAGTTCATCAAAAACCATCCAATTATGACAATTATGAATATTGAACAACAAAAAGTTTGTTAGTCTAGTCACACGCACTAACAAGCTCGACAATTGTGTCTTCAAATTGTTGGACAAATTAATTTCTGTTAAAACTATACTTTAAGACTGACTGACTGACACTAAGATAAGGGACAAATAAATGTGTATTGTCATGCCTCCACCTGACAGATCAAGCATTTGTGAAAGTATCTATCACCTGATCAAACTTTTTTTTAGTGCTCTAGGATAGTAGACAGGCTGACGGCCCACTTAGAATTTAGCAGTTACCGTCGCCTATAGGTGTTTATAACGCCAGTAGCATCACGAACATGCTACTGTCCCATAAGGGTACCTACGGGAACTTGGGTCACTAATGCCGGAACACAACACATGACTAGTTATTATGGCCGCATACTTAAGACCAAAGGTGGTCGCCATCCAGATTTGGGACCCTACAACGTAGCTAGGGTGAGTTGTTTTGTCGCCTTTTAACACAGGTTGACCCCGGCCGCAGACATAAAAGACAAGTATCCACAAATATCAAGTAAAGTATCCACAACGGATTGATTAGCAGTAGACCTGCAACCTATGTATAACAGACACATTCTTACAACCGTCAGGTTGATTCAGAACTCTAGGCGCCATTGAAGAGACCCCTCCCCCACTTCACACCGATCTTGTTTTCATTTTAAATTGTCATGCAATAATTTCCAAAGATGTTGTTAAAATTCTAAAAAAATCATAACATTATTCGGAATTTTACCCTAAGACGTTGACTTTCTTGTCGCGTAGGTAAAGGACCGTTAAAATTTAGAAGGATAACAGATACATTCATAAAGAATTTTGAATTGTGGTGAGTACATTATGAGCCGACTCGAGGTCCAATTGGCCGAGTTAACCCCGGAGCAGGGTCACAATTTAATTTAATCATTCTAACAAAGAGCACTCCTTGCATATACGAGTACATAGATGTGACAATAACCAGAGACGCTTTCCTAATCTTTATTTTAATACTTTTTACTTTTTATACATTTTGCTGTCGATGAAGAAAGAAAAAATAAAGAAGCTTAACTTAAGTACAAGAAATCAAATTAACAGAATTCATATTTATAACATATCCACTCACCATAATACAGGAATCTTCAAATTTCACATATCTCCTGGGAAAAAATACCTACATCAAATTTCATCTTTCATCCTGTCTGAGTTCTATTAAACAGTAAGATTAAGTTTTTAATTTATGATTAAGGGAGGACCAAATATATGAATGGACTGCATGAAAGATAATATGGCTAATTAAATTATAATTTATTGCTTACTTCATATGTTATGATACATTTAAATCGAAAATTATTATATAAATTAATTAACAATAAAACATACGCACATGTGAACACCCATAATATATAAGAAATAAAATAGTTTTAGGCACTACTCGTAGCCACTCCTCTCCATTATCTTTGTATTTTACATTATGCCAGCGAACCCAGTCAGATATTAAGTCATTATTACTATTACCGTACATTTTAAACAAAAACACAAAAAAGACGAAAATGTTAAATTAGTTGAAATATGATCCTCTTTTTCATAGAAGAGTACCCAGAAAGTATGCATTCCTACAGCAACAACAAATTAAAAAAAAACTTAACCAAAACATTTTAGTTCCATTACACAATTCATTTCATAATTACACTAAACACTAGAGAAAATATCGTATTACTCATTGTTATTCGTGTTTTTCTAGACTATTGTAGAAACTTGACACTGAAGTCAAGCGATACTATAATTATAGCAAACAATGACACTATCTTGATTTCGTTTGTTCGTCCGTGCGTTTACGGTCTGAGGCCGATTGGGATATTTTATCAGATCGGGCTCACTAGACCGGCTAGTGCCTTTTTGGGAGCTAATGGCTTTCTGTTATGGCGTCCCGATAATACTTCGTTATTTATGTATATTCATAGTTTTGTACATGTTACCAAATAAGTGGATTTTTGGGTAACTATTAAAGTCAAAACCAAAAAATCTCTTAATAAATATTTTCTTACAATATGCATCAACCGTTAAAATACGTAATACACAAATACGAGTACATTTCAGATGACGGCTAATAGAGGAGATTAGAACATGGAACATGTTACGCCGACTCCATATAGTTTAGGATAAGGGCAAGAAGAAAACGAAGAAGATTGACATTCATTAAGATATTAAGTCTGTTCTGTCGCGGCCACCAAAAAAAACTTAATTACATTTCCTACATTCCATTACAGACTTGCAATTATTATCTAAAAATTGCTACAAAATAGACAACTATTCGACGACCATTAATTACAATTGTTGTATATTAAAAAAATCGAAAGACACAAACACAAGCTAGTGAAAAATAAATGACATAGAGTGCATAATATTACAAAAAACCAAGGAATTGACTTCGGTTTCCAATTATTTCACCAGAGCATAATGTATGTTTACTGTATTTTTTCTGTAATCAATTGTTTGACGGTAACCAGTACGGCCACATCAAAGAACTAACAATCGGCGAGATCAAAGGGATTGCGTGCGCCCGCGCACCTTCGATTACATCTATTTAGATACGTACCTTCTTAATAATATGTATCTCACCTCCCAAAGATAATTTCCTCAAAATTGTAAAAATCTCATGAATGGGTTGATACTTGCTAAATCCATGTAGATAAAACGAACGTAAAAATATTTTAATATATCTTAATATTGAAATGCGAAAGTGAGTTTATTTGTTTATTTTTTTGCTTTCACGCCTAAACCGCTGAACCAATTTTGATGAATTTCGGTATAGTCATAGATTGGACCTTGGAGAACTAAATTGGCTACTTTTTTTTTAAATTCATATGGCAGAACAACGTTTGTCGATTCAACTAGTTGTAGGTATAATAATATTAAAATTGCTATTTTTTGTCTTTACTAGTAAGTAAACAAAAAAGTCAACAAAAAATTCCTCATAAATTCTTTGTAAAAAGGTACTTAATAAAGTCATTTTACAATGCATCTCTATTTTAAAATATAACCAATATTAATTTGTGACTAATAACTATTCTGATAATGGTCATCTGTTTTGTGTGTGTGAGATTATGTTGTTTAATCAATACCGCCAAAATAGTCTGCCTAAGGAAATTAGAGGAAAACTTAGTTTACAGAAAGGTGATTGGCGTCTCTGAGCCAGAGCCATGTGCAATTATCAACTAAAGCACTTTGCACAGTTTTACTAGAACCTTTTGTCTTGCTAAATGTCTTAATGAAACACAAATGAACAAATTTAATCTCTTTAATTCCTTTACTTCGATTGGGAATATACATGCGTGAATTAGTACATTTTCTATTACAGAAACAAAGAAGATAATTTAATTTGTATCGGATTGAATGCGCGTATAGTTAAGGCAAGTACTAAAAGAGGAATTTTCTTAATTAAATTCACCTTAAATCCGTTTATCTGTTTATGTTTACGTTGTTTATGAAACAATCATCCGCCGTTATGAACTCTCGGGCTCTCCTTGATGTTTCATAACATTTTAACTTGCTGTTTCTCGGAACACTTTGTTTTTAGTTCTGTATAACAAACGAACACGTGTTTATAGGTGGGCCGGGCCCCACCACGGTGAATGCCAGGTACATGATTTGCCCGCGTACATCATTTTCACACACACGAATGCATGTACTATTTCATCTAGATACCTTTCAATTTGAGGTGGTAATGTCCTATGACGACCGCATGTTATGTTCCTCTGGTAGGTTGAGACCCGTGTCCACTACGAGCCAACGCTGTGCAGTGTGGCGGCAGATGGTTCGCACCATTTCCCAGCACCTAGTACTGAAAAGAACGGAGTAGAAGCCTGGTGGTGGTTTTTAGTGGGTAAACGGCATTGCTCCTGCGAGTCTCACGGTAGCCTGCCGAGGCCCTACACGGCAAGTAATGCGTAAGAGCATTTTTCCACCTCCGAAACAAAAAAAGATATCTTTAAATATCTGGATCTAAAACTACTCAAACTTTTAAAAAGGTTCAACTGCTGAGAAAACCATAGATCATAAGCAATATATTATACCTTTAAGGTAAGATACTTTCTTATAATATCTATTGATGCTTTCCAATAATGACCAAATGTGATTAAAGTCTATTATTTATGTCTCACCTAAAAGTACTATTGTACAGATATACAAGAAATGAGCCATTCTAATTAGTTTTTGGGCCACATCAAAGACAACAAAATAATTAGGTACTCCTTTGATAGCTTAGGCAGGACTCCTGGGATTAGTGGGTCAAATGGCAGCCACTTCTGGACAGATCTATATAGAGGTAAAAAGTATATCAACACAAAAACTTGGCCATTTGGCCCGTATTTACGTGGGGTTTCTCTATGCATAAGGTCCACCTTGGCATCATCTTCAGATAATAACATTGAAGCTTAATGCAACCGGAATAACACATGAATGATATCTATATTTAATTTTGTGTAATACAGAAAATAAAAACACAATATAAACGTAAAAGGTAAAAAGTTCATTAATTAAATTCAAAACCGCGTTTGAACTGTCTGAATAAGATTTGCAAAGAGCAGAAGATAAAACTGTAAGGAAATAACAGGGAGTATCAGTTTATTAATAAAATATTTAAAAAAAAAATTAGTTTTATATTATGACAATGAAAAGAGCAATCTATTTGGCTACGTCCATTTCATTAAACCGAATGAAAAGATTCAAAGTATTTGCTATACAACAAAATATAAATTCATTCATAGAAATATTTATAAATAAAATATTAATACACACAATCATACAATCCTATTCATACAATGTACGGAAAACATTCGGAATAAACACGGAGTTATGGACAAACTGGCAGACGGACAAACGGACAATGCGAATTTAAAGTAAATATTTCCAAAAGTCCATTCATCGAAGGGGTTAATCCTTTTTGAGATTAGTTCCCGACAATGCAGTGAAAAGATTTGGCGATCCAATTTTACAAATCGTATTTTGGGGACGTTTTTCAAGTAATTGCGGACGTGATTACTTTGCTACAGATGGATTTGAAAATATTGGCTCACTTTTATTGCAAGTTCTTCTCAAACGCCAATAACTATGGTGGGATCTTGATATTTCAATCGATAGATTATTACTTCCTTTTTGATGACAACCATAGATTAACCTATTAGATAGATATGAAACTTCGTATTCAATGAGATAAACATTTAGAGTTATACTTAGAAGTTTACATATATGCCAAATGTTGTGATGACGCAAATGCAAAAAATAATAACTTTGAAAACTCCTTCGTGATTCCCAGAGAAATGCTTTTCAAAATAAAATGCGAGTAATTTACGTAATTTAATTTTTATTTTTTAATATTAGAATTAACATAAAATCCAAGATAGATTTCAGAATAAATGGAACTACAATTTTTGTCATTTTTTTAACATCACACTATCCGGTTTCTTTTGCCATTTTATAGTGACTGGTAATAAGCGTTTAATTATTTTTTAACTAAGAGAGACAGACCTGTTAACCGCCGAAACTCCGCCCAAAATTAGGAAGATATTTACAAATATTTTAAGATACACAAAAACAACGCCATATTTAGAACGTTTCCTAAAACCGTAACATAATTAAAGACAGATTATCGCAATTGAGGCGGGAAATCGATTTGACACCACATAAAATAGAGTGAAACGGGTTGATACGTATAATCCTAACATATGTTACTGCCTTTAGATTTTGACACAGATTTACAATTATTTACCCGATGCAGTCTGGGTGCGCCGGCTGGGACGACTCACGATAATCCGCGGATCAACTTGTTCATGTTTATTGTGCGGTGTCAGTGATTATCTGTGGTCGGAGCGCGAAGACAAAATGGCCGGCGTGATTTACGCGCGCGCGCGGTCCGTATTCACAATATTTCTAGACTGCAAGATGTTTTGTGTCAAATGAGATATTGCCGGATTCAACATTTGGCGGTGTAACATTTCGTGGGGATTAAAGAATTGTTTTTTTAAGACGTGTTTATCTCTTTAGATATTCGGCATGTTAATGACATAGAAGTTTTTGGAAGGAAGATACAAATATTATAGTAAAATTTTATTCTAAACTTAGACTCTGAGATACATTATTAAATAAATTAAAAATTAAAAAAAAATTAAAAATATTTGCATTGTTAAAATAGAAGAATAGGAAATAAAATAATAGGGTCACTTCGTCTCATTTCTAAGATATCATCATGATGTAAGACTTTAAATAGATTAACTTTTATCACAACATCTTGGATTTTGTCCGATTTGGGCAGGTCAGATAGCAGGGACCCTAGAAATGCACTACGTACACACCGCCCGAAACCTTTCCTTACTCTATTGGTCTTACTAATACATCCCACTGCTAAACTCGGGCCTTTCCATAGGGGTAAAGGACAGTAAACTCACCACGCTTGACCAAGCGGATTGTCATGTTTCACATTCCGGTGATCACGAGATGCAGCTTTCCTTACGATGTTTTTCTTCGCCATCTGTGTTTATAATATGCTGCTTTGCTAAAATGTCATGTCACGATGCAAAAAGCTACGAATGTGAGCCCGATGAAAAAAGAAGATTAAATATGATAAATATCTATGGATAAAACAGTAAAAACAATATTTGCCAAACATCAATAAGCAGCGATACATCAACCACTTTATTTTCCAATGCAACCATAAACTACTCGTTAATAAATGTTTGTATTTAAACGACAAAAACAATAATGTCAGCGATTTAAATATTTAACTAAACGTCTGCCAATTTGCTTTGCCGTTAATCTGTATAACAAAAACAACTGTTGTCTTGTTGTTTTATTGAGATATTTCGGTTTTTCATTTGTCTAAACGCCAAGTTTTTTAACTGTGTGTGTGGACTGATTTTTTGGTTGCGTGTCTATTCCACCATATAATAATTAACAACATCCAGTGAAATATCACTATGAACTAGCATTTTGTATTGGAAACGAAAAAGATTTTTTGACATTAAATAAGTGATGTATAAAAGTTTATATTGAAAAAAGTTTTTGATTTGATTTATTATTGTTGAAAAATCTAGGCTCTCAGTTATGTAAGCAATTAGGTCAAAACCTAAACCCAACTGTGTGAATTGTCACAACATATTTATATTATTTTTTATTATTGATGGAATGAAATGTTATAATATAAATTCAGATATTTCCAATAATTATAAAAAAAGGTAACACTTCCTTGGCGTACCTCACAGAACAAGAATAGCAAAAGATTCCATCTCGTATTCCACAACTCTTTGTTTGTAATCTATTTAATTATAACTGTTTTAGTTTGTAATAAAATTTATACAGAATAAAAAGATATAGATAAAACTAAAAAAATTGCTGCGAATTTGTTTCGTCGTTTTACCCAACGCGTTGTTTTGATAACGGAGTGGCTTCTTGACATTCAGTAAATGATCTAAGATATTTTATATTGAAAGGAATTGTTTATAAACTTTTTAATGTTTATTACATACATACATATAATCACGCCTCTTTCCCGTAGGGGTAGGCAGAGACCACTTCTTTCCACTTGCTACGATCCTTACATACTTGTTTCGCTTCGTCCACTTTCATTATTCCCTTCATACATGCCCTTCGGTTTAGGGTACTCTTGATCTGGTCTTGAAACGTCCCCCTAGGTCTACCCCATCCAACACTTCCATTCACACTCGCCTTATACATTTTTTTCGTCAATCGTTCTTCATTCATTCTCTCAACATGGCCAAATCATTTCAGCATATCTTTCTTAATTTTTGTCACTACATCTTCTTTCAGACCACAACGTTTCCTTATCTCACTATTTCTTATCCTGTCACTCAGTTTAACTCCTATCATACTTCTTAACGCTCTCATCTCAACTGCATTTATTCTGCTTTCATGTTTATTACTGTTATAATTAAGACATCAGAGCGCAAGAAGATAGATCTTGGACGGCCAAAAGAAGAAGTAAATCTATTCTGGACCAGCTTCGCATTAAAGTTAGGCCCTCAACAATCTGTTATCGGAAGATTCTTGAGTACTTTGGTCACATTGCCCGACGACATCCGGACAAGATAAGCTGATCGTGACGGGCAAGATGGAAGGAAAGCCACCCCGCGGCCGATTACTTAGTCGCTGGTGCGTCCAAGTGAGCGCCCTCACTGGACTCCTAATAGCAACTGCTATTCGAGAAGTTGAAGACCGGGTGAGGTGGCTTAATTAGCTTGTGAGACAAGCCTCGGTTGATTTCCAGAGACACGAGAACTACTTCAACAATGAAGAATTCGACCGAGAACAAGACTGTTACAATTTTCGCCAGCCTTACGGCAACATACTAGCTTTGTTTAAACAATTTAAGTAGGTATATTAGTTAACCGTTTTCTAGCAAGTGCGGGCGATTTAAAAAATGTGTTCATATGTCTTATGGGTAATATCAAGTCTCTTAAGAATGCCGAAGTAGAGAAAGAAAAAGAGGAAGGTAGATTTTTTTTTTATTATCTAATTTATTTAGGGGCTTTTTATAAGAATATAATGTCAGCCCCATTTTATCCTAATTACATATTACAAAAAAATTCTAATTTCTAAATCTTAAAATTATTATAAATGAAAACTGCGGCAGCAGAGAGCGGCCTCGAAAGGATGCTCTGGAAAACGCCCACTTCCCACAAGTTGACTCGCAGAGATCGTACTAGTCGCTCCCTACTGACTTTCGTTCGGACACATTCCATCAAGAAATGGTGTACATCATCAATTTTGCCACAGTTTGTGCAATAAGGACTATTGCTCCTGCCCACCAGGTGATAAAATTTATTTAGTGGAATGTGTCCGGAGCGCAATCTATGAGCTATTACACACATTCTTCTATCAACCTCACTATTGGCAAACCACTACGAGGATACGAGGAGGCTCACTTTGTAAAGTTTTATACCAGATGCCTTTTTCTCTAGATATTACGTTAAAATACTCTTTCCATTCTTTATAATATTCTTCTAGGAAGGTAGATGTTGGGAGATCTAAGACTAAGTTTATGATTATGAAATTATTAAAATTATTATAATTATTATAATAATGATATAGTAGTATTATAAATAATAATATAATTTAAGTTTTATTAATTATACTAGCTGTGCCCGCGACTCCGTCCGCGTGGAATAGTGACTTCGGGCTGCATTTTTTGGATATATCTTATGGTTTATTTTAGATTACAAACCCTAAAATATAAATAAAGGAAATTTGCAAACAGTCAGTGTTATCGAATGCAACTGTTACACCATGCGCCTGCGGAATACGTACGTTCGAACCTACAAAATCCAACCTAAGCTAAATCCTATTTCATATGATTGATGATATAAATCTGAGGTCAAGTTAAATCAGTCGTAAAAAATTTCTGAAACTGATCATTTTTAGCTAAAACTATTTTATTTTCTAAAATAAAATTAGCCTAAGTTACTCCTTGTTACATCAGCTATCTGCCAGTTGCCCCTCGGGGGAGGATCCGCCGCCCGCACTATTGCCGCGAGGGAGAGGGCCACGTGCTATTCCGGGGCCCCCTCAACTCCTACAATACAGGAGAGCGACGGGGGGACGAAACCCTGACCCCCTGGCGCCAACACTTCAGAAGAAGCCCACCTTGAGACAAAGGGCAGGCCGGCGCCGGCCCGGGCCACCAGATCGGCAGGCCACATATCCGTAGACCCTGTCGTAGGCGATAGGAGAACAGCGGGGTTTTTAGTGGGTAGTCGGATGGCTGAACATCTTACCCGGAGTCTCACATATCCCTCGGTCCCCCCGGGCCGGGGGAACCCGTCAAGAGAGGTCTTTCCCCGAGACAAAAAAAAAGCTATCTGCCAGTGAAAGTCCCGTCAAAATTGGTCCAGTCGTTTCAGAGATTAGCCGGAACAAACAGACAGACAAAAGTTGCAAAAAATGTACTTTTGGTATATGTACCGTATATACATCCAATCCACTTAGTAAAAAATGTTTATTTTAATATTACAAACAGACACTTAAATTTTATTTATTTGTATAGATAAAAAATGCCAATCGACTCAATACCAAAGATGCCAATGACCGTGCGAAGTGAAGAAGAAAAAGATGGAAAGAGAACCCTGAAGCATCGAAGCGAAACTTTGGGTTGCAACTGGGATTTAAAGCTAGGATGACGTTGATGTATAATAAAAAAAATTGCAACTGAGTTTATGCCCCGTTTCTTCAATAAGTGATCTATGTGAATCTATAATGAAACAAATTATTTTTATTTGACTTGGATATTTTGATAATAGTTTTGGACATGATAACTTTTAATAATAACCCTAAAACATATTTATTGAAATTTCTTAAATATTCTATAATAATACGAATATCATTGAGGAATTCAATCGACAATATAAAATAATTATAATTACGATTTATAATAATTAGTATTTATTATCGTCCCGTCCCATTCCCGGACGGTGCCTTGATGCGTGCTTGCAGCTCTAACTCCCCGGCTATGGCTCTTCCACGAAATGATTACTCCAGGCATGGAATATTACTTATTAACTATAATTATTTCCGTAATAACGTCTCCTACTAAAGCAGAGCATATATTTAATAAATTTGAATTGTGTATTATTTATATTTGGCTCTTTTGGATAATAGACCTTGCCTTTCCTCGAGATATTTTATTTCACTGTGAGTTAATGTTATATTGACAAGGAAATTGCTTGAAAGGTGCATATTGTGATGGAAATCGACTCAGGGTTTTGAATGTGATACTAGACTAGAATGTACTTTATTATTCTCAATATAATTATCGGCACATTTCAAAATATATAGCGATGTGTGTAATGTCAATTTTGCACCTGGTATTTGCCAAAGTACTTTATAGATGATTTCTTGACTATAAAGGAACATAACGGATACAATGATGGTAAAAAGAGCGAGATCCCACCAATGGGTCGTGGGTCCAACTATTCCTTACTATAGAAGAAACACTTCACTGAACGGACATACATCAACATCAAATGATAATGACTTGCTAGAACTGCATTCTAATTAATCACACATATAGTTGTGACATTGGTAACTAAAAAGTATATGATAATTGAAAGACGCGTTCACGACTCCTTTATGTGGCAATTAATACACTGAACAAAGTTTTAAATTATCTTTATTGCGAATAATTTATTATTAAGCTTCTTATTATTAATTTAAATAGTTTGCTTAAATAAATACAATTTTTACAACATTTACAGTTCAATCTCGTAAACTATCACAGTCTGAGACCATTCCTCCAACGACGGTATCGAAGGATACCATGAGAATGCGTAGGACCACGATTCAGTTCATCTCGCTTTCATATATTCATCACCCTCATATTTCTACATATTTTCATGTAGATAAGTCCATTTCAGTTATATAAAATGCTTTCTTCTGTACCTTAAAATGCAACACTCAATAGCTGAACATGTATTTTTTCTGTCATTTTCTTGCATAAATATATAGATATATGCACGAACTTTCTAAAAATTCCAAAATATTATACTCATAAACCTAGTCCATTCCATTTTTAAACATCAACAGTGCTGCCCTCGTCGAGTAAAACATAATTGCATTAGATATAACACAACTTTAAGCAGTTCAAATCGTCACTATATTATCCAAAAAGGTTTGAAAATAAATTATCAACTGTGTTTCACGTCAGGATCTTGTGAGGGACTTACCGGCGGATTCAGTCCATGTATCCTCCTATACAACTGATGGTACGGGTTCGGTGGAGGAGGAGGAAACCTCAGTAAAGGACTTGGCAGCCCATACCTCCCGTACACTGACAACAACGGGGGGTACAGTCCCACCAGTGACGCGTACGGGTTCCCAAACATCGGGTGTAGTATTGCACCGCGCTTGAACGCCGCCAGTCGTGACCGCGATGCTGCAGTGGACCTCCTCCGCAGCTTCCCAGTCGTGCCACCAATGAAAACATCGTCAGATGACGGATCCAACATCCAATAATTCCCTTTTCCCGGATCATCGTAATGCCTCGGGACTTTGACGAAGCATTTATTCAAACTCAAGTTGTGCCTAATGGAATTCTGCCATCCCTGTTTGTTCTCTTTGTAGTAGGGGAAGTTTTTCATAATGTACTCGTAGATGCCATTCAGGGTGAGACGTTTCTCCGGACTGCTTCGGATCGCCATCATGATGAGCGCGTTGTAGCTGTAAGCTGGTTTGTCGTTCTTTTTCTCTTCGGTGGCGGATGAACTCGGCGGCGGCGTCTCAGTGCCGGTGACGTCCAGCTCTGTGTCCGACGGTGAGGGAGACCGAGACGAAGCTTCGGGCAGGAGGTCCCTTATCGCGAAACTTTGGGGTCGAGTCATCTTTGTGCGACATCGCGAGCTGCCCGCGACCAACTAAGGCATCGGCCGAGCAACTGGTTGGAGGCCCCGCCTTTCGCGTACGCCTATATTTAAATCCCTCCCATCAGTATCGTGGGGAGGCATTTGTATTGTATCCACAGCTCCGCGAACAGAACCATACTGTATTATAAAAGCTTCAGAGTTGCTTTTGCGTGGATATGTGTTTGATACAGTTTTTTTTTAAGATTTAAAAAAGGGTTAAAATCAGTCATGGTTTGCAATGTTGTTTGTTATATCAAAATTAATTTATCACGCGGGTTTATTTAATGGCTTATATTAGCGTGTTAATTGTTGGCTTGTTATTAATTATGTTGCATTTTAGCCAGATGTTTTTTATATTACGCTTTTTATAATAGGTTGGTGACATTTGCTATTATTGTATTATTAATATTATGTCATAGTCTTGTTTTCTCGATCAAAAGGTTACTGATATTCATGTCAAATACAATATTGATACATAATTACATACAAATTGTATTGATTTTCATTTCAATTTACATATTTGTTCAAATTATTTAAACATAAACAAAATTTTATTGCGATAGTTATTATGATCGATTAATCCCAGTTTTCTAATATTGTTTTCACTACAAAACAAATTACTTTCTGGAATGTAAAATTCTTAAATGTATAGCTATTTTATATTTTTACTACCTTGATGCTCAAAAATTCCAGATATATTTTACATATGAAATATTCGACAGCAAACAATATTTGTTGTATAATTAAAATAGAGAAAAATTTCAGGCACCCTCTGTGGAAACCGCCCCTGTCGAACCACGCCCTCTTCCCAGACATCCCTTAGTATGTACTATTTGTGATCGAAGCTTATTATCTTACAAGTTTACAAATATTTATCATCTTAAGTCGTCTAATGACACCATAGTACATAACATTTATTAGATGTATATTTTAATAATCTAAAGCCATTAAGTAGGTATATACAATTAGAACTAAGTATAAAATAACTAAATAAATATTATATTTCTTTAGTATTTCACACAGAACTATTTAGTCCTAAAGAAAGAAACAGAGCGCTTTTGTCATGGGTAGATACTAGACCACTGATATATTTACATGTTTTTCTTTTGTAATTATTACAAATTAACACATAGACTCAGGAAGAACTTGTAACCCTTGTAAGCTTTCCGAAGTGCTTCAACCGTTACACTACGGGGTTATTAAGTTATTTAAAAAGCAAGTCTGTGAATTTTATATGTGTTGTAGCATTTACAAAGATTATCTTTTACTTTGAGATGTAATTTTTTAATTTTACTATTAAAATTATAAAAATAAAATTATACTAATTATATATTATATAGTCAAAAACTGATGGACACGAATTCTCGATATGTATGTAAAAGGGCCAGGCCTCCTATATTCCAGTATGATAAAGGACTTTTTTTACCTCACAAACATATGAATGCACCATTTTTTTATCAGTACGGGAAGTAATCACCTACAGATTGATCGTTATACATTCCATCTATTTCGTACGGGCAGTATGCACAAGGAGAGTCACAGAAGAGCACAAAGCACGCAGAATAATTTCTAATTTAATAATTAGGACAACACTCGGCAACTTGTTTTGGTTTCGCATAGAACTGGGATGAGATGTTTCTAAAGAACAAGAATACAAATTAATTTCAAACAACTTACACTCATAAGCATACATTTATAAATATTTGTTATTAAATTCAACTCAAAATGCCATCTAAACACATACAACATATGTAAGACAAGCTACGTATACGACTAGATTTAAATACCGCACATATGTCCTTGAAAATCACTTTTAGAGTCACTTTTCATTGTAATATTTCTAAACAAACATAAAGGAAGAATATCGTAAAATATCATGAAGATAAAACACGGCATCTGTCAATCACGTTCCCATTCGAAACGATAACCCCTCGGCGACACTCGAATTTGGATGTGTTGGAATTACTAAGTATCCATTAAAAATATATTAAGACATTTTTTAAATTGATGGAAAATCAACACCTTGATTAGAATAAACTTATAAGAGATCATACAGTAAATCCTGTGTGTAACTGAATTCACTTTCTTCGTGCAGGCGTGATGTAAGAGTACTAACCTTTGCGGCCAGGGTCACCCTGTCGCATTAAAACAACCCCTAGCTACGTGGTTCTGTAAGTATGCCGCCATAATAATCTTGTGTTGTATTCCGACATTAGTAACCCAGGTTCCTGTACCCCTATGGGTTAGCAGCATGTTCGCAGTGCCTCTAGCGTCGAAAACATCCATAGGCGATGGTAAAAGCTTAATATTTAGGGGGCCGCCAGCCTGTCTGCTGTTTCTCAACAATAAAATAAAATACATACCGCACTTATGAAGCCACTGGCCACTACTATGTCTTCAGTAAGGAAGTTGGGAACCGAAGAGGATGCCTGGCCAGTGGGGCGATGTGCATCTTCTCTTAGAAAGCCTTGCTTCTTTAAATGGTTTGAATCTGTGATATAGGTACTACTAATAATCTTTTCAACATCACAACTACCGCAGGAGAGATTGGTGATACAGAAAACATCTGAAGATTCGGCGTCTCGTTATACATAGGGTAGGATGTCCCCCAGCTCGATGCACATACGCAAGTTATTAACTAGATGGCAAAAGCTTCTGACAAGCATATGTTGTAAAAACTTGGATAATCCTACGTCCAGCAGTGGCAGAATGGCAGACAGGCTGATGGTCCATCGCGCATGGATGCGCCACCAGGAGCACCGCTAACACGCTACCATCTGGGTAAGTGAACTGGAACCTGCGTCTCTTATGCCAGAACACAACACAAGGGCATTATGACTGTATAATACCCTAACCACGCGGCTAGGGTTGTTTTGTTGCCTTTTACGACAGGACGCCTCCGGCCTCAGGGATCAGTATTCTTCCTCCACCCCTACATGGAGGAAATATTTATAAAAATAAAATGTACTTACTAGACTGGCTATATCGAAGAAATTTCTTGTCGCGTCTAAATCAATGCTTTAGTAAAAAAAACTTTATTACCAATTGTTCTTTCATCTTTGTATGGGCAGGTTATGTATTTAGGGTAGGTTTGTTTCCGTTTAAAGCATTATGGCCCTTAACTAATAGTCTCATCAAAAAAAAATCGAAACACCCCTGAAGTTTGGTTTTGAATATGTTGATTTTTTTTTACATTTAACCACAAATATAAATAATGCCACTTAATTATGGATATTATAAGGTATCATTTAACGAATATTAATGTTTCAAATTAAAATAAAATTTCTTTAGCTATTGTGTTTTGTTCAACAAGAATGTTTTTACCCTTTAAGAAGAAATTGTTAAATGTTAGAATATAATAATATATATTTAATATTTTGTGACAATTCACACAGCGCCATCTAGTCCCAAACTAAGTAGCATAGCACTTGTGTTATGGGTACTAGACAACTGATATACTACTTATATACTTTTTTTTTGTAAATAAATACATATTATACATAAACACCCAGACGCGAGACGGGAATCGAACCCGTGACCTCCGCAATCCGTTACGCCACCGAGATCGTCAGGAACAAAGATGTAAAAAGTTAAAAAAGTTTCTTCAATACTGAAGAAACTTTTTTTAACATTTTGCTGTTTTACATTTGTTCCGATAAGAGCTTGGGGAGAAAATACGAGATACCTGTATAGCTCTTATCACTGCTTCAATACGGTTCCTCATGGAATGGATAAGCGTCACAATCTTGTGTTGTGGGATGTTATCCCACTGTTCTTGTAGCTTTCTAAGGTGGCCAAACGTCTCCGGAGCAGGATCTTCCGCTCTGACTCGTCTCTTCAACTCATCCTAGGCGTTCTATGGGATTCATATCCGGGCTTCTTACTGGCCAGACCATAACCGCAATACCGACTTCGCTCCGATATTCATTTACAATGCCTGTGGTATGAGCCCTGGCATTGTTCTGCATAAAAATGAAGTCTTCGCCAATAAAATGTGCGTAGGGTACAACATAAGGCTCCAGACACTCTTCGATGTAACATGACTCATTTAAAGACGGTAACAGAGGTCCAGATACAAACGCAAGTTCAGTTTTTCTATCGGCGCTTATGCCTCCCCAAACCGTCTATAAACCGCCACTGTCTCTTTCGTCAATGCAGCACTGTGCAAAACGCTCTCCCTTTCTTCGATATATCTTCTATCTTCCGTCAATTCCATACAGTATGATCTTACTCTCGTCAGAAAAGAGAACTTTGCTCCATTGAAGTTATGACCAATTCAAGTGCTCAAGTGCAAAGTTGAAGCGCGCTCTTCGGTGGTCTACCGTCAATTTTGGGCCATTAGCAGGTTTCATGTCACGCTCGATCAATCTTCTTTTTATGGTAGAATTGCTTACAGTCAATCCTCGAACCTCACGGAGCCGCTGCTGCAGCTGAATAGAGTTAAAGTGGCGATTTCTTAGAGAAACTGACTCAATATACCGGTTATATTGCTCAGACGTGACTCGATGTCTACCAGATCCTGGTATCAGTATATATCAGTCTCCCATAACGCTAGTACACTCTTTTGACAACAGAAAAGCTAAGATGCAATCGTGCAGCCACAACACGCTGACTATTCTGCATCCAGCAATGCCACGATTTAGGCGGTTTCTGTGGGCGAGGTATCCATATTTTATTAGGAAAAGATCCCTTTGGTAAGAGCTCTGGATATCTTAGTTAACAATCACGCTCAGCTCAGCTCAGAGCTCAAATTAAAAAAACATAATTAATGCAAAAAAAATGTGATTAAGTGCAGAAATTCCGACGGATACACATTGAAAACAATCTCTACATTCATTTATTGCATGAAAATTCGAAAATTTAAATTCTGGTACACCATTGTGTAGACTAAACTGCCAGCTATTTATTGGAGTATTTTTTTTTCATGATATCAATAGGTACTCTTTTTCATTTAAATGCCGCCTGAATAATACTTGCAGTAGTGTTTCGATTTTTTTGGTGAGAAGTAGGTATATTTTTTATCGCAATGTAAACATTACGCCGACATACGAACTGTGTATTTTAAAGGTATATGCAATAGGCTGGCGACAGTAACTACATTTACGTGAGCTCGGCATCGCCCAACGGGGTGACCACGGCGCGTGTTTCCCACACGATTGAGCCAATTGATGGCACTGCTCGAGTACCCAGGATTCTTGAAAGTATTAGGATATACAGAATCAACATTTTCGTTAGTCATATTTGCCCGTGTGGTCCCAGATAAATGTTGATAAATTATTTTTCTCATTGACCAACGACAAAAAGCGCCACCTTTTTTGGTTTTAGGTTAGCATCAATATTAGCTCGATTACAGCTTTCTAAGGCAGCTCCTACATAAATTGTGTTTAACAAAATCAATTATTACATTTATTTTCTTGGCTCGAGAGAAGGTAGAGTCTTAAATGTGTGTGTCATAATTCGTCTTCGACTTGGTCACTGCTATTCCCCTGCTTTCTTGGCTAAACTAAGAATCCGTGATCACTCTATCTGTGAATACGGCCTGGCAGAGGGTTCTCTCATCCATCTGTTTCTTGAATATACTAATATAACCACTCAAATGTATGATCTCTTGCCCAGAGGCTTCCCCAGACCGATCAATTAGAAATTTATGTTAACTCTAATAATACTAACAAACGCTTTGTACTTAAGTATCTTCTGTAAGTTTATTTAAGCAGCAAACAGCTTATATTTATAATATAGGTAGTTTATTTAAAATTGTAACTTAAGTGTTGTTGTCCTCAGGTTCACAAAAATCATAATTCTGTCCAAATTTATATTATAATTTTATAAATTTATTTACACATGGCATTTTTTTATATACTTTGATGTTGGCAAATCAATGCCACTTGCGTTGGAGCCAATAATTTATAAGTAGAAGAAGGTAGAGTCATAAATGGGGATGACGGGCAGACGACAGAAGGAGCTTGTAGTAGTAACGACCTCTCACTGTATACAACAGCGTTCCCAGAGCTCGAAACCAATCACAGCATACAATTTAACTTATAGACGATGATAATTACTTTCAATTGTTTTCTTATTTTAGCTATTTTTTAATTAATTTCTTGAATTACACATGGTTTTGCTGTGTGCTCCAAGGATCAAAATAATAATAGTTTGAAAAGCATCCCATTTAAGTGTTGTCCCATAAAGTATAAAAAGTATGGCTACAGCAGGAACGTGGTACGTGCCAACAGGCTCGTGTTTAGTTGCAGTCACATAAATATTTGATACCTAAACAATGTATCTCAGTTTGATCGAAGTCTTAAACACACAATCGCATCATTCAATTTTCCCATCACGTACTTCTTCGTAGCAGCGTCAGATTGAATTGAATTGAATCTGATCGTGACTCTACGGATCTCGAGGACTTTTCCTGAACAATGCGTCACAATTAATCAATGAAATGGATGTAGCTAATTTTAGTTAATACAGGGGTGATATACACCGTAGGGCCACTCGTCGCCGGAGGTTGGCGACAGACCTCCGGCTGAAGTAGTGAGCGGTAGCGGGCGAGGCCCCTTGGGAAAAGGCCCCATCCCGCACACATAAGGCCGAGAGAGGGGCGCCCGTCGGTGTTCTACGCACCCAGCTCACCCCCGCGTGAGAAAGAAGATGCCGGTGCTTATCAGTCCTCCCGGCTTTGAAGAGGCTCGCGAATGTGGGCTAGCGCCTGTCGCGGCCGCGGCTTGACTAATCCGTCGCGTCTCGTAACCTCGGTACTTAGGACGTTTGAAGGAACACCGGGCTGGTTTTAGTGGGTACACCAACGACGTGCGTTCTCCAGCCTAGAGAATGACGTACGGGCGCATTGCACGG
Organism: Malacosoma neustria; assembly: GCA_963693495.1. Lineage (NCBI taxonomy): Eukaryota > Metazoa > Arthropoda > Insecta > Lepidoptera > Lasiocampidae > Malacosoma > Malacosoma neustria. The sequence goes on along the minus strand of OY856384.1, from coordinate 19,316,423 downwards.
GGAGTCCCACACTACGCCGCCGCCCATACCCACGCGGTAGTACATACTCAGAATAGAAAGCAGTTAATTTCAATATTTACATACGCAATTAAAATAGTTGTAATAAAAATAACATTCTCTTCCATACCATCTAAGCGTCTACCCTTATTTATAGTTTATGTAAAAAGTATCACTTAATTGATTCTTAAACGAAAACATGAGTTTAAAATCATGTATAGTTGATTCACACTACAACTTTTTTTATAAATCGCCGTATTCCTCCGATTTACTTCGGAGCCTAATATATCTCGGTAATTTACACAAGAGCCACACGTACATAGACCCTTACGCCCACGTTGATATGAGATGTGTGTGCATGAATACATAGATAAATCTTGTCTAATACTAGCATATTGTAAATTATTAACAGCTACAACTTAACTGTTAAAATAGTTAATGTAGATTAATTCCACCTAAAATATGCACATCGTAAAATTCAAACGACAGCAGTCGCAGGCACATCTAGTTCATAAATCAATTCAGTTGTAGTTAAAAAGAGTGGGGCGTTCCAACCAACAAACCGAAACATTTTGTTTGAAAGGCGCGCGCTGTAAGCGTTCTGCGCAGCGGGCACAATAATTGCTCCAATCTGGCGAAAAACACGAGCGACATTCGTATTTATTTATTTACTTAGTATTTACTGTAACAGTAACGAGTGCCAGCGCTTCGGGCTCCTCTGGGGGCGGACGCTTTGTAACACAGTTCGCACTGTTTCGTTTTAAATTTACCAATAAATACTATGTTCAAATATATTTCCGATAAGGTTTCTCTAAAAATATTTAGTTAGTTATATTTTTACGCGTGTCTAACAATATGAGAATGATTTTGGTTACTGTCAATAATACCGAAATTTACTCAGAAAAACTCAAAAACACTATTTGCAACCGAATTATTGGAACATCCAAGTACCTCTAAATCTATATATAATAAACAAAACATTTTTGAATTTTAAATACTGTTATGAAGGACAGTATACCTAGATCTTATAATGGAGTGACGTCGCAGCTAGTTCAGTGAATACTTTACTCTCTTTACTCGTATACCGTTAAATCTATGTTTGATCACCACAGAGCACGAAATATATATGATTTGCAGAGAATTTTCGTAAGAAATGATATAATAAAGGAAAATATAAAATCGATGCTTAACGATTATATATACGAAGTGCCGTTATGTACCCTTGATCTGGTGCCATTAAAACGCCGAATAGATACCTTATATGTGACAAACAAATATATTGAAGTCCCAATTAATAGAAACAACATGGTCTGTAGATCCCCACAATTTCCAATACACAAATAAAATGAAGCTCTCCAATTGCCAATCATTGGAAACACTACGAAAGCGACAAACAAACATTACAACCCTTTAACAAAACAATCTTTATATTCGGTTAGGACAGAACACTGATTTACAAAGAGAGATTCATATAGGTCTAATACGAAACAAATACTAGTTATATTAAGTATTCATCTCAAAAATTATGTAATTAACTAACTTTTACCGGTTCTTACACGACATTGGCAAAATGCACAAGTCGTGGCATTTTCTAAAAAAAGAAAAAGATCTTTCACCGAAGATATTTTATTATTTCTAAAAAGAAAAATATTATGTTGTTGTTGTACTGAACAGTTTGTTGGAGGGAATCAATTTTCCTGTGACTGTGATAATTAAAAGCGTATTTCACCATAAATTAAAAAAACAATGAATCTGATGATGCGTGTAACTACAGTGAACGCATCCTGCCATATGCATCATCGATTCAAAAATATTAAAAACTCCGTTTGGAAATCGCGAACGGCTGAACATGAATAAGTGCATCCAAAAACAATTCCTTTTTTCCCACAACCGCGCCCAGGGCGACCCACTAATCGCCCTTTTATTGTTTTTAAGTTGGCAGCACTGCCCCAAGGCGGGCAACGTTTGTAAAGCATACCGCAATAATTTGTATTGTGTTTTATTTTGCATTGTTTATTATTAAAATATATTAAACAAGGCTTAATCGTTAAAGAAAACAGTTTCGAAGTATGTTTTGTTACTCTTTGTTGTAAAATAATATCGTTATCAGACAGAGATTATTTTGAAACTATCTATAAAATATTTTTAAATTATATTTCAATTACCTTATGTTTAAGACTGTTTATTGTTTATGAACTAAATATAGTTCAACAAATATGTTGAAAATTTGCGCTCTGGTGTCATGACCGATTTAATACAGAAAGAAAATGACAGGTGTAAAAATAATTGGGAAAAATTATCGGTTAAAACGGAAAATGCAAATTTCAACAAAACCCTGAACAAGATTTCTATTATATATATTTAATTTCTTAGTGAAAATGTACGCATAACATCGTTTAAAGACGGTAGAGGGTTCACATTGAAATTTTTCAAAAATCATTTAGTCGTTCCTAAGTGTCATAAAAGTCAAAATCTTTCATCAAATATTATATCTTTTATCTGAATCTCTCACAGACGTATTATAAGCATTTCTCAGGCTCAAGTCGGTGCTCAACTGCTCAAAAAATTGGTCATCGACTCGCAATTACATGCGATTTTCCATCGGCTAGTGGAGCGCGCGAACAATCACAAAAGGTGCGTGTTTAACACAAATAGTATTAATCTGAGATTCGCGGAACATCAAATACAAAACGACGAAAATATTTTTAATTTAAACTCGGAGAAAATTGATCTTTATGTTATTACAGTAGAGTATGTTTTGGCACAAACTTTAGAGTTGGCTTAAAAAGCACGCACATATGGCGTTTCTTTTCTAAATTGGTAGTATTGTCCCCCTATTTGTGACGTTTATGTCAAATAATTCCCGCCTTTTAGCGCAATTCGTTTGGAAATCACCTCCGAGCGATTAATGCTCTCGTGAAATCAATTTCTTATTCTTAAAGTTTTAATTGTGGGAATGTAATACGTATTTGCAATATAATATTGTGAGAACGATTTTTTCATCTTAATAATAGGTTTCCGATAGTTAATTTTCGTGGTAATTTGACTGTTAATTGAAATAGAAATTGGAAAGAACTTTTGTTCTTTTTAATAGCTAGGTTAGAGATTTAATAATTCTGAGGTTTGAATTACAAATCCATTAACCGTAGTGCAATTTTTAATGAGAATAATATATTGATACACAAAATAAAAGTAAATGAAGTGTTTATTTATTTATTGGAAATTGTTGTCTACATGTCTCAGTATATTTTGGTCACATTGTGAAAGTTTAGTGGTACACTGGTAGACTAATCTAAATGGTTACAGGTTCGAATCAAACTATGGCGTGCATCGCTTAGGCAGCTTTTCTTGCTTAGTGTGCATATTATTTTGAAAGCAAAATATTTTTGTTCCTATAAGTAACTGTGCCCAGAATAATTAATGCACTTTCTCCTTTGGCGCCAGGTATCATCCATCAAGGCCAATTAGGAACAGTTAATGCATGCAAATATAAGTGATACATACATATGATATGAGAAAAAGAAGAAAAGTAGACGAGAATTGTGAGAGAATGGTACCCACGGGATGGAAAAAGAAACAGAGGTAGACAGTTTAAACGTTGGGAAGATGACGTGAAAAGGATGGCAGGGTCGGAATGAAACGCACTGCCAAAGACAGGACCAAAAGGAAAGCTTTAGAAGAGGCCTTTGTCGAAGGACAAGCTGTAAAAGAAAAACCAGTAGCAAACGTTAGCTTAAGTTAGAATTAATTTTAAATTAGGTTTATATTAATATTAACATAGTTTTAAACACATCAACTTTTTGATACATTTAAGATTAGAGACAGCAATAAAGGTTTATTTTATTTATTTTTAATGTATGCACTCAAAGATTGTTTCATTTTAAACTAGTGGATTATTTTAACAAACACATTACAAAGCATTGTTAATAATCACTTATTTAAATGCGATATTATTACAATAAATATTATAGGACTCATATTAAGTTGACAGTACTGATTCACATAAATACGGATATTCAGTAAACAACTGACTACAAAGTAGTAACATATTACGTATTTGTTGAGTCCTAAAAAAATCCTAACGCACAGAACTGTGAAATGAGTTTTTACGTAACTTCTCCACGAAGTTTCTTCTTAGATTGAATCTTAGATCGTAAAGTTTGCGTTTACTGAGATTAAATGTTTGCATATCTTAGCTTACTGAATTTCTGGAAACTTCAGATTTTTTTATTACGAAGTTTATGTTTCATCCTTTTCATGACTAAAACAATAAATAAACAAAACCATTTTTAATTAAGAAAAACGCAGACACGCGTCATCCAATATTCGCACGCTGACCAGGAGCAACAGTTACCAACAAAATAACAATCGCATGATGGGGTTGCCAACGAAATCATCCAGTAATGGGGTAGCCAGTAAAAATAATTGGCGCCCCGCGGTGCGCACGCGCTGGTGTTTTGATAATGATCCACGGCTTTGTCCTTCGTCCATCGACAATGGATTAGTGTTTTTTATTTCGAGATTTGTCTGTTGCTTGTTTTGTAAATATAGTATTCAAATACTTGAAAAGTATGCTGCAATGAGAGGAGGAGAATAACGATCTCTTTTTGTTCTGTTATCAAGTTCAAATTTGAAATTTGTTATATGAACTGGAACAATGCTAGTATACCTAGCACTGCTCGTAATCCGTTCCAACTCTTCAATTGTCAAGCAGTATGGGACAGGGAGATAATAATTTATTGGAGTTACTTTATATTTAAGTCATTCCAATAAATTATTAAAAACATAAAAATACATTTATTCTTTCTTTCCCGCACAGATATTTCTACTTACTTTTCAATAGAAATAATAATAATTTATAGATAACATAAATGTTATCTATAAATTATTATTATTTCTATCGAAAACGAAAGTTTTGATTTATATTATTTGATATTTGATTATTGGATAACATTTAGTATGTATTTAAAAATTATAAATAAAAGTTTGATCAACTTACAACATATTAATGACACAAAGGTGGTGGAGCCCTCTAGTCGTATATTGTAAGTGTGATAGATAGCTCGAGCGATGTGATCTCAATCTTCGGGTTCGTCTGACTGAATGTTTTCTTTTATAATAAATAAGCAATTTTAGTCTGAATAAATGGCTATATGGTGCATGCTATGCAATTATGAATTATCTTTCTATGGATTCATGAAGCTCATCGTTGCGTATATATTCGGGGATGCTTAGAGACAAGTTCTCTTCCTGCCTCGAATAAAAATACAAGTTAAGGCAATAAATAAGTTTACAGCAAGCAATACTCACATAAACATGCAACCAAGTGAGGCTCATTCACAACTACATCATCTGCCTACGCCGTGCATAAAGATTTTAATTAAGTCGTTAACACCGACGCCTGTTGTGTTGAATAGCAGCGCGTTGTCGCGACGACCGCCATTGTCAGGGACCAGTGGGAGGTTGCCCCGGTTTCAAAACGCACCTGTCTATTAGGGCTGCCAGTGCAATCGCCATTTATCATTACTTTCAATTATTTACATTTTGAATTATAGAATTGTTTATTATACATATTTTATATTCTTGATAGTTTCTTCTTTTTCATATAATTACTAACAGTTATCTATCCTATCCTATAGACTATCAAAATATAATACATATATGTATTTAATTTTAACCTCAAATAAGCTTACGCACTTTATAAGTTTTCACGTTTCAAGTACTCATCATTTTAAAAAAACAGGCGCTTAAAATAATTAAAATTGTTTTAACCCCATGCGCTATTGAGGGTACTCGCTAACTACATACTATTTATGAAAAAATAGTAGAGATTATATATTCAATGAAGGTTTAAAACCTACAACTTTTAATCTGGCAATACCACCTCCTGTCTGCCTCCATCATAAATTCCTAATCTAATTCTTTGATACAAAGTTGAAAATCAAACACCCATTGGCACGGAAATAAATAAGACGCTTCAACATGGCGTCTTCAGTAAGAAAGCATTGTCGACGTGTTAACAATACGTTATAATTGATCGTGGACCCAGATGTCGTCGGCGCACCCTTTAGAAACACACATTTCTTTGTTTACAACCGTATATATAGGTTACTTGATGGTTACTAGTAAATCTTTTGACATTTAAAAGGTTGTGGCGAAGATAGATTGCATTTTGTTTAGGATTTTGGGGCAAATTCCGTTTTTGTCCACATTTTACGGGAAGCTGACAGTTTTGTCATGTTCCGTTAGGTAGCGAATGAATGAACACAAAAATATATTAATCAGAATTACGATTGAACGATTAATTAAATTTAAGTAATAATTCCGTTCACAAAAATGGTTGATAGTCAAAGAATTATTCCCTCTTTAAAATTTTTAACTACGTATAATATAAATTATACATTTAATTATTTATCCTCTCTAAGAACAAAAAGCACAATCAGTTACCTTGAAACATCTCTCTATGCCTGATTTGGAAAACCTACAATCTTCTTCGGTCTTTCAATAACCTAGTAAATTAATAGATATTACAAAAAGCGTTTCTCTATGGTCATTGTAAGTATAACAGGGCATTGTCGGCATGACACAATCGCCTTACGCCCTTAAATACAATTTTCTAAAGGAATCGCGTTATATTAAATCCAGGGTTTGGACAGTTGCAAAAACGTGTCCAACAAACGCACGATCGGACACCCTGCCGGGAAAGCCGATCGCTTTACACTGGACAAGGTTACACCACAACTTAATGCAAAATCATTTTTCAAATTTAATAATAAATAACTATACTGGCAGAATTCACACAGCGCGTAGCACTTGTTATAGGTACTAGACAACTGATTCACTACATATGTGCCTTTCTTTTGTAAATAATTTTTTTTTTTAAAAAACACCGAGATTTGAGATGGGAATCGAACCCGTAACCTACGCAAGTGTACCAGTGTGCATTAGCCGCTACACACATGCACACAATTGTAAATACAACATCACACTAAAAATTTTATATAAAAACTCAAATCGCTTGCTCACATATTCTATGTATTTAGTTTAATAATAGTTAATAAGTAACTGTACCTTACTTTTTTTACTTAGTATATAAAAATGTTTTATTTATCTTCTACTCCCTTGTCTATTTACTTAGATTCTAATTTATCTTTCTGTTTATTATCTACTTATCATTAAGTAATAGACAAATTTATTATGTAAAAGATGGTGCTCTCCTGCATTACGTATTTCTGCGGATATCATGAAAAAATAAAATGGTCACAACGCCACGAGGCAACGACAGATGCGTAAAAAAGTAATGCGCTCAAGACATCATTATTGACAACGGCGTCAAATAATTAAATGCTCGTGGCGCATTTTGGTTACAGAATCAATTCTTTGGCGAATAAGGACCAAAAACAATAGCTTTTAAAACATATACAATATTTTAAAATATGTTTTGTGTAATAGCTACGCGATTGTTAATATTTTGTTTCTTTTCTGACATAATTATGAATAAACTTTAATGCATTATTTAAAAAAACTAACAAACACACACAAAAGTATAAAAGAGAGCAATACGTGGCCTTACTGTTTAAAAGCAATCTCTATCAAGCAACCTTGTGATGGATAAGAGAAATCGTCTAAGAATACAAATTTAAACAATCAACGGAAAATCGCCTAACTTTGAATCTTGTTTTCGGTGTAACCTGGTAACTATTGTTTTAATAATGTATTAAACAGATATTAATACATTTAATTTCCATTATATTTAACCATCTAAAAAACTTGAAGCAATTAATAAAATTTCTGATATGTATAACTTTTATATATTTCGTAGGTACTATCAATTCGAACCCTTTTCTTTATCTAAGAAGCCTCATTTAATTATAATTAGAAAAAATATTTAAAAAATTATTTTTGTATCAAATGTTAGTATTCAATTATGTCAATAATAATTTCAATATTTAATGCGTTTAATGTTTTTATTATATCTGAAACAAAGATTTTAGCAGTAAAAATAAAACTTCATTTAAATTATAAAGTTAATTTAATTCAAATAAAACTTCTTTTTGAACTCATCGATGTTGATGGGGCCGTAACGTGATTAACTTTCCCAGTTTTGATTTTCCGATCCATATGTTCAATGATCTACAAAGACGTGACATCTCCAAATACTGCTAACCTTAGCTGTCAGCAGACATGAGTGCCTCAGCTGCTGAACATGAACAAATATATGTAAATTAACAATACGTGCTTAATAGTTTTCTAACTACAGGAGTCACTGTGTCGAGAATACCAGCGGGGGTCCGGAGCTTTCTAACAGTTTAAAATTGTCACATACAAATTCATAACGAAATGTACAGTGGGTAAATTATGTTCATGTAATATTTCTTGCATGTGTACCAATGAATAGCCAGGTGCAAATATTTTTAAATCCACTTGTATAAATGGAACAAAATTGAGCACGTACCTTTTTTTTAAGTATGCTCAAATTTGTTCAAGGCTTTTATAACTAACAATTAAAAATATTATTTTTAAATAAAGAACAATTATGCCCGAGCAATTGAGCAATTAATTAGAACAATCGATTGCATTGTTTAAGCATTGTAAGGTACTCAATTTTGAAATGTAATCAGAAAATAGAAGCAAATAATTTAATACAAAAACCTTCAAGTACAATGTATACATTCTAAGTATTTAGACACTCGTATAACTTGTTTAATTTTGACGTTCTATCTAAAGTTTTTTAGTAAAATAACAGCTATTTTTTTATCCGTGCAGGGGCGGAGAAAGAATACTGATCTCTGCGGCCGGGGTCAGCCTGTCGTAAAAGGCGACAAAACAACCCACCCTATCTACGTGGTAGGGCCCCAAGCCCGTCTAGATGGCGACCACCTTTGATCTTAAGTATGCCGCCATAATAACCTTGTGTTGTTTTCCTGAATTAGTGATCCAAGATCCTGTACCCTTATGGGACAGCAGCGTATTCGCGATGCCACTGGCGTTGCAAACACCTATAAGCGACGGCAACTGCTAAATTCTAAGTGGGCTGTCAGCCTATCTGCTGTCCTACAGCAATAAAAAAATGTCTTTAATTTTAATGGATTTAATGTAAATATTTCATAAAGTTACGATGGCTTAGTCATACAAAAACCGTATTAGGATCAAGCCTCCTTTTGTACTGTTTCCTAATAGTAGTATTATGTTATTTCCTATTCTTACCTACATAATATAAGTAATATAACCAAAGTTTTGGCTCAGGATAGGAGCGAAATGGACAATTTAAGTAGTCAAAAGGAACAAAGATTATGCTATGCCAGTAAAAATAAAAATGTATACGTTCATCCAAGAAAAACATTTTGCAAAATTTTTACAAAGCCGGCCACTTTGGAGAACACTTGACGGGAACAATGAGTGGGAGTGAACTGGAGTTTCCGGCCCTCCGCGGCTTCCGTGCCTTCCAACACGGCGACAATATTAATCAATATTTCAAAAACACCGTCGCCAGCTCAAGAGGCCGCCTTCTCGAGATGAGACATCTACTTAAACGGCTTGTGCTTTGAATCACTGTAAAATACCTAATATTGTATGATATCTCCTCTTCCGTCCTTATTCCACGGGCCCTACCAAAAAGTTTGGGATGTAAGTTACGCTGCTGCCAACGAAGCTAGTGCACGCAGTAAAATATTTATATTTAAAAACGTTGACTAGTTTATCATCAATAGAAGTAGTTCCAGTAGTTCAAGCTAAACGCGGCAAGAAAGAGGCCCCCTCTTTGGAAGAAGAAGTGAACCGACAAATATTATACCAAGCGAGCAACCTTGGGTTCAAGAATTACAAAAAAAAATTGGTTGTAGGTACAAGTCTAATTGCTACTTCCATTTCCTTGCTTCTAGAACATAAATGTTTTCACATTTTTTATAAACAAATGCTTTTGAAATATGCCATTCTTCATTTCCCTACAACCTCTTACACCTAAGGGTGTTGCTCGACACGTCACGTCGCCCGCCGACACGCCGCGCGCCGCCCTACAAACAGCGCTCATCGGTGCCGCCAAGTGACGTGCATTGTTCCACGCCGCGTGAAGCGCCTGTACATGGTTTCGATTCTAAAACCACATGGACTACGTATTAATTTTGCAAACAGTTATATTTTGCATAAAATGTTGATATTACACAGTACACACTACTTTGGACTTTCTTGAATAAATCTTTGAAATATTGTCATTGTGTTCAAGTCAGTTTTACACGAAATAACAGGCACAGCAATGTCATTTAAATAACAGTTTTTGCAAGGTTTTTCAATTAGTTTCTAATCTTTTTTTCTGAGTGAAGAATCAAAGTGTTGGTTTTTCGAAATGCTAAAAATACAATGAAAATCCGAATTAATCCAAAAATCATGTAGGTACTTATCCACATAAATTCGTTTTACAAGTGTCTCGTATCAAGGGCGCCCCGCGTCGGCCTCCCAGCTCCTAACAGTTGGACCTTCGCGTCCGATTAACTTCGAATGCCGGTTTAACTTTAAAAGGTGGGTCTTTATAGAGTTTGCGCCCATTGTGAGTTGGTTGAGCAAATATTATTGAAAGTTTTCGCGTTTGCCGAGTGGTTGGATAAATAATTCCAAATGTTTATGATTGAGTACTATTATAACGGTTTTGAGATTTACCGGCTTTTATTTTTTTACATTTATGCCTTCAATCAAAGTTAAAGAGATATTAACTAGTTTTTTAAGTCTTATGAAATGGGAAATTATTGACATTATTATTATGACGTTGGCAAATCGATGCCCATGGCGTTGGAGCCAAGCTTTTCAAGAATAGAATAATTTGTGAAATACATCTTGCTCAAGCATAAAGAAAATGGTGTATAAGTAATCTGAATTGATTTATTCTTGACTATTTGTGAGAATACTGTTTACTTATGGTTACCAAAACAGTTTGAAGATTTACAGTAATCCTATTCAAACTGATGAAAAAATGGCAAATTAACTGAGTAACTATGATGAAACAGTTCCTGTCCTCTCTTCTACATATTTATTTGCTTGTAGCTATTTGTTCAGAACAAATAAAGTTTATACTTTAGCAGCTACTTCGTAGAGATGAATCGTATACGATATAAATTGTATGTGCATAATAGATTAAATAATAGATATACCTTTAAATCCAATAAGTATCCTGCCCTGTTTATCTAAATTATTGGAAAGAGTAGTGTGTAATCAGATAAGTAGTTTCTTAGAGTCCAATAAAGTTTTACCTGAATTGCAGTCAGGTTTTAGAAAAGGGCGTAGCACTGTGACGGCTTTGCTTGATGTTACCGAGAACATTTTATGTGCTCAGAGTGTAGGAATGTGCACTCTTCTGGTTCTCTTTGACTTTTCTAGAGCATTTGATTCAATAAATATTAATCTGCTTCTCTCTAAACTGAAATATTATGGTTTAGACAGCAAATCGCTAAAATGGTTTTCAAGTTATTTAAGCAATCGCCAGCAATATGTTAAACTAAACTCTGTTAATGGCTCCTCCTCTTTATCTGATAAATTATCTATTTCTAGGGGAGTCCCACAAGGCTCTATTCTTGGACCTATTCTGTTCATCTTGTACTCGGCCGATATTACTCGATGTATAAAATACTGCAAGTTCCATCTTTATGCAGATGATACTCAAATTTATGTTTCGTGTAAACCTTCGGAAATAGATTCTGCTATTTCTAAACTAAATGACGATCTTTCTAGAATCGCCATTTGGTCTAAGCAAAATGGTTTAACGCTTAATCCATTGAAGACTAAATATCTGATTTTTGGCAATAAGTACAACTTGAGTACATTGAATCCAACAATGCAGGTTACACTTATGGGCACCCCCATTGAGAGAGTAGAAGAAGCACGTAATTTAGGCCTCTACATTAACAGTGATCTTAGATTTGAACACCATGTAGTAAATTCTGTTAAAAACTGTTTTTATAAATTGAAGGTGTTGTATAAAATCCGACCGTATATATCCCAAAGTCTAAGAATACAATCAGTCGAATCATTAATACTTTCCCAACTAAACTATTCAGACATAGTGTTCGGACCTCGTTTACTTTAAAAATCCCTGAGACTAATTCAGCGAGTACATAATGAATGTGCTCGGTTTTGTTTTGATATACCATACAGAGGTCATGTCACACCTTTTTTGAACAGTTGCTCAATGTTGAAAATGAAGCATCGACGTAAGTTGCACTTGGCATGTCTGTTGTTTGGGGTTATTAAGAATAAAGATCCTATGTATCTTTAAAGCAAGCTTGAATGAAGAGGCGCCCAGAGGTCTACAAATGTCCGTCAGTGTGCTGTACAGCTCGCTGCCGCATTAAACCATACCACAGCTTTTAGGGGTAGCTTTAAGTACTCATCTACTAAATGTTGGAATAATATTCCTCCTCCTATAAGAAAAGTGTCTAGCATGTAGGTATGGTTTTAGAACTAAACTAAAATCATTTATGTTTGAACACCAAAAGAGGCAGGCAAACCTGGCAATAGATACAAGTGCTCTGTAATATAGTATTTTTAAATTATGTCTTAATATTTTAATAATTATCTTTTGTGTAACTAAGTAGTTGTTGTAATTAGTCAATGTTTTCATCAATATCTTTATTTTCTTAGCGTGTTTACTCATTTTTTCGTATTTTTGTTTGTTTCTTCTTACAATCTTTTAACACTTCAGTTGATGTTTTCTGTCTGAATCTTTTTTTCTTTATTATTTATGATACTAATATTTTTTGTATCCCTTAATATTTAGTACATATAAATGTTTGGTAATTGCTTATTGTTAATAAACGTGATATAAATAATTGTTATATCGTCACTTCAAGGGTCCTAACGGAAGATCAGCGCAGGATGCTCTTTAAACAGCTCCTTGCATTGCTGAGTTAGGCACCTTTTTAGGGCTAAGACAAATGTGTTAGTGATTTGTTAATGTATATGTTTTTTTGTTATAGTTTTAAGCTCTAAATAAATTATTTTTCTTTCTTTCTTTCTATTAGAAAATCAATATCATGCTAAAAACAGCGCGTGCTTAAAACAAAACGATGACCGTTTAGAGGTGTTTATTCGAGTCATAGAGGGGCGTAGCACGTGCCGAATCACTAAACGCGCCATACATAAGTGTCATTTAAATTTTCCAAGAGGCCTAATTGATGCACGTGTGCTCTATTGTTTGCATCCCGTGTCTATGATTTTAAAATATGAAAAAATGCTGATGTGTCTATTCTGTATACATAGATTAAATGAATGATTCTTAGCCTACGTTTGGTTTTGGAGACCAGAACCGACCGTTAAATATTGCTACAGCACGAAATCAACCAAACCGATCGATCGCTAAACATTAATACAATCATTTATGTATATCCACTACTTTTCTTAATCTATATAATTAATGTAAATTAAAAAAATTATTTTATTAATTTCATATTTTAAGTATGTTTTATTAATAAATCACTACTTCACTTGTTGAAATGGTCGGAATTGATAATGGTATCAATTAACCTTACAGTTCTCCAGAGCTACCACTTTTCATGAATGACGGTTAACTCTAGCCACTACTCTACAGGGGCCTTCTCCTTATTTCAAAATGTATATTTATACTTTAATTTTTACTTTTATGAAATAATATAAACTGCTATCGCCATCTATCGCCGAGTAGTACAAACATTTTTAAATAATAATTTCTAATAAACATAAAGTATTGGTTTTTTATTCCAATATATTATTACTTTATTTAAATTAATTTCAAATCACTATTATAAAGGTCATCATTTTAGATTTTGATAGCCCCATCTATTAATGAATAGTTTTAAAGATTTTAAAGTACCTTCGTATCATCAATAAGATTGGTTTTGTTGCAAACGCTGTCGCTAACAACGATGTTAATTAATATACGAATTAAACTAAACCTTAAACTGATAATCTCTTTAATAGAGACATAATTTATTTAAATTCGTACAAAATATTTGAACTTCAGCTACGATTTTTTAATTTGCACTACGACATGGGCGTTTTTTTAATAATCTGTCATTAAAGTGCGTATTTTGCAAATGTTGAAAAGGTTGTGATGTACAATAGTTTAATCGTCTGAACAAAAAACTGCAATTATAAATTTTGAAACAAACTAAATTATTCATTTCGATAATTATTGATCATTGAAATACATTTCTTGTTATAAAATAATACGAGTTATAAAACATATATTTATGAATTTTGACAGACTTGTGGCTAACTTTTTATCTGTAATCATTTCAAATGTAACAGAATAGTAATACAATACTTACAAGAGAGCGATAATAAATTTGCTACCAAAATCTCACCCACGAGTCTGCAAACAAGCAACCTGAATCCATATAATTTGAAAAATAAGGCGCTTCTCATGTAACATTGCCAAATTATATACGACCAAGATTCGTATAAATTGTAAGTAGCGAAAGATCTTCTTATATTGGATGTATAGGGTCAAGTTACACGTTACGGCCAACAGAGGGCTAGCAAATATTTGGTATTCGATAATTGCAATGGGAGACGAAATGTTGCTTGATGTTTATGTTTAGAAAATAAATACTTTTATTTGGATGGATTGGTACTATTTTATAGATATTTTTTCCGTGCTGGGGCAGGTTACATGTCGTAAAAGGCAATAAAACAACCCTCTCTAGCTACGTGGTAGGGCCCCAAGCCCGTCTGGATGGCGACCACCTTTGGTCTTAAGTATGCCGCCATAATAACCTTGTGTTGTGTTTCGGCATTGGTGATCCGGGTTCCTGTACCCCTATGGGACAGCAGACATACATAGGCGACGGTGACTGCCTAGTATTAAGTGGGCCGTCAGCCTGTCTGCTGTTTCGCAACAATGAAAAAAGTTTAGACATGCCTCAGGCGGTGTAAAGTCTAGTTTACCTACTGAATGCTTTATCTTTGTCTGAGTACTTTCTTAACTCAATATCAACTGTTTAGTAAGGTCCGTTCGTTGGACGAGTAATTTTTTGGACTCCCAGCAGAGCCTTCCTAGTCTTACAAAAAGTGAGCCTCTTTTGCAAAGACATCTACTATACAAAACTCAAACAGTAACAGTAACTTAAAGTCTGTCATTTTAATGTCAAACATTTATTATTTTTATTGTAATGCAGAAATTTTTCTCATTATGAATGTGCACAAATTATGGGAGTATAAGGAACTTATAAATGTAAATGGTGTGATGTTGACCAGCGAACTGATATCTTTATTGCAAAACTCTTTAACTATACTTCAAGTTGAAAATCATTTCAAAGAAATCCAATACTGGGGTCAAGTGTACGCTGTTGACGCCGATTACCACGTTGCCATCGGGATCACCAATGATGCCCTTAATGATAGGAAGTACTTCTATACCACGGATTTCAAGTTTTGGTCTTTAATGCCCAAGGCTAAGAAGAAATATAAATTGCTTTCGTTGCTAGCCACATTTCCTTTTCGAGGTGATCCATCATTGAAAATCAAGGTGCTAGACGAAGCTTTAGAAGAAAACCATCCGGACCGATGTCAGTTCATGAAAGAGGAGAGCCGTCTCGCTGCCACTATCAGCAACATCTGCGACGAAGCGGAGGTTTGTGCCAGAGGTCAGCTTATCAAGCAGCCGGATGGTACTGTCGTTATTAGTCCCAGTTTCTACGGCCTGACAGCCTTAGAGGCCAAGCACCTTAAGTCTTATCTACACGCACGCCACGCCCAGCATCGCTGGAACACTAATTTGCTCACTCGACAGGACTACAACTACAGCATGGACTTCCTGGATTCGATCGACCAGGATATTCCAAAAGGCTGCTGGAATTTATCTATAGAGCAAAGTGGCAGTATCGCGTATTTGAAGAACCTTTACTGGCCAGGAATGATGTTCTTTCATAGGCTAAGGACACCGGACGCAGGGTTCTTGTATGTCGGAAACGGGAGAAAAAATATAGATGTTCCTTTTCTGTTATAAATGTTTCCATATTTATATTTTAAATATGGATTAAAGATATAAAAAATGTGTTACGCAAATAATTGTGCTCACTACACCTAATTTTTGCCGCTGCCAAGCGAACTCCAACCACGCACCTCTCAGTGTGGAGGCAAAGTCCCAGCTTTGATTCTGGTCGTCAGTCATAACCTAAATTTGTTTTTATATTATATAAATTACTCCATACAGTATAAAATATTGAATATAAAAATGTAAGTAGTTTTATTAACGAAATTAGTCATTCATTCAGTCAGTCACTTCAGTTTAAACAATAGAATCGTTCGTCCGTTATACTACCAATCTATAAAAGAAATAGACCATGGACCTATTATGTTATTAACGTCCAAGATCCAAGACGTCCATGGAATAGACTTAGGGATGGGCAAAGACCAAATGCCTGTTAATTAGGAAAACATAGGTGGTTTCTATTTACCTATAAATTGGGGTCAAAAAATACCAATGAGAGCTGAATAGAAATAAATCACTAGAGCTTCGAAATCAATTTTTATTAATTTAGGTAGGTATGAAAAATAAAATTTTGATAGGTATGTGTGGGGTGCTTGTTGTCAATTGTTATTTTGAAAATATCTCATAAAGCACCCCACGCTTTTCTATAATAAATATATTTTTTGTTAATCCCACTATCCTTAATTTAAATTTATTGAAAAAACAATGTTTTTTACCTTTTAGTTTGATTTTTTATAAAAGCGTGTTTTTTAGTGTTTTTAACTATATTTTATTTTTAACTTCTTTCATTAAAAATAAAAGCGTGATAATATCCAAGCGTAACTCAATATTTGTTGTCAATATCCAATCGGTAAATATTTTCATTAATATAACGCCATCTTCCGGCTACGTTATTATTAATTTAACGCCATCTTCTGGCAATGTTATTAATTACGCTCCAGATGGCGTTTCAGCAGAATTTTGATTTTATTGTTCAAAGCACAAAGTACATAATTCAAAGTAAATGAAAATCGAGTCGAATTCCGAAAAATTCCATTACATATAGGTCAAGTTAATATAAAACGTATAAAAAAGATTTTTAACTAAATTAATGACCTTGTTTAAAGCATTTGTTTTGAAAACTTATGAAAGAACAAAATTATTCTATTAATGTTATACTAAAAAAGTTAACCCAAAAAAAATTTTTTACTCCTATAAATATTATTAAAAAATTTAAAGAAACAGGTAAATAAAAAAGAACAAAAATCCACCGTTACGCGATTTTCCTAGACAGTCACACATCCAAGTACTGACCGCGCCTGGGCGCCTGACGCTCCTTCACTTTCGTGATCGGACGAGAACCGAAAATTCATTAATCCTGAGGATCCTGGTAAGGATAATGATACAAACTGCACAGATAATTGTATTGTCATTGGCCCTCGATATATCTACAAAGTTTGAACGAAATCTGGCCGTTTAAAGTGGGTCAAAATCGCCCCCAAAGGAGTCGGTTACAAATAAATAATTACAAACATACAAGTGAAGCTAATCTAAAGCGTGTAAAAACAAAACTGCCGTGTAAAAAATAGGTGAAAAAAATACATGTCAATAGGCTATTATTGATCAACATAAATCTTATTTTTTGCTATTCATCTTACGATTTCTATTCACCCTATTTTACGGTATGTAAAAACCGACTAGACGTAACATTATTTTAGGTTCTCTTAAAAAAATATTATATTTTGTAAGATTACAAATTACATTACTCTATGAAACAAACTATTTATTTTCATTGTAAATGGTTGTATTCGATGCCTCACTTAGTGTAAAAATAGCAGTTTTACTTGAACAAATGAGTCACATATGGTTATCATAATTATTTTACTCAATCGCCATATTCCAAAGCTAACTAATTCCGAACGAAATAAAACGAAGTGATTTCCTAAAGACTACTCTTTGGTAAGCTCAATTTATATTTGATATAGAATATCGATTAATTAATATAAAGTATTTATCATGGATGTAATAAGTATAGTACATAATACTTCCATGGTATTTATCAATATATCGCTTGAAAACCTCTTCATTTTATCAAAATTGAACACTTTCCACATAATCATAATTTTCTCTTTTTCAAGTCAAATGTAAAATAATGTACTTAATCAAGTATGAATAAAAATAAAATCGCAGATCAAAATAAATGTCTACATAAATAGTATGTATAAACATAGTAATTTCATGACTCACTACATTAAAAATGTACTAAAGTCGATTTATTCTCAAAATGAATAATTTACCCGTTAGTATAATTTATTTAAAATTGAGATCATCAAATAGAATTACTACTTGTCTTTGAATTTATTGTAAATATTATTATTTGATGATTGCAAAACTGAAGTGGCAGTGGGTTGGGCACATAGCGCGAAGGACAGATGGCCGTTGGGGCAGAAAAGTCCTCGAATGGTGACTGCGTACTGGAAGATGCAATCTTGGTAGGCCCCCCACAAGATGGACCGATGATCTGGTCAAAATCGCCGGAATAGCTCAGGACCGATCGTCGTGGAGATCTTTGGGGGAGGCTTTTGTCCAGCAGTGGGCGGCGCCTTCCGGCTGAAATGATGATGATGATTATTATTATTTGGAATTCGTGTTTTAATAGATTTGAGAAAAGATTCCAATTTTTATAAATGAATATATCGAACAGAATAAATATTTGTTAAAACATGAATCACACCGAAATATCGTATGACAAAAATCGAGTAAAATCGATATATCGAGGTTTATTTATGGACATGAGACATCCTTAGTACCTAAGTGCAATAATGCGTATTCGTAAATTCGTTTATTCGTATTTCGTATCGCTTTTAGCGAACTAGATAGAACCCGGTCAACCCGACCTAACCGGTACAAATTGGCTCTTCTATTTAGTACGACATTTTACTTTCTATTCAGTCGGAACTGTTAAATAGTCTTAGTATGTCTACCAAAGGGTTAAATATCAGCGAAGAAAGTGAAATGGCCGAATGTGATGGCGAAAAAGTTGTAACAATGATGGACGTTTTACAAGAGCAGCAAGACTTCGAAAACGATGCCAATGCTGTTCTTGGTGCTTCAGATGAGAAGAACTGCACTTATCCTAAGGTAATTTTAGTCTTTCCTTAAGATACTGAGCTATAATGAGTATCAAATATGGCGAATGCAACCGACATTTTTTACGTTACAAGACTGAACTAACGCTTTCGGACTGTTGTTACAACTCAACCACTCGTCTTAAAGGATTTATATTTCAGTTAAAATTAAGTTTATATCTTACTGATTCTAAATATTTTAATATGTCAACATGTTTTATTACTTTTTAACGTCTAAAGTACAATAGTAGTCAAACACTGAAAGATACTTGCAAACACATGTCCCATATTAAAGGATATATTTTTTGTTAATTGTAGTGTACAGACATATATAGTCTTATTACCTATATCATTAATAGACATTTATCTTAGATGTAGTCCTTTTTGTTAGTTTAGCTGTTTTAAGAGTTCATTAGTATGTGTCTACCCCGATAGTTGTCTGCTTTGGGTACGTGTTGCATTTGCTCTTAAAAAAAGATTCCAGCAATGGAAACTGAAGGTTCTAATATATACATATTATTTTTCCAACAAAATTATATTTTATTCTTTTTTTATTGCTGTAGTAGACAGTAGACAGGCTGATAGCCCACTTAGAATTAAGCAGTTACTAATTAGCCTATAGGTGTTTGCAACACTGGCATTATGAACATGCCCTACCACATACTAGGGTGGGTTGTTTTTGTTGCCTTTTACGACAGTAAAATAAATTATTTTTCTTAGGGATTCAATTTAATACCCAAATGAGGATGTAATAAGGAGCAAATTATTGCAGACAAACAAAATATTGTTAGCTCAGATTTTGAAGAATTAGAAGTATTATACTACCCTTTAAAAATGGAGAGTAAAAATCCCCCATGATGTCATGATAAAAATTGTATGAGACGAACTCACAATACAGGGTGACTGACAAAACCGTCCAAATTCACACAGAAGAATCTTTAGTAAAAGTTATGAGAAACATGTGCAGTCAAACCTGGATAAGTGAGAGCTCAAGGGACCGCAATCTCTTTTTCTCTTATAGAGGTTTCTCACTAACCTGAGTTTCTAGCTTACAGAGTTACAGAAGGGTCTGTCTCACTTATAGAGGTCTATAAAATACGGCATGTGAAAAATGTAAAGAACCCATATCTCCTAAGTGTATGAAATATTTTCGTTCATAGATGAACTCTATGCTAAATAGCCACATAATTTATTGGACATCATTTTTTTTTATAAATATTCATTATTTAGGTTATTTTTTTACTTATTAAAATTATACCAGAAGATGTTAAGGTAGCCATTTTCTTGTTTTAAAGTAAAACCACACAGTGAGAAATACAATATTTGTCTAATGTTAATATGAAAAACACAAATACATTATATTTCAGATGTTCTTTTTAGGCCTATAATAGTGACTTGACCCACATCTTCCTATATTTAAAATTTAATGACCTCAGTGGCTGCAATTCTGTGTCAGGGTATTTATGTATGATGCATGATAAGATGCATTTATTTACTAAAATTAATTTCGCAAAGAAACATCCATTTTGAATGCTGAATATGAGCATGTGTATCTCACACGTGCTAGAAAGAAGCATGCTAGCAATAAGTATGCTTTTGAGGTATGTGCTCTCATGAGCAAATGTATACACTTGGAGAGCATGCTATAAATGAGCATGCTACCTAGTAGCAAACAAGCATGCTTTTCTAGTAGCATGTGTATTCCAGGCCTTAAGAAATAGATATAAGAAAATAAAAGCTATATAAGTGTTACTTTCAATGTTTTTATTTACACTGAACTTTTTGTCCTCAGGGATATATCAAACGTCAGGCCCTCTATGCCTGTCTCACATGCTATGGTGAGGTTAAAACAGACCCAAAGAAAAGAGCTGGAATATGTTTAGCTTGTAGCTTGATATGTCATGATAACCATGAACTTATAGAACTCTATACAAAGAGAAATTTCCGCTGTGACTGTGGTAATCCAAAATTTGATAATCCATGTCATTTCCCACCTGATAAAACAGAACTGAACACAAAAAATGTATATAATCAGAACTTTGATGGATTGTATTGTGTATGTAGCAAACAATACCCTGATCCAGATGCAGAATATGATGATGAAATGATACAATGCATTGTGTGCGAAGACTGGCTTCATGCAGCGCACTTAGAAGCTACTGTACCTGCCAACGACCAATATGCTGAAATGATCTGTAAGAGCTGTATGCAAAAGAATGAATTTTTGCATGATTATAGTGAACTTGTTGTCAATGTTGAAGATAAAGAAATTGAGATTGTTTTTGCTTCTCCAGTTAGTCTCTCATGTGAACCTGCCACTGAGGTTTTGGTTAATGGTAACTCAGAAATTACCAAAGACAAACTCATAAATGCAGAAATGAATGTAAGTGAACAAAAACCACCAGAACATTTAGATGTAAGTGTTAATGAAAATACCAATGAAGAAAAAGCAAATGAGATCGATTCTGAGCATAAAAACACTGACAGTGATATTGCTGATAAAGATGAGAACAATGATAATATTGGTGAAACAGATTCTGTTGTTCAAAGTACTCTAGCAAGTGAAGTAAATTTAGTGGAAAATGAAAATAGTAGCAACCTAAATTTGGAAAAACAAGAATCTAAATTTCCTATTGAAAATGGACAGAGTGAATCAGATCAACAGAAACCCAAAGCATCCCTAAATTCTATGATTGCAGAAGAAAATGTTGAAAAATCTGAGCCTAGCAAAATAATGACAGAAAGTGAAGATACTCATAAAGAAATAGATAAAAATAATGAGGCTAATTCTGGTGCAAATGATGCAGTAACTAACAATATAATTGAACAATCTAGTCTTTTGGGATCAGAAAATGCTGAAGATCAAAACAAAGTTCCTCCAGTAGATACAGTCCAAGAAGCTGAGACTGTAACTGATGAGAAAATTACACAGGTGCTTGAGAATGACAATACAAATAGCGAAAAGGAATCTGAAACACAAGAATCACTTGTGGAACATTTTTACCAACATGTAGATGTAAATATGAAAAGTAATGAAGATACAAAAGAACCCACTGAAGACAAATTATCTGAAAATGTGTCAACTGATTTAAACAAAGGACATGAAAGTGACACATTAGAAAAGGAAAGTGTAGAACTTTCAAAAATTACTGTAGATAAAAAAGAGAACTATGATAACTCAAAAACTGAGACTGAGTTAGAAGATCTCGAGACCATTAATACAAAAGCTGATACAAATGATATTAGTGATTATGCTGAAATTAATGAATACAGTACAAAACAATCTACCTCATCTATGGATATGAATGAATCAAAACAGGATAATAAAAGGAAACTGGATGATTCACAAGGGACTGAATCAAAGAAACCTAGACTTGAAGGTTGTTCTAGGCCAAAATCCAAGAAAGTATATAAAGGAGCAACCTTCTGGCCTGCCATCTTCAGGCAAAAGCTTTGTACATGTTCTGAATGCTTGAAAATGTATGAAGATCTTTCAGTTATGTTCTTAATAGATCTGGAGGATACTGTGACAGCTTATGAAACATTGGGGAAAGAAAGAAGCAATGGGTCACCTGTGTCACAGTATGAGCAAGGACTGGAAGCTCTGTCGTCTTTAGGAAGAGTGCAGCAAATCAATGCTTTGACTGAGTACAATAAGATGAGAGACAAGTTACTTACATTCCTCAAAAGCTTCAAAGACCGGAGAGTAGTTGTCAAAGAGGAAGATATCAGGGCTTTCTTTGCAGGCATGAGGCCACGTAGAGAGCCAGATGGTGTTTACTTCTGCAGATAAATTAGTTAAGTCCTTTTGTATTGTTTTCATTCCTTGCGACCATTATTTTTGAATATAACTTTTATGAAATACGAGTTTATTTATTGAATAGGGTCACCATATCCTATTGGAATTAATATAAATGACAGCAAAAACAAAGAGCAGCCTGGGATTCAGAGGTACACATGGCATTGCCCTTGTAAAAAACTAATGTAGCTCAGTATAAGTGCACACAATACTTCCTATATGTCCCAGGTTACCAAAAAAATCTCTAGATTAAATTTGTTTTATCTTTGGAGATTTTTAAGTAAAATCTAATTTTGTAAGTGAAGAAAAAAAAACGTAGTTTATAATTAACTTTATTATTATAAGAAATCTGGATGTAATCATGCATACAATATGTCGTAATGACCGGGGCGATAGAGAAGGTGCACCAATGGAGACGAGCCTTCAGGGAAGTCGTGCGCTGTCACCTGCAGAAAACAACATTGTACTTTTAAGTATATTACTAGTTCAAGTTTCTACATCCTATTTACATTTAAATTGATAATTTATTTCTAATGCCAATTTAGTAGTAACAAATAATACTTTTATCACTTCTGGTAATATTATAAATGCAAAAGAGAGTTTGTTTATTTGTTATGCTTTCACGCCTAAACTGCTGAACCCATTTTGATGAATTTCAGTATAGCCATAGATTAGACCTTGGAGGACATATACTTTAAACGTTATACTTTACCATATTTTAAACGCTGATGGTTTACTTTGTACCATAGAAGGTACTATAAATAATGACTAAGGGGAAAAACTTATCTTTTTGTGCAAATATCCTAACCAAGACATACCCTACTCTGGGTAGGTGGGTAAAAGGAAATAGATATGGCAACTTCATTCAGACTCCTAAAATGAGAAAAAAAATCCAAGTCCCCTTTGTACCTACCTAGCTAAAGAAATAATATAATTGATTTAAAGAATCTTACAAGTCATAGGAACAAGATGGTCCAATTTTTACTGGAAAAACCACAGACCAGGTTTTATGTCTAGTATTTTATTATTATTATAAAAACTATTTAGTATTTTACAACCAACAAAACAGAAATTCATATATATTATTTAGATATATGCATACTAAAATGTCACAAAGAAAAATAATTAGTCCTCTAAAGCAAATTCTATAATTAGTGGATTAAAAATGTAAAGGATCAGATCTTCAACCTAGAAATTCATCAATCATAAGTTACAGACATCTTACAGTACACAATCGTGAGCTAGAACCTCATCTATTCATTGTGTTATCTATATCTTAAAATTATCTGTAAGTTTTTATATATTTTATTAACAAGACAACTTCCATGTCCTCAGTCGATAACCTTGTTAAACTACGGACGCCGAGCAGGAAGAATTTCATACGTTGACCTGTTATTATCTGTCTCTGTCACTCCCGCGTAAATATAATGAGGCCTCGCTCGCACAGAGCAATGACGGACGGCGGTCATAATAACAGGTCAACGCACGAAATTCTTCCTGCTCGGCGTCCGAATTATAGAAAAAATGAGTTAACATTGGTGTTTTGCATGCCTAGAAGCACATCTTACCTGGCTACCTTCCCCACGGTCCATATACTTGACCCTTACTCCAACTTTGAGGGCATTACTCAAGGCTATTATATGTATATGATCAGACTCCTTGTACATTGGCTCTACTTCCTGTTTATAAAACGAATACAATTAAAATATGTACATGTATACCTACAGCATCAGTTTTTGTGCTTTTTTAAGAACAAGTAGTTGTAGAAGTGTGTGTAGAAGAAAGTTGATCATTTTAGCTGTCTGAGCTAGTAGAAATAATTTACTATCTTTTGGGAATCCCCTACCTGAAGCATTTAAGTCAGAGACAGAAAACTGAAATAACACCCTTATAATTAGATGTTCTATACTAATATATCCTTACTAATATTAAAAACGCAAAAAGTTTGTATGGATATTTGTTACTCTTCCACACAAAGTTACATGTATATAATGTATAGTGGAAATATTTATGTTAATTAATCTTACAAGGAAACCTGTGACAGCATATCTATCTTTTATGTGTCAGCCATTATCGCCAAAGTAGTGAACCATAAATACAATAAAAATTGATAATTTATTTCTAATGCCAATTTAGTAGTAACAAATAATACTTTTATCACTTCTGGTAATATTATAAATGCAAAAGAGAGTTTGTTTATTTGTTATGCTTTCACGCCTAAACTGCTGAACCCATTTTGATGAATTTCAGTATAGCCATAGATTAGACCTTGGAGGACATATACTTTTTTTAACCCTTTTAGTGCCGAGAACCAATATATCAGCCCACTGTGCACTGGCGAAAAATGCCATGGCCGATAAGCCATATATATATATATATATATATATATATATATATATATATATATATATAATGATAGTTCCGACTCTACTCGTATTTATGATAATTCCCAGTCTAATTGCATTTTTTTGCATAACTGTTCAACAAACATTCAAGTCTTTAAAGACACTATGTGTATGTAAAAATGAGGATAGCTCACTATTTGTAAATTCATTCAACATTTTTTGTTGGACTAGAATAAAGAACAGGCCCATGTTGTTTTCCAAATTATTTCATTGACTTTTGAATATAAATTTATTCACAGATTGTTGATTCAGCATCAACATAATATAATTATATAATAGTTTACCTGTCTGCAAAACTCAGTGACAGTTCTAGGTCCCTCTATAAAGTTTTGGTAGAAGTCCTGGTCAGTCTGCAGTTGGCCAGATGTGATCAACCTTAGGTACACCACAATGTAATCAGAGTAGCCCTGCTTGTTGAACTTGTCATGGAGCTCTGTACGTACCGAGTCCAAGGATGCTAGGGAGCCACCAGCTTGCTCGCCAACTCTTTGTACAACTTCCATAAACTATAAACATGGTCAAAATACAAATTGAAAAGAACAACTCATGTGATTGTTCATGCAAAAAAGTTTGCTCAGCACACAAATAAGATTAATAAAAAGGCTTATCTGTGCAGGGGTGGAGAAAGAATACTAACCTCTGCGGCCGGGGTCGGCCAGTCGTAAAAGGCGACAATACAACCCACCCTAGCTACGTGGTAGAGCCCCAAACCCGTCTGGATGGTGACCACCTTTGGTTTTAAGTATGCCGCCATAATAACCTTGTGTTGTGTTCCGGCATTAGTGACCCAAGTTCCTGTACCCTTATGGAACAGCAGCGTGTTCGCGATGCCACTGGCGTTGCAACATCTATAGGCGAGAGTAACTGCTAAATTCTAAGCGGGCCGTCAGCCTGTCTGCTGTCCTACAGCAATAAAAAAAATTAACTTCAAAACAATGCAGTTAAAACAATATTAAATTTCAACTTCAATATATAATTTGTAACAACATTAATGAAGTATTTTTTGATTTTACAAGTAACACGTACTTTCAATAACCAATTATTTTCCATCCTTCAAAAAACAACTGATAACCTTAAACTCACCGTCTCGTAAAAATCCTCTACTGTGAACTGAGAGAAACCTAATGCAACTAGAATATCCTTTGAATTTTTGGCTATTTCATAAAATTTATCATATTCCTTTTTATCGGTTAGTAAATGCTCTAAATACGCGTAAGAGAACGCGCGGAAAAAACAATTCCCATCAGGCCGCGTTCTCCTTATGTACCTGTACTTGGATGAAAGATCTTTCACTTTTAGAAGGTATACAGGATCTTCGTTATATTCATTTTCTAATGAAGACAATTCTTCCAAGTCTCCAACCAACGGTGTAGACTCCGATATCTGCAAAAACAAACAAACATGACATGTTTATTTCAAAGAATTACACTCAATTTTATTTGTATATATATTTACAGAATATCAAAACAATGAATATAGCTTACTTCTTTCTCTATTTCTCGTTGCTGTTTCATAATCAACTCATCTTGATTTATTGAATTATCTACTATATTTCCGGTGCAACCGCTACTGCTTGATGCATCGTCCGCCATTTTTAAATAATTAAATGACAGATGATGGAGACATGACATACGAATAATTTGAATTTATTGACATCTCGCGATTCGTCCGAAATTTGCGAAATATGTAATAGAAATGTATTTTGTAGTTAGTATGAATGGAGCTATTTATTTAAGTGTTGTAGAATGGTGTAGAATTACGATACGCTGAACACAGAGGTAGCGCGTATTTGAGCACCACTTGTGTTTATACGATCATAATTCAAAAATTAAATCGATGACATAAGGTTTTTTATTGTAAATTACAAAGATATTTAAATACATTAGGATAGAAAATAAAACAGTACACTTCTTCATACAAAATAATTTATTTACAGCCCTTTAATTTTGTACAAAAAACTGGCGGCGCTGAAAATGTCCCAGATGCGCAAATACTACAGTTAGGCCTCCAATTAAAGTAATACAATACATAAGTAGACTAATATTCTCACAAAATAAGCAAAAATCATAGCGATAGCATTTACTATTACTGAGAAAAATAAAAATTATTGCAACAATTCTCATTCACACAGTGAAATCACTTTCGTTTTACCTACAGATTTTTTTGTTCTCCATACCATATAATACACAAAAAAACAATTACTATGTAACATAGTACTTTTATAGCCCTTTCTATGAAATATTTTTAACTTTTTAGTATGATAAACTATAATTTATTTGCTGTCGATTCCCAGTTGGTAAATGTTTTTATTAATTTATCACCATCTTCCAGCTGTTTTTTTTTATTTAACACTATCTTCCGGCAGTTTTATTAATTAAGCACCAGATGGCGTTTCGGCACAAGGAAAAGAAAGCATTAGTCCTGATGATGACTATGGGACATGGGACATAATCATTAAATTTGTTTATTATCATCAGGCCTGCACAAGTGTGCAAATTTTCGAATGTTTTTGATCATTCAAAGTGGGTAAAAATCGAGTCCGAAAATTCATTAATCCTCAGGATCCTGGTAAGGATAATGATCCAAATGATTGGATTATCATCGATCCTTGATATGTGTGCAAAGTTTCAAATCAATCTGTCGTTTCGAATACATGTAATCAAGGTTGGGCCGTATGGCGAGAAACAAGAACATCTCGTTAATTTCCTAGGGGATGTAATAGATGACCAATGAATTGCTAGTTTACAGACAAAGAGCATCGGTCAATATATCCTACCGTGACTAGACTTGGGTACTCTTCTAAAAACTAAACATAGGCAAATTTATGCAATCTTCTTATTTGTCACGATGAAGACGCGACTGTATGTATATGTTTTCATCAACATCTCATTTTTAGGTTCAATTAGACAAATACATAAAACCTCCATATTTTTCTTTAATCTATTACTCTATGTTATTTTTAATGATTCAAATATTAACAATACACATTAATCAAACATATTTTATTTACGAAAATATAATTCCCAATTTTACACTTAGCACAGATAATAATTTTAATCAGCAAACATGTCTTCAATTTTCTTTTGCACTTCCTTTTCAGTCTCAGAATTCAATTTATCAGGAAGATCTTTGACGGCTTCTAGATCGGCTGGCGCACCATCATCCGCAGGAGCCTCACCTTTAGCCTATGAAACAATGTTTAAAGTTAACATGTGATCTAAAATACCAAGAGCTACATAATAATTATTTCCTTGATAAAAAGTCATTATTTATAAGTATAAATAATGACTTATTATCAAGGATTACTTTACTATTTATTATAATGAGATGAATACCTTTTGTAACTGTATTTCCAATTGCATAATAGCTCTTTCTAGGCGGTAATTATCAGACACAAGTTGTGCCCATCGTCTTCTTAAGGCTCTCAATCTCGCTCCACTTGCTGTCTGCGACCGTTTACGTTCCCAGTTCACATTAGCTATTTGTTTCCTAAACAAACATTTTTATTTTTAAGCCAGCCTTACAAATCAACATAGAATTTGCCAAAACTATAATTTATTTTAAGTTATGAGACAACAGACAAGCTGATGGCTTTTATGTGTCAGTGCCGCTTGGTGACTTTTAGTTCTTTACTAAGAAGGCACAAGAAACAGCTGAAATATATGTGGCTAAGTATGGTTGTTATAGATAACTGCTAACAGATCCACTAACACTCAAAACTGAAATTGGGGTGTGCTCTTCTTTTATATGCAATTTTGTAGGAGTTTATTTCTTTATTTTTTGATGACAACATTTTTTTATCCGTGCAGGGGCTACCAAGCCCGTCTGGATGGCGAACAGCTTTGGTCTTAAGTATGCCGCTATAATAACCTTGTGTTGTGTTCTGGCATTAATGACCCAAGTTCCCGTACCCTTATGGGACAGCAGCGTGTTTGAAATCCATAGGCGACGATACCTGCTAAATTCTAAGCGGGCCATCAGTCTGCCTGCTGTCCTACAGCAATAAAAATAAAAGGATGTTACGTGTTATATAGTCAAATTACTTAGGAGCAGCCATTTTCAGTTCACTGCAAAGTTTAAAATGAACTTTTATCAACTACCTTCACTTTAGTATGTACAATCCTATTAATTTCTGGCCAGTACCACGCTATAACAATTTGCTTAACAAATTTCGCCAAAGGTGCTGGGGAGTCGAGGAACACAGGGGAGGTTTTAATGTGTATACCAGAAAACTGTGGGGGCACACAGGCACATTGCACATGAGTTCCACACTTTCCCGCCGCAAGCCCCCAAAGGGCCTACGCAGACCTGGACGGCATGGCAAGGGATTTAATTTTTTACTAATGGACATTCAAATGTATCGATATAGAAATACTACATAAATTGCTATGCTTTAAAATGATGCCGTGGCATCGAAAGGGATTTCATTGCACGGCAAGAAAGACGCGCCACAGGCTCCCGCGGCGGGATGTCGTGGCGTACTGCGGGTAGGCAACGGCATGCCAAGGATTCCGGCGGTCGTTTTGACTTGATCAAACGCAACTGAAGACGAAAACTGTATCGGGCAGCAGGAGCTGCCGAGGCGTGCTTTGTCGCGCCGTGGCAAGGCGCTGGAATGTCGCGGTATCTAAGCGGCTAATGTGCGCTGACTGACGGCAAAATCCCTTGCCATGCTGTCCCGGTCTGCGTAGGCCCATACAGTGCAGTGTGCATCAAACATATCTACTTTAAAAAGGACCATTCCTCTTTAAGAATAATTGATAATATCAGTTACCTCAAAGCATTATGCACATTTTGTGATCTTTGCACCAACGATTGCAGAGTGTTCAAATACGACCTCCATGCTTCAGTTCCATATTGTAATTGGAGTTCTAGATTAAGCACTCTTATAGCTTGGTGAGATAGCTGAGCGTGAGAGTTGTCCACTGCCTCGGACCAAGCGGTTAACTCGCCTAGACGGCCTGCTGATGGTGGAGGCAATTCATATCTGCAAATTATTGTCATATTACTATTATAATATTAGGTTCTTAATCCTTTTCTTACTGCAGTCCGTTCCGCTGAAGTGACACTACTGAAGCGGCACCGTGAAATGTGCACATTCAATAACGAAATTAATGCACTCTCAGAGGAATTAGGTTTTTGAAATGAAAAAATAAATCGATTTTTTAATTTATTTTAAAACTTTAACATATATAATAGTTCTTTTGAAAAACTTAATTTTTTTTCAATTAATTATAAACAATTGCCGTGTGACCCCGGCCAGTGAAAAGAATAGGGTCACCCCAGATCATTCCAAGGGAGTCGTAAAAGGCGACTGATGGACTACTCCTTTCCCAGCTTGCATACGGCAAAGGAAGTGCACCTCTCGGTTTTCCTCTAGGGGTTGGGAGGTCGGACGGCAGTCGCTCCCGTAAAAACCAAAACAAGCCAAATAAAAATGGTACGAACACGGAAAGGATGTGTCACGGATAGGGCGTCGCCGCAAAACGACGCGCAGGAACTTCGCCCGACTCCTGTGACAAGTGGACTAGGGCTGCTGTGCCGTGGGCGAGCACGGCTAAAGACACTAGCCCCATCCAAAAGGAAACTCCGCTTCGCAACTTGGAATATTGGCTCGCTGACTGGACGCGCGAGAGAGTTGGCCGATGTACTCTCCAGGCGGAGGGTGGCCGTGGCGTTCCTGCAGGAGACTCGGTGGAAGGCCAGTAGATCCCGGTTCATTGGGAATGGCTACAAACTGATCTACACGGGTGCACCTGGTGGGAAAAATGGGGTCGCCATAGTGCTCTCGGAGGAGCTCCAGGACGACATTTTAGAAGTGAAGCGCTGTAGCGATCGACTTATGGTTGTGAGGGTGCTTGTTGGTGGGGTAGTCACCCACTTAATAAGCGCCTACGCGCCACAGGCCGGTTGTAGCGACGCCGACAAGATAGCGTTTTGGAACCTACTCGGAGAAGTGCTTCGTGGGATTCCATTGTCACATGGGATCGTTTTGGGATCGATCTAAACGGTCATGTGGGTGATGAATGTGGGGAATTTGAGCGTGTTCACGGTGGATTTGGATATGGTAGCCGCAACGCGGAAGGGAGGATATCCTCAATACGTGTGCGGCTGCCGACCTTGCCATCGTGAACACGTATTTCAAAAAGAGACCCGAGCATCTCATCACCTACAAGAGTCCGTACACTGTCTCGGGATGTCAGTATGGGTTTCGCCCTGGTCATGGGACCATGGACCCAGTTTTTGCCCTAAGGACTGTCGCGGAGAAATACAGGACGAAGAATACGCCTCTGCACTGCATGTTTCTTGACTTGCAGAAAGCCTTCGACTGTATTCCTCGCGCGATAATCTGGTGGGCATTGAGATCTAAAAGGGTTCCAGAGGCCTATATTGACATCATCCAAGACATGTACCGTGACTCCGATTCCGTGGTTCGGACCGCCGACATAAAACCTTTCCTCATCATCGTCGGGGTGCACCAAGGATCCGTCCTTAGTCCGTTTCTGTTTAACGTGGTATTAGACGTATTGTCAGACAGCATCAGAAACTCACATGAGCAGCCCCCGTGGCTGCTCATGTATGCTGATGATATCGCGCTGGCAGATTCGGACAGGGGTAGGCTGGTGCGACGTGTGAAGGCGTGGAAGGAGTCGCTTGAGAACGGTGGTCTGAAGCTCAATGTGGCGAAGACCGAGTACTTGGCCTGTAACTCCACAGATCTCACACCCGTACGCATAGGCGGTGACACGGTCGAGCGCACGGACCAAGTGAAATACCTGGGATCTGTGTTTCATGCGTCTGGTGACATCGATTGCGACGTCAAGGCACGCATTGCTGCCGCGTGGGCCAAATAGCGTGAGGTAACTGGTGTCATTTGTGACCCTAAAATGCCGGTAAAGTTGAAGGGACAGGTCTATAAGACCATCATTAGGCCTGTCCTTTTATACGGCTGTGAAACGTGGCCGGTGTTAGAGCGACACAAGCAGGAACTGCGTGTCACGAAGATGAACATGCTGCGGTGGATGTGTGGAGTGACGCGGAAGGACCGCGTTAGGAACTCCCACATTCGCGGTAGTTCTTCATGTCCGTGACATTGCGGATAAACTGCAGGAGTGTCGGCTCCATTGGTACGGCCACATTTACGGCAACCGGATGCTTACGTGGGAAACAAATGTCTGGCCATGCCGCCTCCGCCGGGCCCCGGCAGGAGAGGTAGACCCAAAAAGTGCTGGCTTGACGTCGTAAAGGGTGATATGCGTGCCAATGGGCTCACTACCAGGGATGCTGAAGACCGTGCGAAGTGGAGTAGAAAAAGTCGGAAAGCGGACCCCGGGCACCGAAACGCAAGTTTGGGCTGCAACCGGGATGAACGCTGAGATGATGATGATGAATTATAAACAATTGAAAATTGATAAAATTTTAAAAGTAATCATGTGAATTAAATTGACTAAATATAAGGGAAATTTAGTGAAAAAAAAAATTATATCAATTTGCAAGAAAACATAATTCAATTTGCAAAAATCAACAAATCAATTCTCAAATTGGACAATTGAGTTTTGATTTAGACTCCAAAAGAATATATGATTTATTGAATTCTATTTATTCAATTTATTTAATTACATCAAAATCTACACAACAAAAAATAATAATTTTGTTTTGGGACCTAATGGTCATCTTTCTAGATCAATTAATGAATTATAAATAACTTATTATATTTTAAGGTATACTTGTTTTAATCATGTTTATAAAATTAAAAAGATGATATTTTTAATATTTTACAGCATTTTGCTTTTCAAATAACTTTGACTGATTTTGTTATGTAAAACCTCATGCATAAACGAATAAACATAGGTATTAAAAAGTGTATTATCTTTTCTGGCTTTTATATTGTTTGTTATTGTTTTTAATACTATAATTTATTAGTGACATAAGTTTAAATCACATAAGAAATTGTAATAATTTGGCTTTCAAATAAACTCTTATTAGGAAAAAAATTATAAATATACCTATATAGGAATGAATTCGTATATTTTGGGTATTCAAGTTTATTATAGATTTTGAAATTAGATGGTTTTTCATCTCTCATCAAGTAAATTATTAAGATCCTGCTAACAAATTGTTATTGTTTAGATGTATCTTATGCAAATATAGTGTAGAACTGATATTGAAAATTATTCTAATATAAATAATTTTTTTTTTCTTTTATTACTGGTACTCTATTTTGATCCTGTTAATTTTTTTATTTAAATTTATATAATAAATAATACGGCGACTAAACAACCCACCCTAGCTACGTGGTAGGGCCTCAAGCCCGTCTGGATGGCGACCACCTTTGGTCTTAAGTATGCCGCCATAATAACATTGTGTTGCGTTCCGGCATTAGTGACCTAAGTTCCTGTACCCTTATGGGACAGGAGCGTGTTCGTGATGCCACTGGTGTTGCAAACACCCATAGGCGACGGTAACTGCTAAATTCTAAGCGGGCCGTCAGCCTGTCTGCTGTCCTATAGTAATAAAAAAAATATTACCAAACAAACTTGCCTCTTCATAGAAAGCGGTTCCATAGGCAGCCTCTGTTGTACTCTTTCCATTTCTCTCTGCAGTGAAGGTGTTTCAAACGCTGTACTTAGTTCTGGACCTGCATTTTCAAGGTAGTTCTTTGTTGGTCTGTACCGTCTGCATTCTTCCTCTACCATTGCCAGGGCCTAAAAGTAAGGGGGTTAAAATAGCCTGAGTAAAAATAAGACTACAACTAAATGGTTACAAATACATTTGAAACTGGATAAGTTGATCGTTCATAATTTAAGGGATGTAGAAACTAAGCTTGGACTGATGTTTGACACTCCTTCCTCTTATGCTAGAGCAGCGTTTCTTAACCCCAGGTCGCTAGCCAAATTCGGGTCGCGGGCAGTATTGGGATGGGTCATGAAAATTTTTTCAATTACGCTATGAACGCTGTAATCAGTGACATCTCGAGTCCTGACTCGGAACACACCATAGGTTAAATACTATGCGGGTAGTGAAGCTGAAAAGGCTCTGCTACCATTTCCAACTACTTATTTGTGTGAAGCAGGATTTTCGTGCCTTGCTGTCTTAAAAAACAAGTACAGAAATAGACTAGATCCTCAGCATGATATGCGGTGTGCACTTTCCATAAACTTAACTTCACATATAAATCTTCTTTGCTCAAAAATACATCAGGGTAGTCACTAATATTGCCGATGTATGCTTGTTTTACTTTGATTTGAATAAAGAAAAAATTAATAATGTAATTTTTTTTATTATTCATAATGACATCAATTTTAACAAACGACGGGCTTTTAGTCAATCCTATTTTTTATTATTATTATTGGAAGAAAAATAAAACATTAGGGTCGCGAGCATCAAATATATTTAATCTTTGGGTCGTCAGTCAAAAAGGTTAACAACCGCTGTGCTAGAGTTTAAGAAAATAAATTGAGCAAATTTAACCAGGCTACACTTCGAACTTCATCTTGTACCAATGTATAAGAGTTAGCAAGTGAGATTGAATTATGGTTCAAGGTCTTGCTGGGACCGCTTTTACCCCGGTAGGTCACTAATTTTGGTCTATAGTTAACATAATACTATTTACGAGGTTAGTTTATTTACTTACGGCCTCCCGAACGCCTGGATCGTCATATCCTTGATCAATATACGGTAATGCATCGACAACAACTTCTCCAGCCATTTCAATCTAATTTTCTGCTATAAAATAATTTTACATTTAGGGAGGGTTTTGTTTTATTACTTTTATTTTGTTTTTTTAACTTTTTTAATTTTTTTGTTATAATCTTTTTTTTTATTTATTTATTAGCCAGATACAAAGTCCATTGGCACTTTGTTATAATCTTAGTGAAGTTAGTGATGTTTTTCTAATTTATTTATGGACATGGATTATGATCCCATATGGATTATGAGGGCATATGCGGTAGAGGGTTTACATATAACCGTGTAACTTTTGAATATGTTTTAGCTTAAAGGTCTCATTACCATGCCATAATATCTTCTTATCTTCAAAAATTAAGTTTTTGTTAACATTTCATGGAAAATATCTTCATCTTCTGATATTTCATTCAACTTCAGTCTTGGACTATCGCGTTTTTGCAGTACTAAGTAGTACCTTAAACTGACTTTAGTTCTTAATGATTTTATTTAAACTCTAAGTAAATTTTTATCTTCCAATGATATTCATATTTAACTAAGTCGTAGTGGCGTCTCAATGTTTAAACTTCCTTATAAATATATTAAGTAAGTCATAGTATTCATCCGTTCAGGTATATATGTAAATTTTTGAAAATTTCTAAATATTGTAAATATTCTTTAAATTAGTTGAACAAAGTTTATTAGTAGATTTGAATTTTTACAAGTTAGTAGACGATCTGTATAAAATACCGGCCAAATTTTTTTTAATAAGTTGATATTTACCATCTCACTTGGCTTTTCATGCTTAGACCTTGGCAAATCAGTGCCAAAAGCATTGTCGCCATTAAAAAAAAAGTAGTACCGTACGTACCGACCACTGTGACCACTTCACAAGTCAGCGTTGCCAGATGGGGGGGATTCCCTGCAAATTCGGGGATTTTTTCGACGTTGGGTGGGAAATTCGGGGGGACCTACGGGGGGAAAAATTAAATTGGGAGAAATTTTGGAGATTTTTTAAGTGCAATAATTCATCCATAGACACAATTACCATCACTACAATTATTATATAATACGATATATTTTTATCTTATAATTAATTATATGTTTATTTATACATAAACTTCAATTCAATCGTTTATTAATAATTCAATTCATTCGTTCGTTTGTTAATATGCCATCTCTGTCTTTTTACTCATGTTGCCGATTGACGATTGCCGATGTGATAGCAAGAGCCGAGAGTGCCTATGAGTTTCGTTATTTCGTTCGTGTTGGGTTGGTAATGGTTTGTTACTGTTTCTTGTTGTTGGTTGATTTTGATGTCATGTCGTTGTCGTGTTGTTCATTTAATTTTCCAAGTTTTCTTCTTACGAATTGTTTAAAACGCAAGCAAAATGTCGAAATCTAACAAGTCATATGTCAGAACATACCGGAAAGAATGGGAAGACGAAGCGGTATTTTCAGGTTAGTAAACAATGTTTTAATTATCGTAGGTATTAGTATCGTATTTTACCTTAAGTAGGTACATATGTTCTTCGAAAGGTAGCTGGCAGGAAGTGGATGAAAGAGACGAAGATCGGGCTCAGTGGCATGCTTTGGCAGAGGCCTATGTCCAGCATTGGACTTCAATAGGCTGATGATGATGATAATGATGATGAGGTATGTACTGTTGAGTACCAGGTTATTATTATAGAAACTTTACTCGGATGAAACATAAGTAATCATTAATATCATAATTATTGGACTTCAGAATATTTCAAAAAATAATAGTGTCCCTGTTTAGACATACTACGATTATTTATATATACTTACTCAGCTACTTACTCAGTACAATAACATTTTATTTTTATGAAACAGATCGTCCTGTTCATGATGATGTCCATCATATGTTTATAAAATAAAGATATATATACCATGTCCTATCAAAAAGTTACGTAAATAAAGATGAAGTTGGTGGAGGCAAATTAAAAACTACGTTTGCATTGCATTATTTTCTTTTGTGGTTTGATTATTGTGTGAATGGGTATTGATGTTGGCCGATGGGTGGTGGTACAATCTTAATTCACTGGAATGCACTAACTAATTGAGTATTGGTGTTAGTTAAATAAGACGAGTAAACTAACTAGGGTTTGGGTGAGCCATATCAGTCGTTTCATTGTCTGTCTGGCTTTCTGCTCTGCCGCGTCCTACAGGAAAAAGTAGCAGAGCAGGTTTAGTGGCTGTTTTGTACATCTGTCACTTGAGCTTATGCGGCATTTTATTTTACATACATACATATAATCACGCCTCTTTCCCGTAGGGGTAGGCAGAGATTATATGT
The DNA here is from genome assembly GCA_963693495.1 of Malacosoma neustria. Taxonomy (NCBI): domain Eukaryota; kingdom Metazoa; phylum Arthropoda; class Insecta; order Lepidoptera; family Lasiocampidae; genus Malacosoma; species Malacosoma neustria. The sequence continues at coordinate 19,279,180 of OY856384.1, read as the reverse complement.
ATGTATGTATTTATTTATTTATTTTATTTTATATCTGAATTAACTCTAAAAATGAGGTAAACAATAAAGAATTATCTATCTAGCTACTTTTGCTTTTTTATTTCTCTTTTTAAAATAAGTAAAAACTGTTCTGGGGGTTTTTTTTCCAAAAAACTTATTTTCGGGGGTATTTCGAAAAAAGTTGGGGGAAAATTCACATGGCCATCTGGCAACACTGTCATAAGTTCACATAAAACTTTCCTGATTTTTATGACTATGACGACAATTCAAGAAGATTTCATGGAACAGGAATTAAATAATGTTGACCTAACAAAAGTAAGATAGTTTATATCATGAAACATATATTTGTGCTGTGGACAATAGTTTGGTACTTCAATTCTTTTTCAGATAAGTGGAATACAACAGAAGAGAACTCTGGCATTTGTAAATCACTTCGTGATGACTAATGTACAATTTTTGAACAATTTCATGCAGAATTGTGAAAAAAAATTAATGATCTTTGAACAAAAACTGGAAAAGGTTAATGCTGCTATGGTTTTGTTGGAGTCTAAAGTAAGAAAAATATATTTAGACCATCCTCACTAAAATAGGAACAAGGAAATAAAAATCTACTTTAACTCAATAGCGAATTCTATGGTTCAGATTGTGAAGAAATGTATGGGAACACTATTGTGTGCCAAAAATAATAACAGCGCACAGGCATGTTGGCCAATTAGAGGAAACTATGCCACCATGCTTGTTTAAAGGCAGATAGAGTGTTTACTCGTGCTAGTGGTCACTGTGTGCTAGTGGTCACTGTGTGCTAGTGGTTACTGTGTGCTAGTGGTCACTGTGTGCTAGTGGTCACTGTGTGCTAGTGGTCACTGTGTGCTAGTGGTCACTGTGTGCTAGTGGTCACTGTGTGCTAGTGGTCACTGTGTGCTAGTGGTCACTGTGTGCTAGTGGTCACTGTATGCAGGTTTCCTTAAGATGTTTTAATTCATTATTGCTATTATAAAATGCATATATAATGATCAATATATATGCATATATAATATCAATAATCAATCTAGATAATGATCCATTATAATACATGATAATGACAGTTTGATTTGTATTATCTTTATAAACACTATTATTAATGGAGTATGTTTTATAATAACTTATCTAAATTATAGTATAGTCTTGAAATGGGTTATATTTTCAGATTTAAAATGACAGATACACACAGACCCCGGCCCCTAGTCCCCGGCGGCCCCGTTCGTGGTGGTCACGGTAGCAGCCACATAAGCGACGGGGCAGGGGGTGCGAAGAATCCCCGGGTTCGGATTCGCTACCAAGAACGACGACCTTTGGCCCTGGCAACATACAATGTCAAGACACTGCGGACCAACGAGAAGTTGGAGGAACTGGAGGAAGTTTTGAGCAGACTGCGATGGGATGTTGTGGGGTTATCTGAAGTCCGAAGACAGGGAGAGGACTCAATAATCCTAAATTCCGGAAATCTGCTCTACTTCCGGGAGGGCGACCAACTGTCCCAAGGTGGTGTCGGGTTTCTCGTTCACAAGTCTCTTGTGAACAACGTTACTGAGGTGGGGAGTGTTTCGACTAGGGTAGCGTACCTAATACTCAAAATTACCAAACGGTATTCGTTGAAGGTCATTCAGGTTTACGCTCCGACTTCGACACATCCTGACGAGGAGGTGGAAGCCATGTATGAGGACATCTCAACAGCCATCCACACTTCTAAAACCCACTTTAACGTTGTCATGGGAGACTTCAACGCAAAATTGGGGAAACGTAGCAGCGATGAGTTGAGAGTGGGGCAATTTGGGTTCGGAAATCGGAACACCCGAGGCCAGATGCTGGCCGACTTCATGGAGAAGGAGGACCTGTATATGATGAACTCCTTCTTCATGAAGCCAGAACAACGCAAATGGACTTGGATTAGTCCCGATGGTGCCACCAAAAATGAGATTGACTTCATTATGTCGACCAAAAGACAGATATTCAATGATGTCTCTGTGATCAATTCGGTGAAAACTGGGAGTGATCACCGCTTAGTAAGAGGCACATTGAATATCAATCCAAAATTGGAGAGGTCTCGACTGGTGAAGTCTACGCTCCGACCTGCACCCATACAGATCCAAAACCCGGTAAACTTTCAACTCGAATTGCAAAACCGCTTCGAATGCCTCGGTGACTGCGTTGACGTGGACGAGTATAATAACAGGTTCGTGGAAGCTGTTCAAACGGCCGGGTCTAAATTCTTCAAGGCCAGCCGTTCAAAAAGAACCGGAAAAATCTCAGATTCTACTCTCAAATTGATGGATGTGAGACGTCAAATGACCCTTCAGTCCCCGGACGATGCTTCCCAGTATAGGCAGCTAAATAGACAGATCTCCAAGTCCTTGACTCGCGATATCCGCCGCCATAACACAGACTGTGTAAAGGCGGCTATAGAGCGTAACAAGGGCTCTAAAGTATTCGCACGAGACTTGTCTATTGGGCAGAGCCAACTGACGAAGCTGAAGACCGACGACGGCAGGGTCGTTTCGTCTAAACCCGAACTTTTGAGGGAAGTCGAGAAGTTCTACGGACAGCTATACACGACCACACGGGCACCTGTTAACAACAAGGCTAAAGACCCAAGAGCCAAATTAACCCGACACTACACCGTAGATATCCCAGACGTCAGTCTGTACGAGATTAGTGTGGCCCTTAAACAGCTTAAAAACAACAAGGCGCCGGGTGATGATGGAATTACAGCCGAGCTTCTGAGAGCTGGTGGTACTCCTGTGCTTAAAATCCTCCAGAAGCTATTTAATTCCGTCATCCTCGATGGCAAAACGCCGCAGGCCTGGCACGGAAGTATAGTGGTGCTGTTCTTCAAAAAGGGCGACAAAACCCTTTTGAAGAACTTTAGACCGATATCACTTCTGAGCCATGTTTACAAGCTGTTTTCAAGGGTCATCACGAATCGTCTCGCGCGCAGATTTGACGACTTCCAGCCTCCCGAACAAGCCGGATTCCGAAAAGGTTTTAGCACCATAGACCACATACATACGCTGCGGCAGGTTATACAGAAGACGGAGGAGTATAACCAGCCACTATGCTTGGCGTTCGTGGACTATGAGAAAGCCTTTGATTCGATCGAGACCTGGGCGGTGCTTCAGTCTCTCCAGAGGTGCCACATTGATTATCGATACATCAAAGCGTTGAAGTGTTTGTATGAAAACGCCACCATGTCAGTCCGTCTCCAGGATCAGAACTCGAAGCCTATCCGACTGCAGCGGGGAGTCAGACAAGGCGATGTCATATCGCCGATGCTGTTCACTGCTGCGTTGGAAGATGTCTTCAAGCTTCTGGACTGGAACGGACTGGGCATCAACATTAACGGTGAGTACATCACTCACCTTAGATTCGCAGATGATATCGTAATCATGGCTGAAACCATGGAAGACTTAAGCCATATGCTTGATGGCCTCAATACAGCTTCCCAAGGAGTAGGTCTCAAAATGAACATGGACAAGACGAAGATCATGTCTAATGTCCATGTCGCACCTACCCCCGTAACAGTTGGGAACTGTACTTTCGAAATTGTTGACGAATACGTCTACTTGGGTCAAACGATCCAGTTAGGCAGGTCCAATTTCGCGAAAGAGGTCACTCGTCGAATCCAACTCGGATGGGCAGCGTTCGGGAAGCTCCGTAAAATCTTTTCGTCCCAAATACCGCAGTGTCTCAAGACGAAGGTTTTTAACCAATGTGTGTTGCCAGTGATGACATACGGAACGCAGACGTGGTCGCTAACTATGGGCCTTATGAGAAAGCTCATGGTCGCTCAGAGAGCAATGGAGAGGGCTATGCTTGGAGTTTCCCTGCGAGATCGAATCAGAAATGAGGAGATTCGCAGGAGAACCAAAGTAACCGACATAGCCCGGATGATTGCAAAACTGAAGTGGCAGTGGGCTGGGCACATAGCTCGAAGGACTGATGGCCGTTGGGGCAGAAAAGTCCTCGAATGGCGACCGCGTACCGGAAGACGCAGTGTTGGTAGGCCCCCCACAAGATGGACCGATGATCTGGTCAAGATCGCCGGGATAGGTTGGATGAGGGCAGCGCAGGACCGATCATCGTGGAGATCTTTGGGGGAGGCCTTTGTCCAGCAGTGGGCGTCTTCCGGCTGAAATGATGATGATGATGATGATGATTATAAAATGCACATTAGGCAACAAAAAACATTCTAAGCAGTGTATCTCTGAGTGAGTCTCCGAGTACAATACCACTTAGTTACCATGTACCGTATATGCCTAGGGTGTTGTAAATTGAAACAAATGAATTCCTCATGCTAGCACACAGTAAAGTGCCATTCAGTTGTCCCTTTTAGGTGTAGTTAGTAGTTAGCAGGCAGTTTGATTGTCAAACTTGAAAAAAAATTACTAGACTTTCTTGTGCCCCATTGGTTAAGAAAAGAATGCATTGCAGAGGGGCATCTATAAACATATGTGCCCTGCAATAAATTATTCTTGAAATATAAGTTTCACATGTGGTATGTTGTAATAATGTTGAAAATTTTAAGAAAGATAAGACTCATTTACATTGCTTTTGGAAATTAATGTTAAAATTTATGCACACTATTGAACTAATGCTTAAATTTGTACTACTTATGTTTGAATTTTTTTTGTTTTTAGTTATCCTCAATACCTGAAGTGAACACCTCTCCAGCAGAAGTTGTGCCACCAAAATTAGAAGAAACTTCTCAGAATATCACAGAAGCTATAAACGAAACAACTGAGGTAGAAAATGTGACACAAGAGAGTGAAATTAAGGAAAGTAGGCCTGAATACGATAGATTTGTAAAAATGGTACAAGTTGGTGTACCCCTACAGGCTGTGAAGATAAAGGCAGGCTTGGAAGGCTTAGACCCTAATGTCTTGGAGGAAATGTTGGGAAAATGAAAAAATGTCCTATAGAATTACTGATAAGAATTTAATTTGAATATCTTCAAAGATATCATCATAATACCTAATAAAATATTTTAGGGAACTAAAATTTTTCCTAGATAAGGAAAACATGTGCCATTATATCATTATAACAAATTTTTGTTGTTTAAATTATTTAAAGGTTTGGCTTTAAATCTTCACAAACTGCTTTAGGAGGTGTTTGGTAGAGTAAGATTTTTTTAGAAAATTCTATCTATGGGTACTGATTTCAGTGTATATTGTTAATATGTATTTCATAATTATAGTATATAATCCTATAAATATATTTAGTGCAAACATAGTTTTGTGTGTATACTTCTTCCAAATATTTCAACAATATTGTAATTTAACTCAAATAAATGTTTCTACACAGGCAAATAGGAATAGAAAATTCAAACTTCAGCATGCCTCTTGTATTGATGGCCTTTCTTTTCTTGTACAAATGATGTTTGGTTTTACACAAGCAACTGCTGCTTAGCAAGGCAATGAAAAACAATGAGTGTTGTACTTCCTTTACAGCTTTTTACTGAGTTAAGGTACGCGTCCATTGGCCTGCGCCGGACTCACCGCATGCAAGGGATTTTTTTTGCTTCGCTCGCACCGAACGCCGGCATTTATGATCGGCAAATCTGTTCAATCCGTTACGTCCGGCGCGGGCCAATGGAGGCGTACCTTATGGATCACAATAGTTGAATGATTAAATCAGTAATCAAATATAGGATGGTGTTGTATATATTTGTGAAATTAGTACAAATTAGAAGTAGCTACATTCAATCAAATTTGTTGAAATTTAATAAGATTGTTTTGCAAGAATTCTCTTTTCAAAACTTCTGTAAGTGAAGGATTAGATTGAATTACATATTTAACATATGTTCAAAACAAGTTTTTGTGTTATATTTTTTAAGTTAGATTTATATTAGATGCTGATATAATTGTATGATGTAAATAGACAAATAAAAGAAGTTATATATGTTAGAACTTATTTATTAGCCAGCCTAGAACTGGATCATCTGTCCCTTCCTCTTCTTGTCACCACCGAGCTCAAAGTGTTTGCATCTCTTCAGAGCAACCTGGGAACGCACTTTGCAGTCTGCACACTCAAGACGCAGCACAATTTTCTTTGTGGTTTTCGCCTATATAAACAATTAATACCATATCAGTAAAATAAATATATAAATGTTAAATTATCTAAATAATAATCATCATAAAATTGTGATTTTTTTATAATAGGTCTACTCTTTGAAGACACCAATTATTAGAAACATTAGATTTATAGTTTACAAACATGACACACAATCATAAATTATTGAGGCATAACTACATTAAAAAGTTGTCATAATAGGTGACAATGCATGCGCAAGAAATAAATTACAAACATGAGTAAATTAAAATGTTTATTCAAAGGATTATTTGAATAGTTTATTTTAAATCAGCCAGACTGAGAACATTTTAATTAGTTATGTTTTGAGGACCAGGTTTGGTTTAATGAAATGGAACAGCTGATTACTTTACACATTCCAAAAAAAAAGTGAAGAATATGAACAATGGATCAAAAAATAGTAAGTATTTAAAATGATCTCTTAATTAATAAGTTTTAAAGTGAGACATCTACTATTACAAACATTATAACCGGTAAAAAATAACCTAACCGTACCTTCTTTTTGAAGATGGGTTTGGACTGACCACCGTAACCCTGCTGTTTGCGGTCATAACGCCTTCTACCCTGAGCAGCGTGTCTTTCTTTGGACTTTTTGTATTGAGACACCTTATGTACTTTGTGGCATTTGCATTTTTTGCAGTATGTCCTACGCTGTTTAGGTACGTTCACCTGCAATTCGCAAAGGTTACCAATAAAATAAACTCATCACACTCACATATAATATATCGTTCACAAAATTCACAATGTACAAACAGAGATTTTAGAACACGGAACAAGATTAATGAAGATATAAATTTATAATAAGACCAACCATTTTTATATTTGCTTCACACTTGGTCAATAAACGTCAAAGAATCAAAGAAAGAGGCATAAACAAAAAAGAAGCAGTTCGGAAATGTGACATTTGACAGTGACTTTATTGTGTTTATTCATAATTGTAAAAATTGATATACAGAGATAACAAGTGTTTCAGTAGGGACCTAAGATCTCTTGTGGTGTTGGATATGTATAGGACATGGAATGATATTTGGCATAGGATTAGAATCACTGGTGTAAAACATTTTGGTTCCCTGGAACCTGATATTAATTTCTCGAAACCTTGGTTTTGCCGCCATAAGTTTCTGCCTAAAAATGTCACTTCCTCCATTATTCGTTTACGTTTGGGTCATGTTGGTTCTCCAGTTTTTCTGGCTAAAATAAGGGTACGGAACCATTCTTTATGCGAGTGTGGACTTGACGAGGGTACTATTGATCACATTTTTTTCCATTGCCCAAAAATCTCTACTCCCATTTATGAAATTCTTCCTACAGATATTCCTCGCCCTATTAATGTAAATTACATGTTAACTCTTGTCCATACTAAATATATTCTAGTTTTATGTAAGTTTTTGATTAAAAATAGTATTTACTTATAAGTATCTTAGTACAATTTATAAAACTGTGTTGTCCTCAGGATTCCAGATAACGTTAGCTTTCGAAACTCCCGCGTTTTAAATTACAGTTTATTTTATTACAACCTGTCATTTTTGTAACTCCGATACTGGCAAAATCGATGCTAAAGGCATTGGAGCCATAACCTTAAGAACTGAACTGAACTGATATACAGAGATCTTCCGGTTAACTTACAAATCATTAATGATCACTACTCTCTCCAACGTTTTCAGTATTACTTAGATAAAAGATTCCTAATTAGATAAATATATCACAATGGAAAGATTTCCGCCACATGAAGCCATTTCATTAAAAAGATTAAAGAATTGATAACAATAACAACGTCACTGTCGAATTTGGCGGTAAAAAGTTCCAAACTCCAAATTTTATTCAGATTTGATTTATTTTGTTTTGGTTTCGATCTTATTTAATTTGATTCGCAATTATTGTCATTTTGGTGACTGTTAACTGTTTGAAAACATGAAGTTCGCTATCCCAGAAATATCATGGCATAACAGAGATCCAGTTTTGAGTGTGGATTTTCAACCAAAATCAACAGTACATGAACCTTTGCGACTTGCTACAGGAGGAACTGATTCGCATGTTTTGGTAAGATTTTAATGTGGTATATAAAGACAGCGCAATGTTTGTTATTATAAACTATGGATTTATTTGAAATAAACGAAAATGTTTTTTATAGATCGTTTATGAGATATTTCACCTCGTTTAAAAAAAATTCTAATCTGCAGATCTGGTATATATCAACAACAGACACAGGGTCAGTGAACCTCGAAGTTGCAGCAGATCTCACGCGTCACCAGAAAGCTGTAAATATAGTGAGGTGGTCTCCAGATGGTCAGTATTTGGCGAGTGGAGATGATGAGTCCATTATATTTGTGTGGAAACAGAAGAATGAGGAGCCTGCCCCTGCTATGGAGGGTGAGGAAGAGTATAAGGAAACTTGGGTGATTTATAAGGTTTGTATTGTATTCTAAACGGCCTGTCAGCCTGTCTGCTGTCCTACAGCAATAAAAAAATCTAAGAATATCTAATTGGTAATAATAATCAATCATCAACATCATCAGCATCTTGATGTTAAATCCCAATTGCAACCGCCATTTCAGTGCCTGGTGTCTGCTTTCCAACATTTTATATGTGTATTGGCTATGTTGGCTTTTACGGGAGTGACTACTGTCCAACGTCCTAGTTACTAGAGGAAAACTGTATGATGGCCTTTCTCTCGCTGCATGAGAAGGGGCAATATTTGCCTTATGCAACTCCTTTCACTGGCTGAGGCAATAATAAATCTAATTTACTTACAATTCTATGCTTAAATCTATTATAATCATTGAAGTACGCAATCTTAGTTGCAATAAGTAACAATTTGAACACTTGTATTAAACTAAATTTTATTTAATATTTTTCTATAAGATTGATTTGAATATCATCATACTATATTTAAGGATGTTTGTTTTATGTTCGAAATTAAAATATTCCAGACATTGAGGGGTCATATGGAGGATGTCTTGGACATAACTTGGAGTGCTGACTCCCAACACCTGGCATCCGGTTCTGTTGATAACAAGTTACTGGTATGGAACCTGGCTAAAGGCAAACACACAAGTATCCTTTCTGACCATAAAGGCTTTGTTCAAGGGGTTTCCTGGGACCCCAAGGGCCAACTTATTGCATCTACAAGTACTGATAGGTGAGGACACCACTTTAAACTAATAAAACTTTTTATTTTGTTTGAATCCAATTTGTTAATTCAGAGATCAGACGGCCCTCGTGGCATAACAGCTAATGCAGTTCGGTATGCTTTGGTGGACAAAGGTTCAATTCCTGTCTCATTTCTGAGTATTTATATTTATTTAATCTTCTACCAATTATTATTCAATGCATAATCAGAGAGTGAGTGAGTGGGCCATTCTGTATTGGTGACCTGATGTGACTTGAACAACTACATATACAGCTCAATTTAGTTATATATACATGTGCCTACTGTTAGACTCCAATCTAGGAAGAAAGTACTGAATGGTGTCCTTTGTTAACTACCTTCGCCATAAGGGACACTATTTGTGACAATTTATAACACTGGGTGTGACATTTAGCAGAATCTATTAGTTTGAATTTATTTAGCTAGAGCAAAAAGTGAAAAATAATCTAAATCCCAATAGTCTCAATTGAACAATATTAATATGAAGAATGTTTTAGTGCTTAAACATGTTTTGTTAAATTTCCAGAGTCTTCAGAACTTTTGATATTTCCACAAAGAAAGTAACCTCTCGTAGTAGCAAGGCAATATTGCCATTCCCCGCAGATCATCCTTTGCACAATATTAGTGTAAGGCTGTACCATGATGATACCTTGCAAACATACTACAGAAGACTGCAGTTCAGTCCCGATGGGCTTTTGATAGCCGTGCCAGCTGGGAAGGTGGAAGCAGACGGCAAAGTGGACTTCAAGCCAGTCAATGCTGTTTACATTTATACCAGATATTCATTAAAAGTGTGAGTATATTTTATAAGGATTTATGTAACATTAAAAATATTTAAATGACTAAATATATTTTAAGGTAAAAAGTGTGTATTGATTTTTTTTATTGCTGTAGGACAGTAATAAAAAAAAAGCTAATGGCCCACTTAGAATTAGTAGTTACCGTCGCCTATGGGTGTTTGCCACATCTGTGGTATAGGGAACATGCTGCTATCCAATAAGAGTACAAGAACTTGGGTTACTAATACAACACAAAAGTTATTATGGCAACATACTTAAGACTAAAGGTATTCCTATACTAGGGTTTGGGGCCTTACCACATATATTATTAGTATTAAATAAATAATCCAGACTTAATCCATGAATAGTGACAAAAAAAAATGTTGTTATATATATTTTTTCATTTTTCATAGATAGTTTAAAGTCTATATTGTTTATATTCTGGGGCTGCATGTGTGGAACAATAACATGTATGGTAGAGATAGTTTTCCAATTAAACGCTAAAATTATTTTTGAAAAAATAATCAAATCATATTATGTTGTGTTAATATATATAGCAATTTATCATTTGCAAGTGTATACTAATATATATGATGTATTTATATACCGTAATATATACTTTTCGGTCGTTGTTGGTGAGGCAACCCGGAACTGTACTGAAGGTATTCGTATTCGTTTCCGTACTGATTGAAATTTTTTCAAGCTAGCCAGGTTCAGATCGGAAACTAAAGTTTCGTACGGCCTGATTACTGAAATCATGTATGCGGATGACTTATGCTTCATAGCTGAATCTCCAGATAAACTACAACAGCTTGTGTCCAAATTTTATGAGGTATGCCGTTTATTTGGCCTGAAAATCAGTATAAAAAAGACTGAAGTGATGTCTTTGGATGCTTATAATCATGGAGACTTGGATATAAATCTTGGCGATGACCAGTTGAAGCAGGTCAATAGATTCCGTTACCTGGGAAGTAACATTACATCTAAATGTGACCTTGAGCCTGAGATTAACAGTAGGATTTCTGCTGCAGCTGCAGCATTTGGTAAGCTGGATGCGAGGGTTTTTCGATCACACGATTTAAAGTTGAGCACCAAGATTTCAGTCTACATGGCCGTCGTGTTGCCTAATTTATTGTACGCTAGCGAGACATGGACTTCTTATTGTCGTTATATTCGAGCATTAGACCGCTTTCACCTGAGATGTTTGCGAAAAATAATGAATATCCGATGGTCCGATTACGTGCGAAATACCGAAGTGCTACGTAGGGCTAATGTCTGTGGCATAGAGGCATATCTTATGAGACGACAGCTTCGATGGTCTGGTCACATCTCCCGGATGGCGGAAGAGAGAGTAGCAAAACGAATCTTTTACTCGGAACTTGCAAGTGGTAAACGCAAGCAGGGTGGGCAATTGCTACGATACAAGGATGTGCTTAAGCGTCAATTGGTGAAGTGCAATATTGATCCGAATCAATGGGAAAAACTAGCGGAGAAGCGTTCCGACTGGAGACTCCAGGTGAAATCTAAAGTGCGAGAATTTGAATGCCGCCGGCGCTCAGAGTTAGATTCAAAGCGCGACGAACTTAATTCCCGACCAGCAACAGCTATTGCCTATAATTTTGTGAATGGTGTTTTGACGTGTTCAAGATGCAAGCGCGTATTCGTAAATAAGGTTGGCTACGCAAGTCACCTGCGAGCGCATGAGCGTCAAACAGCTGCTAACTGAAGCGATCGCCGTAACCGAAATCGGTTAGGAGAGAGAGAGAGATATACCGTAATATAAGTTTACAGTTATGTGCGCTCAATACCTGCTAATTCATTTTATAAAAAAACTTTTGTCAATGTGGTTATCTGGAAGAAATCTCTCACAGCGATAAGACCCGCCAATTATTATTGTACTATTTTTAGTATTTATTTTTTACTATTGTAAATGATTTTTGAGTGCAATAAAGTATATTTATTTTATTATTATATTTTATGAAATGTTCGCAAAAATGTACTAAAAATAGAAATATGCATCTGATAGCTGCTTTATAATTTCATCCTTTAAGACGGTATGGGATGTTGTCTGTACCATCTAGAAGTAAAACCTGATATGGATTTCTAATGTGGATGTCACAAACTAGTGGTACGCTATGTCCCCATGTATAAACGTGCGGGAAGTTCGACGTGCAACCTCCCTGAAGACCACTCTCTGCGCCGTGCGTGGTTTCACTTACTCCTTACTTACTCTTATTGGTTATGTGTGTGTTAATGTGTCTTCAGTGTCTAGTTTGTGACGTTTAGCTTGTGCCGTGCAACAGTTCCTCCTCAGCGGATCTGAACCGAACCAGAAGAGGTGGTATCAAGGTCAGCGTGAATTCCTTTGCCCACCGCAAAGTATCACATATCTCTAACCACCGCTCCTCTCCGCCTCCTCCAGTCCACTACTATTTTTTGGTAAATGTGCACATTAAATCCAGGATCTCAGTCATACAGTTCAAGTATGGTACCACTCCATTACTACCTGGTAATGCTCTTAGAACAAAAAAACTAAAATATAAATAAAACTGATTCTCTTTTCCAGCCCTGCTTGCATATTACCCTGTGGGGAGCCAGCCCTGGTCACCCGATGGTCACCATGCATATACACCTTACGCACAAATGGACCTGCATCAGCATTTTCACTGCAAAAGAGAATGATATTAGCAGTAGCAACTAAGAGATCGGTATTAATATATGACACACAGCAGAAGACACCTATTGCTCTTATATCTAACATCCATTATACTAGGTATGTTATGCAGTAATCGTTTTTCTATTCGTAATTTTATGTTGTTGAACCAAGCTGAAGTTTTTTTTATTAGACAGTTCCCTGCACTAATGAAGACTGTGTTGTTAATGTTTTTACAAACATACAAAGAATGTTTTTAATAAAGATAACATACCTTTGATGAATCAATCAAAACAATTTTCAAATAAAAGCTTTAGTGGGTATCGATCTACAACCATGTAAGGTCCCTAATAAAATCACTGTAGGATTTGGTGTATTTTTTTATTGCTGAGTAACAGGACTCATGTACAGGCTGACGGCCTACTTAATAGTAAGTAGTTACGGTCGCCTATGGATGTTTGCAACGCCAGTGGCATCGTGAACACATAGTGACTGCTGTCCCATAGGTGTAAAGGAACCTGGGTCACTAATGCCGAAACACAATACAAGGTTATTACGGCGGCATACTTATAGACTGCTATCCAGACGGGCTTGGGGCCCTTCCACATATTTTAAACTAGCTGTGCCCGCGACTCCGTCCGTGTGGATAGTGACTTTGGGCAGAATTTTTTGGATATATCTTATGGTTTATTTTGGATTACAAACCCTATAAACTGTAAAATATAAATGAAATATGCAGTCAGTGTTATCGAATGCAACTGTTACGCCATGTGGCTCCGGATTACGTACGTTCGAACCTACAAAGTCCAGCCTAAGCTAAACGCTATTTCATATGATTGATGACATAAATCTGAGGTTAACTTAAAATGGAAATTCAACCTACAATGTCCAGCCTAAGCTGAACCCTATTTCATATGATTGAAGATATAAATCTGAGGTCAACTTAAACTGGATTATAAAATTTCCGAAACTTATCATTTTTAACAAAAACTATTTGTTTTCTTGAATAAAAATAGCCTTTACTCTTTGTTACATCAGCTATCTGCCACTGAAAGTCCCGTCTAAATCGGTGAAGCCATTTCAGAGATTAGCCGGAACAAACAGACAGACAGACAGACAAAAATTGTAAAAAATGTTGTTTTGGTATATGTACCGAATATAGGTCGAATGTACTTAGTAAAAAACGGTTATATTATATTACAAACAGACCCTCCAATTTTATTTATTTGTATAGATGATATGTAGCTAAAATAGGACAACAGCATGTGGAATGCTGGTGTAAAATGGTTAGCTATATGCTTATGTGACATACAAAGTCATATAAGATACAGACAGACATACAAAATTTTCTCTCTCAAAAAGCTGATTTTGAATTTCCTGCCCGGGTCAGAGGCACTTGTCGAAGTGAACCTTTCTCCTAAGTATCAGGTACTAGAGAAACACTGGTGTGGAACAAGGAAGTATTGCACTAGGATTACAAACTACGCACTGTGACCCCCAAGTGATGGGGTGTACAACAAGTATTTCTACCTTCTCAAAATAGGCTGACTTTCAGCAAACTACTTTTAGTGTAGATTGCAGCAGTATTAACATCCTGTTACCTATTTTAAACATCTTGTTTTAGATTAACTGATCTGACATGGTCCTCTGATGGTCTTACATTAGTAGCTTCAAGCACAGACGGCTTTTGTTCAGTCATCACCTTTAATGATGGAGAACTTGGTGATATATTACCAGATGAACCAAAACAACAGGAAAACCTGCCAGGTATAGATAATATTGTTACAATACATTGTGGTCACATTTTTAATCTGATTCGGAAATTGTAAATGATGATAAGGTAATTTAGGAAATCTATTATTTGGTTTTTCCTTCGTGATTGGAAGTCAAATGGCAGTTGCCCCTGCTAAAATTTTTATCCATGCAGTGGTGGAGAAAGAATACTGATCTCTGCGGCCGGGGTCGGTCTGTCGTAAAAGGCGACAAAATAACTCCGCCCTACTCGATAGGGCCTCAAGCCCTTTGTTGTTTGTGTTGTGCTTCGGCATTAGTGACCCAAGTTCCTGTACCCTTAGGGACAGCAGTTCGTTCCCGGTGCGTTGCAAACACCCATAGGCAACGGTAACTGCTAAATTCTAAGTGGGCTATCAGCCTGTCTGCTGTCAGCCTGTCTGCTATAAATTTTGCAATAAAAAAAATTGTTATATTTTATTTGCTAAGGATGTCATGAAAAGAAACATGCACAGTTGATCTCATCCTGTCAACTAAGGTTATGGGCGAGGGAGGGCGCGCGCGAATATACATCTATCTCTGTGTGAGAAAGAAGATGGTGGGACCCAATCATCTATGAATAGGCTCACGAAAGCGGGGCCGCAATCTCACTAGTTCAACGTGTCCCGCCACCTCGTCAGTCGAGGCGTGCGGAAGAATACCGGGGTGGAATTAGTGGTTATACCAGCGACGCGCGTTCCCCAGTCTAGAAAAGGGTATGTACGGGCGTATTGCACGGGGAGTTCTACAGTGTTCCCACGCGGCAGGGGTTTGGTTCACGTGAGAGACTTCCTCCTCAAAAAAACTTAACTTCATTGAATGTAGAGTCAATAACAAAATATTCTTAAAAAAATACTTTGAATATAAATCAGCTTTCTGAGACTTTATGTTATCATTACTACTTGTAGAACCGATGGATGTACCTGAAGAACCTCATGAACCTGCACAAATGCAACCTAAACCTGAAGAACAGAAACCTTCAACAGCAACCATAGACTCGTTCTTTAAACCTCCATCAGAAAATTCACAGAAAAAGTCAAAAAATGACGCCCAGCAAAAAACTTCCATCAAAATTGATGTTTTGGAAGAAGTAGCCATGCCGTCCTGGTCGGATAATAGTAATAATGAAATAATAAAACCTAAAAACAATGACAATCAGGATGTACTTGTTATAGAAGACAGTGAAGATATAAAACTTGTTTACGAAGAGTCTGAAACTATGAAAAATTATTCCCCATCTACTACAATTAATCCAGAACAGAAACAAAGTCCTAAAAACGAATCCAAAAGTTCTAAAATTACAAAGAAAACAAAAGATAAAAATAATTCAAAGACAAGTATGAAATCTGAGAACATTATGACAGCGTTCACGAAACAATCTATAAATAAAAATATAACAGATACTGACAAAAAAGAAGAATCTCCAAAAGAAAGTATGTTTATGAAGCAAGCTAAGGTTGCAGATGGGAAAATGCCGATGCCCCAAACAGTGACTAACCCGAAGGCACCTAGGAGGGTTAGCTTTGTTACGTTATCAAGCCCTAAAAATAAGAAAAAATCATAATTATTTAGTTTTTATGTATTTAAGTACAAAATATATCTAATTATTCAATTGAAATTTTTATTTTTCCTTTGATGGTCAGTATGGAAATTCCGTGTATTTGATTATTTAAACTGAATTAATTGAAACAAGACTACTACTACTCAGACATTTGCTTGGACAGTAGATGTACTAAAGATACCTCAGGAAGAACTGTTTCAATCCAAGAATGTAACTAGAAGTTTTTCTGGTGTACGTGGGGGACATTTCATATGGAATTTGTATATAAACCATCTTTAAAAGTGTACTTAGGAGGCAGGGCGTAGCGTGGGTGACGGCCGCCCGGGGCGGAAGACAATTTTGCCGCCCTTTTATTTAGGTATTTCCATTTAATGCATACTATATCTATACTAATATTATAAAGAGGTAAAGTTTGTGTGTTTATAAGGTTGTAGGGGGTAATCTCTGGATCTACTGTACCGATTTTGAAAATTATTTTTGTGTTGGAAAGCCCATTTATTGAGGAATGTTATTTAAAACATCATGCTAGGACCAATAGGAGCGGAATGGTAATGAAAAATCTGCCCATGTTGAGCCAGGCGAGCCTGCTAGTATTACATACATTAATTCTAGATAACTTTTCGGCAAGAACAATCATCATTATTTTGCATTATACAGGTCAAGTCAAGTACAAAATAAACTGGGGAATCTCCGCAAGTCAGAATAGACGGTGTTGCCAGCAGTCGCTACAAAATATCATTCAAAGAATTCCATGAATTCAAGGGATTCCCCGAATTCGTCACAGAATAAGTAATGAAAAATTCCGTGCTCTTTTCAATCGGTCCGAATTTGTAGTTGCGATAAAAATATGAAATAGTTCAAATATTTATATCATATATTGTGAATTTTTGCCGCCTCCTAAAAAGTGCCGCCTGGGGCGGGCCGCCCGCCCTATACTACACCACTGCTAAGAGGCGTTTCTTTTCATTGTTTGGGGTTGTTCACAAGTAAATAGGATAATAAAAAATATTGTAAAAAATGTATCGCTTGCCAAATAAAAACACCGCGCTTGTATATTCGTCTAAACGTATTTCTTTATTTAAGACTTGGTAACAAGATTCTAAACTTGTGGGAATCTAGTAAAAGTTTTATAGACAACCTTTACGCTTTTCCTTTTTTTGCATTAAAATATTCGGAAAGTTTTGGTCACGTTGAATATAATCGCAATAGATAAAGAAATGCTCTTCCACATAGTATAAAGCTTTATGTCTTATCAGGTATAATTAAAATAATAATAAACATGTTAACAAAAAACAATATAAGATTACCTATATATAAAATGATATTATGATTACTCTGCTCCGTAAGTATTTTGACGCCACTTCCCATAAACCCATTTCTCTGTTGATGAAAACGATTCATTACAAGCCTGGAAAAAAAAACTTAGAGCGTGCCCGTGACGTACTGACCGCTAGACTTAACCCCATCACGGTATATTAAAACAAGCACGCGGTTGAAGGCTGAGCGATCTTATGGCGTCAAACCATCCGGTTTTGCTCGCTGTCTGTCGCGACGATTAGTCGCGATGCCCTATATATGTAAATACGTAAATAATAACTAGCAACACTTGTTTCAATAACTGTGCAATACTTATCTTAATTAACTAGCAACATTTGCGATAACTGACTACAGGTTTATGCCATTATTTTACCAGTGGTCTACGATTCTACTAAAAGTGCTTATTACACTTGGCTAAATTTAGTCGACTGAATTCAGAAGCGAGTTAGAAGCTTCTGATTACACTGTTCTAAATTCAGTCACTGAATTCAATTGCCAGTTTAAGCGCGACGAAGTTGGACGTGTCGTGTGTGTCCGAGAATGGCCCCCATATTGTCTAAACAACAAAAAATCGGTCTTGGCGTAGCCCTCGCTGTCGGCTCAATTGAAATAAAAAAAAGAAAAAGAAGATTAAGGGTGAAGAAATATTTATTGCTGCGCGGAAAGTTAGCAAATATGAACATTATGAGTGATTTAGAACCAGCAGACTTCAGAAATTATCTACGAATGGATTTGAGATCGTTTGACCTAATATTAAACCTTGTGACACCGTTTATTCAAAAGCAGGATACTATCCTACGAGATAGTATAAGTCCAAAAGAAAGATTGGTTGTAACATTAAGATTTCTCGCAACAGGAAATTCGTATCAAGATTTAAAATTTAGTTCTTTAATATCCCAACCCCTGCTAACAAAAATTATCCCTGAAACATGTCGGGCTATTATATATAAATATCAATTCGGACCAATAAATATAAATTATCAATCTTCTCTTTTAATGTCTTTGTCGTAATCGTAACATCAACTTTTTTTGTATAAATTCAGTAATACTTGGAAACCTTTATTGTGAATATTTTTATTCATACAATTTTTGTCATTCTTGTCCCAAAGATAGGGCATGTCTTTATACAGCCCTAAAATATTAAGCATAACTTCTTTTTCGTTTGACATTTCGTAACTGTGTATGGCACTCAGACGTCTCAGACTTTACTTTTTTATTCGGAAGTAAAAAACAAACTAAAACGTCCTCACGCACGGAGAGCTATTGGGCGACTGAGTAAGTGTAAAACATGCTACAGACCTTCCTATCCTATCCGATTTATCGGACATCCTAAATCGGATACATTCTCTACAGACTTTCCGATTTAAATCAGATCGTTTTTTAGTATGACACACTGCAGACGTGTTTCACATGGCTCCTACTTTGTCTAAAGTACAGAAAATAGCAATAGGAGTAGCAATATCAAGTATCATCGTGGATACACGAAAGCAGAAGAAAAAGAGAAGCTGATGGGCTGAAGAAATTTTTTTATAACTTTTTTTCATCTCATCTAATGTTGAAATTTTGCGAATCTTTTTTTAGATTTTTAAAAGTCTTTCTTATAATTTATTTCTCAAATCTCTGTTCGAGTAATCTGGTGCCGAAGTGTCCCATAAGCAAACACATGGCATACAACAAATGACATGACGGTACAAATAGGCGACGGTAACTGCTAAATTCTAAGCAGATCAGCCTGTCTGCATTCCTATAGCAATAAAAAATATTTAAATACTATTCCTTTGTAAATAAACACCCAGACGCAGGAGGGGAATCGAGCCCGTGGCCTAAGCAAGCGTAGTGATATATGTTAGCCGCTACGCCATGGAAGCCGTCAATGTAAACAAAGTGGGCCATTTATTTATTAGAAAATCAATGAAAAATCGCTTTCTTCGTTCGACATTTTAAAGCGCGCAAGTAAGTACACGTCTGAACTGGGACGCTGATCGCGTGTGACTGAGGACGTTTAATCGGACGAATGCCCTACACACCTTCCGATTTAGGATACTATTTTAGGAAAAGGACGGTCGGATCATCCGATCTTCCGATTTTGTAATAATAATAATAAAGTTAGGACCTGTTGCCCTACACATTGTCCAATTTCATCCGATAATTAGGATCGGATAGGAAGGTCTGTAGCGTGTTTAAGTGTAAAACATGCTACAGACCTTCCTATCCTATCCGATTTATCGGAAATCCTAAATCGGATTCATTCTCTACAGACTTTCCGATCTGTGTTTCCTAAATTATTTTTTTTTTGGAATTTTATGGCCTGGTTACTAGACCTTTAAGCCAGCTTCCTCATTTTCTGTATGACACACTTCATACGTATTTCACATGGTTCCTACTTTGTCTAAACTACAGAATATAGCAAGAGGAGTAGCAATATCAAGTATCGTCGTGGATACACGAAAACTGAGGAAAAAGAGAAGCTGATGGGCTGAAGAAATTTTTTTATAACTTTTTTTCATCTCATCTAATATTGAAATTTTGCGAATCTTTTTTTAGATTTTTAAAAGTCTTTCTTATAACTTATTTTTCAAATCTCTGTTCGAGTAATCTGGTGCCGAAGTGTCCCTTAAGCAAACACATGGCATACAACAAATGACATGACGGTACAAATAGGCGACGGTAACTGCTAAATTCTAAGCAGCCTGTCTGCATTCCTATAGCAATAAAAAATATTTACATACTATTCCTTTGTAAATAAACACCCAGACGCAGGAGGGGAATCGAGCCCGTGGCCTCCGCAAGCGTAGCGATATATGTTAGCCGCTACGCCATGGAAGCCGTCAATGTAAACAAAGTGGGCCATTTATTTAATAGAAAATCAATGAAAAATCGCTTTCTTCGTTCGACATTTTAAAGCGCGCAAGTAAGTACACGTCTGAACTGGGACGCTGATCGCGTGTGACTGAGGACGTTTAATCGGACGAATGCCCTACACACCTTCCGATTTAGGATACTATTTTAGGAAAAGGACGGTCGGATCATCCGATCTTCCGATTTTGTAATAATAATAATAAAGTTAGGACCTGTTGCCCTACACATTGTCCAATTTCATCCGATAATTAGGATCGGATAGGAAGGTCTGTAGCGTGTTTTAGTGATAAGTTCGTGAGATCTAATAGGCCCGTCCTGACAGGTCGTAGCGGCTTTAGAATGTAACATAAGATCAAATCAACAAAATCATAAAAAAATAATTATTAACTTTTACGATCCGAACACCATATCTTTTTATCACAAGTTATTTATTATGTAAGAATTCATATCAAGTTTATTTTTTTCACTTAATAATCCTAAGATATATGTAATTTTGTATGTCTACGAAACGTTTCAAAAACAGTTACATTCTAAGTCCTTTTTCTTTTAAACCGGAGTGCTGTAACTAATTTGATCGCTGATTTTTACCGGAAATAAATAATCGATTCAATGAAATAATTTTAATGGTTCAATCCATTTTATTTGAATTGTGGCGCCTCACTCGCCACCTGATTTCTTACACTGTTAAAATCGAATAATTGTATACTTTCATATATATTCTTCTTTCTAGTTATATGTATACTTTTTAGATATTTTCGAGAGTTTTGTTATGTCAATACAAAAATGTAAGAATATTATTCGGAGCTGTCACTAAATTATTTTATATAAGTTTGGTAATTATTAATTATTTATATCACTCAATAACATTATACATACCACCATTAAAAATAGTGAGCCAGTGGATATACGTGTTTGATTAAATGTCTCGCTTAGAGAATCTACCCCATAGGAGGTCCGGTTAATCCTCCAAATTGGTGACCCCGACGTGATAACCACACGGAATCTTTGTGCTCACGATCATCACAGGCCCTTGCAAGTCACAGTAACTAGTACGGCTTTTTTTCGCCTACCACTATTCTGTCGACATCGCCGCGGATTCGATAAACGCGGGCGCGTACATACAAATCGCCCCGATAACAAGCTCAAGATCGCCACGGACGGAAGACCCTGGGCATTCTACCACGGGCGTCGTGCGATTACGCCGACGCCGTCACCATAGCCGCCGATTTCAGTTCGGCGTCTCAGTGTGTGCTTGTGCGTTAGTGTATCAGTTATTTTTGGTTATTGTATGTGATATAAGGCAATATTTAAATTTATTTTCCTGTATATAAAAATAATTTAGTTTTTATCTCTAGTTATAAGTTACTTGTAATTTTTTTTTTAACTGTTATTATAAGTTTCTGTTTTGTCAAATAGTGAACGGTCTCACATCTATCCCTTGCATCTAAAATTTTTATTAGGTATCAGCGTTATTTTCTAAGAACATCATGACTTGCACAACTACAACAGCAGTTCCAGTACCATCATCTTCATTTATGGAGATGGTGGAGAGACGTTTTGACCAACTCGCTAAAGAAATAGCTAGATTAAGAATTTCTCAAGCTGATTACCGCTCACGAGGACGCTCAAATTTTAGAGGACGCTCAAACTCTAGACGACGCTCCCAGAATGCAACCACAGACAAACCCAACATATGTTGGTATCACAAGAAATTTAATATTAAAGCAACCAAATGTACTAAACCTTGTAGTTGGACAACTCCGGAAAACCAGTCCGACAATCAGTAGAGGCGGCCGCTGATTGTTCTCCTCCCGGCCGCCGGTTATTCGTTACTGACAAGAAGACCCAACGCCAGTTCCTCATTGACACTGGCTCGGATCTTTGCTGCTTTCCTCGAAGATTTCTAGAACGTCGTTTATCGTCTCAAGAATACAATCTAAGTGCCGCCAATGGCAGTTCGATTAAGACATATGGAAATATTTATTTATTTTATTTATTTATTTATTTATTTAATGATGGAAAACCTACAGCTAATACACATGAAAAAATACTTGAAATTATTATCAGACAGCCAATTACAGGTTTTCACGAATAATATCTTGAATAACTAACACGCAGATATGCAAATCTGCATTACACTATAGAACTAGTCACAGAAAAATTTATTACTTAGACACCGCTTGGCTCCCGAAATACTGATCCCAAATGGGTCAACATTATGCTGCTTACTGACATTATTTAAATAGTTACTTGCTCGCACTAGGAATGCATTTTGCCTATAGTTGGTAGAACTGAAAGGTATATTTATTGGCAAATTGACACGCACAGACTTGGCCGGAACGTTAAAGTTGATTTTGCTTAATAAATCTGGGCAATCTATATCAGACGAAATGATTTTTAAAAGAAGTGTACAGTCAGCTATATCTCGTCGATCCTTAAGTGGTAAAAGATGAAACTTCTTACAGAGGTCCAAATATAATTCGCTAGAATAGTGGGTCTTTATTCTAAAGCATAAATACCGGACGAACCGCTTTTGTATACTTTCTATGCGGTCAATGTATTTGTGATATCGAGGGTTCCATATGTGAGATGCGTATTCTAAGTGACTTCTGACATAAGTGCAGTATAAAATTTTTAAAGTTTTAATCTCATTAAAACAATTCGAAATTCGCATAATAAAACCCAGGGTCTGAGAGGCTTTCCTGACGATATTATCAATGTGGACGTCGAACGCTAGCTATTATAATATTCCCCTCTGTTTAGACTTAGGACTCAGGCGCGACTTCAATTGGAATTTCGTGATTGCAGATGTTAGCATCCCCATAATTGGCTCCGATTTTTTGAGTTTTTATAATTTATTGCCAGATTGCCGACAAAAACGCCTGATTGATGGTTTAACTCAAATGTCTGTTTGCGCCTCTATTTCTAAGTCACACCAGGACAGTGTCAAAGCAGTATTCGGTGGTAACTCATGTTTCGCCAATATTTTGGCTGAGTTCCCAGACATTACTCGACCTCCCGGGTTACCCAGGATTGTAAAGCACGACACTGTCCATTATATTAAAACCACAGATGGACCACCAGTGTCGTGCCGCCCCAGACGTTTGGCCCCGCAAAAACTTACTGCCGCCAAACTCGAATTCGATGCGATGGTGCGATGCGGAACCGCCCAACCCTCGAAAAGTGCATGGGCCTCCCCCTTGCACATGACACCCAAGAAGGATAAAACCTGGCGTCCATGTGGCGACTACCGCGCCTTGAACGCTAGAACCATCCCCGACCGATACCCAGTTCGGCATATTAACGATTTTGCCAATAACCTTGCTGGTGCTACAGTTTTCAGCACTTGTGACTTGGTAAAAGCATATCATCAGATTCCCGTTTTTAAAGAGGATATACCGAAGACAGCCATTATTACCCCATTCGGCCTCTTTGAATTTCCATTTATGACCTTTGGTCTCCGCAATGCTGGTCAAACTTTCCAGCGGTTTATTGATGAGGTTACACGAGGTCTCGATTTTTGTTTTCCGTACATAGACGATGTACTCGTTTTCTCTCCAGATGAGGCAACTCATAAAGAACACCTCCGTACACTCTTTCGTCGTTTCAAAGACTACGGGGTTGTAATCAATTCTTTGAAATGTGTTCTAGGCGTTAGCGAGGTTACATTTTTAGGCTACGTTATTAACGCCAAAGGGACGCGTCCCCCACAGGACCGTGTCCAAACTCTATTGGATTTCCATCCTCCAGAAACCGTACAGGGGATGAGAAGGTTCCTCGGCATGATAAATTATTATCGCCGTTTCATACCTCACGCCGCACAGTTTCAGGCTCCATTGGTTGATGCTTTAGTTTCTACTCACAGCAAAGGTGCAAAACCATTCCCTTGGACACCCGAACTTCTGAAACATTTCGAAGACTGCAAGAAAAGCCTCAGCGACGCCACACTGCTTCAACACCCGATCAGCGGTGCCCCTTTAGGTCTTTTCACAGATGCTTCAAGCGTCCACATCGGTGCATGTTTACAGCAGAAAACTAATGATTTTTGGTTCCCTCTTGCTTTCTTCAGTAAGAAACTCACTCCTCAGCAGGCCCAATGGCCAGCATATTATAGGGAACTCTTGGCGGTGTATGAAAGCGTACAACATTTTCGCCATATTTTAGAAGTCCAGCATTGTACCATCTACACCGACCACAAGCCGCTGCTGTATGCTTTCACACAGCGTCGGGAAAAATTGCCTCCCTCCCAACTTAATCAGCTATCGTTCATTAGTGAATTTACGACTGACATCCGCCATATTAAAGGCGAAGATAATGTAGTTTCTGATGCTTTGTCAAGAATTCAGGCCATAAGCTTAGATCACGAGTACGAGGTTCTCGTCGAAGCGCAGAGAATGGACAACGAGCTTACAAAATTATTAGAACCTGGTTCATCCAGACTAAAATTGGAAAAGGTTGACATACCCGGCACTGATTTTTCACTGATTTGCGACACCTCTACTGGCAGGCCACGTCCCTACGTTCCTCCCAGTTTACGTCGTGCTATCTTTAATAAGCTACACAGCTTAAGTCATCCGGGTGCCAAGGCTTCAATACGACTCGTAGCTGGTCGATATGTTTGGCCTTCAATCAATAAAGACTGTCGTGAGTGGGTTCGCACGTGCGAGCCTTGCCAGAGGAGTAAAGTATCTAGACACAATGTGGCTCCTTTGGGGACGTTTGACACACCGTCTGGTCGTTTCCTCCATGTCCATATGGACATCATTGGACCACTGCCCGTCAGCGATGAATATCGTTACTGTCTTACAGCCATCGACAGGGTGACCAGATGGCCTGAAGTTTGGCCGATGCGCACAATCACGACCGAGGAAGTAGCCGAAACTTTTACACGGGAGTGGATATCTCGCTTCGGCGTTCCTTCAATCGTGACGACAGACAGAGGTACTCAGTTTGAATCCGACCTGTTTCGAAGATTAATGTGTAGCTTCGCCACAAAACGCATTCGAACAACAGCATACCATCCTTCAGCAAACGGAATGATCGAACGTGTTCACCGACAATTAAAAGCTTCTCTGATGTGTCATGGTAACTCCTGGACGAAGGCTCTACCGTTGGTTCTTTTAGGCATGCGTTCGGCTTACAAGGAAGACATCAGAACCACTTCTGCTGAAATGCTGTTCGGTCAAACCCTACGCCTTCCTGGTGAACTTTTAGTTAATAACCCTAGTTCAACAGCTTTTCAAGACCCGTCGGATTTCGTTGTCAAGTTGCGTCAGCACATGGCTTCAATCCGACCGGTTCCTGCATCGCGACATTCTAAGCCTGAGCATTTTATTTTTAAAGAGCTCGCTACTTGTTCGCACGTGTTTCTGCGAGAGGACGCCGTCCGTCGTCCCCTTCAACCTCCTTATACGGGTCCATATCCTGTAATCGAGAGGTCTAGCGATGGGAAGACCATTACCATCAATTTAAAAGGAAAACCCGCAGTAGTAAGCATGGACCGAGTGAAACCAGCTTTCATGGAGCAGCTCGACACGCATGATGCCGGGATACCAGCATCTGGAATAATAACGCCAACTCCACCTGCAGTGGCGCCTCAGCCGAGCTTTCCACCTCCTGCTACGCCATTACCTCAAACGCAACCATATATTACGCGTTCAGGGAGACGCGTTAAATTTAGATTTCTAGATTAGCCTAATTTTCTTCGTAGGGGGGTAGTGTGGCGCCTCACTCGCCACCTGATTTCTTACACTGTTAAAATCGAATAATTGTATACTTTCATATATATTCTTCTTTCTAGTTATATGTATACTTTTTAGATATTTTCGAGAGTTTTGTTATGTCAATACAAAAATGTAAGAATATTATTCGGAGCTGTCACTAAATTATTTTATATAAGTTTGGTAATTATTAATTATTTATATCACTCAATAACATTATACACACCACCATTAAAAATAGTGAGCCAGTGGATATACGTGTTTGATTAAATGTCTCGCTTAGAGAATCTACCCCATAGGAGGTCCGGTTAATCCTCCAAAGAATTGAGCATAACACCCAAAGCTAAAATAGGAAACGTTAAAGTTAAATGGCTTAGTGCAGTGGTGCCTAGTTGGCGATTTTTCGCTCAAGCTCTATTTCAAATGTGTAGAGGCGACCTTAAAGTGCGATTGGCGACTTGTAGCCATTTCGGCTAATTGGAAAAAATATAGGACGATTTTGTTATTGGCAGACGTTGAATAAAATATGTCAATTTGAAACAAATTCAAGAAAAACGTGTTCTGGCGTTTTAGTTTTACTAAAAATTTAAAACAGCTTCTTGCGCAGTTTAGCTTATTTAACAAATCAATGTATAAGTTTGTTTAAAATTGATTTTAGCGGCATAAATTAAAAAAAAAGTAGAAATGCTATTTTTCTGAAAATAATAATTATGCGAATTTAGGTTACGTAACGCCTATATGTCAGCGGGCTCACTACCAGGGATGCTGAAGACCGGACGAAGTGGAGTAGAAAGTCGGAAAGCGGACCCCGGGCACCGGAGAATTAAATTATGATGCGATTTGTTTTATTTTTTCAACAGAACTCAAGTTTTCTTGTGTTCTATTGTATCATTCTATCACTTTTGAGAACTTACAATTATAAATTAAAAACCCCCGACATTTAAAATTATTTCGACACAAAGTTATCTCTCACAAAATCAAACTTATAAAATTAATAACACTACTGCTTTTTGCTGGGTGTTAAAAACTAAAATATTAAAGGAAACGTTTAAAATCAAATCTTGATTTAAGTAAATGAATTAAGAAAGGAACGATTAAAATTAAATTTTAATTTAGAATTGATTTTCCGTGATAATCGAATGCACATGATAACGATTTCTTTTCGCCGCATCATTAAATACGTCAAAATGACAGCTGTCCAAATGGGCCTATTACATCTCACGAACTATAGTAAGTGAGTAAGTAACTAAATGCGATTACACCTTCCTAAATGCGTTTCTAATTAGGCTTCTAAATGATTCAGTCAGTTAGAAACCATCCTTGCTTCTGAATTTAGGATGCTAACTTACTAAATGCTATTACACTTCACTGAATTCAGTAGCGACTGAATTCAGTCTCCTAAATTTAGCCAAGTGTAATAAGCACTTAAGTCGGATCTTGAGTGGTGATGGCGACGGGCCATGGGGACCGGGTTTCATGAACGGTCATATCCGTAGAACCTGATTCTACGTAGGTCGGATCTTAAAGTATTCACGTAGGTAGGATCTCAGTATTATTTACATAGGTAGGATCTCAGTAGTATTTACATAGGTAGGATTTTACGAGAGTCTATATAGGTGGGGTGATTCTTAAGGTAGGCCTTCTGGCCAAGAAAATATGCCTCTAAGATAAGCTTGCATGTGTGTAAAGCAACTAAAAGAACCTTGAAAATCTCGCAAATACCCACATACATATTTATGATGTTAATGGGAAACTGGAGGTATTTATCAAGTTCACATAATAATGAATATATGATAGTATAGAAGATAATACCTTGGTGTTCCACTTATTGTGTGTTCGGACGAACGACACTTTGGACACGACAGGACTGTCGTGGTGTTCAAATGCGAAGCAGATTAAGCCAATTAATCAACTAAGATTGTTTAGAAACAAAGATCTAATCGTGATAGAATACATTTCGTATAAGATTTCTATAATAATTATTAACTGGTCTTATATATGTATAAATCAATAAAATACAACACACAATTCGGCGACACTGTCGTTATGATAGCTTTTTGTCTTTATGGAAAACAAGTGAATCCTAGATATTAGGAACAACTCTAGCATTATTATCTAGTAAAAAAGCATTATAAAATTTCTTGGAAGCCACCAATGCGTCCATTGTTCCAAACTTTCATAGGAGGCGGCGAGGCTATAAAATAATATTGAATTGATACTGGAGACTGAAAGTACATATCGCAAAAGATAATACAAGGAGTATAATTTACTCAGTATGACAAGAAAATTATAGATCTATTTTAATATTAACTATCAAGTTTGTCTTTGAGCACACTCAAGCTGGACTCTTATAGTGAAGGAAACTAACTTAAATATTTTGAACATAATTTTTTAAGCTTAGATAATTAAAAGAAGAAATATTAAAGTATTTGATAAAGAAATATGTTATTATTTTAAATCGTTAGTTTTTTTCTAATGTTTTTTTTCATAAGTTGGTCTGCCTTTTTCACCTTATTTTGACATTGATCTGGTTTAAGTTGTGATGTTAATGTCATTTCTATCATTTTTTCTGTCTTTTGTATTCTCTTTGGAACCGGCGATTTTAGTTTTAGTTATAACTTTGAGTCTTTGAGGTCATGGGACTTTTTATCATCTGTTGAGCGAACGATCGATAGAATCCTAATAAAAAATACATAAGCCGTCACACAAATGTTTTTCACAAGGCCATCGATTCGTATTATTTCAGCATTCACTAAACAAGCTTGTGCGCGAACACTACACACTACTAGCATAGCCATGGCACCGATTAAGGTAATATTGTTTAATAACTGCGTAATATTATGTAATCTACCGGCTTTTGTAACTGTTTGGGATTTTAGGTTGGAGACAGTCTGCCTCAAGCTGATTTATTCGAAGATTCACCTGCAAATAAAGTGAATATTTGCGACTTGACGGCAGGGAAGAAAGTTGTTTTGTTTGCTGTACCCGGAGCGTTCACGCCGGGTTGTTCGAAGACGCATTTGCCAGGATATGTGCAAAATGCGGATAAGATGAAGGCAGAAGGAGTTTCAGAGATTGTTTGCATCTCAGTGAACGATCCCTATGTGATGGCAGCATGGGGAGCTCAGCACAACACCAAGGGAAAGGTAAGTTTATTTACTTTAAATACCTTTCGTTCGATTTGTATTTCAATAAATGACTTGTAAATACAAATCCTATAAATAAGATGCTGGCCTACATTGGGTTAAATGGCTTTACTCCTTAGTGCAAAAATGTTCTAGAAACAATGAACAATATATATTAATGTAATGTATCTCATTATAAAATGATTAAAAGGTTTGGATCTTATGTGATAGAAAAAGGTAAGTGGTTCAGTAGGCTCTTGATCATGCTTTAGCCCTCTTAGTGCCAGGAACTGATATAGCGATGTGACATTTCTATCACCTTCATAGAGCTGCTTATTCTTTTTCTTATCCCACATTATATGGGGTCAGCACAACATGTTCTATGCTTCCACTCTCCCCTGTTAGCTCTCATCCTCAATATTCACACATGTTTGCACTATTTTTAATGCAATCAATCTTTTCTTTGGTCTACTTTTCTCCTCCTGTATCCATCCACTGGCATTTCTATCATTTTATTATATCCTTTAATCCCTCCCCTTTGCGGCCCAGCATTCCGATCCATACAATATGATAGGCCTTACTACGGATTTCCTTTGAGTGGTTTACCTTCATGAAAATGACCATAGTGACAAAATACACCCAAGGACACTTGGCTTATAATGCAAACATCTTGACCTGACTGAACCAGTGTAATTATTCACTCAAATATGTAGCTAGAGCTCTTGCATAAAACAATGCTAGCTTATTATAAAATCAATACACTCTGACCTCCTAACCTCTTTTGATAGTGGCTGAACACTTTATACCAAATGGTATTGATTAAATCACATAACATCTTCATACTTTTTCACAATGAATAATATCAATTTATTAACTAATTTATATTTGTGATTGTAAAGGGTCTGATCAATGTAATAATTGATCAAACTTTTACCATATTGAATTTATAATTGTTGTTTAGCTTTTTTACATTAGAACTCCTGAGGGGCGAAAGGTTAAATCCTGTCTTGTGTCTGGGTATTTACGTATAAATGTATTTATTTAAAAAATATAAATATATAAGTAGTATTGATATATTATACAACTGATGTTGTATAGTACCCAAAAACAACAGCAATGTTATTTTACTTACTAGATTAGATACGAGACTACTAACTAGATGATGCTGGGTGAATTGTCAGAGTATGTGTTATTGTTTATTATAATAATAATAAAAATCTATTTAAGCCCTAATATATATATATATATATATATATATATATATATATATATATATATATATATATATATATATATATATATATATATATATAATTTAGCCCCTCGTGAAGGTACCAAAGAAGGGGGACTTGTCACTTTGCGATAACTGGAGGGGCATAACGCTCTTACCCACTGCGGCTAAAGTTCTGGCAAAAATACTCCTCAATCGAATGTCCCCAGAGATTGCAGGAACACTCCGGGAAGAGCAGGCCGGGTTCCGTTCTGGCAGGTCATGCACCAACCACACGAATACCTTGCGCATACTTATAGAGTCGTGCGTGGAGTGGCGGGCCGAGCTTTTCCTTGCTTTCGTCGACTTCGAGAAAGCGTTCGACTCCGTGCAGTGGAGCGCACTGTGGTCCTGTCTCAGGCAAAGAGGAATACCCAGCAAGTATATAGGTATCATCCAGTCTCGATACAACGGTAGCATCTGCAAAGTAGTGCACGACCAAGTTCTGGGGGAGCCAATAGCAATGACTACAGGAGTCAAGCAGGGCTGCCTCCTGTCGCCGCTGCTGTTCATTGTCCTACTCGACGACATCATGCGGAAAGTTACTGAAACACCTAGGGGCATCCCATGGAACGCAAGCTCGCACCTGGAGGACCTCGACTACGCGGACGATATAGTGTTGATTTCGTCTTCACTGACCGCTCTCCAAATGAAGCTGGACTCGTTACGAGAAGAAGCTCAAGATAAGGGTCTACGAATCAACGCTAAGAAGACCGTCGAAATGCGAGTACAGTCTTCCGAAAATCGACCCATCAGACTCAATGGCACACCGCTGGAATCTGTCGCAAAGTTCACATATCTCGGCAGCACTGTGACCAACAGTGGTGGCTCTGATGACGACGTCGACGCGAGGATCAGGAAAGCGAAAGGTGCCTTTGCCCAGCTAAAACCTGTGTGGGATTCGAACGTGCTCACCCGGCGGATCAAGGTTTCCCTCTTCGATTCCATAGTGAAGTCTGTTTTGCTCTTCGGCTGCGAGACTTGGAAGGAGACAAAGGGTCTGACGAGCAAACTACAAGTGTTCGTCAACAAATGCCTGAGGTCTATCCTGCGCATATTTTGGCCGAACACTATCAGCAACGAGGATCTATGGAAGCGATGCCACCAAATTCCGATAAAGCAGGAAATCGCGCAACGGAAGTGGAAGTGGATAGGGCACACCCTCCGAAGACCAGAGGACAATACAGCCAGGGTCGCGTTCGCGTGGAGGCCGCATGGGAGCAGGCGACGGGGCCGGCCAGCGCACCGTGGACGCCGAGCTGCGGGCGGTTGGGTTGAGTTGGAGGGACGCGGAGCAACAGGCGCAGGACAGGAGCGGATGGCGACGTCTTACGAAGGCCCTCTGTACCACTGGGGTACCATAGGAAAACAACATATATATATATATATATATATATATATATATATATATATATATATATATATATATATATATATAATATATATAAATTTGGAATTCCCCTAATATGTTCAAGGCTAAAAGGAAAAGTAATTTCCATGTTTCAATGAATTTATTGTTTGAGCAAAAGTGATAGTACATTTTAGCCATTCACTGTTTATAATCAATTTCTACAAGGTAAGATTATTCAATACAGGCAACTTATACACTGCTATTTGACATACTTTAAAATATGTTTTATATAAATTTACATCTTGATTATAAAGTCATAAGTTTACATTTTGTATTGAAGAATTTCTTAAGTTTGGAGGTAACCACTTGACTTACAAATTGAAGATTGTCTACTCTCAGAATACGTATGAATCTGTTACTACTGGGAACTTGTCATCATCATCCAAGTGCTTAAGCTTGGTCATATTCCAATTTAGTGCAACCATCACAGAATGTAAATAATGTGCTTCATTTGCATGGGTGCACACCCAATACATATTTATGTATTGTTGAGATAATTGTCGAAAATAAGACATATAGATGGGAAGAAATCTGGGTAAATTTATTTTTTACTGGGGTGAGTGGAATCCAGTGGCGTAGTGTAGTAAGTGGATAAATCAGTATAAGTAGTGGGTAAGTCCCAGGCAGTTTTAAGGAATGGCAAAATTTCATTTTTGTCACACCTATAGTGCATTGAAAATTTACATTTAGGGTTCCACAATAAAAATAAGAAATAGTTAAATCATAAGTGGTCTCTGCAAAACATTAATCTAATTTTCTTAAAGAATAATATTATTATTATACAATTACACAGTATATATTACTTCATAAGTGTAGTCCCTCTATATTTTTCAATGGGAACTTTTGTGTTTAAATATAATTGGGTGGATTACAAGATTGAATGATGTACCATGTAAATCCAATACACTGTATTGGATTTACACGGTACAGATGGCCTACATATATTGATTGGCCCTTGAAATTAATGGTTTATTTACTTCCCAGGTTCGTATGCTGGCAGACCCCAGCGGCAACTTCATCAAGGCCTTAGATCTGGGTACAAATCTACCGCCATTGGGTGGATTCCGTTCAAAACGGTTCTCAATGGTGATCAACAATGGGAAGGTTGAAGAATTGAATGTGGAGCCTGACGGCACTGGCTTGTCCTGTTCATTGGCTGATAAAATTAAGCTGAAAAAGTAATCTAGATATAGCACATGTAAGCTGTTCTGTGTGCTTAAATTGAGGCATTTAAACATATCATATGCAAACTATAATATGTGAATTGAAAGTTAGCTGGTACAAAAGAAATACATTTAAGAATTTGTATTATTGTTTTATATGATTCAGTACTTGTTTTCAACTTGGTGTATGTAGCAATACATATTATATTGTTTTCTTACTAATATTATGGCAATTAAATTGTCAATATTCCTTTCAGTGTTTATATGCATTTATTTCAAATGAGCATTTTGTATTTTGTTAGGCTACAATTTTATTACACTTTAATTTATATATTGATAATAGTATATGTATAAAATGATGAAAATAACTAGGTGTTAATGGTATGGATTTCACTTGATTTAAGCACACAAACCCTTAGAACTATCACTGTCCCTTCTCAATTACGGTTCTATTAGCTTAACACAGATCATAGACTGTGGAGCACCCCTTGTGATATGAATAAAAGAATAATCAATTTTAAATATATGTAATTATACTATGCAACTGATTTTTTTATTGTTATACATCAGATTTTCTTCCTGAGGACTATCAGGCAGGCTGATAGCTCACTTAATAATAATAAATATATTAGGACCATTAACACAACGCCATCTAGCCCCAAACTAAGTTGCATAGCACTTGTGTTATGGGTTATGGGACAACTGATATGTAATGTACATACTTTTTTTTGCAAATAAATACATATTATACATAAACACCCAGACGCGAGACGGGAATCGAACATGTGACCTCCACGAGCGTACCGAAGTGAGTTAGCCGCTATGCCAGGGAGGTCGTCAAACAAAATACTAAACAGTTATTGCTACATAAAGATGTTAGCGATGTCTCGGCGTCGCGTCGCTACGATACCGTCCGCTCAGTAAAACCAAAGTAATGCTTAAACACGAAACAAGGTTATTAAGGCGGCTTACTTCAGATCAGAGAGCAGGGGTGGTTGCAATACAGACTGGCTTGGAGCCCTACTGTAAAGATGTGTAGCTTTTTACGACAAGCTGCCCTCGGCTGCTGAGGTCAGTATTCTTACTCCACCCCTGCACGGAGGAAATTTAGGTTTATTATTTATCTCGAAAATCAGTACGATACTTTAATATGAAAAATATACATTTAAGGTGAAAAAATCAGTGCTTTAAGCGATCTCTGCCAATCCACCCTAATAAAATAAAATTGACGAGAAAAAAAATACCTGCCTTGTTTTCCAATTACAGAGCATAATGCGACTCAGTGGCGCACAATGCCGAACTAAGCGGTTAATTGAATTGGAACGTGAATTAGTTTTCAAATGCACCAGCAGAGTGCGCTAAGTTCATTGTTGAAAAAAAAATAGAATATAGATTCGAATTCTAAAATGAAATTGTATTCACATTTTAAATATGGAATATATATTTTATAAAAGTCAATGTTTGTACCTTCATCCATACATAGATTTATTTTTTTTAACACAGTTTGAATTAACACTGATTATTTCCAAAAAACTACGATTAAAATTTCTTAAAATTTATTACTTAAAATTTCTTTATTTACTTAAAATTTCTTTCAACAATAGTCTGTATCATTATCCTTACCAGGATCCTCTACAGATTAATGCACTGTCATCGGTCCTTCATATTGTGCAAAGTTTCAAATCAATCCGTCGTTTTGGTTTGAAAGGTGTGAAAATCACGTTCAAAGATTCTGTTACATACATATCAAGCTAATATAGGCGTGTTAAAATTGTTAATTTTGTTTCGAAAAAATACGTGATAAAATCTATCTTATCTTAGGCATGCTAGCAAAATACACATTAAAAAAAAAACTGAAAATCGGTTAGATAGTTTCGGAGTTCATCGTGAGCAACAACGTGACATGAGAATTTTAATTATTGGAAAATTACCGGAGTCTAGTAATAAACGCTTAAAGTTCCCGCCAAATCAAAGATCTTTTTTGGGAAGAGGCTTGGGCGCAGGCTTTCTTTATTGAGTTAGGATATATATGGATAAGTCGCACTTTGTAAGTGGGAACTGTGGGAAGAATTAGGGTTCACAGACTGCAAACAAACTTGTAATGCAACGGAATTGGTGTCCAGAAAGATTTGATATAAAACTAGTGTTTAAAAGTCGAATGTCAAAAAGTAAACATACAAAGATACAAAAGACGTCAAGTCAAAATTGTAAATGTCAACTTGCCATTGCCACATAAAAATATAACCTCTAATCAAATCAAATATTCAAAACAAAACAAACATTCTTGGGCCGTCCTTGTTTTATTTATTTAGGTTTTAAGCCCAGTTATCACAATGACGAATATTAATTAAGATGTATAAACGTGTACATTATTTTAGTAGTATATTTTTCTTGTGTTCACTTATTTATTTAGTTAGAGTCGTATTTACTGAGATATTTATCGACGAATCTAGCGAAGTCGACGAGTGGCTTGAACAAAATGATCTTGGAGAATTTAAGAAGCTTTTCAGAGACTATGGTAAGTCAGTGTTTTTTATTAATGAGGCTGTACATACGTTTTAACGTTGGCCTGCTGATTTTATCACTATGAATGGCTTATAAAATATTTCAAATGTGTATATACTTTTAAAAATCTGTAGAAACACCTGAACTTGAACATAGTGTTTAGTAGCATAATTATTGTATGTTTTTTATTTATTTAAATCAGACGCTTTGTCCATAATAAATAGTACTTATTAACTAAAAGGAATTTAGTCCTTTGCCTACAGCAGACGATAGTTGAGTTTATTGGCTATGACATTTAGGATGGTGTTGCTGTTCCATGCTCCCTAGCTAATAAAGGGGCTGTCCTCTTATGCCAGAGGCGTGCCTGAGCACCAGCAAACATGCCAGAGGCACTACAAATGCACGGCAGCCACATCATCCTTAATGCATTATATTATTATTGGATTTGCAGGGAGTTGTAAACCTTTAGGGTAAAAGAGAACTTATATTGCTTGTATTGATTATTTTTACTATTAGACATATCTAAAAGGCAATGGATGAAAATAAAATAATATATCAAAATAAAGTCTCTCATCCCTTCAATCCTTATTGTTCATCTATATAAATAAAATGATAAAGGACTGCAGTTGTGTGCGCATCACAGCAAAACTACTGGATAGATTTTAGCAAAATTTTCTAAGTTTTATTTCTTAGATACATGGCACTTATCTAAAAAAAAATATTGGGATATCTTCATTTAATATAAAGTTTTAAGAAACGTGTGTTTTCTTGCCGCAGAGAAATGGGGCAAGTGGTGTAGCGCGCATGCATAGGATAAGGGAAGTCTCTTCTACCACTGCCTCATGGCAAAAGCGACGCGGATGAAGTCATGGGTATCAGCTAGTAGACAATAAAATTGAGTATACTCCAGAGTACCATACTGGGACCAGTACTCCCACTACCGCTAATACATCAGGGATGTTATGGAGCTCCATAAAAATATATTTGTAAGCATAACCAAATGTGATTTAAAAGAGAGAGATGTTATTGATTGATGTTTCACCAGGCTGATTGGCACACAAGCCGTGCGCATACATCCATGCATTGTCTATTATTTCTATTGCTTAGACATAACCAGTCAGTCATTTGTATTTTACTGTTACCATTTCTTCAATATCTAGTATCTGTAACTAAAATTATCAGAATACCTACAAACTAATGGTCCATCCAAAACTATTTTATATCTGTAACATCCCTACAATACATACTACTGATCTAAAAACCAAGGTACAAACAAAAAATTTAATTGAAATCTATCCAATAGTTTTGTCGTGATGCGCCCACAACTGCAGACCTCTATCATTTTATTTATATAGATGAGATTAAAATTATACATATGTCTTGGAGGTATGATGTTACGGAATCATCCCTTAAATAATATCACTGGCACATAACTAAAATGAAGTAATATATTTTTTCTAACATGTTCGATTAAAATGTAGTGAATGGTTAAAGAGGATCACGTATCAGTAATAGCATTATTGCGGCTAAACTACCAGAAATTTTAAGTTGCTGCAAATACTAAACGTAAAGCTGAGGTTTGTGTACCGTGCCATCAAAAGTGTGATGTAGAATCAAGTGTCGATGTTAGGAGAATAAGTGATCCCACCTCGTTCTGTTAGAATTACAGCTGTGATCAAAGCCATTGAGGCTTGGATCGCCAGAAAGCCCTTCCGCAAGTAGAAGTTGGTGGCTCTTCAAATGGGATTGAGCAAAGAGATTGCAAAGACAGTGCTTATCATAGACCTATGCGCATATAAAAGAAAACCCGGCAATCTTCTAAAAATCCCGAGTAAAAAAATCCTGCCCATTAAGGTTAAATATTTACTTATTTGTTGTGAGATCGATCAATTAACCGTGTACTTGAGAATCAAACTGAATTTATTGAAAAACTATCTACAGACATAATTATATTCTTAAACCACACCTCCCTTTATCCCTCCCTAACCTAACTTTTTTTATTGGTGTAGGACAGCAAACAGGCTGATGGCCCGCCTAGAA
Organism: Malacosoma neustria; assembly: GCA_963693495.1. Taxonomy (NCBI): domain Eukaryota; kingdom Metazoa; phylum Arthropoda; class Insecta; order Lepidoptera; family Lasiocampidae; genus Malacosoma; species Malacosoma neustria. The sequence continues at coordinate 19,241,736 of OY856384.1, read as the reverse complement.
TTTAGCTGTTACCTCGCCTATGGATATTTGCAACGCCAGTGGCATTGTGAACACGCTGCTGTCCCATAAGGGTACAGGGACTTGGGTCACTAATACCGGAACACAACACAAGGTTATTAAGACCAAAGGTGGTCGGCATCTAGACGGGCTTGGGGCCCTACCACGTACCTAGGGTGGGTTGTTTTGTCACCTTTTACGACAGGTCGACCCCGGCCTTAGAGGTCAGTATTCTTTCTCCGCCCCATGGATAAAAAAAACCTCCCTTAGGTACAATGTAAATAACATTAATACAAGTTAAATGACTAATTAGGCTATTAATTTTCAAACGAAAAACAATAGTGAGAGCCTGTCCAGGTCCTCCTGTCCTGTCCTGTCCACTCGCGCGCACAACGCTGGTAATGAGTGAGACTCTCGACTCGCGCGTAAAACACCTCATCTGGACAGGTTCTAAAACAAAGAACATAATAATATTAATAAAAAATATAAACCATTCATACAATTTTTCAAATAGAGTAATTACCTACAAAAAAAAATAAAGTTTAACTAAATTTATATTTTCCCTTAAATCTACCAGCACGATGGAATATAGACGTGGACTCGTCTTTGGTAATGGTAACTGGCTTTCTCAACTGTGGGTGCTACATTAGCCGAAAGTACATCTACCTTTCGGACGTTCAGCTCACTTTGATTATTTACATTTTCTAAGTTGCTAGCCAACGAATGTCTCATGCTGGATGACGATCGACTAATTGGGAGCAGCTGATCTTTGTTCCGTTTCCACTCAAGCCCATCAGTAACACGTACCTTATAAGCCAGTGGAAATTCCCTGGCTATTACTGTGGCTGAGAGTAACTGAGTAGAGAGTAACTGAGAGATAAACTTTTCATTTTAACCACGTCCAAATGTCCCTCATGTAATCGTGAAGTACTTGCTTTCTTAATGTCTCCGGTATTACAACCCTTTTTTTTTTTTTTTTTTTTTTTTTTTTTTTTTTTTTTTTTTTTTTTTGGTATCGGGTTGGAAAATCCTCATGGAGGCCCTCCGCCCTCGGGGAAGGGCGAAGGGGACTGTCAAACTCTTACTGACTAAAAACCAACCCGTGTTCCTCATGTACCCGTGTGTCGGAGGGGCGGGTATCGCCGAAGCATTCGTCGCCACCCCCCGACGGGTATTGGCCCGCCAGATGGTCAGGCGGGCCCCGTCACCCACTGCGGCCGTCACCCCGGCCGCAGGACTCCACTATGAGGCGCGCGCGGAACAAGACGCCGCCGCCTCGAGGCCTGCCGCTGATCGGACGACAAGACGCCCCGAGTCTGCCGTCCGCAGGCCGCGCCCTACGGTGGCCGGAAGTCGGCCACCCTACGGCGCCCAGTGCGTCTGCTGCGGGAGGGGAGAGAGGAGGCAGTCTCTCTCTCCCTTTCCGCCGCCTCCTTTGCGAGCATCACGGCCTCGCAGAAGGTGGCGACGGCACTCCACCCTGACTCGCTCCCGACCATGGTAGACACAACAGCCGGAAGCGAGAGGATTCCCGCAGCTCCTACGGCCGCGACCAAGTCTCGGCGCTGCTCGGCCCAAGCTGGGCACTCCGCCAACGTATGCAGCGCCGTATCGTCGCGGCAATCAACACAATGGTGGCACTGGGACGTCGGCTCCCGGCCTATGCGACACAGGTATTTCCCGAAACACCCGTGTCCGGTAAGCACCTGTGTCAGCCGGAAGCTGAGGGCGCCGTGGCTCCTATTGAGCCACTCCTCTAGAATGGGCCTTACCGCCGCTACAGCGGCGTGCCCCGCCGTGGGTTGCGCTAAGCGTGTCTGCCACTCCGCCACTAGGACCTGGCGGAGCTCTGCCCTGCGTGCCTCAATCTGTCGCGGCACCAGGCGCTCGCCCCGCTCGACCGCCTCCGCGCGCCACCAATAGAGCGACGCGAGGAGCTTTGCGTCGAGGTCCCAGGGCGGGGATCCGGCTAGGAGGCTCGCTGCCTCAAAGGAAATCGTACGGTATCCCCTTATGATCCTGACGGCCATCGCGCGCTGCGGCCTTCGAAGCGCGGCGACGTTGCGGGCCGTCAGGGCGTCCGCCCACACTGGCGCGGCGTATAGCGCCATCGACCGTACGACCCCCATGTAGAGCCTCCGGCAGGAGGAGTCGGGCCCTCCCAGGTTGGGCAGCAAGCGCGAGAGCGCAGAAGCGGCGCCCAACAACCGGGGGGTGAGCCGTGTAAAGTGCGGCCCGAAGTTCCACCGACTGTCGAGGACGAGTCCAAGGTACTTCATCGTCGACTCGACAGCGATGGCGACCCCTCCTACTATGATGCTGGACCTCGGAGGCGGCTTCATCCTGGGCCCATGAAAACACAGGGCCTCAGACTTGTGCAATGCCACCTCTAAGCCCAGCCGCCGGATCCTACCCACGACGTGCGCGACACCAGCAGTCGCGCGTATGGCCGCCTGCCGGTACGACTTCCCACGCGCTGTAACTAGCGTATCGTCGGCGTAACAAATGACGCCGACGCCGTGGAGAAGCGCACCGCGCAGAGCCCAGTCGTACCCTACGTTCCACAGGAGCGGTCCCAACACCGAACCCTGAGGAACGCCGCACGACGTCTCTCGCCGACCCCATCCTTCTCGACCCGGGTACACCACCGATCTTTCCGACAAATAGGCCCCGACAATGCGTTGGAGGTAGCGCGGCACCCCGTGGTACCGGAGTGCCTCTCGGATAGTACTCCAGGGCAAGGTGTTGAAAGCGTTGGCGATGTCGAGCGACACCGCCAAGACCACCTCACCCCGGGCGACTGCCTCCTCCGCGAGGACCCTCACGCGCATGATTGCATCTACCGTGGAGCGCCCCTGGCGGAAACCAAATTGGTTGTCCGCCAAATCCGGCCCCACCTCGGTCATGTGCTGGACGAGGCGACTGGCGATGATTCGCTCAAAGATCTTACACACCTCGTCCAGCAACACGATTGGCCTGTACGCAGATGGTGAGTCTGCGGGGCGCCCCTCCTTCTTGAGCAGGACCAGCTTTCCGGTCTTCCACCGGCTTGGAAACTGGCCCCGCTCCAAACATGCGCTTAAGAGCCCCGCTACTCGGGGCCCGAGAGCCTTCATAGCCAGGACCCATGCACGGCCTGGAATGCCGTCGGGCCCTGGGGCGGTGTTCCTGATACGAGCCACCGCCACTCTCAACTCTACCCGGGTCACTTCGGGCACGTCGTCGTCAATGTCGTCTTCCGCGTCGGGCACATTGCGAGGCGGAACCATAGCCGGTGGTGTGTGCTCCGGTCTCGACGGAAACAACGCACACACCACCTCCTCCAGCAGCTGTGGCTGGAGACTCCGGGACAATGGGGGAGCCCATTGGCGCAACTTGCCCCGTACCATAAGGTAGGGGCGCCCCCACGGCTCTTGGTCCAGAGTCTCCAGCAGCTCTTCGTTGGCCTGGGCCTTTGCCCGGAAAATGGCCAGCTGGAGGGCGCTCTTCGCCTCTCTATAGCGGTTGTATAGTTCCGCCTCTTCCTGTTCGGCCGCCGCTGTAAAGGGGCGGCGGCGTCTTCTTCTTCGGCACCTTGCGTACCGGCGTCGCACCCGCACACAAGCGATGCGCAACTGCGCAATTGATTGCGACCACCAGTACACTTGGCGCCTGGATGGTACCGGCCGGACTCGGGGCATGCCAGCGTCACAGATGTGCGACATGCTCTCCCGGAACCACTCCGCCTCCTCGTCAATGTTGGTTGGCCTGCCTGGAGAGTCCAGCCAGGCCTTGACGATAGAGGCCTCCAGGAGAGCCTCCCTGTCCAGCCGCTTCAGCGCCCAACGCGGGCCGTCTCCAACGCCCCCCGGGGCCGCTTGGACCGGCCCAACCGAGGTCTGGGCGGAGACGCTAAATCGTATATATCGATGATCGGACAGCGTCTCCACCTCCTCCAAGACGTGCCAGTCCTGGACAGTGCGCGCGAGAGCGGGGCTAGCGAACGACAGGTCCACTATAGACCCACCCCGCTGCCGCACGCAAGTCTGCACGGAACCCCGGTTCAGGAGAAGCAGGCCCTGCTCAACCGCCCACTCCTCCACTAACTCGCCCCGCGCATCCGTAGCCGGGGAACCCCAAGCCGTAGATTTGGCATTGAAGTCCCCTAGGACGATCACGGGACGAGGACGGCTACGACTGACGACCGTGCCCAACTCCAAGATAATATCCTCCATGTCGGCGAGAGAAAGGCTGGGGGCGAAATACACCCCCGCGACCATAACATCTCCCCAAATTGCCGCAACATAGCCCCGCCCTCGGGTGACGGCCTCGAAGGGAAGGGTGTCGGCGGCAGACCTCATAATCAGTGCTACCGAGCGGTTCGTGTCGCACACCCAGTCATCCCTGGGTGGCACAAAATACGGCTCGGCAACAACTGCCACATCGATCGACCACTGCGCCATGCTCTGGAGCAAGAGATCCTGAGCCCTGGCACAGTGGTTTATGTTGGCTTGGAGGAGGCGACATAGGGCCATTATTGTGTGTCCATGGCCGTTTTCTCCTCCCCAGCCCTCGGCGGATGTTCTGCCGCAACCGGCGGGTGAACCGGCTGCGAGGAGCTGGTTGCCTTCGTTGTCATTTGCCTGATACTCGCCGGCGGATGAGCCGGCTGTCTCCTGGCATTGTTCTTCTTGGGCCTGGCGCAGGCCTTTGACCCGATCTGATGGTCGGCTGGCTTGCCAGATGCCGCACAGATGACGCAGTGCGGCGTGGCAGTGCAAGTGCCAGCCTTGTGACCGAGCTGACCGCAGCGGAAGCACATTTGGCTGCGGTCTACCCCAGCGGTGCACCGTGCCCCTGCATGTCCTTCTTCTAAGCAGCGGTAGCACCGATAGGGCTTGGGCGCTAGGAGCGCGACCTGCGCCGAGACCCATCCAACCAAAAGCCGCTTATCTTTAATCTTTTTGGCCGCCGCTACGGGACAGCTGACAAGAATTGTCCCGAGACCGGAGACACCCCGGTGTATCGTGCCCGCCTTGACTTGATCCGGCGGGCATCCTCCGGCCTTGGAGATGGCAGCGGCGACCTCCTCCTGTGTGACGGAATCGTCCAGGCCTGAAATGCGCAAATCTGCGCACTTAGTTGGCCTGGACACTCTCACATCATCCGGGCCTAGAGACGCCCTGAGTTTATCGGCGAGGGCGTCTGCTTTGGGACCACTGGTGGTTCCGGATATCTCCAGTAGGCGGCCACCGGTAGCAGTTGTTTTGCACCGGAGGCCTGTTATGCCGAGATCACTCAGCGAAATCTCGGCTTTCGCCTTTGCCAGGATTCCGGCATATGTGAGGCCCCGCTCCTCCGCCCCTGGCTGCATGGTGAGAACCACTGCTGTAGAGCGGGGGGTACTGAGCCTCGCGGTGCGGCGCTTGGCCGCCGCTTGTTTCTTCTGGGCCTGCTTCTTGGCCCGCTGACGCGCCTTTTTGGTTTTTTTAGCGGCGCCCGCAACCGTCCACTCCGCCTCAGTTCTAGTGGTGGGTTCGCGCGTTACTGGCCTAGCAATTTGTGCAGGCGGAGCAGCCGTAGCACCTGCCTTTTTGGCCAGTTTCGCCTCTTTTTTTAACTGCCTTTTTGATTTAGGCCCCGCAGTTTCCTTTTGCGAGGCGGCAGTTGGAGCAGTCCTCTTTAGTGTTTCAGCAGCCACTTGTGCCGGTTGGGCGGCACGGGGCGCTGCGGCTTGAGCTGCATATGTGGGCGCCGGTGTACTGCGTCGGTCTGCAGCTAGGGGGGGACGAAGAATCCTCCCCTCAAGCACCGAGAATCGCGCGTTGAAACTCGCCATCTCCTGACGGATCAGGCGAGTCAACTCCGTCTCCTGCTGCTTCGACGGCTGTAACGGCAACTGCAGTTGCGGTTGCGGCGTTGCGTGCGGAAGGCCCACCTCCCGCCTGAGGTGTTCGCGGCGGAAGTTGGCCATCTCCGCCTTGAGCTCCTCGTGCTCCTTGCGGAGCTCCGCCATTTGCGCTGCGAGCTTTGCGTTCTGGGCCCGCAGCAGCGCCGTCTCTTCATTCGTGGTGCGGGTCAAAAGCACCTGAGCACTTTCCAGAATGGAGGCCGTGGCCTCCTTAAGGGCTTTCTGGCTGCAGCCGCTAAGGCCCTTCGAGACCTTGCTCACCCTTTTTATTGCCGCAACCGCGTCGGCCATTCTCTGATTTAAGTCGGAGGCAGGTAGCTCTTCTGCCTCCATTCCCATATCAGAGACGGCCGACGACGACTCCGACAGGCGAGTGACTCTCCCTTCCGTCACTCTTTTCGTCAGAGCCGCAATCTGCCGCTCGTCCTCCTCTAATTTTTCGGCGGCTGCTGCGGCCTTCATTGCAGCCGCAGCCTCACGCCTGGATAGGCCGATACCGGCATATTTGCCGGTAGTAGCGGGCCTACCTCTCCCTCCTTTTTTGGCACCGACCTTGTGGGCTGGCACCGCTGTGTCGCTCAGGGCCGAGTTCGACCCTGAGTCTGCACCCTCTCTCGGGCGTTTGCGTAAGCGTTTGGAATTTACGCTCACCGCGCTCGCCACACTCATAAGGCTGGACGCGCTGTCGGAGTCCGACTGCACGCCCATCCGCTCAACTAGTACCAGAGGTACTCTCTCACCCACTACGTCATTTTTATTTTCGGTTTTATTTGAAATGTTCTCCATTTTGGTCCCACGAGTATAAAGCAAAAAAGGTCAACCCCGGGCAGAGGCTTAAGTACCCGGGTAAGCCTACATACTGCTGGGGGCGGCAGGTACCAGCAGGTGGGAGCGCTAACGACCGTACCCCCAACGGCCATTCATCCCCTCGCCGCGCTCCCGAAACTTGGGATTGGGTGGTTTTTTATCTTAGAGGTGTCCTTCCTCTGGGGCCGGGCGCTTAAGCCAAGCCCCCCGACGGCGGCATTGAAGCATGCCTCCGTCCGCTGTCCGGCCAACCCGACTCAGCGGACCCGCCGAAAGGTTTGCTCCTCAATGAATGAAGAGACAAACGAACTCCGCTTAGCCCCCAAAGCTGGGGGATTCCGAACGGGACGGGGCTGGCATCCCCGCCGCGCGCCAGCCAGGCGTAGGCATGACTACCAGACGACACCCTAGAAAAACCAGGGAGTCGCCTAACGCCGTAGCCGGCCCAGCCAAACCGACGGATAGCGGAGATACCGTTCCCGCCCCAGGAACACTCTCTGTGCAGGCGCAGTCGAAATGGGCATGGTTTCGACTACCAAATCAAGGGCCGGAACAGAACCCGGGACCCCAGTCAGTACCCGCAACCATCCCACCGGGGACCGCGCCACGAACAGAGAGCGAATTTGGGAAAAGGATGATGGAGTTAGACGGGAAGAAAAGGTAGGACTCCGTCGCCTCGGACGGGAAGGGGAGTGAGGCGACAGATGCTCGGGCACCTCGGGTACGCACACCCGTGCACTCCTCGGACAGAGGAGCGCCCCTGAGGGGCGGTATTACAACCCTGTGCTAGACCATCAAATCTATAAAAATAAGGCTTTTCCTTATCTGTTGCCGATTGAAATGGCCAACCGTTGATATATAATTATAAATATTTTTTAAAGTGTTATCAGATTGAGTTCTGGACGCCAGCCACGTCCCTGCGACAGATGGGGATAACTTCTTCGACATAATTAACACAAGACACCCAATCCAAAGCGCTGTCCACTTTGCGCTCGTATGGCAAAGACAATCGTGATAATGCGTCCACGTTACAATTATTTTTTGATTTGACAAACTCGATGTCAAAATCGTAAGCCGCCAGTTTAGTTGCATAGCTTTGCAAGCGACTTGCCACCGTTTACGACAAGCCATTTTTAGTTTCGAAAATGAATGTCAAAGGTTTATGGGCCCTCTTAATTATGCAATGACGATACTGGTGGTGTTTAATTACACCGGTGACTATAGCCACCGGTGACTATAGCACTTCTTTATCGAGCTGTCCGTAAGCGCGTTCAGCCGAATTGAGTGTGCGCGACGCGATGCAAATGGGTCGTTCGTCGCCGTTCGGACACCTGTGCTACAACACGCTGCCGATGCCATACGAGCTACTGTCCACCGACAGCACAAGCGGTAAATCTGGATTGCAATGGACCAATACTTTACTGTTAGAAATAGCTTCTAATTGAAAACTTTTTCTACATTTAGCCGACCAAAACCATACCGAGTCCTTAAGCAGTAAATTGTGTAAAGGGTAAACAGTCACACTTAAACTTGAAATGAATTTTGCATAATAATTAATCATGCCCAGAAAATATTTGAGTTGTGTCACGTCCTAGGGCTCAGGTGCTTCAACTATTGCTTTAACTAGGTTTGGACCAGGCCGCAGGCCGTGTTTATCAATCACAAAACCATCATAAGTAATAATATCTTGCAAAAATACGCATTTTTCTAACTTGATCCTAAGACCGACCCGACGCAAGGGATCTAACAAAGCTCTAAGGTTAGCTATATGCTGTGATTGAATGTGCCCCGTGCATGCTATGTCGTCCTGGAAAACGGCGACACTTTTGAGTCCTTTGATTGTTTCATCAATGAATTTTTGAAATTTTTCTGGAATACAAATTAAGCCGAAAGGTGTGCGGCTGTACACGAATGTACCCATATGAGTAGTTATAGCTGTGAATGCCTGAGAATCATCGTCGAGATAAAGTTGTTGATATGCAGGCGTCGAGTCACTTTTGGAGTACTGCTAACCTCGGAAGAAGTGAGAAAGGCTCACGGTTTTTTTTAATGACTGGCACTATCTGAGTTCCGTAGTCCGAATAGTCCATTTATGAATCATACCCTCTGCCTCGAGTCTTTCTAACTCCTGTTCAACCGGCTTACGTAAAGCTAAAGGGAACGACCAGATTCGGCCCGTTAAATGAGCCTTTTTTGTTATTACTACACTTAACTTTAAGATGACCCTTTAAACCGCACAAATACACAATTCCGCACGATGATCTCTGGCACACCTCCAGCAAGCGTGCGTGTATTGTGATGTTGATGGCTGCGAAGAACTTGCACCCCGATCGGGAACGCGGCTGGCAGGCGACCGCGGCAAGCGCAAGTGCGCGGCGACGCCGCTGCTGTGCTCACTCGATGCAAGGCGTCGCGTGGTTCGTCGCACAACAAATCATAAGTCACGCCACCGACGAGCGTCAATAAAGTAGCCACATGCAAATCCGTTTTGATTTCGTTTAATGCCATGAATTGTTCCACGCGGCGAATGTATGCCGACCATTTTTTACAAGATTAATCAAACTGTTCGATTAACACTAAATTAAATTGTTATCTTTGCGAATCCCCGTCGCCAGTTAAATATTTACTTATTTGTTGTGGGATCGATCAATTAACCGCGTACCTACTTGAGAATCGAACTGAATTTATTGAAAAACTACCCACAGATGTAATCATAAATATTCGTACACCACAGTTACTTTCACGATACGCTATAAACCAATATCAAAACATCTTGTTTACAGAATGTAAAAAAATTGATATTGAAGAAACAGGGCGAAAAAGGGGTCGAAACTAGTGTCAGAGCCAAGAGAAAATTTTGCAGTCGTTGGCATGTTGTTGGTATTTCAATGAGATTCTACACCGGCCCAGCTAGGCCAAAACAACGTAAGCTTGGTTTGAGCGCCAAAATATCGGCTACATCTAATAATCCTGAATATTGGCTCTTCTCTAGTCCAGAATTTAGTCCTTTGTATTACAAAGTATGGCAAGTTTTTGAGGGAAAAGTGTCTTCTAAACCGCATAAAATCTTGAAAGGCCTTAAGGCGTCTTTGACTAAAGTAGTGGCAGATATAGACATGAATATGGTGCGAGCTGCTATTGATGACTAGCAGAAAAAATTAAGAGAGTGTATGTAAAGTGGAAGCGGTCATTTCGAGTAATTTTTTAATTTAATGTTTACTTAATAAATAATACCTTTTTTCATATGATTTTTGTACATTTCTTTTATGTTTTTTCCTTTTATTTTAGTGACAGTCTTTAAGGACCGGTACTGACACAGTGCACTGTTATATGTGTATAATTTTAAATACTAGTCTAATTAGGATGTACCATAGTGCTCTCGAAACCCAAATTTTCGACGCTTGGACATTCAGATACTCTGACTGTTTTCTTTCATTGGAGAACGCAAAATATTGGCAACGGTACGCTAGCAATCGTCAGCTGACTATCTATTACCCATATCCTGAAATGAATATAAAATAAGAATTTAACGATATCTCTTCCTCGGTACACCGTGATAGTTATATATACTATTATAATATATCTGCTAAAGGAGCCCGAATAGCGAATCAGATATTAAGATATGTATGTATGTTATTAAGACGATAGTCCATTTGATAATAGCCTCTAAAGAAAAAAATGGCAGCTCGGAAGGAGAAATCAGGAATGAGTAAATCGATGCTGGTCCGACGTGAAACTGTCGTGGAGAATCTACAGCGTGTTTGCTTATTATGTTGTCAGTGTCACAATCATGGGTGATTTTATCTAAGACTTGGTTAGGCCTTAAATTAGGTATTATGTTCTCGTCAAAGAGCTTCAAAACAATGTTCATTTATTTATGAAGTTGCTTATTTTACAAACGTAACCTTCTTGAGGTCTTTCAAAATTTATTTTATTATGTAGTATGTATCTTACAAAACACACCTAAAAGAAAATAAATACAAAGTAGGATGAGTCTCCCTGATATTAAGGGGGGTTGGGCGTCCTGTGACGTACCAGGCCACCCTGCCACCCTCTACCCGATTGGTAACGCAACACAAAGACTTGCGTTAGTCGCGCCGCGACCGTTGAACTGTTTAGACGAGTTCACGCGCGATTGTTAAATCTCATCAGTTATGATTGGTTTTTAATTTCATCAATGACTACGTACTATATTTTTTATTAATTTATCTATTCGATATTCGCAAAATTCATATTTGGATAAATATGGAATTTTAAGTAGGAAGGTAGATTCTGAAAGTCTTGTCTTTGTTTAACATCTTGCTGAATTAGATTCAAAAAATGTGGCAATTTGAGGACACTGAGATATATTCCATAGGGATGATCCACCCTTCCCACAGCCGACATTCTGGTCTATCAATGTTGTCTGGAGTATCTCAATTCACAGGTTAGTGCTATTTTTCATAATAGGTTAATTATGTATTAATTATAAATAAATAAATAAGCCTTTATTACTGTAGAATTACATTTACATCTATTCTTTATTATATTTATTATAAGTGTTTAGTTGTCGGCATCCGGTTTCTCCACTACAGCTTGTCCTTTGACAAAGGCCTCCTCCAAAGACTTCCATCTTTCTCTGTCCTTCGCAATTTGGCTCCATGCTGGGCCAGCTACTTTTTTGATGTCGTCCTCCCATCTTTTACTCTGTCTACCTCGATTTCTTTTGCTGTATCTGGGGTACCATTCCGTTATATGTTTAGTCCATTTCTCTTTTTTGTTTCTTATCATGTATTAATTATCGATATTTAATTCTTATGCATAATGTCGAAGGATATGTCATTGGACTATAAAATCTTTTGTACGATCCTCTGATACCACTAAGTATCACTACAGTGTTGTTAAAGTGTACGCGGCCTGGATTAAGTACAATAAGAATATAGTATAATACGTGTACACTAACCTATGATCGAAATATTTTAAAGTGCCCAAAGGTATACTGTCCTAAACCTTATTTTATGAAAGAATAAGTAAAAATAACCGTGCTTTTGCACCTATAATACTTGTTGAATCGTGTGCATAAATATTTATAAGAAATTTTATTCGTAATCAATTTATTTAAATCCGAAAACAAATCAAGCAGAAGTGATTTATAATTATTCAATGCGACTGGTCTGATGAATGCGACTGATCTCAGAGCTTTGTGTTAAACTTGTAACAAGATTACTTTTAACGGGTTTAGTTAACGTTATTTACAGAATGACGTTAATAAATGCCTTGTCTATAGCTTAAAGTTCAACGAGTGCAGCTAATTGGTTGCCGCGTACGGAGCTCCTTTGGATGGCACAAGTTACGAGCGGTTTTTATATGGATTCTTTTTATTATGGAAACTTTGTGCAGTACGCGGCGCGCGGGTTCACGGTAGGCACAAATAGGAGTAGTAGTAGAGTAACGGGAACTGTTCTCATCCTGTTTTTGAAGGCGCATGTCGGCTTGTACTTGAATACTCACTAAAAACATCCCCCGCTACCTCCTTTGTTCGCTTACGATATGTAGACGCAAGGAAGTGGAGCGAGCCAGCTACCGCCACCGTAAGTAACGCGGACCTCAATAGTCTGCAAACAATGCCACTAGGGGCTGATAATTTCTGGTTGCTTCTTCCCATACTTCGTGGGCAGGCACGTGACCACCACCGACGCCATAGTGCTGGCAACATATTATCTTTATCTAGTCACCACTTTCTGAGTTCGCATTATGGTGGCTAAAAGCTGTTCAGTGATTTCCAGTCATGAATGTTCTATAAGACAGGAGGAGCGCAGACCCAAATGTTCGCCCTACGGTCTTCCGCCTCATTTACGGATATGTCCACCTTAGTACCGGTTCCTATTAGCATTATATGTTAAAGAGCTAGCGGGATAAAGCCCTGGTTATCCCCATGTGTTCAGGGGTCAACCTCTTGAAGTGAGCCAAAAAGTTCTATCATTTGGCTTACGAAAGTTCTGGGTCAAGTATTTTTTATTCCATACGCCAAGTCGTTAATAAAGATTATAGAACTGAACATCACTAATTGTCAAATTTGGGCAAATTCTTTCCATCTTGTCTCTTGTGCCTTCTTGGTAAAGAGAAAATAGTCAGAGACGCATCGACTCAAAAGAAGCGCTGAAAAGTTTCCTCATGACCGTACTCAATCCACGATTCAATGTGCGAACTTTGAATGCAAAAGGGATTAACCCCAAGTAGTGAATGACAATGAAGATGGAACTGACAATCATTGATACATCTTACTTAGTATAAATTCGATTAATATATTGCATAATTTTATGGTTCCATTAGATTATAATGGAGAGATTGTTTTTATTGTTGTAGGACAGCAGACAGACTGACGGCCCGCTTAGCATTTAGTAGTTACCGTCGCCTATGGGTGTTTGCATCGCGAACAGGAATAGGGGTACAGGAACTTGGGTGACTAATGCCGGAACGCAACATAAAGTTATTCTTGCGGCATCCTTAAGATCAAAGGTGGTCGCCATCCAGAGGTTAATATTTCTCCGTCCCTGCACGGATAAAGAGAAGTATTTAGTTATAAAAACTAACTAAACTTTATTACAAATTTATCACATCAATATAAATGTTTATAAATTTATTGTTGTTGGGTCATGCTAGGTCTACCTTATCTAATTTACAACGTCCATCTGCAGTACTGGAATCGTGCCAAAAGGTTAGCCAATTTAGGAAGGTATATTGCGACTCCAATCTTATGTAATGTTTTGGGCTTAAATTTCTAATTACATAGTTTAGAAATATGGTGTAAGATCATCACTTAACTTGTGTGGTCAAAGGGTCCTTTTAATGATAACCTTCCTTGATGGTAAATGATAAGGTTTCCATTTACTATTTTGTACAGTCTAGTACCATGATTAAAGATTGGAAAAGTCTGCCGAGTACTTCCTGAGGTAAGGTAACAAGTATATTACCCTCAACATAAATATATTCTGAGATTATAATTATAGATTTATGAGCATCAAAAGATTGCACACTGTCCTATACAAGTGCATTCTTTATTATTTTAATTAGAATTTTAAGAATTAGAAGAGTGCCTCTACGAAGTTATTGATCAAATGGGGATAAAAATGTAACAATTCTTGATGTCGAGATGATTTTATGCTATCTAGAATGATGTACTAAAATTTCCTGTGTATATTTATACGAGCTAAAGAGGTTACGTAACAATATGCCTTAAAAGCCTTTCGACAGAAAGCTACGACGCAATCTATTAATAGTTAAAAGGTAGATTACTTGAAGCAATTTTAAATATTTTTTGAAGTGAAAACTTCTTTAGCATCGCAGTGATCTGAAACACGATGAAACGGAAAATTCACAGTAAAAAGAGACCTATATACATCTTTCTTTTTTTGAGCGGATGTAGTGTAACATTAATATATATGCTAATTTTAACTAATATTTTACAAAAAGGTTTTACCAAATGCTTTTCGATATTATGACAAAAATAAATATTACTCGTCCGATTTGACGTACATTGTCATCCACAAGTCAAAATTATTTATTGCTTTAATTATTTTAAATAAGTATATTTCTATATTTATTATAAGTATAAAATGTAAGAAATACTTAAGCGTTTAACTGAGCTGCCAACCTACACGTTTAGTAACTTGAATAATTTTAACCCTAAATTTCGAGTAAATTGTAACTCTTGGGTACCTCTTGGTTCGAATCCTAACTATAAACTCCAAAAGTTGCCTTTTTTGAATTGGTTTTTTTCTTTTTAAAATTTACACAAATCTACTTTAAGGAATAATATATAGTATAATTTTGGAATAGTTTTTGGAAAATTTGTAATTTTATAAAATTTTAATAATTTAATAACTTGAATAACTTTAACTCTAAATTTCGAGCGGAGCTCTTGGGTTGGGTCTCGGTTTCGGATCGGGCCGGGTTCGAATCTTGTCTTTTAACTCCAAAAGTTCCATTTTACATTTTTTTTTGTTTAATTTATTAAGAATTCTTCGGTATTATGATAACAAAAAGATGAAAGGATTTGGAATCCAGATTTCATTGTATTTTTTTAGTACCAATCTAAGAATTAAATAAAGTACTTCATATTTTCTTACTGATAATTAAACTTAATGATAGGTACTACTAAGTTCTGTTGAGAATTCTTAGTCTCTCTTTGTGCGACATTATACTGGATAAAATAAAATATGGACTGTATAAATTACACTTACACACTAGAAAGATATTAAAGCTACACCAACCCTACGATTTTCTTGGTACGGATTGGCTCTGGGCGCAGCATGCTGTAGAACTCGGCACCATCCCACCTTGTAATTCCTTAAACTAGTATACTGAACTTTAAGGTGTAAAGATTAAAGTTTTGGCACGGTTAACAATATTTCCTTTCACAGAGGATTAAAAGTAAAAACTTAAGCACACAGTAGAAATCGGTGTCCGGGTTAGTCAAATGTTGACAGTTAAGATGATTATTTTCTACAGTACTACCCTCGCCTCGAACACACATGAGGATAGTCGCCAATATTGACTGAGCAATAATAAATAAATTTCCATCTATTGGAAATTTATTTATTGTTAGAACTGTGTACATTATAATGTTGGTAAGTACATTTACAATTTTTGAATTCTTTTATCAAGAAGCTTACTTCTTTATAGATTTTAACTTGCATTCTCATTCTGATCAGCAGATTTTTGGTTTTTCTTGTTTTACAGGAAACATCTTAATAAGCTCTTTGTAACTTCAACAGTTCTCAATTTTTGGAATGATATCTTCTTATGGGAGGGTAAACCGCTTCGTTACGTAACGCGTTACGACGCCAGTCTGTCTGGCTTCCCTTTCTCACGCATACGGCAGCGGTAGGCAGACTCCTCCTCTCTCACTCTAATAACACAGAGCTAGATCTATTCGAATTACGACTTTATTACAATGAAAACAGTTTTATTTTCTCTATAAAGAATTTACATTAGGGAATAATTTAATTTTAAACAATTTTTGGAAAAATTGTAAATTCGTAAACTTTAGTTATTTTTGAATTATTATTGGTTTTATTAATAAATAACCTTTCCTTACATTAGCATAATAATATACATAAAATTTAAGTAATAACCTAAGCTTTACTCATGTTAAACATTTTCATATTTAATAGTTCAACTAAGTTATCACTTCTGTCGGGCGTCCCAAGACGCACATTTTTTTTCATATTTGTCGTAAATAGAATTGTTGTAATTATATTTGAATTCCTCATGCATTATGAAACCGCGCGGGATGCAGCCGTTGTGCCGACATATTTCTGATTTATACGTTGTGGTACAACCATAGTCCGAACCGCAGCAAAGCGATTCGAATATTGAAATGCTTTCATCAGCTGAAATATGGTTGTACGTGTATTTAATTTTCTATTCTAGAATATGTGTTGTTAGATACAAGATAATTAAATACATACATACATGTAATCACGCTTCTTTCCCGTAGGGGTAGGCAGAGACCACTTTTTTCCATTTGCTACGACCCTTACATACTTGTTTCGCTTCGTCCACTTTCATTATTCCCTTCATACATGTCCTTCGGTTTAGGGTTCTCTTGACCTGGCCTTTTTTCAAGACCTCCCTGATCTGGTCTCGAAACGTCCGCCTTTTTTTTGTCCGCCTAGGTCTACCCCTTCCAACACTTCCATTCACACTCGCCTTAGACACTTTTTTCGTCAATCGTTCTTCATTCATTCCCTCGACATGGCCAAACCATCTAAGCATACCTTTATCAATTTTTGTCACTACATTTCCTTTCAGACCACTACGTTTTCTTATCTCACTATTTCTTATCCTGTCACTCAGTTTAATTCCTATCATATTTCTTAACGCTCTCATCTCAACTGCATTTATTCTGCTTTCATGTTTCTTCTGCCAAACCCAACTCACTTCCGTACATGAGTGTCGGAATCAACACCGCCTCATGCACAGCCAGACGAGCCTTGTTAGACACCTTCCGACTGATCATAAAGGAGTGCAAAGCTCCATTCACCATGTTTCCTGCATTCACTCTTCTTTCAATATTACTCTCACACTTTCCATCTCTTGTAAACTTTGAATTAAGATAATTAAATGGGGTAGGTTATATTTGGAATAAAGTAGGTTTTTTTTGGTCGTCCTTTGTTGTTCCGCCAGTAAAACACTGGCATATTTTAGTCAATGTGGATTTTGATATTACATGATTATGGTAAAAGTATGTTAAGAAATATTTATAAAATTTCATTGTTGTAGACATCTTGAAATTTCGCATTAAATTGGATGTAAAGTTTTTTGTTTTTACTGCAAACTGCTCTGAAAATACATTGATCCTTGGATTGTCAGATGTTATTAGGCTTTAAGGTACATATTTTTTTTTTATTTATTTAAAAAAACCAACAGCGTTACTATATATATATATATATATATATATATATATATATATATATATATATATATATATATATATATATACAATTAATTATGTTACTTATTCATAAGGCCAATAACAGGTTTTTCTTATTTTATATAACACTTATGGACGTGAAGCAAATAATAATTCTCATTTTTTTTTTACCTATAGCGAAGCAGAAGCGAGGAATAAAAAATATTTACAATTAAACAGATCTAGAATTAAATATAATATAAATTATACATATGTGTAATAATTATACATATGTGTAATACAATGTTAAATATATATTATACATATGTGTCTACCCTCAAGTCTTAAAATAATTTTAATATTTCTCAATGATGATTTTCGTCATTCATCAAACGCATCCTTTATTAATGGTTTTCAACTCCAACTCAACGATCCTGGAAAGGTGATGAAACTATACAATTACAAAAATAAACACAAAATCCTTAAAACTATCTTGTGATAATGATTAGAGTTATTGTTGAAAACCTCTAAAAATATGGGACAGTCAGCATATGAGGATGTCCAAATGATCCAGCAATAGTTTATGTACTGATAATATAATAAACGATTCATATGCAAAGACTTATGCTTACTTGTTGCATGTCCGGGTAACAAAATGAGGCATGGGAATTAGGTCAGTGACCCGCAACCGGGGCATCCGGGACTACAGGTGGACTTGTTATATGCACTTTGTCTGCAATGTGCCATTTATTGGGATGCTGTTCAAATCAGTACTAGTGTATTTATTATATCAAAATTTCTTGACTGCAAGACACGCGGTCCCGTTGTTCGTATCTTTGTAGAGTATAAAAAAACGCAAAACTGTTCAATAAATACTGATAAGCTTCTAAGCAAGAACAGTTAATAAGGCTGACGAATTAACTGAAAATGAACATTATAATATTAAAAGCACCAAATAATTAAATATGGTTTTTTTTTCTCAGGAACAGTATAAAGGCTGATGGCCCACTTAATAAGTAAGCTGTTATCGTTTCCGGATGTTTGCGATG
The DNA here is from genome assembly GCA_963693495.1 of Malacosoma neustria. Classification (NCBI taxonomy): domain Eukaryota; kingdom Metazoa; phylum Arthropoda; class Insecta; order Lepidoptera; family Lasiocampidae; genus Malacosoma; species Malacosoma neustria. The sequence continues at coordinate 19,223,597 of OY856384.1, read as the reverse complement.
CCAGGGACACCTGCTGCTGTCCCATAAGGATACAGGAACTAATGCCGGAACACAACATAAGGTTATTATCGTGGTATACTTATAGACCAAGGATGGTAACCATCCAGACGGGCTTGGGGCCTGGACAACCCTAGCTAAGTAGCTAGGGTTGTTTTGTTGTCTTTTACGGCACGCCGACCCCGGCCGGAAAGGTGTATATGCTATGATTCACACATCACCATCTAGTCCCAAACAAAGAGAACTTTGTTTTTTTACACACGTGTCAATTGTGGATTATTATGATATATTTAAGATACAGTTTTTTTTTTAATTTAATTAACTGAAAAATTAAAATAAAACATTATTTTCTTACCATATATAGAAGTACCAAAATACATGTTCAAAGCAAAAAGGTTGAAAGGTCGAATATTCATGAAACCAAATGGTAATTGTAGAGGAATTTTGCCTGCGTATGTTGGAGGATTGGGTCACCACCCCGCTCCGTTGTACTTGGGCAACAAAAATAATATTTGTACAACACCGATTCGTAAGGTAATTTTATTGGAACAAGATAGCAAACTTGTTTCCTGATTTGGGCCACAGAATCTGATACAAACGATATGGATTTGATGATTTTGATTATAATAATATACAACTTTAGTTTTATATGTAATAATTAAACCTTTGTGAGCATTATTGTTTATAGATCTTTATATGCATGGATAAAAAAAATTAATTAGAAATTGAATAAAGAACCAGTGGCGACGTTTCAGTCGGTAATTATGCGCATAACATTAGCACAGAGTTGTAGAGAGACATAAATTCAAGGGCACCTTGTTTATGGTCTGCGAATATTCACAGGTGATATTATAATTTGTATTATAGTCCGTTTACTCCAGCTACTAACATTTGAGAGATGCGTCTATTAGCCAGTTTTAATTTATGATTATCACAATTTCACTGTTCACGAGAAGCATTGAAATACCAAAAAAATTATGTAGAATATAAATACATTTATACTAAATTATACAACAGCCTTATGAAGTCAACAGACTTTTATATCTATACAAGTAATTTATAAATAAAAAGATTTGTTATCTGCGAAATAACTCTTGTGAGTATTTTTCGTTGAATATTTTATTTATTAAAATATGTTTCCAATCTGTTCGTCCGTCCTACGCTAACGACTGACGTCACGACGACGTCAGAAGCGAAGGAGGTTATATATACATCGTATATTTAACTTTAATACTTATGTTATACCATTGGTAAGTTACCATTTTCACACCTACAATTTTGTTCACATTTTAGGCCATGTGCTTGCAGCCAGATATGCGTATTTAGCTACCCCCATCTTGTCTTTTTGATAATTAACAGATATGAAAGGAGGTGCTTCATTAGGATTTATTCTTCTTTTTGCAGTTTTTCTTTATCTATTTGTTTTTTTTTAGTTCAGTACCTTTATGGGACAGCAGCGTGTTCGCGATGCCACTGGTATTGCAAACATCCATAGGCGATAGTAACTGCTAAATTCTAAGGCCGTTAGCCTGTCTGCTGTCCTACAGCATTAAAAAAAAGCAAGACAGGCAAGCGGTCCTTAAGGGTTTAAGCATGTGGTCACCGCCGCCTATGGACGTTTGCAACGCCAGTTATTACCAACGCGCTGCCGATCTTTAAGAAATTTTATAACGTGTTTTTGGAAAAACCTCATACCATATTACGATCGGAAAACCTCAATCGGAAGCTCATGCCAAATCCGGAGAGTACGCAACAAGAACGTTCTTGAGAATCGTTCCATACAAGAAAGAAGAGGCTCAAGAAAGAAATGGGGATGGATACCCAGCCGATGCTTTATTGCTTATAGCTCAGAAAAAGAATAGAGGAGGAGACGCAATAGGCTTTGAGCAGTTCAATTATTGTAACCGAGATAATTATTATTTTATTATTAGTATTATTACTTATGCTAGTCTATTCGTCCTAGTATTATGATTGCGCCCAATCATTAAGATCGCTACACATAGAATATATAGCTCGTTAGATACTTGCTTGACAGGAGTAACTCCCATCTCATTCGGTTCCAGCATATGCTTTGCAGAATCAGATGGGACTGACGTAATAAGTTTGTAAGAATTAGAACTAACTAAGAAAGAGTTATAGCTTATAGGCCATACTGTGGAGTATGTATGAATTTTATTCTTGGAAAATTACATGTAACAGGTATACTAAATTATATAACGCACAGAAATATTGTGATGAAGTTTTGACGGTTTTACTGACGTGAAGTTTTTTTTTTATTGCTGTAAGACAGCAGACAGGCTGACGGCCCGCTTAGAAATTTAGCAGTTACCGTCGCCTATTTTTTTTTATTGCGTAGGACAGCAGACAGGCTGACAGCCCGCTTAGAATTTAGCAGTTACCGTCGCCTATAGGTGTTTGCAACGCCAGTGGCATCGCGAACACGCTGCTGTCCCATAAGGGTACAGGAACTTGGGTCACTAATGCCGGAACACAACACAAGGTTATTATGGCGGCATACTTAAGACCAAAGGTGGTCGCCACCCAGACGGGCTTGAGGCCCTACCACGTAGCTAGGGTGGGTTGTTTTGTCGCCTTTTACGACAGGTCGACCCCGGCCACAGAGGTTAGTATTCTTTCTCCGCCCCTGCACGGATAAAAGCCCTGCCCTGCCTATGTGTGTTTGCAATGCCAGTGGCATCGCGAACACGCTGCTGTTGCATAAGTTTAAGTATTTACTAACCCTTATGACATGTATAGCGATTTAAATAAACTTTCTAAAAAACTCTCAACTTTGTCATTGTACTTATAGTATGGAAGAAGTACGTCGAAAATGGAACACAATAACAGTGTTGTAGCTATTTCACAATTATGGTTACATGTTCATTGAATCCGTCAAAATGTCAATCAGATTTCAATGCAAAGAGCCTGCGAAGCGGGCAACTCTATTAAAGGTATAAACTGAAGCTGTCAGACTTAGAATATTCATTGGACCTTGATATGGGTTCATAATACATTATTAAATATTTCATTCGCTTTAAATTTTGGAAATATTTGTTCATTGGCTCTGAAAATGGCCTATATGGTCGTGTCTGTTCGATCTCCACGGAGATACCAGTACCTACAATTTGTCATATGTTTGCAATTGATATTTATGTTAGAAGCAACGAACATTATTACAGGTTATCGTTTGTGAATAGTGAAATTTGAGCCGTTAGCAGGTAGCGTCCAGAATCAGGTGACAAAGTCCTGTGACTTTTGGCGCCGATAAGTATAATGGAACCCATTTATCAAAGGTGTCAACGGCACCTTCGTATTGATGGTAATGAATACGAAAATGCCATTGCGACGATGATGGTATACAAGTAATCTTGTGTAATTGGTTCGAAGGAGAAGAATGAATGAATGAAAACTCTATTATTCCACCCAAAACACATAAAACAAAAACTTACAAACTATAGAACAATGGGTGGCATTATCGCTACAAGCAATCTTTTCCAGGCAACCCTATGTTGCCATGTTGTATGTTGTTGGGGATGTATGATCCGAGATTAATACAATATGCTATATTTGTGGCAAAAGCTTGATTAGTGCTTTATTAAATGCTTGTTTATCGCTTTATTAATTGCTTGTTTATTGATAGAATATAATAATGGATTCCTGGCTGAATCTGAACTATTTACTGAATATAATGAAAAATTAACCTGTTCCTGTTTTCGACTGGTTTTTATGTGAAAATAAGCCACCAGTATACTGACATGTTCTGATTTCTATTGATTTTCTTTCTTTTCTTCTTTTAGAAGATCAGGGCCGCGCTGTTCAAAAACTATAGTATTAATACTCAGTGTATGGAATTTTGAATGGTAATGCATTTATAAGGAAGCACAGTATCTAATCTTAAATGACAGTGTGTGACAATTGACAGTAATACGTTTTATGATTAAGGCTCAAATCTATTTTCTTGCACTCAAAATAGCGTAAGAAAAATATCACTGTACTGGCACTGATGCAAAAAGAACACAATGCAGAATTAATAAAATGGGATTATAAGTGAAAACTTGGGAGACAACTGGAACGAAAAGATGGAAAAAAAGTTGTAGAGAGGTTTCGTACAATGAGTTTTTTTTGCTGTTTAGTTCATTTTGTTCATATCTACTTAAAAGGTAAAATTAATGTTATCAAGGCATAAGGTTCAACATTCTAACAATATTGTATTTGTTAACCAGTATCTGTTTGTTCCAGTTAACTTTGTTGTTTTCCATAAGTTCAGGGAATGTTTTGGAGTTAATTAGCGTATTTTTTAAGAGAAATTTCATGTGTAAATTATTGAGGATGGTGAACAGTTAACGTTTTTTGTTCAATTAGTGTAATATGTGAGTCAATTAAGGTTTTTGTCAATTAAGATTATTGAGTAAATAATGGCACTAAACATCATGTATGATTAAGTGAAAAAAATGGACAATAGGATTAATTGGACTTATTAGATAGGCTTTCTGAGTATGCGTAACTAGGCGGAAGGCAACCATCTGGTCTCTAATGCCGCCATAATAGTTTTGTGTTCTGGCATAAATAACCCAGGATCCAGCTCCATAACATCCATGTACCACGGTAACTGCTTTCTATTAAATGGCCCGTCAGCCTGACTGCTGTTTCGCAACAATAAAAGTCAAATCTATTCCTCCCGCGTAAAATACGGTGCTAGTCTATCACTAGGTTGTGGTTAATATTATTTTGTTTTTGTTTTTTTGTTTATCATAAAGGTAGGATTCCACCAGTGTGCTGAACTGTGCGGCACTGTTATGCACAGTGTACGACACAAATGTTCGCTCTGGTCGACTCACTCAAGCAAACAATAACAAATTGTGTACGAACATTTCTTGAATGTTCGCGCACATCTGTGTACTTTTGTGCGCGCACACATACAAGCAGTGGACTCGCGTCGACGCGTACACACTCGTTGTTCGCGAACTCAATCTTGCTTCCGCTATCGGAGCGAAAACATTTATTTGTACGCGCACACCGTTTCACAAAGTTAAATATGGATTGGACGAATGACAAAATTATAAAATTTATTCAAGCTATTGAAAATTATCCTCTACTATGGGATTCCAGTCACAATGATTATAAAAATAGAAATAAAAAACACGTTTTTTATTTATTTATTATTATTATTTTTTATTGTTTCATTCTTCGTTTCTTTTTAAGCAGACTACATAATAAAACACAGGCTGCAGCACAAAGCACTACGTTTTCCTGCCCGTCCATATTAATAACTGAAGACAGAAATGTCTGCTCAGTGAATATGTTTGCGCACAAGTGTGCTAAACTGTGCGCTTACAAAAGTTACACACAGCCTTGCCGGTGGAAACAGGTTAAACGCGATACCAGCTCAGTACGTACTAAGCTGGAGTTTTGCACAAAATGTTCGTGAACAAATGTGTTGCACACTATTTTGGTGGAATCCTACCTTAACAGTGCCTCACAGTTCAGCACACTGGTGGAATCGCATCGGATAGCTCGTAAAGTAGCATGTTTACTACATTTTATATATGCCCAGAAGGTTTGCATGTCTCAAAAGCTACATTTTTAGACATGCTTACTATTTTGCACGCTATGTATAGTCACGAATGCCGCAACGTTTCTTATCACGCGATTTATCTTGACACAATGTTATAGTGTAGTGTAAATTTGCTAGTCTTTTGGCAGTCCTAGTATTTTATGAGGTGATATTTGGTAGCACTATTAGGTCTGTTTCCTTCCAATTCCTACGCCTTGGTTTGGCTGATATATTTGCAACTATATGAAACTTAAATTATCAAACATTAATTTGTTGTGATTTACAACAGTTTATTGCAGGCATGCATTAAAATGAAGCTAATTCAACGTCGATAATGCGATAGTTACAGATATCTTACTTGGGATTATTAATTTTGACAGCAATTTGAAGTATATGGTATCCAATTTTTATCATACTCGAGTGATCCATGGGATCGCTTCTTAAACCTCCTTATAATATAACCAAGACATACTACCGTTGCAGGAAATTAACACCGAAAAATATTGTGTGAATGGCTCCCTTCTTTCGCTTATGTCCGGGATTATTTTACCACAATTGCAGAGCAGACTGACTGATAGCCCACTTAATATAACAAGTTACGGTCGCTTATACATGTTTGCAAAGCGAGGGGCACCCATGACACGTTGGAAACTGGAACGTGGGTCACTTCTGGCCGGAAAACCACTCATGGTTATTATGGCGGCATATTTAGAGGCCAGAGGTGGTTGTAATCTAGTCGGGCTTGGAGACATACCACCTAGCTGGGGTTGCTTTATCACCTTTTTTGACAGGTAGCCCCTGGCCGAAGGGATCAGTATTCTTACTCCGTTCCTGCACGCAGGTTGTCAAATACACGGATGCTAATAGTGTGAACTTGCTGTCATTCAGTGTTGGCCTGGAGTACTTACGCGAAACTTACAGCTCATACGTTCAAATGTACTGAGCTATCTCCAAGTTCTATGTAATCTTGTAATTGACGACCTCCGCGATGTTACGACTTTTTTCAAAGTTAGGATAAGATCGTCTACCCGGTCCAGGGTGGCGGGCAAAGGTTGATGAGACGTCGTGTGCGATGTTCCACAGGGATCGGTTTTGGGCCCCTACTGCAGAATATAGCATACGATTGCGTCCTGAGAGGGGCACTCCTCCCCGGCGTCGGCGTAATCTATTACGCCGACGACACGCTTGTAACAGCGCGCGGGAGAAGCCCCCGCCAGGCGTGCATTCTGGGCATGACTGGGGTGGCGCAGACAGTAGCGAGGATCCGGCGACTCGGCCTGGAAATGGCCTTGCACAAGACGGAGGCTCTGATCTTTTATGGGCCCCGTCAGAGGTCGCCACCGGGATTGAGTATAATAGGAGGCATCCGCAACGCCGTCGGGCGGTCCATGAAATACCTTGGACTGGTGCTCGACGGATCATGTGTCTTTGTGTTGTACTTCGAGAACCTGACGCCGAAACTAGTTCGCCCGCAGCACGTCTTGGCCGTCAGGGCGATACCGCACGGTGTCCTTTGAAACGGCCTCCCTGCTGGCTGGATCCCCACCGTGTGACCTCGAGGCCCGTGTCCTGGCGATTTTATACCAGTAGCGCCGGAACGCGGCCGAACGTGACTTTCGCCCCGCGCCTCGTGAAGTAGATGTAAAGCGGGCAGAGCTGCGCGACGAGGTGCTCATGGTGGAGTGGAAGGAGCGTCTTGCGCACCCCAGCGCGGGCCTTGCTACCATAGAGGCGGTGAGGCCCATCCTAGCTGAATGGTTGGAAAGACGCCATACTCTCCTCTCGCCAACGCGTGCCACGTCGTCGGCGTTGGAGGGCATCATACATTCTACAGCGGCCGCGGGCGGTGCCTCGGGAGAGGACCCGTCGCCCGCACTGTTCTGCAGCCCCCCTCAACTCTTTGAGTAGATTCAGGAGAACGCCGGGGGGACGTAACCCTGAGAGGGTTTTTCCCCGAGACTAAAAAAGGATAAGATAAATTTATTTGCTTTAACATGTTGCTTTACAAGTTTTTTTAAATGCTGTAGAATAGCAGACAGGCTGACGACCAGCTTAGAATTTAGCAGTTACCGTCGCCTATGGGTGTTTGCAACGCCAGTGGCATCGCGAACACGCTGCTGTCCCGTAAGGGTACAGGAACTTGGGTCACTAATGTCGGAACACAACACAGGTTATTATGCCAGCATACTTAAGACCAAAGGTGGTCGCTATCCAGACGGGCTTGAGGCCCTACCATATAGCTAGGGTGGGATGTTTTGTCGCCTTTTACAACAGGCCGACCCCAGCCGCAGAGGTTAGTTAGTATTCTTTCTCCGCCCCTGCACGGATAAAAACAAGTTCACAATAGCTGCAATAATCACATATTATTTTATATTCTACTTTGAGATTTTGCAACAATAAGGAGATATGTTATGCCTCAAGAGCATGCAAAACAATTGGAATGACTATTGCTTCCATATAGTAAAACTTTGGCACCTCTAAACGCTTTTTTCCCATCTAGTTAGGGTTCTTTGTGGGTTTTGTGATATGTATTTGTTTATAATACGAAATAAAATAAAATTAGTAGTATATTTGTTGTCTCGTACCCATTACACAAGTGCTCGGTTGTTACTTGAAGACTAAATAGTGCTGTGTCGATTGTCCGTAAATTTATTATTATTTATTAATCTTCAGTATTAACCGATTGGTCTGTAAAGTTCTCATCAGCAAGAATAACATTAATGTCCATGATATATTCATCACGAACTGGACGTTTAGTCTTTGCATGAAAATAATGTAAAGAGGGTAATTTAAGGAAAATAAGCGGATAGTTTTCTTTATATATCACAATTCTGTGTTGAAGCGACGTTTGAAGGTCAAGGATGTCCGTTTCTAAGCAACTGGCCTGACAACAAAACTCTTTCAGCGCTCTTTATCATTATAAATTGTCTGCGGACATAAATGTTGCATTAAAATGTGATTAGTGTTAATAATACGTTTTGTTGCTAAATAAAATTCATTCGGCAATAGGTTTTTGTTATGTTGGGCGCACACATAACTATTTCACAATTGTTCCTCATTATCATCATTTATTTAAGAACTACCGCTTGTCAGTGGATCTTCTTCCAATCTTCTACATAGCGCCTTGCCTTGACTTCTTGATTCGACACGACATATAGTCTTTACTTGCTCCATAAATGTCATCATTGGTCTCCTGTTCTACTGCTTTCCTTTAATTTTCCCTTCTATGATGGTTTTGATTAGATCGGCGTATCATATTGTCTCCAGGCATCTGTCCTCTTCTGTCCTCAATAATTCTCAAGATGTTCCTTTTCTCTTTCGCACTGTTATATTTCAGCACTTTCTCGTTGGTCCTTTTCTCCGTCCATCTTATCCTCAGCATTCTTCTCCACACTATATTAATGTTACTTCACAGAAAATTATGTTGATATAGATAAATAAAATAATTATTTCTTTTGTAACTGGAGTTTCACTGCTGAAGCACAGTAGACGGGCAAGTGGTCAATTTGACAGCAAGAAATTACCGTTCCCTTTGGACGGTTGCTACACTATGGGCGATGCTAACATGCTACTACAATCGAAATGTTTTTTTTTAACAAAATCGCTATATCGGAGTGCGGTGAAAAACTGTTGGAAGTTCATTGCAAATGTCGTGTGTTTGTTGTAGGTATCTCAACATTGTCTGGTTGCGCTACACCAGAACACATGGACAGGCTGCCGGAGCTTCCTCCTGCAGAAGAGAAGAGGTTACGTCGAGCAGCGCATGTATTACAGCAGAGGCTGGTCTTAAGACAATGGCTCTCAACGCATCGGTTGCAGCATGCTTATACCAAGTGAGTGTTTATTTTAAAAATAATACTAATAACATTAACACACACAACAACGCCTCAGCGGTGGGCTCGGATCTATTCCGAAAACATAAACATACATATCTAATAGACTTATCAAATTTGCTTTGGTAGAATGTATAATTACAAACAATGGAAATTACTGGTTTACTCGCGGTGTTTTCCTTCGTGTCTAGCTCGTACCGTGCCGACTGACTGCATTAGCAAATAATAAATGTCATGTCATGCCGATTACGCTGGGTCATGGCAGATCAAAAATTAAATTATGTCGCTTGACAATGGAAACACATTATACCTGTTCATAATTCCATCATCAGCGTTGCCGTAAATCGACCAAAAAAAAGAAGAACAAGAACGCTACAGCAAGCGCCTAAGTGATGTCTTTAAAAGCTTAGTGGTGATTTTCTTTAATCTTTGTATATCCGACACCTTGAAAAACTTTTTTTTATATAATATTATGTCTATGTTTTTTACTTTCGAAATGATAAAACCTGTCGACAAGACTTTGACAGCGTTCACTACGGGTGCTACGTCATAGCTGCTACGAAATCCACAACGATGAAGCCACGGACAAACCTAATAAACATTTAAATGATAGAATGAAGTTTTACCGAGTAAGGGTACGAGGAAAATATTATGGTTTTAATATTCAATGAATATGAATAGCAGTAATCCCTTTAGATTTGTGTTTCGTAAAACTGATAGAGCTCATTTTTAAATTTGAATTTATGAGAACACTAGATAATTCGTAGTGATTATTTAAAGAGTACGTTAGAAGCAGTATGTCCGCTATAGATGTTTGCAACACGACCTCACAATCCGAGGGTCTCACCGACGCGACGGGGTGAAGAGATCGTTGGTCGACGAGGGCAATTGATACTCGAATTTATCTTCCCATATAAATATAGAGGGAGACAAGTTCACGTTTCGTAGCTTTATTAGAGTTAAGTATATTGAATTGTACACCAAAGAATTCGTATTTTGTGTTTCATTTCACGTTTATATGATGTTCTCATTTACAGAACAAATCCATTAAGTAAGATTAATTTGTAAAACTTATAAAAAGCTATCTTAAAGGTAGTATAGGTAGACCAGTGGTCAGCGACGCGGCTCGCGAGCCGAATGCGGCTCTTTGACTCTTCGGCTACGGCTCTTCCGCGAAATGTTTTGTCCAGGCACAGAAAGTGTTCTGAGCATAAGTATCATAAGTAGTGACTTATGATCTATAATTATTTCCGTAATAATGTCTCCTACTAAAGCAAATCATATGTAAAAAAAATTATTTCAATAAATTTCAGTTGTCTATTATATGGTTAAATTTCAATCGAATTTAAATAGAATAAATGTCTATTATTTGGAAAAAATAATATATACATTTTTGTCTATATTTGGCTCTTTTGGATGAATATGACTGAACTAGACAATAAATTGTAACATGATTTCCAATTTACTACTTACGAGTGTACTGTTATGAGTCTCAATTACGTAAAGTACATTTGAAATGCCAATGAATGCAATCCACTTCGCTTAACCAATGAAAATTATCTCTATTCTACACGTTCTAAATTATTTGCGACGAAAATTGCTTTTTCAGACAATAAACGAAGCAATTTCAGAGCCTGTTTTTATTTCTTTGTGTTGCGAGTTTATGAATGCTTTGATATTTGGAGTTTGCATAGGAAGGTTTTCTGTTTGTTCGGCACCAATATTGCGTGCCAAAATTATTATTGTGTTTGATTTTGTTTATTTCGTTTGTAGAAAATACTCTCGTATGTTTTTCATTTGTTTTCAAGTGGTCTTTTATAAGGTTCATTTGTGGCACGTTGACTGTGTCAATTCCTTCCTAATTTATACGGTGTTATTATATAATAAATCTTCTGATATTTAACACTGAAATAGAAGGATATCATTCGATTTATCATTTACGGGAATAGAAGCGACAGTTGCTCTTATCTAATTTCCCCATATCTATTTGCTTGTGTTTTTGTCCAAAACGAGCGATTCACGAAATTATCAACATTGTTAAAGGGTAGTTATGCCTTTTCTACTCTTGAAATTTGAGTAAACAGTTTATATAGTGCTTGATAATCTTCTATTCCCACTAAAAGATTCCAAATATAAATCCTAGATTACATCAACATTTGATAGAATACCATTAATTACTTCTACGTTACTATAAATGGCCATACCCCAACGAAAGTCCTAGGTTCCAAAAATGGGTGTGCCGCGAGCGTACATCAGGGGTACGGCAGTAATCAGGAAAAGTTGGCTAAAAACGGCGTTTTTTAAACCAAATACTACAAACAATTTATAAAACAATTTATTAAACCTCACAGCATGAATTGCTTACAAGAATTTGGATGTCTCTGGATGTATCCCAATCAATACCTATTTTAAATACCCAAGAGTTGCTGAATGTCTTGTTTGTGACAGCAAATGATGAGGATTCAAAAGAAGACAAAAACAGTGTGGTATGTAAGGCTATAGTGAAGACTTGTGCATTTTTCTTCTTCTTTGTGAGTCTGCATTCTCAACATACGTGTTACTCGTACATAAAAAACAGGTACAGGACCAAACTTTCTGTCTTTTGAGAGTGATCTGTGATTTGAGGGTAAAATTAACTAAGCTTCCCATAAGGTAATAGTCTGGTAACTTGGGATAAAAAAGATTTTTTTTGAAAGTACAATGTTTAGAGAATATACTGTTAAAATTTCAAACCGAAATTTTAAATATTTCCGGAGTTACAATGAGTTTTCGAGAGCGCCTCGAAGTCGCATATTGAAGGTCGACCGGCAGCTGCGAGCGGTTGGGCCCTTCTATTGTTTGCGCGCATTCTTTATACCTTTTTTTGGTCTTGGGGAAAACCCTCCCTTGACGGGTTCCCCCGGCCCGGGTGGACCGAGGGACTCCGGGAAAGATGTTGGGCCGACTACCCATTAAAAAACTCCGCTGTTCTCCTATCGCCTACGCCCGGGCCGCTGGATATGTGGCCTGCCGATTTCGTAGCACCGGCGCCGGCCCGCTCTTTGTTTTAGGGCGTGTCTCTTCCAAAATGTTGGCGTCAGGGGGTCAGGGTTTCGTCTCCCCGGTATTCTCCTGAATGGACTCAAGGAGTTGAGGAGCGCCGCGGAACAGTGTGCGGCCCTCATCCTCGCGGCAACAGTGCGGGCGGCGGATAGCTGCGGCAAGGGCGAGGGGCCGCCTGCGGCCGCATTCTACAGCGGCCGTAGGTCGTTTAATGCCCTCTGGCACCGAGGACGTGGTCTGCGTTGGCAGAAGAGGAGTGTGGTGGACGACTTCTGCTCCCGCTCCGCCGCCTCCTTTGCGGACATGACTGCCTCGCAAAAGAAGGCGACGGCCGTCCATCCAGGATCGCCCCCGACCATGGACAGAATCAGGGCTAGGAGCAACAAGTTCGCGCCGATTTGGGTGACGAGAGCGTGGCGCTTTTTGCGCCACGCTGGGTACACGGTGACGATGTGCGCCACCGTGTCCTCCTCGTCGCCCGCGCCACAATGGTGGCACCCCGGCCCACGCTGGAATGCGCAAGACGCTCCTTTCACTCCACCATGAGCACCTCGTCGCGCTGCTCCGCGCCCGCTTTACCTCTACTTCGCGAGGCGCGGGGCGATAGCCACGCTCGGCCGCGTTCCGGCGCCACTGGTATACCAGTGCCAGGACACGAGCCTCGAGGTCCTATGGTGGGGATCCAGCCAGCAGGGAGGCCGCTTCAAAGGACACTGTGCGGTATCCCCTTATTGCCCTGACAGCCAAGACGCGCTGCGGCTTGCGTAGTAGCGCCGTCGGTTTGGCCCTCAGGCGATTTCACTATTTGCATTAAAGACAGCTGACTTTTTCTCCGTGCAGGAGTGGAGTAGTAATACCGATTCCTGTGGCCGGAGTCGGTCGGGCGTAAAAGGCGGCAAAACACCCTAGCTAGGTGGCAGGGCCTCAAACCCTTCTAGTTGGCAACCACCCCTTGCGTTGTGTTCCAGCATTAGTAACCCACGTTCCAGTATCTCCATACAGACAGCAGCGTGTTCGCGATGCCCCTGGCGTTGCAAACACCCATAGACGATGATAACTGCTTACTATTAAGTGGAGTGGGCCTTCAGCCTGTCTGCTTTTTTTCTCAGCAAAAGAACTGAGTATTACATTTACATTGTTTTTTTCTTTCCTTCAAACTGCTTTATGTGCCGCGAAATATTTTTCTTTTTTTTTTAAAAGTTTGAGACACATAGAGCACTTGAATTTATATTACCTTGAATTTATATCTAATATATAAAATTCTCGTGTCACAGTTTTCGTTGCCATACTCCTCCGAAACGGCTTGACCGATTCTCATGAAATTTTGTGAGCATATTGAGTAGGTCTGAGAATCGGCCAACATCTATTTTTCATCCCCCTAAATGTTAGGGGTGACCCACCCCCAATTTTTTTTTTTAATTTTTTGACATTTTATTATTTATATGGCAGAACAACGTTTGCCGGGTCAGCTAGTTATTATTATACAGTTTACAATATAACTAAATAAAAATTATTTGTATATTCAAATATACCTAAAAATAATACCACTTCGCCGAGCCTTTGTGGTGAGGCATACAATGGAGCTTGTCAATACGAGCCGTGGCCCGCGGCCTGGCTGTTGACCTACTTCGCACTTTGCGGACAGACAGGTGCCGATAGGTAGAGGTATTGATGAGAGCAACATTGTCAGACTACTAGAATTCTCGTGTACATAATGTAGCGTACAATGCAGCTTTGTTTGTTTCTGTGTTTATAACGACCATTTTGGACGACCTCCGTAGCGTAGCTGCTAACGCACTTTGGTACACTTGCGGAAGTCGTGGTTTCGATTCGCGTCTCGCGTCGGGCTGTTTATGTATACGTTCCGCTGCTGGGCTCTGATAGGGCTCCTTTCTAGAAGGAACTGCCAGTATATTCGCCACGATTGTCAAATGCGGATTGTTGGGTTACGACGGTGATCTCAGTGTGCAGATTTACTATTTGTGGGAATCGAACCCGTAACGTAACTTTTCGGTTGGTCTCCAACTATATTACCACTTGGCTACTACGTGCTTGTATAAGGAGAAAAAATAAAGATTTAACTTCCGATTGCTATTTTAATCAACAACACCCTTTATATATCACCATATTCATCATAGTCTCTCGTATCTTTTTGCACATGAATGTATATATGTCCGTAATAGTATGTATATAAAAAAGTGTGTGTGTGCGTGCGCGCGCACTATTCTCACACAACAGAAGTGTAATTTTAGAGAAATAGAGATTACTATAGACTATCAGGAGTATTACGATAATTATAGGGTTTATTATTTTTGTAATTTTTTTGCCTAGCTCATAAATTGTTTTATACTAGCTGACCCGGTAAATATTGTTCTGCTATATACATTTAAAATAAAGTAACCTATGTCCTTCTCTAAGGTCCAATCTATCTCTATCATGAAATTCATCAAAATTGAATCAGCCGTTTAGGCGTGAAAACGTAACAAACAGACAGGCAGACACAGTTACTTTCGCATTATAATATTAGTATGGATTTTAATGCAAAATATTATTCATAATTAGTATACACTCATATATAAATGCTATAAAAGCCTGAACAAAGAGACGAAGATTATAGATAACACCACAATTAACACTGTATTTGTATTCTATCTCATTCTCTCGCAGGCTAGATCCTATTTATGAATATTTTTGTCTCTTATTGGTATCGCTTTTTTGTTTCATCGAATTTTCAAATTACAACGGCGCTAAAGATGTTTCACTTTAAAAGCCTTGCATTACAGGTTCTCACTCAGAGAAGACTTTTAAAAAAGAAGAGTAGAACAACAATCATTAAAAATAAGGCTGGCCATAACTACTGTTGACTGAAAAACCGATCCATGCTTTATTTTAATTTTACTTTTGTTATTGCTGAGGAGCAAGCAGACAGGTTATCGGCCTACTTAATAATAAGCAGTTACCGCCGCCTATGGATGTTTGCGACGCTAAGGGCATCGCGAACATGGTGTTCTTCCATACGGTTACAGGAAACCAGGCACACAGACGGGCCTGGGGTCCTACCACAAATATATATTTATTATAAAAACTTCAATCCTTTTAACAAATATATTCCAGTAGATATATAACCATAATAACCAGTTTTCATAACTTTGATTTACAGGCGACTGGCTTCAATGGCTTTATACCCGTTATTTATGAAGGGAGCTTTTGCGTAATAAAGTATGCCTCAGTGACTATATCACGATTCAAAGATAACTGATTCATGATAATTTTTTTTTTATTAATATTGAATAAATTTGTACGTATAATAAAGCTACCTGGAAAATTGGCGCTGCGTCAATAATTTTAAACGAATAATTCAGATTTTTGTCATGTGATGGTTACTGTTTTGGCTTGTGTTCAGTTAAAACATTTATGAATTAAACCTTGCATACTCTAGCTACACATTTTTTTTATTGCTTTAGACCAGTAGACACGCTCACGGTCTACTTAATTGTTAGCAGTTACCGCCGCCTATGAATGTTTGCAACTAGCATCGCGAACACGCTGCTGTCCCATAGGGGTGCAGGAATCTGGGTCACTAATGCTGGAATATTATAGCGGCATACCTATAAACCCCATAGTCCATAAATTACCATCGAGATGGGTTTGGGGTCCTACCACGTAGCCAAGGTTATTTTGTCGCCTTTTACGACAGGCCGACCCCGGCTGCAGAGGTTAGTTCTAACTCCGCCCCTGCACGGAAAAAAATATGTAGCTTCTGTCAACAAGTGTGGTACACAAATTAAACCGACATTATTATTTAATAATGTGAAAATGTCAAAAAACCTACATACAAAGATATCATCATCATCATCTTAGCGTTGAATCCCGGTTGCAGCTCAAACTCTCGCTTCGGCGCCCGGGGTCCGCTTTCCGACTTTTTCTTCTCCACTTCACACGATCTTCGGCATCTCTGATGGTAAGCACATTGGCACGCATATCAATCCCTACGACGTCAAGCCAGCACTTTTTGGGTCTAATCAGTCGGTTGCCGTAAAACGTGGCCATACCAGTAAAGGCGACACTCCTGCAATTTAATTTAAACCTACTTACAAAGGTAAATAGAAAATATTCATGTATGATAGCTTGGTTTTTTAATTTTTATTTGTCAGTGAAGATTTTGTTTAGTTGGTCCTACCAGTGAACTTATTAAGTGGTGTGAGCTATAAATAATAATTGAAATCAAATAAAAAATTTATTCAATCGTTTAAGCGTTCACTTTGAACTTTTAGAAATAAATATCTCTACGATCTGCAAAATGACTTTATGTATCTACTATTTTATAAAGTTGTGAAAATGCTACAAGAATCATGAGTATTTTTTTGAAATTCTGAATGACCCATTTCAAAATTCTCACAAAAACATTGTTAACAACAATAGAATTTCTGAAATGTAAATATTAAATACGTTTGAAAGTTTTAAAATTAGCAACTAATCAGAACATTGAATGGATTAAGTAGTAAAATTTCATATAAAATTCCAGTGAATGTGAGAGTTAATATTTTGTTCGTTTGTAGAAAGAAAATACGCCTCATTTGTAGGATAATTCTCCAGTTTTGTAAAGAATTCGTCGACGGATCTCGCTGCATCGTTAAAAATATATAAATTTGTAAAAAAATGTTATTGAAATATTTAAAATGCAATGAACGAAAAAATTAATTAATAAATACATACATACATATTATCACGCCTCTTTCCCTTAAGCAAAGACCACTTCTTTCCACTTGCTACGATCCTTACATACTTGTTTCGCTTCGTCCACTTTCATTATTCCTTTCATACATGCCCTCCGGTTTAGGGTACTCTTGACCTGGCCTTTTTTCAAGACGTCCCTGATCTGGTCTCGAAACGTCCGCCTAGGTCTTATATAATTAATTAATATTGATTTAAAAATAACTATATTTATTCTAATTAAAATTTGCTTAAGTATTTCATCAAGCGTAATACGTCACCATTTTTTTAAATTCTGGCGTACCATAACAGGATAATGAGAGAATCTTATCGAATTCTATTATCACCGGCCTGAATTTTGACCGTTTTTCAGAGGCTTATTTAAAAGGGAAGGAATAAATAAATCGTTTTGAAATTCAGTATGTTTATTCATTATATATTAAAATACAAGAATCACAATTTTTTTGTTTTTTTTTTTTCATAATGGCCGCCGTAGTAACTAATCTCCTGAAAGCCTCGCGGCAAAAGGCATAAATTTTTTGCTTTTCCTACAGTGATCTGAAATCATAATTTTTGATTAATTATCATAATCATAATCGTTGTTCTTAAAACATATATCCTCTAGTTGAATTAATAAAAATACAAAAAGTCGAAAAATCGTAAATTGGCACGCCTCAGAAAAAAATGTTCGATTTTTTTTACTCTTTCTTCAATGGTTTTTTCGTAAAAAACGGTAATTTATGAGATTTTTTTGGCATAATACTTTTTTCATAAGATTCGGTGAACTTTTTGCCCGCCAATTTAAAAAAATAGTTTGGAGTAAAACGCGTAAGTTTTGAGACACAGAAACTATGATTACAGTGGCTTACCAACTAATCAGCGATTCCAAGGCCATTCAGAAGTCCTTTGGTGCATTCATAATACTTGTTTTTTTCTAAAGGTCTTATTGACATACTTGACGAGCGAGACCCCAAGGTCAGAAATTTGAAAAGCAGGTAGCGAGAGTCGAGCGTTCAGTTACAGGCTTAGATAGCGCTCAAGCGCCGAGTTGAAGTGGAGCACTTAAATTAGTTTTTAATCAATAAATAATGCGAATCTCAGTCTAAAAATTTACAGGTATATTTTTGAGATCAGAAAAAAAAATCGAATTTGTTTTTTTTATATGTATCGCCCCCCTTAAATGAAATCTGATCGTTTAATGTGGGTCAAAATCGAGTTCAAAGGAGTCAGTTACAAATAAACAACATACAAATTAAACTAATAAAAGCGTGTTAACAAAACACCTTCAAAATATATATTCATTTTCGTGATAATTTCATTTAACACATCAGTGTTATGATCAATAAAGGTTTGGTATTGATTCAGCCTTGTTAAAACTTTTCCATTTATCCAATGTTCCGTGAAATAAGATCTAATTTTTCCCTTGTTGCTTTTCATTTGCCGACACGAACGGGATAAATTACACTTCATGTCGTCAAGTATTTTTACTCAGTATTTTGGATGAAATATTTCTGCGATCCTATGAAGAGTCGTGATATAAATGAAGCTAATATAAGTTGATATGTTACATATATTGCGTGACAATATTCTATTTATTATATGCTATCATAAATAAATTAATAAATGAATATAGTAATATAATATTGGGTGAAACTATAGCAATATTTATTTGTCTTGTCTTACGTGCAATAATTCAATTTTAAAAGTTGGTAAATTATTTCAAATTTCACTACAGAATTTTTTTAGTTTCCAATTTTTTTGGATCCCATTTTTAATATCAATATCGGGTTATAAATCTTTGTCCTAATACTTTGTATTGATATAAGTAGATATATATTAAGCTAATACTGTGGACGTAATTTCCGTTAAAACGGGTTGTTTCCAATAATCAAGCTAACAATGGTGGTTATTAACTAATGCCGGCATCACCCGTAATTTCGGGGACAGCAGCATTTTGGGAGTGCCTCTTTCGAATATTCGCACATTCGCATGATATGACGGTAGTTTGATTTATATTTAGTGGACTATTGATGAGATTTCCACTGCGCAGCTAGCCACCAGCGTATATCTATTTTATTATACACATTTATTGTATACTAAAATTAAACCCCACGAAAATCATAATGAGATTTTAATATTAAACACTTTTTTTCACGGCTTCAACCCCAAAATATATTTTTGTATCGCTCATGAATGTCCATTGCTAATTCAACGCGGCTGTCAGGCAGCCGTTTTATGACCTATTTCCTCTGAAACAAGGTTAGCCGCACCGCAGCGCTCATGGAAGATTAGCTGACATACCTATTAATGGCGTTTAGGGGGCTTACAAGACACCCACGGGGTCCTAATGGCGTTGGGGGTAAATGAACCGAACTCAAGCCTCGGGGGAGGTCGTTATCGAATTACGCCAAGGCTAATGAATTGAGCTTAAATTAGCTTTGGCACACATCCATGTGATTTTATATAATAATTCGATTCAAATCAAATTTATTTGTATGAAACATTCACAATTATATGCACATGTTTCGCCATTATTGTCATACTAATCAATTAGATTAAATAACATAAATTTTTCACATGTCACCGATTCTAATAATAATCATCATCATCATCATTTCAGCCGGAAGACGCCCACTGCTGGACAAAGGCCTCCCCCAAAGATCTCCACGATGATCGGTCCTGCGCTGCCCTCATCCAACCTATTCCGGCGATCTTGACCAGATCATCGGTCCATCTTGTGGGGGGCCTACCAACATTGCGTCTTCCGGTACGCGGTCGCCATTCGAGGACTTTTCTGCCCCAACGGCCATCAGTCCTTCGAGCTATATGCCCAGCCCACTGCCACTTCAGTTTTGCAATCATCCGGGCTATGTCAGTTACCTTGGTTCTCCTGCGAATCTCCTCATTTCTGATTCGATCTCGCAGGGAAACTCCGAGCATAGCCCTCTCCATTGCCCTCTGAGCGACCATGAGCTTTCTCATAAGGCCCATAGTTAGCGACCACGTCTGCGTTCCGTATGTCATCACTGGCAACACACATTGGTTAAAAACCTTCGTCTTGAGACACTGCGGTATTTGGGACGAAAAGATTTTATGGAGCTTCCCGAACGCTGCCCATCCGAGTTGGATTCGACGAGTGACCTCTTTCGCGAAATTGGACCTGCCTAACTGGATCGTTTGACCCAAGTAGACGTATTCGTCAACAATTTCGAGAGTACAGTTCCCAACTGTTACGGGGGTAGGTGCGACATGGACATTAGACATGATCTTCGTCTTGTCCATGTTCATTTTGAGACCTACTACTCCTTGGGAAGCTGTATTGAGGCCATCAAGCATATGGCTTAAGTCTTCCATGGTTTCAGCCATGATTACGATATCATCTGCGAATCTAAGGTGAGTGATTTACTCGCCGTTGATGTTGATGCCCAGTCCGTTCCAGTCCAGAAGCTTGAAGACATCTTCCAACGCAGCGGTGAACAGCATCGGCGATATGACATCGCCTTGTCTGACTCCCCGCTGCAGTCGGATAGGCTTCGAGTTCTGATCCTGGAGACGGACTGACATGGTGGCGTTTTCATACAAACACTAATGTCAAATATTTATTCAATTACCTATTTAAAAAATAAAAATAATCAATTAATACAATAAATAACCCTGTAGCGCTGTCATTAAGTCAAATTATTATTATTTTTTGGTCTCGGGGAAAAACCCTCTCTTGACGAGATATGCGGGACTCCGGGAAAGATGTTTGGCCATCCGACTACCCACTAAAAATCCCGTTGTTCTCCTATCGCCTATGCCTGGGCACACGGATATGTGGCCTGTCGAGCTCGTGGCCCGGGCCATTTTCATTTTCAGGAATTTTATATCGCTATATTCCTTAGGTTCATAGAAACATAAATAAGTTTGCGAATTCTTGACGCTATGAAATGAGTTTGCTTATTGGTTTTTCTCAGTTCAATGAATTGTCAAGCCAAACACCTAAATGCTTAATATTATTGTCATGTTCTATTTCGGGAGATAAACAAGTTTGATTTAGAACGCAGTTGTTGTGTGTACGATGAATGAATGAATTTGGAGCTTCGTTAAGAGTTTTGGGAGAGAATGAGATAAATTTTATTTTTGAATGGTTCAAAGCTTGCACGTAACCAGCCAAAGACTATAACTAGGGCAGTTTCTGTAGAAGTTTGCGAGGGGTACAATGCAGCAAAGAAGTCGCTGCAGATGGCCATCGAGAAGGCAAAGTTGGCAGCGTGAGGGGAGCTCCTGGACACTCAACCAGGATCTGTGTGGGCGGCCCTATTGTTTGGTGCGCAACAATGGGCCTCCCCCACTCAAGGAGAGTCTCTCCCCGGCACTGCTGACCCAGGTGGTCACCGAGCTGTTCCCCTGAAGGGATGAGCATAGACCTCCTTTCATAATTCCATTTGGTTCTGGCGCGGAATGCCCTGGAGCCCCGGCGCATTAGGGTTTTTACACAGTGTCTGGAGCATGACACACGAACAACAACAATGAAAGAACAAGCACAAGAACAAATTTTTTGCACCAAATACTTCGTCCCCTGTGGGGATCGAACCCACAAAAGCATTGCGTGGCCACTGAACCAGCCATGTCGTTATGTTATATTTGTGTTGAGTGCAAATCAAGACCTTCAGGTAGTGAATCTCGCGTAGTAAGTATGACTACTGATAGCGAAGTTATGACGAAGACTTTTTAGGGTGATGATATTGTGGCTTTTGATTACATGAGAAAAAAAGTTATACTATGGCTAATTCACACTAAAATGATATCGTATTTTTGTATGTTTCAGACTCTTAAGTTTAGATGTGTCATCTCTGGAAGATGTGTACTGGTTAGAAGACAACACGGCGCGGCACGTGCTGGACCCGAAGGACTTTGGCGCATGGTCAGCGGCGCGACAGAGCCTGCCCACCGGCAAAGAGGCCTTACAGACGCTCAAGATGGACCTCTGGAGTACCGTTGTCAAGAAAAGCAAGCATCAGGATGCTTGGACTTGGGGTGAGTTAACAGCAGATCTTCATACGATCTTTCACTATCATATGATAGGATATTTTATTTTGTTTGTCAATATGTATTTATGTTCGATGGAAGTTGGATGGTAGACTATGATATAGGATTTACATGGTGATCATAATGATGATAATATTTGCGTATGTTAGGTGGGATGCTGGTGGTGTCGGTGTCGGTGTGCGGGCTGGTGACGCTGGCCGCCATGACGCAGCCCTCGCTGGCCCCGGAGGCGAAGCACTCATTACTCCAATACGTAACGGGAAAGTATTTGCACCCGGCTAGCTGTAGGGTGAGGAGACTTTTTAACAAATTTTCAACATTTAAATGAGGAGAGGAGGAGGAGTAAATTAATTAAGAGTTATTTTTCCATTATATGAAACAAGAAATATAATTCAAACTATGTACCTAAATGGGATTCGCTTAAATAAATATATGTAGCACTAAGTGATAAAATAATGAATACTTTATCGAAATTTCATTTATTTTGCTCCATATACTATATTATAATCAAAAGTCATATTTCCAAATGTAGCATATCAAAGATAGATATTATTTTAAATGTGTAAAAACCATATATATCGTGATGTTTCAGTTCGTAGTTAATAGAAAGCGAAAGATGCTAGTTGTTGTATTTGTTTACCATCCCTATATTGACAAATTATCCTGTATACTGTACTGAAGAATAATAATATAATAATATTTTGTGACAATTCACACAGCGTCATCTAGTCCCAAACTAAGTAGCATTTGTATTATGGGCCCTAGACAACTGATATACTACTTATATACTTTTTTTTTTGTAAATAAATACATATTATACATAAACACCCAGACGCGAGACTGGAATCAAACCCGTGACCTCCGCAAGCGTACCGAAGTACGTCGTCTAACAATGTTTTTATTTATTTATCACAAATTACAATAATCCTTTTCTTTTTTTTATTGCTATAGAACAGCAGACAGGCTGACGTCCCGCTTAGGATTTAGCAGTTACCGTCGCCTATAGGTGTATGCAACGCCAGTGGCATCGCGAACACGCTGCTGTCCTATAAAGGTACAGGAACTTGAGTCACTAATGCCGGAACACAACACAAGGTTATTATGGCGGCATACTTAAGACCAAAGGTGGTCGCCATCCAGACGGGCTTGAGGACCTACCACGTAGCTAGGGTGGGTTGTTTTGCTGGCTTTTACGACAGGCCGACCCCGGCCACAGAGGTTAGTATTCTTTCTCCGCCCCTGCACGGATAAAAACGGACGCAAGATTGAATCGAGACAAACATATTAACACTCTATATTTTTAATATTAATTATTATAGCATATAATATCAATAAAATTATCAGATATTATGTAGCAAATTTAAGAATACGAACCTCTGCGGCTGCGATCGGCCTGTCGTAAAAGACTACAAGAGCCGCAAGCCAGTCTGGATGGCAACCGCCCCTCGTGTAACATTAGTGACCCAGGTTCTTGTACCCCTATGAGACAGCAGCGTGTTCGCAGTGCCCCTAGTGTCGCAAACATCCATAGGTGACGGTTACTGCTTACTATTACTGTTTGTTCGTTATTCCTTAGCTATGAAATAAAACAAACCCGAATAAGCGCAAAAGCTTGTCTTAGCATTCACCCAGTTCCTCAGCTATTAGAGCACAGACGCTTAAACATTTGAGTGTGCATTGATTTTCTGTTTTACACATGTGTCCAAGAATGACAGGCCCAAGCCTAGCAGTGGGACGCTATGGGCTGTTATTATTATTATTTTAATTTGTTTTCTCTCTTTATCTGCGGGTTTTCAACCAAACGACTAAAGAAACCTAATCTATGGATAAAAATTTCTTAACTAACCGGCAGGTATTCAAAATAACGGCTTTTAGGAGCTAGATTACAATTGTATATGGATTATTATTATACTGATGATAGTGGATAACATTGAAGGTGGATTGGGGATGGCAAGAGCCGCAGCCCGTCGGCGAGACCATGTGCTTCACGGTGTTCTGCTTCCAAAGGAACGGCCAGCCCTATCCCATTTGTGACACGGACGAATTAACTGTAACCATATCTCACGGCACCAGGAAGGTAAGTTTTTTTATCGTCATCTTCGCGATGAATAAGGTTTAGAGAACTTTATTTCTTTCACTTTACAGCTCACTTGGATTTAGTTTAACATATACACACATCAAAAAAGTCTAAGCAACATGTACTAATTTAAATTTTAGGATGGTGGATGACCCGCTGTATGAATGAACTTCGTGAATGCTGAAGGCCGACGGTACACTCGCACCCTTTTTGTATCAGGCCTAAACCCGAATCGCGACACATCGGAAAACATAATTTTATCCCATTCTTCCTGGGTCCATGTTCTGCGTTCTCTACGCTAATCATTTCGACAAGCGCGATTCCCGTGACGTATCGGTGGGCACTTAATTGGGCGTTGAGCTCGTAGGCCGTACTCATGCAGTCGATTTCGCACAGTTTGGGGACTTACATTAACACCACTTGAATTTTGTAGCCTCAAACTTATCTCTCGAGCGGTTAACATCGGCTGGCGTTTTTAGTCAGTTGTATGTACCGGTCTTGGCAAGTGGTTGTACTCCTTTTACGGCCTGGATGCTGTTCAGCAGGTTCCCTTGTATTATTGTAGCGCTGCCAAAGACGAGAAATAATACTTCTATGAATGCCAAAATGCTGAGATACCTGAGATTGATTATTTCCCGCTTGCAACATCCCTACAGCTCTTTACATTTCATTTGCCGTCAAATGACGTCGCTCCATGACGTAAAGAATATCTAACAATTCAATTTTATCGCTAACTTTATTTAAATGGTTGGTAAAATTATAAAATCAAGACTAAACGTAGCAATAAAAACGCACATAGATTCAAACAAATTCCCTTTCATTTAATTTTATGAAAAAAAACAAAACATAATCGAATTTTTTTTTTACAACCAGCCAGTATGTCATCAATAACAAAAAAGTTTACATACCTACGCACTTTGAGTGAGTAAAGACTTAGAAATTAATTAGTATAAATGGTAAATTTGTAATATCATGCATGTTGCTTAGGCTTTTTTGATGTGTATACATATATTTATAATTTTATATAATATCTGACATTTCTTTACATTCTGTTTTAGTTACCTTATTTTTGTTATTGTGTTGGTAATAGATTGCTTAGGAGTTTTCTTTATAACTTTAATTTTTAAATTGTTGCAAATCATGCAATATTGCTTTGAAGACAAAGCTCAGAGTAGCAGCTATTTTTGGGTTTTTAATAGGGTAATATTTAAGCCTTATACTTTTAATAAATACAATTAACTAAGCAGATTAGGAAGGTTTTGATCAACTTACAGAAGACCGTGACTGGACATGAAAAGTTCGGGCCATTAGACATTGTGGTATACTAGTAACCAACACTTACTTTGTGGCAATTATTTCCTAAGTCATTGAGAATTTGTAAAGAAAAATATAAATTAAGTACTTTCGATAGCCACTAGAATCAAACTAAAATATCTTGAAAACTATCAACCTAATAAAAAACTGTCTATACATTAACTGAGATACTGACTACACTTGCAACGGTCTAATCAGCTCGTATTCATAAATTGACGCAAAATTTTCGTTTTGGGTTTGGGGGGTAAGCCGACAGACTGTCCTCCAAACAAATGTAGTCTAATTTATAGTTTTGCACAAGAAAAGGATCTCCCATAATCGTAGAATGCTTCTACACAGTAGATTTGGAGATAAAATGTCAATTACTGTAATTGGATTATTGTAAACCAGCAGGTGAGTGCGGTAGTGGACCTCGGCTCGGGGGACCCTGCGCAGGCCAACACCGCCAGGGTCAAGTTCACAGTCAGGACTGCTGGCATTTACGTCATTTCGATTATGATTGGTCAGTATTTGGCGCATTAAAAAATTATTTCATATGGAGAACAAAATGAAAGCCTAGGTTGATAAAGAACTCTTCTTGTAACTTTTCAGGTTAGATTTGTATTAACGGAATGTTATTTGTGTTTTATATGTCAATAGTTTAGACAGCTGACAGATCTCTCTTGGGTTATAAATTTGTACGAAGAACACACGAATTTTCAAGTAATATTATTACCAAAGTTGTAACAAACATTAAAAAAAGTGTGTGTCATCTCCGACGCACGACTGGAGTTTACTCTTTAGGAACTATTATTGTGTAGATTATGTTTAAAGTGTGTGTAGATGTGACCACCATGCAATGATACGCAAACTAAAAACACTAAAAAATTAATATGTCTTTAAAAATAAATAAAGAATAATTTATGAAAATAAATTATAATTATATCAATTAACCGATATACGCCACCCAGTGGAGGGATAGTAATGTGGGGTGATTTAAGAGTCTTTAAATAACCCGACCCACATTATTATAGCATAAGACTAAAGACAGAAATCAAACAAAGGAATTTTTAAAGATGCACTGTATTGTCAATTTGTCAATAGTTAGAGTTACAACAATAGAGGAGGAAGTATGAATAGAAACTACGTTACAATACGACAACGGTTTTCGCGATTGTCGGTTTATTGGGGGGCGCGCGGCCGGTTACAAGGCGAGCGCGCAGCCTTCCGTCTTAGCGCCGATTAGCGCGCGGTGGACGAATTACTGACCGTCGTGAGTTCGTGAGCGATCGGATGAGCTTCCCAGACAGCAGAGGGTGGTGTCCGTGCCTAACGGTATTTTCTATGATGGCGAGCGGTGTGAACCGATGCGCGCCACAGAAATCTTTGGACACTGCAAGAATTAAGTATCTTAATTATAACACATACTTATATTACAAAAACAAAAGACATATTTTGTTTTTTCTAGTATTTAATCCACATAAAAAGGGACAAAGGAGGTTGCCATTGAATATCAGCGTTGTATCGGATAAATCTGTAGCAACATAATGCTGAGTGCCAACCTCATTTGATTAAATGTTTTTTTTATTCTTAGAATAGTCTAATAGTACTTCTACTTTTGCTACACATTAATTATTTTCTTTCTTTCATTGCGCTTGGGCAGGCGGCCTACCAATATTGGGCAGCCCGTTCAGGCGATGGTTCGTGGCGGGGCGAGTGGAGGCGCGGAGGTCGCGGGTGGGCCGCGCGCACCACGCGCTGCTCTGGGCCGCCACGCACGAGCGCCAACTGTACATCCACCCGCGCGACCACTACGACAACCCGGCGCCCCTCTCCGATCAAGAGGCCACCAAGGTACACTTAACATACTTACATACATGATAAGTACAATAAACATATTTTAAATAAAACCTTGTCATTAAAGGCTGAAAGTGGGTACGATTTGTTAAGCAAACCGGTTAAAACACGCCGCACGCTATGGCGTTGATGTTATGCGTTTTCATGTCATATTGGTTTGCAAACTTGTAAATTTTATTCTTAATACGAAAGAATACTAACTTCTGCGGCTACCCTAGCTACGTGGTAGGGCCCCAAGCCCGTCTGGATGGCGACCACCTTTGGTCTTAAGTATACCGCCATATTATCCTTGTGTTTTGTTCCGGCGTTAGTGTCCAAATTCCTATACCCTAATGGGACAGCAGAATGTTCGCGATGCCACTGGCGTTGCAAACCCCCATAGGCGACGGTAACTGCTAAATTCTAAGCGGGCCATCATTAGCCTGTCTGCTGTCCTACAAAAATTAAGAAAATATATATTGTATTATAAAGTAATAATCAATCTATGTTATAGAAAATATAGATTGATTATTATTTTACGTATTTTGCAAATTAATCTACTGATAATTTATTAGTTTTGATTAGTTAATTTATTTTACAGTATGTAGGTATGCATGCACTTTTAAACAAGAATATTTAAATGCTAATAAATAAATATATATATATATATATATATATGTAAAGAGAATATCATCTCTTTAATGTTATTGTATTATGGTTAGGTTGTGTAACCAGGACATAATCCCTTTTGATTTAACGCGCTTAATGTCATGTGTCATAGAAGTGTGACACATGACATTTGCCTACAAAAAAGTAAACAATATTTACGTTATTACGTTACAGATTTGATTTAAATAATTTAATTAATAGATAGAAAAGCAAGAGTTATGAGAGACGAGTAATCAACTTTAATTGTCGTTTCTGTTATTTTTACAGGTAACGTATAATTATACGTATAAATATAACATATAATTAGTATAAAGGAATTGTAATATATGACTGTTATTTTTACAGAAACAAATTTGTTTGATTTATTCGGACCATCCAGACTGAAACAAATAAATAATATTATAAAACGACAATTTTCGTCACAAAATGAAATTGCAATTCGAGTTCAGAGCTGTGGCTTCTCCAAAGGACTGTAAAACTACAGTAGTAGCTGTAACCTCAATTGTCACAGAACAAGGGGAAAAATATGTTATACCAGATGACCTCATGTATGCAGATTATCATGAAGAGTTGACAAAGACGGAGACTTTCAAAAAGGTAAAAAATTCATTAGGAAAAAGGCATGATGAGTTAAAAATATGGATAAAAATTTCAAAAGAATTAGAAAAGATATATTTAGATGATGAAGGAAATATCCAGTTTGGAGGGAAATATTTAAAACAAACACTTCAAGAGAATATTAAAGAAAACTCGAGCTTGGAAAAAATATTAGAAAAATTAATTGAAAAATCAGAAAAACACGAAGAAGAAAAAAACTTAAAACATATTGTAGATAAATTTGTATTAGAAAAATTTAATTATAAAACATCTAATGTTAGACAATGGTTACATATATTCGAAAAAGAGTGTGGAAGATTTAAAATAGAAAAAGATAAAACTAAAATAGAATTATTAAGAATATTTTTAGATGCAACTTGCCAAGATTGGTATACTTCTACTGTAATAAAAGGAGAACATGAAAACAATTGGAATACGTGGAAACAGATATTAATAGAAACCTTTTCAGGTAAGGGATGGAGTAGCAGGACATATGCTCATTATTTTAAATACAAAGAAGGTTCAATAGTACAATATGCAATAAAGAAAGAACGATTATTATTAGAAATAAATAAGGACATGGACGCTGATACAATGATAGATAGAATTGCATTTGGGTTGCCAGAATTTATTAGAGAGAAGATCGCCAGAGATGAAATAGAAAATACAAAAGATTTAATAAATGAATTACAGAAGCTTGAAGGGATAATAAATAAAAAGAAAACATTTAAAAAAAGAAGGTAAACCAGAACATAAATTCAGAAATGAAGAAAAGAAACCATGTATGACATGTGAAAACATGGGTAAAGGTATAAGATATCATCCAGAAGAAAAATGCTGGTTTAAACTAGAGAAAAAAGAGAAACCTAAAGCTATAGGAAGCAATTCAGTAATAGAAGTAAATTTAAATACAGAGAAAAAAAACTAATAGTCACACCATTGATCAGACTTAAGCTACTAGTTGAGAATCAGATAGAGATAATGGGAACATATGATCCAGGTTCTCAAGTATCCTTGATAAACTCGAAATGGATAAAAATAAAAGAGAATAGAGAAGATTTAAACAAGATATTCTTGAGGTCTGTCAATGGTGTGAATCAGACAAATGGATTGGTAAGAATAAGAATAAAAATATTTGATATAGAAAAAATAGTAGATATATATGTAGTTGAAAGAGAGGATTTTGAAGATTTTATAATAGGATTAGACTTAATTCCTATGTTTAAGTTGAGGTTGAATGAAAATTTAGAAATCTCACAGAAAATAGAGAAAAAGTTAGAAAAACCAGAGATAACATTAAGTGAAGTTACAAATTGTTCAATTAATTTTAATGAACACGTGGAAACAGAAGAATTTCAAACAAATATAGAACATTTAGATAAAGATAAAAAAATGAAGATAGAAAAATTGATAGATAAAAACAAATCAGTGTTTGCGAAAGACAAGTATGATATTGGGACTGTTAACGAATATGAAGCTAGAATTGACTTAATAGTGGAGAAATACTGCAGTAAAAGACCCTATAGATGTAATATAAAAGACAAAAAAGAAATAGAGAAACAAATAGCCAACTTACTAGAGAAGAATTTAATCGAAGAATCTTATAGTCCTTTTGCTGCACCCGTCACACTAGCATATAAGAAAAATGAAGGAAAGACACGTCTGTGCATAGACTTTAGAGATTTAAATAAAAACATTGTCCCTCAGGCACAACCATTCCCTTTAATAGATGATATAATAATAAGAGCCAGAAATTGTAAATACTTTACGACACTGGACATTAACTCAGCTTTTTGGTCAATACCACTAAGAATTGAGGATAGGAGGAAGACGGGATTTGTAACACAAGATGGTCACTATCAATGGACATGTCTACCGTTTGGCTTAAAAACGTCTCCAGCTATATTTCAACGAATTCTGAGTAGCATATTAAGAAAATATGGACTAACTGAATTTTCAGTGAACTATATAGACGATATCTTAATACACTCACCGACGTTTGAAGAACATCTAAATCATATTGAAAAATTATTAAATGCAATAAAAAAAAGAAGGACTCAGGTTAAAATTTAAAAAGTGTACATTCGCTGCTAGTTCGGTTAGATATTTAGGACATGTAATAGGAGAAAATACGGTTAAACCGTTGAAAGACAACATAACGTCAATAAAAAATTTCCCAATTCCTACTACACAAAAGCAAATTAGACAATTTCTGGGGAAAATAAATTTTTACCATGAATATATAGAAAAGAGCTCAATATTACTAGATCCATTACATCAACTATTAAAAAAAAATGTAAAATTTATATGGACAGAGGATTGTGAAAAATCTTTCAGAAAGATAAAAGAAATGCTATGTTCCCAACCAGTGTTGGAGATATTCGACAAAGACCTTCCAATCAAGATATATACAGATGCATCACTTGAAGGTATAGGCGCAATACTAAAACAAACACAAGAGGATGGAAAAGAAAAACCTGTGGCCTACTTCTCAAAGAAACTTAATGAAACGCAAAAAAGAAAAAAAGCTATTTATCTTGAATGCTTAGCTATAAAAGAGGCAATAAAGTACTGGCAACACTGGCTGATAGGGAGATACTTCGAAATATACTCTGACCACAAACCACTGGAAAATATGAATATAAAAGCACGAACAGACGAAGAATTGGGCGATCTAAGTCACTATCTATCTCAATACGATTTTAAAATTATATACGTCCCAGGTAAAGATAATAAAGAAGCGGACTGCTTGAGTAGAAACCCTGTTCTAGAATCAAATACAGAAGAAGAGGATTTATTAAAAACGGTAAATTTTATTGAAATAGATGAAATAAAATTAGATCAGATGAATAATATACTATTACAGAATAAAAAAGAAAAATTAATAGAGAAAAACGGAATATATTATAAAAAAGTGAAGAAAAGAGAGAAAATCATATTATCAGAAAAATTCAGTATTGATTTAATTAATAAAATACACAAGGAATGGTGTCACACAGGAATAACACAAACACAAATGAAAATATGTCCATATTATACTGCTAAAAATTTAGTGAAGAATATAAAAAAAATTTGTAAAGAATGTTATATATGTATTAAGAATAAGTCAAGAGGGCAACATAAATTCGGCTCAATGTCACAATTAGGACCAGCGACCAAAGCTTTCGAAATTATGTCCATAGATACAAT
Organism: Malacosoma neustria; assembly: GCA_963693495.1. Classification (NCBI taxonomy): domain Eukaryota; kingdom Metazoa; phylum Arthropoda; class Insecta; order Lepidoptera; family Lasiocampidae; genus Malacosoma; species Malacosoma neustria. The sequence goes on along the minus strand of OY856384.1, from coordinate 19,191,766 downwards.
TGGAGGATTTGGAAGCACTAGATCAACAAAAAAATATATTCATTTACTTGTTGATCATTTCACGAGATATGCGTTCATTTCAACATCAAGAACTCAAAACGCCGCTGATTTTATAAAACTAATTCAAACTGTGTTAGACATAGAAAACATCGGAACAATCTTAACGGACCAATATCCTGGAATAAATTCGAAAGAATTTAAAGATTATTTAAAAAATAAAGGAGTGCAATTAATTTTTACTGCAATAAATGCACCATTTTCTAATGGTCTGAATGAAAGACTGAATCAGACATTAGTAAATAAAATAAGATGTAAAATAAACGAAGAGAAAAAGAATAGAGCATGGACATCGATAGCGAGAGAATGTGTGAATAAGTATAATATACTAGAACATACAATAACGGGATTTACACCAGAGTATCTATTATATGGCACAGACACCAGTAACATACCAGAAGAGTTAAAAAGAAAGAAAAACGGAGAAGACTGGATAAGAGATAAGAAATTAGCATTAGAAAGAACACAGAGATCACATAAGTATAACGAAAGTTTATTTAATAGAAACAGAAGACACCATGAATTCAACGAAGGAGATATGGTATTCATAGAGAATGGAAACAAACTCAATAGGAAAAAGCTAGAAGAACTAAGAATCGGCCCATATATAATAGAAGAAAAAATTTCAAACTCAATTTATAAAATAAAAACTGGAAAAAGAAATCAAGACACGAGTCTATTCCACGTGACAAAACTAATTCCAATGTTTGAAGTTGAAGCTGATTGAAAAATTATGCAATTTTCATATCGTGGAGGGGAGATGTAAAGAGAATATCATCTCTTTAATGTTATTGTATTATGGTTAGGTTGTGTAACCAGGACATAATCCCTTTTGATTTAACGCGCTTAATGTCATGTGTCATAGAAGTGTGACACATGACATTTGCCTACAAAAAAGTAAACAATATTTACGTTATTACGTTACAGATTTGATTTAAATAATTTAATTAATAGATAGAAAAGCAAGAGTTATGAGAGACGAGTAATCAACTTTAATTGTCGTTTCTGTTATTTTTACAGGTAACGTATAATTATACGTATAAATATAACATATAATTAGTATAAAGGAATTGTAATATATGACTGTTATTTTTACAGAAACAAATTTGTTTGATTTATTCGGACCATCCAGACTGAAACAAATAAATAATATATATATATTAAATAATATATATATAAAATAATATATATATAAACAAATAAATAATATATATATAAAATATATATATATATATATATATATATATATATATATATATATATATATATATATATATATATATATATATATATATATATATATATATATATATATGTATGTACCTAGTCAGGTCATAAGTATTGTCACACAGTAAAAACTTTTCTTTTAGAATGCTGGCCACAAAAAAGTTTATTGAATTCGAATTTCGAATTGTTCATGAAAATAAAAATGTATACTTTTAGAATTTTACTCATTTTTAAATATGGAGTGGACGCTTAAAGAAGACCGTGTTGCAGTTATTGCGTTGCATCGTTGCGGTTACGCGCCAATTCAAATTTTTAACATACTGAAAAATTTGAATATAACCAAAAGATTCGTTTATCGTACCATAAAACGATACAATGAAGACTCTAGTGTAGATGACAGGTCAAGAAGTGGTCGCCCTCGGTCTGTTAGGACTCCAGCAGTGATAAAAGCTGTGAAGGCACGAATTCAAAGAAATCCCAAACGTAAGCAGAAACTGTTGGCCCATCAGATGGGGTTAAGCAGAACCACGGTGAAAAGGGTGTTAAATGAAGACTTAGGGCTTCGGGCATATCGAAGAAAAACAGGACATCGTTTGAATGCTCGTCTAATGGACCTGAGACTGAAGAGATGCCGCGTTTTGTTGAAGCGGTACGCGGGAAAAAAATATCGATAAATTCTTTTTTCGGATGAAAAAATGTTTACCGAGCTACAACAAACAAAATGATAAGGTGTACGCACACAGTAGTGAAGAAGCGAGCAACCGTATTCCGCGTGTCCAACGAGGTCATTTTCCATCCTCGCTCATGGTATGGTTGGGAGTTTCTTATTGGGGCTTAACAGAGGTACATTTTTGTGAGAAAGGTGTAAAAACGAATGCTGTTGTGTATCAAAATACAGTCCTGACGAACCTTGTGGAACCTGTTTCTCATACCATGTTCAATAACAGGCACTGGGTATTCCAACAAGATTCGGCGCCAGCTCATAGAGCGAAGAGCACACAAGACTGGCTGGCGGCGGGTGAAATCGACTTCATCCGGCACGAAGACTGGCCCTCCTCCAGTCCAGATTTGAATCCGTTAGATTACAAGATATGGCAACACTTGGAGGAAAAGGCGTGCTCAAAGCCTCATCCCAATTTGGAGTCACTCAAGACATCCTTGATTAAGGCAGCCGCCGACATTGACATGGACCTCGTTCGTGCTGCGATAGACGACTGGCCGCGCAGATTGAAGGCTTGTATTCAAAATCACGGAGGTCATTTTGAATAAACTTTAATGTCATAAGAATCTATGTTTTGTTAAGTTCATTTTGGTATATGAATGGTTACATAATGAATAAACTTGTTACAATTATTTTACATTAAACATGTGACAGAATTTATGACCTGACTAGGTATATTAGCAATAAATCAATACTTCTCCAATGCTCTTGATGAAACTCGTTACAAGTACATACAATATTAGTGATCACGTATAAAGTGGAGACGATTAAAGTTACTTTTATTATAATACTAAGAAGTGGATGGTGTCGGTCAGGGGTTCTCGATCGAGATATCCCCGATAGGTGGCGAAGTGGACGAGCAGCTGTCGTCGCTGGCCCGCTTCGAGTACGACAGCGTAAACCAGCGCGTGGCCATGGCCATGTGTTTCCCCAAGGCGGGCGTGTTCCGCGCCAGCATCTTCTACGAGGGCACCCTGCTGCACAACGGCCAGTTCGACTGCATCGTGCTCACCGGTACCTATTGCGTAGACAGATTACTAACAGACGTACAGGTTCTTCTATTGTCACTAATATGAAAAATCAGGCCCCTTGTGATCCCCGACACTGAACGCTGGATAATGAATAATAAATAAATATACTGTGTACAGCAGCGCCATCTTGTTCCTAATAATTACCAGAGACGCTTGTATAATGGATACTAGACAACTGATGTGCTTTTATTTTGTAAATAAGTACAGATTGGACATAATAAATGTCTAGACGTAATGAATGAATTATTTCCCTTAATGAATGAATTATTTAAATCCCGTCGTACAGTTTTTCCTTATGAAAATGGGTGTAAGCCGTCTGGAGAAACTAAGTTTAGTCAATTTGTCAGTTTGCGTTGCAAAAGTTAAAGAACAGAAAGTTCAGCAAGGCCTGTAATTACTTAGCAACTACATAATCCTAGTAGATTTCTCCTCAAAATCAAAATTTCTGATGCAATCAAGTGAAAATGCTTAAGAAGAAGTAAAATATAATAGGTATAGACTCGATTAATTAGCTTAATATTTGGGATGAATATCTTGATGATTGTGTGGTCGTGGCAGCGAGTGACACGGCCACGGTGGCCCGCAACATCTCGTCGAAGCGCGCGGAGATGTGCTTCGAAGCGCGGCTGGTGGCGCCTGGACGGCCGCGGCGCGTGCTCTGCTGCCTCAGCCCCAAGCACCTCACCGTCAAGGACTATATCCTCAAGTTCATCCCCAAGCGAATCACCTCCTTTAGGCTCTGCCCCTCTACCAAGGTAACTCCACTCTCCTACACTCCTAAAGAAAATCAATTTAATAGGACTTCCAAACAACGCTTCTAACTTCAACACCAGTCAGGTTAGCGGCCCATTTAATAATAAGCAGTTACCGTCGCCTATGGATGTTTGCGACGTCAGAAGCACGCTGCTGTCCGGATAAGAGAACTGGAACCTATGTTACTAATGCCGGAACATAATAAAGGGTTATTATGGCGGCATACTTTTATGCCATCCAGACGGGCAGCTGCTTGAGGCGCTACCAGGCAGGTTGTTTTGTCGCCTTTTACGACAGGTCGACTCCGGCCGCTAGCGTTCGTCTTCTTACTCCGCCCCTGCTCAGAGATCAATCACCAACTGCTTCGCGCGGCGGGGGGAGGATTCTTTTGAAATTATAAATTGGTTAGTTTTTGGATTTATACAAATTCATATATTTGCCATTCTTTATATGCCACAGTGGATGTGGGATCGCATTAGGAACTCCCGCGTTCGCGACAGCCTTCATGTCCGTGACATTGCGGATAAATTGCAGGAGTGTCACCTCGCTGTATGGCCACATTTTACGGCAACTGACTACTTACATACGTTTCGCTAGGCCCCGGCCTTAGAGCTAGACCGAAAAAGTGCTCGCTTGACCTAGTAAAGGATCATATGCGTGCCAATGGACTCAGTACTAGATATGCCGAACACCGTGCGATGTGGAGAAGAAAAGTTTGGAAAGCGGACCCCGGGCACCCTAGTGGAAGTTTGGGTTGCAAATGAGATTTACCGCTGAGACGATGACGCTGCCGTTCTTCCATTTCAGGTTCATCAAATCATCACTGATAATTTCATTTTCTGGCTTACTTACCACGACCTACTCTCCTGATTAAAGTTTCAGTTTTTTGATAATTAAATATTTTCCCAGTTGATTTTAAAACCGACGCCACCGGACTCGAGTCCCGCAGGAGCGTTCTCCCTAGAAGATGGCGTGCAGCCTTCTCTGGAGCTGGTCTCCGCAGAGAGGGACCTCATCGCCGCCACCTTTACGCAGCTCCTTATCGCCAACTGCGGCGGGGAGGATTCTTTCAAGGTCGGTTTATAAACAATAAGTTGCTTGGGCACATTGTAAATTTTACTAAGTATTGTGTGTTGAGTTATATGGGGGTCAACTAAGATTTTCAAGGTCCGAGTCAATTTTACCTGCCAATTGATGCACGTTGGTGAACGGACAGTATCTTATAATGACTGAACTCATGGGTTTACTAGAGGTTGGGGTCCACCAGTAGTTCTTTCATCTCAAAAGTTAAAAGTCGCAAATCAACAGAATGGACCAATCGCTGGTATGACAAGGTGTTTTTGGTCAAGATTCTGTATACTCTTTCAAGGTAACGATGGATTACGCACTCGAAAGGCGTGGATCGATGGGGGTGTACCCCATCCCCATCGATCCATTTTTGCGTCTCCAATCACCGAGCTGGCAGTATCTTTTAATCTGTGTAGTACATAATGTTGTTATGTATGTATGTATATAGATAGATATAAGTTAGTACGTAATTAAGCGCGGCTGCGCCCGCGCAATAAATCAGTGTGACTTAGAGCCTCTAGTTTGATTCACGCATCCGTTCACTGTAATATACAACAAATGTGTTAATGTTGATGCTTTGCAGAACAAACAGGATTTCTTCTACAGCGAAATGCGCAAAGCCCATTCTCGGTACCCCCACGAGAAGCTGGCGATCCGGGTGGTCCGCCAGCAGCTGGTGGCCACCAGCTTGAAGGCCACCAAGCACCTCACCGTGGCCGACTGGTGCAAGAACTTCGACATCACTTTCCAAGGGGAACAGGGTAAACCAATCACTATCCCTCCTCAGTGATACAATCTCCTCCAGTGGGAAAATATTGATAATTGCTTTAAAATTTTGAAAAAAAAAATTATTCCATTTAATTTGTTTATTTTAATTGAAAATAAATTGATTTAGGTTTTTTAATAGTAATAAAAATGGGTTGATTTTAATAATAATAACTATTTAGGGCATGTTTTTTGTATGTCGAAGGACCTGAAGGTCCAGCAGGCCGCTATCGCTGTCAATGGCGGCCAATTCCACCGATGCTAGTTAGGTAGTTATGTTCATAAGGCAATAATGGGGAAAATGTTATTTTATTATATATTTTATTATTAGCTATCGAAATATAAACGGATACGAAAGATTTTTTATGATGTATCAGGAGTGGACTGGGGCGGTGTTCGCCGCGAGTGGTTCTCTCTCCTCTGCGGGCAGCTGTTCGACTCCAAGTTTGGGCTGTTTACGTCCTTCCATGACTCGCCTACCGGGCTGGTGCACCCCAATCCCGACCGGCCTCCACATTTGAAGGTGTCCGCAATTTTATTTGTAATTAATGCATTTTAATTTATTTTGTAAACCACAGATACATGAATTCTATACCATAAATGCTACTATAGACTATATAAACATATATTTTCTTTTACAACACGCTTTAATATATATAATGAGACTATTTAAGAAAAAAAATCTTACAATTATATATATGTCTATGTTTTTTTTATTGCTGAGAACAGCACACAGGCTGGCGGCCCACTTATTAGTAAGTAGTTACCGTCGCCTATAGATGTTTGCGACGCTAGGGGCGCCGCGAACACGCTGCTCATAGGGAACAGGAACCAGGGTCACTAATTCTGGAATATAATACACGGTTATTTTGGCGGTATACTTATAGACAAGGGTGGTTGATATCCAGACGGGCTTGGGCCCTACAACGCCTTGTTTGGCGCCTTTTACGACAGGCGGGCCCTGGCCGCAGGGGTTAGTGTTGCACAGAGAAAAACAATATATATTTACTACAATACAAATTTCTAACATATTTTCTACTGGCTGCAGATAAAAAATATATGGTTATGTTTTTCGATTTGTCTATTTTCATTGAGTCGCATTTGCGTCGTTATAATAATTATTAGACAGAATAACCCACGTTCAAATGAGCAAAGTCAATTTATCCAATTTTTTATAGAACGTTACAAATACGTGCGCGTGTATCGATTGTACTCGTATACAACTAGTGCCGCCCTCTTCTAGGAATCAACTATCTTCTTCACACGTCTTCATCACATAATGAATAAATATTAAAACGAATACGTGTGTTAAGTTAAAGCACTTCGAGCTGGCGGGTAAGCTGGTGGGCAAGTGCCTGTACGAGAGCGCGCTGGGCGGCTCCTACCGGCAGTTGGTGCGCGCGCGCCTTACCAGGTCCTTCCGCGCCCTCATCATCGGCCTCCGAGTCCACTACAAGGTTTCACCTGTCTAAAACACGCTTATTTCTTATAGTTACAGCACCTCTTAGCCAGTTTTCACGCCTAATGTGCATTATGATATAATTAATATGTTCCTGTATAACGATACAATGCGTCATTAAGCCTTGGACAAGTATGGCAAATGTAATGTCCGTTCACTTTAGGGAGCAACACTCCAGCTCAGAGGTATGACGTCATGAACAGGAGACAGGCTGACGGTTTACTGGATAGTAAGCAGTTACTGGCGCCTATGGATCTTTAAGACCCGTTGAACACGCTGCTGTCCGCATATAGTACAGGTACCTGGGTCACTAATGCCGGAACATAACGCAAGGTTATTAAGAATACTAACCCCTGTGGCCGGGGTCGGCCTGTCGTAAAAGGCGACAAAACAACCCACCCTAGCTACGTGGTAGGGCCTTAAGCCCGTCTGAATGGTGACCACCTTTGGTCTTAAGTATGCCGCCATAATAACCTTGTGTTGTGTTCCGGCATTAGTGATCCAAGTTCCTGCACCCTTATGGGACAGCAGCGTGTTCGCGATGCCACTGGCGTTGCAAGCACCTATAGGCGACGGTAACTGCTAATTCCTAAGCAGGCCGTTAGCCTGTCTGCTGTCCTACAGCAATAAAAAAAAATACTTATACACCAGGGGTAGTTGTCATCTAGACGGGCTTGGAGCCCTACAATCTACTTAGTTAGGGTTTTTTGTCGCCTTTTACTATAGGCCGACACCGACGTCGCAATGGTTAGTATATTTAGTCCGCTCCTGTACGGAGAAAATAAATCTGAATAATCTAATAATAATGATTACGAACTAATAGTTACGCGTCGTTCGCACAGAAACTAATTACATACCGTCACGAGTTTCTGAGCGCTCGGCGGAAGTAGTGGGGAGACGCTCATAATTATTACGACGCAGACGTGCGGACGGTGACTGATACGGCGTTGGTGCTGGCCATTTCACCCGTCGCACCCCGCTGCCCCCACCAAACAGACCCAAAAAATGACAACTGCGCATTCAAGGCCAGCGCTCGAAACTCGTGACGATATGTATAACAAGGCCTCGTTTATGATATTAATATTTCAGATGAAGAATGAATTTTATGATTCAATAATGCATTTAACGCTTGATTTTTTAGTACTTCGAGCAAGACGATCCCGAGCTGTACCTGTCGAAGATAAAGTACTTGCTGGAGACAGACCTGGATACTTGCGAGTCGGCGCCGGAGCTGTACTTCGCGGAGGACGTGTACGACGCCAACGGGAGGCTCGTCGAGACCCACGATCTCATCCCCAACGGGGCCTCCATCCGGGTGAGCCAATACAACCTTAATTCTTCGCACACGTTCGATTCAAAGGTTGCTTAGTGTTCCAATACTTCTTGAATCCTACTTTTCCCACGTCTATAACAACTCTTAAATTTTTTTCCTATTATCATATCATTATTTCCGTGCAGGGGCGGAGTAAGAATACTAACTCCTGCAGCCGGGGTCGGTCTGTCTTAAAAGGTGATAAAACCACCCTAGCTAGGTGGGGTTCCAAGTCCTATGGATGGCAAACATCATCAAAATATGCCGCCATTCAACCTTGTATTGTGTTCTAAATTGACTTAGGTTCCAGTTCCCCTACATGGACAGAAGCGTGTTAGTGGAGCCCCTGGCGTTGCAAATATCCATAGGCGACTCCTTACTGTTAAGTGGACCGTCAGCCTGTCTGCAGTTCCACTGCAAGAAAAATAGAATCATGACGTTATTTTCACTTAATTTATTTACACTTGTAGCAGCAGCACGATCTGCTCTTCATTCTTACAAGCAAGCGCGACAAACGCGGCGAGCGCAGAAAACCGCAACGTTTTATATTTACGGTGTGCGACACGATACGCAGATATCTTCCGTCTCGCTCCCACAGTTGCATTTAGACTTGTTTATTGTATCGTGTTAGCTTAGTATACTTTATTATATCGTTGCAACATAGCATCTATGCACGTACTGTATTTGTAAATACAGGGTGACTTTGACAAACCCGTCCAAATTCTTTTACATTTTTATTAAAAAAAAAAAAATTGTATGTCAAAAAATATTTCATTCCAAGGAAAATATGATCATTAATTCAATCGTACAGAATAGTCATATGGTGCAAACTCCGTACGTTAACCTGTTATTACCTGTCTCTGTCACTTCCGCGTAAATGAGTAGTGCGTATTCGCTCGCCCGGTGCAATGACCGCCGTCCTCGCCCGCTTACTAGGTCATTGCCAGTTTTTTGCTGTACCGATGGAGAGGTCATTGACACTCTCGCGCCGTATTATGTAAATTGCGAGTTCTTTGAATGACTTTGTGATGCTGATTACTCAACATTTTTGTACTATGCGATACTAAATTAAAATAAATGTTTCTCATAACTTTTACTAAAGATTCTTCTGTGTGAATTTGGACGAGTTTGTCAGTCACCCTGTATGTATAGCGCATTTTCTTCAAAAATTATGGAATCATGGAATCCTGGAACTGACTTTTATTTGGAACGCTACTCCTAAGAAGACCTTCGAAGAATAATTCTGCCTCAACAACAAACCTAGTGGAGGCCAGGAGCCCCTGCACCTCCAACATTCATATACATTTACAATAATCATTTCATCTTCTTTCATTTATTTAATTTGCTGTTTCCATTTCAGCTCCCTTTTGCATTTCCAAATATTTTTATATGTTTTCTTTTTAATTGAGTCCACAAGCTGTTTTTTTTAATGATACAGATAAGCCAAAACTAGTTAATGAAAACATGTTGTCGTGTAGGTCCGCAACGGTACCAAACTGCAATACCTGGACGCATTGGCGCAGTGGAGGCTGGCAGCCAGGTGCAAGCAGGAGACCGACGCCTTCCTCAGGGGGCTCACGCTCCTCGTGCCGGACAACTTGCTCGCCATATTCGATGAAAATGAATTGGAGGTACTATTTCCTTTGAGTTGTAATAACAGCCATTAACTGCCTGGTGCGGGACACCCCTTGGAAAGAACGGACGGTGTTGAAGCATCATGTATGTTGAAGACGGATTGGCGGGTTGGTACGTGGAAATCGTATTAATTATAACATATGCATGTCATCGTGGTTCAAACATGTGAATTTTCAGGTTGGCCCCGAAAAATGAGACCACTTTGTTGTCACTTGTCTATGTGTGTCTAATATGCTCATTTTAGCTGACACAAAGGCCATAATACCAATGAGAGCACTTTATCAGCTGTTGGTGTGCGGCACCGGGGAAGTGAGCGTGGTGGACTGGCGCGCGCACGCGCTCGTGTGCGGCTCGGGCCGCGACTGGGAGCGGCTCATCTCGTGGTTCTGGGCGGCGCTGCACAACTTCACCACCGAGGAGCGAGCGAGGCTGCTGCAGTTCACCACTGGCTGCAGCCAACTGCCGACCGGCGGCTTCCAGGTCTCTACGCCAACACCTTTTTTCTATATTACGTATTATGGCAGGATATTTAAAAAATATTGGCTTGGATGAGTTTTATAATTGAAAAAATAACAAAATATGCCCACATTGTGCTCAACCAAGAAACAGTGAATTCACGCAGCGCGAGTGTGGAACCCACCAATGATGGGGTCGTTCAGGGAGAATCAACCTCGGTGTCTATCCGCCGGATCGCGGTCGGAGGAGTGGACTCAAAAAAGTGCTAGTTTGACGTCGTAAAGAGTGATATGCACGTCAATGAATTGACTACCAAGAACGGTGAAGACCGCGCGAAGAGGAGACGAAAAAGCCGGAAACCGGACCCCGGATACCGAAGCGAAAATTAAGGTTGCAAGCGGTATATAACGCTAAGGTGATAATGATGAGTTTCCTTGGCGGGCTGTGCCAAATGATGCTGTGGTGGGCAGTGTGAAATACCTTTGGAGTATACTTCTGTTTGAGGGGAGATACTACACCTCGTACTTTCAAAGTGAGCAGTAAAGCACTTTTGTTATGGGTACTAAACAACTACAACAACCACCTTACAACCTGACAAGATTAGTGTTTCTCACCGAGTCTGAATTCGGGATGCGAGTCGAGCCTGTAACACTCACAGTTGTGACGTGGGTGCCGTTGCGCCACGAAATACTTCTTTTCATATAGATTCGTGAAAAGAAACAACTGTTAATAGAATTCTCCATATCCAGGAATTGAACCCACGTTTCCAAATAACCGCGGCGCCGACGTTTGGTGCTCTGCCCACGGCGCACACGTGCTTCAACCAACTGTGTCTGCCGGATTACGACAGCTACGAGCAGTTGGTGCACGCGCTCCTCTGGGCCATCAACGAGGGCGGGGAGGGCTTCGGCATGATATAAACGGGGCCCACCCGACACGCGTTCAAAAGTCGACTAGCACATTCATCACGTTAATCATTCTTTAACATTTCATTATTTTTAAATTTAAAGCATGTTAGCGATGTCCCTGGCGTTGCAAACACATATAGGCGACGATAACTGCTAAATTCAAAGTGGGCCGTCAGCCTCTCTGCTGTCCTACAGCAATAAAAAAATTTGATGTGGCAACATTCAATAGCTTATTAATTCATTTTGAATTATCGTTACTCTATACTAAATAAAATATTTCATCATTTACACCCACAAAATTATTCTACAAAATCGTTAAAAACTTAAAGATTGCTTAATTAACTTTTGAACGCTACTTACATTTGCTTCGTTTTATTTCCATTTCCCAAGGGAAATACGCTCCATTAGCGTAAAGGCCAAACTATGCGTCAATGGATTCGTAAGTCAATGTCAAGTTATAATGTCTTTATTCCAATGTCTTTCATCAGTCAATTCTTCTCTTATCACGACATTGGCGAAATCAATACCCAAACTATTGTAGCAAAAAATAAAACAGAAATAGAATGTAATTTGATGTTAATAAGAGATATGTTTTAAGAGTTTTAAAAGAAACTTGCAAATACTTTAGAGCTTGTGACGGACTTTAAAAAAGATTTGATTGGTTATGGAACCAATTCTATATAAAAAAAAACTATTTAAGTGTTTATTTAATACATTATTACACGTCTAGCTATTAATCTATGTGAAAACAAATTAGTGTCGGGTGAAAATCTCAAGTAGTTTCATCCAGAACTTTAGAAATCTGGTCGTGTTTTAATTATTCTCTAAAGTTCCTTTTGCAGGAGTTCAATAAAGAGCTATCTATGTGATAGAGGTCCATTCTGTAGCATTTAAAAAATATATATTATTATAATTAAATACGTAACAAAACCATCATGTTAATAATGCTGAATCGTGGTTACTCGGCTATATCTTCTATGTAAATAAAATTATAGAGGTCTGCAGTTGTGCGCGCATCACGGCAAAACTACTGGATAGATTTCAATTAAATTTACAAAGTTTTTATTCTCATATTTTTTCGATTTATTTTTTCTGTTATTCCACTAGCAAAGCGGCTAGTTTATTTATATATTTTGAATATATAACCATTATGTAATTTAATAAAAAAGAACACTGAACCTAACGTAATTTGAGTTTCATAGAAAAATCACCAAAGAAGTTAATACAAGTAATATAATATTATGAAAATAGATTTTTTAAATCAAGCGACTATGTACTTAATGACTGTGCTTTACTCTATTGGCTACTAAAAATATTTCCGAAACTACTACAATTCGAAGAAATCACTATTAGCAACTCTAAGTATTTTCTCCCAACACTATCATAGATATATTTCACTTTTACTTATGTCTATTTATGTAGTAAAATAATGTGAATCCTGCCAAAGTGAAGTCCATCTCCTGTACGGAATTGAAACATCGGTGACAATAAAAGGTAAAACGAAGGGGTCCCGTGGACCACTTGCATGTGGGACCCTCGCTACAAGAACCTACTATTAAGGTTTAATCAAGTCCCCAGTGTGATTTATGATACATAAAACACTGGACATGTGCGTTCAAAATAGAACCGAATAGCTCATAAGTTACTCACTCGTGAAAAGATCTAGATCGTTTTGTGTCATTCTTGTTCACGCACTCGGTCAAAAGAAGTGAAATTTCTTTAGCATCGTTGTGATTTGAAAATTTGATGAAACGAAAAAGCGACACCAAAAAGAGATAAACATATTCATAAATAAGATTTAACTTGCAAGAGAATCAGATAGAATACAAGTATACAGTGGTTCTCTCATATGTTACTTTCTGAAGTTTCTCTTCTGCGGTGTATGTGTGCGTACGCGCGAGTGTATGTATGTGAGCGCGTGTGTGTCATTGGTTGATATTGTACTCCTAAACCAGAGAGTTCCAATTTCCGAACAATTATTATACAAATACAGCAAGTAAGCGAGAGGCAAGCAGCATCAGAATCAGTCCAATGAGTCGGAGTCTAGGTGATTGAGCTAGGAGATAACGATCTAGAAAAGTCATTAGCATGATCAGAGCTAGATCATATTCTGGCCAGTGATCTATTTTTGATGTTTAGTTGAAGAAAAATCTGACGATGATAAAAGTCTGATGTATCATTATTGAGTTTTTAGCGTAATTTTATTTCATTACCACTGAATACCCGAAACATAATGATATTTATATTATTAAATTAAAAAATTTACCATTAGGTAAAGAATCTCTGACTGATATTTTAATTGAATTACTGTTGATTTTTACTTTTGGATGAAAATACGATTAATATACGATTTGTGCAAAGTTGATAGTTTATATATCTATAATATAGACAATCAATTTTCTATAAATGAGAATGAAAATTAACAAAGTTAAACTATTTATCGGTCAGATTAAAAATGTTATTATATTATATATAATACAAAATGTGTACAATTGATTTAAAACAAACAGAAAACCAAAATGGCCTAAAATACATTCCAAACTCCAATCAAAAACAATAAATTTACAATTAAGCATTTATTTTGTAGAAATGTTATAATTATAGTGTAAAATAAAAACATAGTTGTTGTTTTTAAAATTGATTATCGTTTGAAGCCATACTTTGGCTCTGCTTTGGTCATAGAAATATATTATAAATATATTTAAACTGATATTTATTATTATTTAAGTGAGTGTAGTGAATGTATGTTTTATTATCGTAAAACTTGTCTCAATTAAAGCATTTATGGTACTTAGGTAAGTAGGTAATTGTTACCAAGTTTCAAGTTGTTTTCTAATAGTTAGATGTTGATAAATGTTCAAATTCTCGTCCAAACGCGAGTGGAGTCGAATATATTTAGGTTTTTCACTCTCGAAGTCGTAATTTGTTTTATTAATGATGCAGTACAACATTTATTTGTATTATGAACACGTGCGAATATGCAGATCTTTAGTGATGTGTAAATTGAAACAAAAATTTAAAGTTATCGATAGCAGTTTTAGGGCGGAGTCACAAATAATTTATTGTCCACAGCTGGACGTAACCCTCCTCAAGTGGCAAAGCTCAACCTTGTCCATTCACTCCGATGGGCCCATTGAGCGTCTACCCGGTTTTTATACTCCAGCACGCGTTTGTTTAATCGCTTATTTCAAATGTTTCATACAAATCGAAAACTAATAGAATTTTCACGAGCAACGGTTTCGATTTTTACCTATAAATTATATTCGGCTCTATACGCCCTTAATATACGTAGTTATAGAAAAATATTACCATATACTTATGTGGCTATAGTACAATTGGGCACAAACGTGTATGCTTGGTAAATTTAGTCATCGTTTATTTGAAACTAGTGAAACAATTTTAGTAATTTCAGGGGACCCCCGTCAGGAACGAAGTTCTTCGCGATTTTTTTTTATTACTATATTTTTATCACATCAAAAAGCACAGTCCTTTATTCAAGTCTCTCTCTCAAATATCTATATTTTATGTTATTTTTCTATCACTTTTTCGATAAAAAAATTTAACTAAGGATTTAAATATTAATAAATTTCATTGAATATTTGGGAAAAATAGTAATTTATTCAAAATTAAATATATAATAGCGAATCATGAGTTATAAATAAAGTAAGTCCTGTGTAAATTAAAATAATAACAAAAATAAATTAATTTTGTTGCGTTACGATTTCCGCCAGTTCACTCTACTGTAAGCCGCTTAAAAGGACTTCGTTCCGATAACTGTCTGTCCTACATCTAATTAAATTAATCTGTCCATGATACATTTAGTACTTAGATTGCAGAAATATGCTATCTGAATGCTATACTAGGTATGTCTCATTTTCTGCTTTAATAGGTGCAGAGAAAAATAAATGTATTGAATTTTTTATTAATATTGGGGTGGCAGTATCCTTATTATAATTGTTTTCAGAATTTTGTATTCATTTGATTATTATTTAATACTACAATACATTTCATAATTCAGGTTAAAGAAGTCAATATACGTAGAAGCTATCGCGTAAGATTTTACAAATCATTTATTATGATTCTTTTTTATTGATTGGCAAAATTAGGTTTGTGAATGCCTTTTAAAAACAAAAGCGTAGTTTGTCTAGTTAGTACCTTCAAATCCAGTTATAACGACATCGAAGGAACCCTCGTAAGAAGCGAGTCGTAACAATGAGTGATGTTGACCTATGATGGTCAACTGGAATGTTGTTCTAAATGATGTCGTTCTAAACGGTTTAACTGTATTTACTTTTTGTTTATTGCGCTGACATTTACTTGGACAGTGGTGCCAATACACAAAACAGTGTCGAATAAAAAGCGATAGCTCTCATTGATTTGATATTATGCTATTTGTATCATAATAATGTTTTTTAGTAGTTATTATTTTTCAATTTATATCGTTTTATCCTTGAATAGTGTGGTTCACACCATCGACATTAATCTGTCAGAATTAGTGGTAGTCGTGGCCACCCCAAGTGTTGATCGTTCGTAGTTGAATTAATGTTGATTAGAAATTTAAGACTGAAATAAAAATGGTGACCCTCAAATTGTTTTATTTCTTTAATTTGGATAAATGGAGGTTTTTTATGATCAATAAAATTTCGTCCAAAGAATTGCGCAATATAAATAAATATATTGGCCATCTAGTCTCTCAATGTAAGTAGTGTAGCACTTGTGTTATCCAGACATGACGGAAATCAAACCCTTGACTTCCGCAAGTGTACCGGTGTGTGTTAGCCATTAAGTCGTCTGTGTGTGTTTGGGAAGCTGCGAGGGTATGATAACCTATTGAGAGGTGGTCTATCGACAAATTAATACAAAATAGATTAGGGTCTGCTCATCATTTTTGGGGGTCAAGTCTCATCATTCACATGTCTATGGCAGATTATCATACATACATGTTTATCATTTTCTTCTTCTTAGTCGTTTCACTCTTTACAGAGCGGTCGTGATCAACTGGTAGTACTATTAGAGGCAGATATTGTTCGCTGTATGATTTTACGCCATTTCTCGCGATTCAGAGACATTCTGGTGCACTCATGCAAAGGTCCGCCCACAGCCGATTTGATCTGGTCGGTCCATCGCATGGGTGATCTTCCACGTGATCTGGTTCCCTCCACTTTGCCCTGGACAACGAGACGCTCTATGGAGTCATTGTTTCGTCTTGAAACGTGGCCGAAAAATTTGAGAATACGTGACTGGACCAAAGCGGACAGATGCAGCTGCTGCTGTTTATCATTTACAAATATTATAAAACAAGCGTTTTGGACGCCATTTTAGTGCACTTCCGTTTGTTTTTTAATTAATGTTATTCATTTTCCACAAACCAAAATTTGTAGATGAAATAACGACACAACGCGTATCGCGGTGCCGCGAGCGGCATTGTGTCACCGCTGGCAGCCGCGGGCGGGCGGCGGCTGCGCCGCGACCTTTTCAAGCGATACTGATCTTTTAATTATGTAGATAAGGTTTAAAATTATTTCGTACTGAAAGTGCTCGCCCGCGCTACTGCCGACCGCTGCCATTCAGGTGTGACTCAAGTCTTAGAGATAGAAAAAAAAACAATATTTAAAGTAATTATTTTAATATAATAAATATTTACAGATGCCTTACTTTTATCACATCTCACATAAAAGTTGTTCGCAACTCACGATAGTTATATCGCATCCGACATAACCTTGGTTTGTTCTCAAATAAGGTTCTACTGCAAAGTAGCCCAAGTGACACTTCGGAAAAACCCTGCCCGTCCTGCTCTTCTACTTATATTAGCATCATAAGTACAGAACGACGTCTTGTTGTATAGGTTTCAGAGACAGAGTTATAAATTGGCTTAAAAACATTTTTACACTACGCACAAATATTCGCAGGCTTTCACAAACATACAAGCAAGGGACAATCCGGTAACATATAGAGACCAGAAAAACTGTATGACGCTAGGGGCGCCGCGAACACGCTGCTGTCCTATAGGGGTATAGGAACCTAGGTCACTAATGCCGAAACACAAGGTTATTATGGCGACCATACCCTTGTTGCCACCCAGACTGACTTGGAACCACTTAGCTTTGGGTTGTTTTGTCGCCTTTTAGGACAGGCCGACTCCGGCCGCAGGGGTTAGTATTCTTACTCCACCCCTGCATGGAGGAAAAGTTTCAGCCAGTACATCCAGATGGTGAGTAAAATGTTCCCTCACTTTAACGCCGCGCGCGTAGCACGCCACGTAAGCGACAACTGTGGGTGTTGAGAAGCCGAAGCTTGACACACTCGGCTGGTCGTTTCCGATGTGTACGACGCGCGTTCAGCTCAAGAGTGAGGGAACATATTCCCACCATCTGGCTAGACTGAGTTTCAGCCCCATTTTACACATTTATGTTCTTTTACGTTGTTGAGATGGATATTGTAGCACAAACCACCGGCAGGGCTGCAGTCGGCTGTTTGCATTTAGGTACCAGGGAGCCGTAAACTTAGACAGCAAACGATCGAAACCAGATCTTCCCCGTCGGATTGGGGAAGGGCCAGACAGGTCTTGCCATATCTGTTTTCGGGAAAAGTATCTTTAAAGGGCATGGGTGTGAAAAGATGAAGTTTCAACCTTATGGCTATATTCAACAAGCAACTTTACAAATGAAAACTACATTCAACAGATATGAAACGCCAGGGGAAACGGGAGACCATAGAAATGAAAGTTATACGAAGTTATGAGATCTTCTTGGTACGTTCAATTTTTGGAATTCACATTTGGATATAGGTACTGTCGCCTACACTAATTGGCAACACAATGGTAGTATCAGTTTGAAATAGAAGTTTAAAACGGTGGACAAATTTACGCTTGACTAAGAAATTAAAAGATTTATACCGTCGACTCTCGATAATTTGACACTCGTTAATTTGAAATTTTTTTCCGGTCCGTTGCAAAATACTCCATAAATTGAATAAAATCAATGCTATTTGGTAATTTCAAGTTGAAGGTGCGATAATTGGAAGCGTTTATCTCCAATTATCGTACAGACCTGTCGATTGTTTACTTAAATGAGAAATGAGTGAGCTCGCATCCCAGTCTTCTTTCAAACGTTAGTGAGTCATGTTAAAGGATTGATTTGTGCTATTAAAAGGAATCCAAGAAAGAGCAAATATTTGATTGAAGAATGAACGAGTTGTTGAATATGGTCTCTAGATGAGGATGCGGCAGAAAACGAAGAAGAATAACCGCCAACTCCAGTCACACAGACATTGAGTGAGGCAAGGAAATGTCTTACTACCCTACGCTTCTACGCTCTCGGATCCGACACAAATGACGATTCCTTCGTAGCTCTCAACACCATCGAAAATTCTTTGGACAACGATAGACAGAAGTCGCTCAGTCAAAAAAAGATTACAGACTTATTTTTGAAAGAAAAAATTGTGAATAATTGTATTTAATTCAAACCAGTTTTTGTCAAGAAATAAAGATTTAATTGTTAATAATAATATATAAATAATAATTCACGAATATTGACCACTCTCGTGGTTATTTAAACTCTTGATTATTTGAACTTTTTCTCTAGTCCCTTGAGTTTCAAATTATCGAGAGTAGGCTGTATATCCATAAAGATATAAACGATAGTGTAGCGGAATAATTTGTTTACAAATGTGAATGCTGCATCATTAAAGTTGAATTGCTTGCAAACTAATATTAATAATCCATAATATAATTTGTAGTTAATTTACTTATACCATTAAATAGTTCATAACGACCCACTAGTTTGGGTTTGTCCCAGGGGGAATAGAGTTTGCGCACCACTATGGTCTCCCGATTCTCCTATCGCGGCGTGAAAATTTTCTCACGATGTTTTCTTCGGCGTCAGTGCGTGACAATTACAATACGCACATAAGACAAAAAAGCCCTCGAAACAGAACCCGACACTTTAACTCGCTTTTCGAAATGTTGCATAATTTTTATAAAAATAAAATAAAACTAGTTGAGATTTGTAAAATGTCTACATTATAAAAAAAATACTACAATGTTAGTATTTATAGTTTTGGCAAAATCTAATAATAACAATAGAAAATGAAATAAATCCTTTGGGAATATTATTTGACATTATACAAGTTATTAATTCAGATAAAATATTCGTCGCAAAGTACATACATCATCATTACTACTATATTTGTTTAAGTCCCTTCACTGAATACGAATGTAACAAGAGACCGGAATTAAAACCTCCATCCATCCATTATGTTTCTACGTAAAGGAAAGGTTACGGAAGAACGACGGGAGACAGGAGCGTCTGCGCTGTGAAAAATATAAGACTGGAAGGAATACCACTGAAGAATCGGTCATCCATTCATTCGCCCACTCACTCAATGGCCGTCGAACGCTGCCATGTTGTTAAACTAGATAGATTATGTACTTGGAGTATTTCTCAGTCTTGCACGATTTGGACTGATATTGCTTCTCAATGATTCTCTTTATTATAAATTATCGATATAACTTCGCGAAGTCACGAAGCAATCTTGTGGTTTCCTTGGTTTTCTCCGCCCTGTAAGTAAATAATAATAATTTATTTCAAATACAATTTCGTCCATAGAAAAATCCAAGTCAACCTCACCTGCAAGTCGGCGTACCCTGCTGAATAACGGGCGAGGCCTTGACGACGGCTTTTCTTTTGGGGTTGGGGAGTCGGACGGCAGTGGCCTCCGTAAAAGCCAAAACCAGCCAAATCAGTTTAGGGAGAGACAAAGAATGCGAAATCGTATAAGGGCTAGGGCGCCGCCGCACAACGGCGCGCAGAAGCTTCGCCCGACTTCTGTGATAAGTGGACAAGGGCTGCCGTGCCGTGGGCGAGCACGAGTAAAAACGCATAGGCACGCTAACCGTACGCGCGAGAGAGTTGGCCGATGTGCTCTCCAGGTGGAGGGTGGCTGTAACGTCCCTGCAGGAGACTCGGTGGAAGGCCAGCAGATCCCGGTTCATTGGGAATGGCTACAAGCTGATCTACACAGGTGCACTTGGTGGGGAGAATGGGGTTGCCATAGTGCTCTCGGAGGAGTTCCAGAACGACATTTTGGAAGTGAAACGTCATAACGACCGGCTTATGGTCGTTAGGGTGCTTATCGATGGGGTAGTTACCCACTTGATAAGTGCCTACGCGCTACAGGTCGGTTGTGATGACGCCTATAAAATAGCGTTTTGGAACCTACTCAGAGAAGTGCTCCGTGGAATCCCATTATCACACGAGATTATTTTGGGAGGTGATCTGAACGGTCATGTGGGTGAGGGATGTGGGGAATTTGAGCGTGTTTACGGTGGATTTGGGTACGGTAGCCGTAACGCGGAAGGGGAGGACATCTTCAATACCTGTGCGGCTGCCAACCTTGGCATCGTGAACACGTATTTCAAAAAGAGACCCGAGCATCTCGTCACCTACAAGAGCGGGAGGAATGCTACCCAAATCGACTTCCTACTCACTAGGAGACACCACATCAGCAATGTAGCCAACTGCAAGGTCATACCCGGTGAGAGTCTCACTGCACAACATCGTCTTCTTGTCATGGACCTCGGCGCTAAGTCTAATCACACGCATGTCAGGGCTTTCAGCGCCGAGTCAGGTGGTGGTGAAGAAGAACAGAACGGTGGTCTGAGGCTCAATGTGGGGAAGATAGAGTACTTGGCCTGCAACTCCACAGATCCCACACCTGTGCGCATAGGCGGCGATACGGTCAAGCGCACGGAACAGGTGATACCTAGGATCTATATTTCACGCGTCTGGCGACAATGATTATAACGTTAAAGCACGCATTGATGCCGCGTGGGCCAAATGGCGTGAGGTGATTGGTGTCATTTGTGATCCTAAAATACCCATTAAATTTAAGAGATAGCTCTATAAGACCATCATTAGGCCTGTCCATTTATACGGGTGTGAAGCGTGGCCGCTGGAGCGACACAAGCAGGCACTGCGAGTCACGGAAATGAATATGCTGCGGTGGATGTGTGGAGTGACGCGGAAGGGCCGCGTTAGGAACTCCCGCATTCGCGGGAGTCTTCATGTCCGTGACATTGCGTATAAATTTCAGGAGTGTCGCCTTCGCTGGTATGGCCACGTTTTACGGCAACCGACTACTTACGTGGGGAATAAATATCTGGTCATGTCGCTACCACTGGGCCCCGGTAGGATGGGTAGACCCAAAAAGTGCTGGCTTAACGTCGTAAGGGTTGATATGTATGCCAATGGACTGACCATCAGAGATGTCGAAGATCGTTCGAAGTGGAGAAGAAAAAGTTCGAAAGCGGACCCCGAACGCTGAAGCGGGAGTTTGGGTTGCATCTGGGACTCAACGCTAAGATGATGATGATGATGACAATTTCATCCGTAGAATGTTATCCGTATTCAGTGGTGCTGAATAGGGTGGTCGAACCTGGCTGCAATTACTTGCAGGAGGCTGTTGGTGTCACCGCGTAGTCGTTGTAGCATCGAAGCGCACTTTCTCCGTATAATCGCTTTAAAGCCGTCCTTATACGCTTCGACGACATTTTGGAGGCACCACAACGTAAATAGCAGGGCTATTGAGTTACAAAAGTATTGCAGCACCGACTGGCAGAGGCCACTCGAGTCCCGATAATCATGGACAGCATAACTGCGGCCAAGTCAGAATAACTTGCCAATAGGCGCATACGCCTGCATAAAAAAGGATTCGAGAGAGTTAAGGATGCAATTATTCTAACTTTATGATGATTTATTTCTCAAACAAGTTAAATATTATAAATACCATAATAATATATTCATCATACCTTATGATATTAGTCGCAGTCTACGGGGATATTTTTGTTTATAATAATATCTGATATATTTTCTTTTTAATCCCAGATATTTATTCTCGCATAATGTGCAAAATTACAACAAAATCAAATGTTCGTGTTGTTATTATTAGTACTGCATTACCTCATAGCGTACTGGTGGAACTGCCAACACTGCTGCTCGGTGGCGCTGGCAGAGCGGTTCCGGGGCAGCCTGGCCAACGCGGGCTGCAGCCAGTCCGCGCCGTTGCTCCTCTGCCAGGACACCAGCTCCAGCAGCACCTCTGCCACTTCGGACAGCATGTACGAGTGCAGGTGGAGGACGCTCGACTCCACTAGCGCGTATGTCAACTCTTCGCCGTACGTTTTTAACAATTCGGTTGCTAGTACTGGAAATAAAAAGTCAACTTTACCTATCGTCTCATTTGTACCCTGAGGCTAATGGCCCAACAACTGGTACTGCGTATAAACCCCCACAGACACTTTCATATTACATGTTTCTCGGCACTCATCACTTCTTCGCCAATGAACCAACTGAATCGAGAGATATTAAACAAAATATAAAAAAAATGCATTGATTTGCATATTACATTATTTAGTTCTGAAAAAAAATATATTATTATATATTCTCAATATAGATTTTTGACCCTTGAGACAAGATGGTTTTGGACTTACCTTTGACTTGGTGGTTATCGCTCCTGCCGCTGTTAGCAGTCCTAACGAAGTCGTAGAGGAACTTCATCACCGAGGAGTTCGCCTCGCGGTGGTCCAGCGAGGTGGCCAGGATGGCGCACTGGATCACCGTGGGCATAGCACCCGATGAGAGGAACTCTAAGGGGATCCTTTGCAGAAATCTGCACAAAAAAGTGTGTGTAAATATATAATATTCATTTATGCAGAATAATTTAATTAAAAATGGAAGAATAAACTTGCCCCAGAGATACAGATAGATCTACTTCTGGAGCAAGTGGAATCAATTATTTTATTTTATCTACTTTTAGTCATTTTATATAAGTTTGTAGTATTTAAGTTTCACCGTCATAATGTTTAATTTAATTTTAATTAATCTAATTTAAAGTACAATAATCTATTGCTATTTTTATCTTAATTAATTGTAACTTGTAATTGATGTTGTATTTTATATTGTCAATATTTTGTTGTTGAATAAATTATTATTATTATTAAAAAAAAAAATTCACATACGGCAGAAAGGAAACTTCAGAAAAATAGCCTATGAGAGAATGAGATAAGTAGAGTTTCAGGAGTATTAATAAAAAATAAAAAAAAATAATAATAAAGAATAGTCTTTATTGCTGGTGCCTTTTTTTATATCAACAACTAGCTTTTGCCCGCGACTTCGTCCGCGTGGAATAGTTACTTTGGGATGGTATCTCTTAGAGCTAACTGTAGCCACCGCGTCCCCGTCACGACTGCCCGCCGGCACCTTGTACCTAACATCATTATTTCGCGCTTGATCATTATTCTGCTTCGATGTTATTTTAAAATTGCGATATCTTCTAAGATACTCATTGAAATCGAATGATGTAAAGGGCAAATTTCTTTTAAATTAAATACTTGTAATGAATAACGTATTTATTTGGATAAGGATTAATCTCATCTTTATTAAAGCACCTTCACAGATAATGCTTTATTTTAGAACAAATTTGGTTAGCATAAAATTTTTGGTTATAGTGAGCCAACCTTAAAAGATAGACATATGCTGTCACAGACTTTTAGAACTTTTAAAGGGGACAATTCTGTCATACATTTTAGCGAAACTTTAACCGTTTCCGCAGCATCGCAGCGGAATCTCACAAAAGGAAAAAAACCCCGATTTTGAAACATTATTGGTGCTCCGCTCGTATTGGTCTTAGCGTGATGATATATAGCCTATAGCCTTCTTCAATAAATGGGCTATCTAACACTGAAAGAATTTTTCAAATCAGATCAGTAGTACCTGAGATCAGCGCGTTCAACCAAAGAAACTCTTCAGCTTTATAATGTTAGTATAGATAACATTTTTAAATATCGGTAAACAGTCCAGCTTGTCTTCTGACAAAGGCCTCCTTTAAAGACTTCCACTGGATCTTGTCTTTTGCTATACATGTCCATATTGGCCCTGCTATTTTTCTTATGTCATCTTCCCACCTCTTGGTTTGTCTACCTCTGTTCCTTTTCTCTCATCATATGCTCCGTCCATCTCCATTTAGTTGTTTGTACGTCATATATGCATTTTAAAATTTGTTTTTCTTTTTATATCTTTTAATTTTACCCTGTCTCATCTTTTAATACCTAGTGTGCTTCTCTCCAACCCATTCTGCCACACTCTAATTTTATGTGTTAAACGTTCTGTCAGAGCCCATGTTTGGCACAATGTAATTTCCTGAGTCTTCTATATTTTCTCCCAATCTTCTCACTTCGCTAATACCAATAAGATCTTAGTTTATATCTGCTATTGCCAATTCTAGCTCTCGTAGTTTTCCGGAGGTTCTAAGAGATCGACAGTTGATACTTGCTAATAAATTATTTATTATTGCTATATAAAAATCTTTTGTTTTCTTTTCCTTTTGAAAATGATCAGACGTATTATAAATGCAGAAACTGTAGAATTGGTTATGGTGTTACCTTATGCATAGCCTGAAGAGATCGTCAACGGTGTCGGGGTTGTCCTTGAGGCCGTGGTGCTGCTGCAGGAGGTGGAAAGCGCGTGGCATTAGCACCTGCAGCAGCTGCACCAGCTCGCCCGCGCACCCCGCCGTCCCCGACAGCTCGTCCACTAGCACCGATGCCAGATACAGCACGCAGCTGTGCGCCTGCGCATAATATCCCCTTCCTCAAAATATTGTTGTAAATACCTAAAATAGATACTACTAGCTCCATCTGTTAAGAAACAGTTGAAACACTGTATTGTTTATGCTTTCTATACAATAAAGTCAGTTCATTGGTCACTCAACTGGTGTTGTTTTATTACAAATATGAACCTAATAATGACCTAATGTCCTTATTTAGTACTAACAGTTACTATTACAGTTTATTTCGTCGCTACTCACAACGCCCTAGGCAGGGAATAAAGTAATTGAGGCGTGTAGTTCCAAAACGCGCTAAAACGTTTTTTGACATAATAACTATATATATCGCTAGAAAACACTAAACTATCTATAACTTGCTATCAACTTTTTATTGCATAAATGCCTCTATTGTCTATCTACAAATTCCAAAAATTATATTTAACCTTTTATTTTACATTTGGAATCAAATCCCATTAAGCATGGGTTTAGTTCAATTTAAGATTATACAAAATATATACTATATCATAATCATTTGCCATCTTTTTGACAGAAAAACAAAAGAGTATATATATTATTTCCTATTTTAAACAATAAATAAAACTACAAACAAATAATTTAATATTAAATGTACACTATATTACAATAAATATGGTTAACAACATAATATAAATATATGTAAAAGAAGGAATGAATGTGGTAATACTCGCCTGTCGGTTGTACAGGTTGCGCAGACTTTGCCCGAGGGCGGGCAGCAGGGGCGCCGAGTGGTGGCGCACGCAGCGCACGCCGAAGCGCAGCGCGCGGCACACGCGCTCCATCACGCGCCCATCCCCGCCGTACCTGCCACCCGATAGTGGAATGTAACTAATGGAATGCCACTTCGGCGTGTTGAACCACGCCAATGTACGAATCTGTCATTTTGTAGACCGGCGGAATCGTACTTGTATGCACTGGGCGTTTAAGCATGCACTGGTCTTCTCCTTCCTCCTCCTGTACTTCGATTCCGCTCTACTCCTACACCCCGCTCACCACAGTATCCATCCCTTAGCAACACACCTGCTATGAAAGGGACAGATATCATAGCACTGGCGAGAAGCGCGGCCCAGGTCTCGAGCGTCCTCCCGCAGCATAATCAACTTGGAACCACACGCAGAGCCAACCACTTACCCTTGGCTTTTGCCAAAACCAAGGAGCAAGACCCCGTAGTAACAATAATATAATCAAATCCAGCGCATAAGGGTCCGCAATAGCAGGCGAGTACTCCTTTTTATTTCCCGCGTAACCACCACTAATGACATTGTTTCAAATACCCGGTCACTGGAAATCGCCATGTTTCTGTATTCTACCATTTAAGCATATCTAAAAATTAAAACATCTCAAACTTTGAATGATACAACTCATCCCACACTTGAATATACTTATTAATGCCAAATTATGCAATTAAGTGGAATTCTAAACGGTTTTAAATGGTAAGGAAAATGTCACTATAGGACTTACTTTTCCATGGAGTCTCTGAGCACGGGCCACGTGTCGCTGAGGGCCGGCACACAAGGGTGCGTCTCCCCGACGGAGGCCACCGGCACCTCGACGTCTCGGAACAGGGCCGACAGCCTGTCTAGCCAGATCACGGGGTCCGAGGGCGTGCCCTTGCGGGGCTCCTTCTCGCTCTTCAACAACGCCGATAGGCCGGCTATTTGTAGGGATGCAGCTTCCCGCATTGCTACTGACAACTATCAAATAACAATACACTATGTTAGGCATCATAGACATTAGAATATTATAATAAATAATTATTATTTCAATATAAAACATTGTGTGCGCTGACATCGTCTTTAGTGGTTGCGAGTTTAGTAGCCGTCATTATGGTAAAACGCGAGCACAAAACACAATTATCATCGGCACTATTTACGATATATGCATAAACTTCACAGTAATCTTGTGACAAAGGTAAGACTGAGTAGCAAGTTCAGGGCACCGATCTTACTTTAACAAAACTCAAAGATCCAACTCGATCAGCTAATCACCAATTGAATATTCACATCAAAACCCACTGACTCACTAAAGATGGCGCCTCAACCCCAATCGAGACATATCCTCTGCTCTGGTTGATCATTACATGAATTACAATATTCATAATTTTTACATTATAGAAACGCAACAAATTAAATAAAATTTTAAAAGTAATTACAATTTAAATAAATAATATATCAAACTAGTTGTGCCCGCGACTCCGTCCGCGTGAAATAATGACTTTGGGCAGCATTTTTTGGATATATGAGATCAACTTAAATTGGAATATCAACCTACTAAGACCAGCCTAAGCTGAACCCTATTTCATATGATTGATGATATAAATCTGAGGTCAACTTAAATTGGACTATACAATTTCCGAAAGTTATCATTTTTAACAAAAACTATTTTATTTTTCTAAAATAAAAATAGCCTATGTTACTCCTTAATACATCAGCTATCTGCCAGTGAAAGTCCCGTCAAAATCGGTGCAGCCGTTTCAGAGATTAGCCGGAACAAAGAGACAGACAGACAGACAAAAATTGTAAAAAATGTTGTTTTGGTATATGTCCGTGTATACATCCGAATGAACTTAGTAAAATGCGGTTATTTTAATATTACAAACAGACCCTCCAATTTTATTTATTTGTATAGTTATGCATACAAAGAGACAATCAACTCGACTACAGCTCATGGTATCCAATTTAATATAGTTTCCTCCATTATCCATACATATCTAGTTTAATTCTACTGGCCCCTGAACTAGTCTACACTGTATCTCGGAGGCCAGGTCCCACTGTGGTGAACAATAATACCATGCACATCATTATAAAATTACGATCCGATTACATTATAAATTAAATTATGATCCGTGCAGGGGCGGAGAAAGAATACTAACCTCTGCGGCCGGGGTCGGCATGTCGTAAAAGCCGACAAAACAACCCACCCTAGCTACGTGGTAGGGCCTCAAGCCCGTCTGGATGGCGACCACCTTCGGTCTTAAGTATGCCGCCATAATAACCTTGTGTTGTGTTCCGGCATTAGTGACACAAGTTCCTGTACCCTTATGGGACAGCAGCTTGTTCGCGATGCCACTGGCGTTGCAAACACCCATAGGCGACGGTAACTGCTAAATTCTAAGCGGGCCGTCAGCCTGTCTGCTGTTCTACAGCAATAAAAAAAAAAAATAAAAAAAAAATTACAAAGAGAAAGAAAACAGAAACCAAATTATATTAAATGGGCCCATAACAAACTAATGAGCTTGCTTGCGTGTGTCAGTGTTCAATTCGCTATTTTTAGTAAATTTTCCACATCATTTTAGTTAAATATTTTTAACTGATTAAATATTGATCAACTTATCAACACATGGTTTGTAAAAGCGTTTGAAATTCTTTGGGAATACATGATTTGTCTGTTGGGCCCCTAAGAGTAATTCTTATGCAGTTTTATGCTAGGGGCACCTGTGGCTAGTGCCCAGCGTGGCAAAATATGGATGGTACGAAACTGGTTTTACAATCTGTAAGGATAGATTAAATAGTTTAATTTCGCCCCTGCACGGAGAGAAAAGAACCCTATAGAATAGTAAAGATTACCTGTTCGGGTGGTAAATTGCCGACGGCGGCAGCGAATGCCCTCATCAGGGTGGTGGAGGTATTTAGGGGCAGGTCCAATTCGTCGGCCATCCGCACCGCGAGCAATAAAGTGGATACGTGGTGCGATGATTGCAAGCTACAAGCTTTGCAGATGTTCTGAAAATTACATTATCCATTATAGTAATATCCAACTAATTATAAGTTTCTTTTTGTTTTTCACATACATTTAACACACAACATCCAGACTGAAACAAACTATTTGCAGAATATAAAACCATAGTGCTCTATTCATTATCTCGAATTAGGAGAAATCTATTATTACGAGTTGCATAAACGAGTTGGAAAACCCATTTCGTCTATTTCGCCTTATAGAAAAAAACTAAATCTTCGGAAAGAATTTAATTTTAAAAAGTGTGTATGTGCAATTCGCATACGGCAGAAGTGTTACTTCAGAAGAGTAGATTACATTTCATATATTGGTGTTTAAAAAGCATGAACAAAGAGAAGAAGAAAATTATAGAAAAGCAGTGTATACTTGCATTCTATCTTATTCTATCACGGGCTAAATTTTATTTATGAATATGTTTCTCTTTTTGCTGTCGTCGAATTTTCGTTTGAAATCACAACGCTGTGCTAAAGAAC
The DNA here is from genome assembly GCA_963693495.1 of Malacosoma neustria. Classification (NCBI taxonomy): domain Eukaryota; kingdom Metazoa; phylum Arthropoda; class Insecta; order Lepidoptera; family Lasiocampidae; genus Malacosoma; species Malacosoma neustria. The sequence continues at coordinate 19,162,528 of OY856384.1, read as the reverse complement.
CGTTTTCACTTCCGTTGGGTCGTGAAAATTATGACGCGCGAAAGTGATTGGAATGATTTGTTTTAATAAGTGCAATGTGCAATGCGCCTTCACGCGCACCGGCCGGCGTGGAACTAGAGCGATACTCAAATCTACGCGTAGGCACACACTCACAACTTCAATAATAGTTTACTAAATTGCTACCTGTAGAGCTGTTGCAGCAGCATTCGCCAGGTGTTTATGATGCAGTGCCCGAATGAGAAACTGAAGGCACGGCTGCAGACATTCAGGATGCCTCTCTATCCACTCGCACAGCTCCCCCAAGAGGAGTATGCATGTTTTTCGCACTGCTATGTGTGTGCCCTCTGGCATTGATAGGATCGCTTCCACCACTTTGGGCACATATTCATATTCTTCACTGCAGATAGAAAAATATTATATTGTAGTTGCTTACATATATACGAGGGGTATTCAATAAATAGTGACAATGTGATACATACTTTTGACCAAGACACAGCAACTACTTTAACACATTTTTTTATCTTGAGGAAAAACCCTCTCTTGACGGGTTCCCCCAGCCCGGGGATATGTGGGACTCCGGGAAAGATGTTCGGCCATCCAACTACCCATTAGAACACCCCACTGTTCTCCTATTGCCTATGTCCGGGCCAACAACAGATATGTGGCCTGCCGATCTCGTGGCCCACCTTTTGTGTCGGCGCGGGCCTCTTCCATTTTGGCGTTTCATTCCATTTTGGGGTTTCGTCCCCATGGCGCTCTCTTTAAAGATTTGAGGGGGGCCGGCTTTGGACAGGCTGACGGCCCACTTAGCATTTACAAATTACCAGCGACAGTGGCACTCCGAACATGCTGCTGTCCCATAAGGGTACAGGAACTTGGGTAACTAATGATGGAACACAACACAAAGTTATTTTGGCGACATAATTAAGACCAAAGATGTTTGCCATCCAGACGGGCTTGGGACCCTACCACGTAGCTAGGGTGGGTTGTTTTGTTGCCTTTTACGACCGGCCGACCCTGGCCACAGAGGTCAGTATTCTTTCTCCACCCTGCACGGATAAAAAATACCGCCAAAAGGTCGGGTCTCGCTAATTCGCTACCTTTCAAGTTAACTAGTTATGGAGTTATTATTATTTGTTAATAGTTAGATGCGAGAGAAGATATGGCTGTCCCCTGACATGTCAAGAGAAGACTTGACAAATATGTCATCATCACAACATATCTTCCTTTATCGTTAGAAACCTTAACTCAACTTTAACCTTAAATTATCATATATAAATTAATAAATTATTGCATACTAACGGCAATATATTTTTGGCAACAGACTGCATAATAAACAAGGCAGCCTCGGTCTGTTCCCAGGAGATGTCTGCTTGGAGGGCGGCAAACATCTGCCGGAACACAGAGCTGGATCCCACTATGAATACTACATCCTTGATCACGCCCATTACCTTCATACGGAATTCCTGTAACCAATACACAATATAAGGACAAAATTTAGGCAGTGAACCTTCCCCCAGAAGGGCCTAAAGTGACCGGAGGTCTGTGACAACCTTTGCTGCTAGCATAAGAAGGTTAGCTTAGTTCTCATTTCACCAGCTGAACAGATTCGCAACAGTCTGATTCTAGTTTCAACCTCAGCTGTTCCCCTAAATAGTAAACACCAAATCTGTGATCAAAAGGTTTCTCGCACTATATGGGGCAGAACTCTTCTGTGTATCCAAAATCTTTATATCACATGTATTGTGTGCAGCGCAGCCCTCGGCTCTTGGCTTGTATTGCTGAGTTGAATCCAATACAGGAGTGCTATCATCATCATCATCCCAGTATTATATCCCGGCTGCAACCTAAACTTTCGTTTCGGTGCCCGGGGTCCGCTATCCGACTTTTTCTACTCCACTTCGCACGGTCTTCAGCATCCCTGGTAGTGAGCCCATTGGCACGTCCGTATATCACCCCTTACGACGTCAAGCCAGCACTTTTTGAGTCTACCCCTCCTGCCAGGGCCCGGTGGAGGCGGCATGGCCAGACATTTGTTTCCCACGTAAGCAATCCGTAAAACGTGGCCATACCAATGGAGCTGACACGCCTGCAATTTATCTGCAATGTCACGGTCTTTAGCCGTGCTCGCCCACGGCACGGCAGCCCTTGTCCACTTGTGACAGAAGTCGAGCGAAGCTTCTGCGCGTCGTTTTGCGGCGACGCCCTATCCGTGACTGGACCTTTTTTTGTTCTGACCATTAAAATTTGGCCAGTTTTGGCTTTTATGGGAGCGACTGCCGTCCGACCTACCAACCCCTAGAGGAAAACTGAGAGATGCACTTCCTTTGCCATATGCAAGCTGCCAAAGGAGTAGTCTATCAGTCACCTTTTACGACTCCCTTGGAATGACCTGGGGTGACCCTATTCTTTTCACTGGCTGGGGTCACACGGTTAACAGGAGTGCTATCAGTCCTCAATTTATTCAGTTACTAAGACAGCAATTTGTCCTTCCCAGTTTGATATATCAGCAATTAGGGTAGTGCATGCAAATTGTAATGAAACCTACCATATTGCCCTGGATTTGTATCACATTGTATGACAAAAAATTTGTCATCAGCATCTGGAGTTTGAGCTCCGCCCAGGGGCAACCATAACATAAAGATTTCTAATTCTATTACTAATGAACGTAAAACCTCATTATTAATTAAAGTAATTTTTTTATAAATCACTACTGAAATATTTTTATGTTGTAAATAATACTTACATAAAAATCATCTCCCTCTTCTGGTAGATGAGTATGGTCCGGTTCACACTGACAGTGCCTCGCTAGGCCTTCAATCAAACGCTCAATGTGGGGTTTGAATGTGTCTGTCAAGGGTTGGTAGTCTCTCTGATACACCCATTCGGACAATCGATACCAGAGGTTAAACGTTATTTCAGCTACCTGAAATTATCAAAAACATAACAGTATAAAATTATATACAATACTGTTGCACATGAGTCTCCGTTAATGGGTACAGCCAAAACTTATCCAAGATTGATTAGAGGATAATACAAATGAATATTACATTTCCATACATCAATGTTCTTCTTCACTTTCAATTAGTGTAATCTCAATTATGCACATTTTGGAAAATAAGTCCTAGGAAGTGGGTATATTGTATACCCCTACACCCAAATACACTGCAAAGGGAATTAACTAGGTTTTTTTTTGTTTTCTGCATTACAAATGTTCATACTAATATATGACAAAAAAATTGATTTCATTCAAATTTTTTTTTGTAGGCTTTAAGGAAAATTGATTTTATTTAATTAACAATTATGACTTTAATTATTAAATTGTTAATTTTTAACTAAATTAGGAGTTATCATAACTATTAGTTTATTTTATAATATGCTTTAATCCTTTTGAAGCACATATTATATAGACAAATAATTTAACAATATTGTTTGATATTTTCTAAATAACTAGACATTATGAAATATCAAACAATCTTCTCAAAAATTTGAATAAACTTTATGAGCAATATACACTAATTATCATAGTTTATTTTCAAAGTGGCACATTTAATTTGAAAGATAGAGACTTTAAGAGGAATGATGGTTTACTTTTAGTATTAAAAATATAAAGAATCTTGCAATGTAATTTTGGCAGGAAATTAGAATAGTTTTATTTTATTATTTCTTAAGGATATGAATGTGATAAAAAGATTTATTGCTAATTCTGATGTAAGGTAAGTTGTAAGTAAGGTCACCTTTACTTTGATGTAAGGGTAAAATGTAGTTTATTTGTTTTGAGTTTGGGTGACCAGAGACCCTGTAAAACTATTTAGCCACATACATCTTATTGTCTTTAATATGAATATAATTTGTTTAAAGGACGTCCTAGATATTAAAACTATCTCTTACATCATAATCGTGATGACCCACACACACTAGTGCTAATTCTAAAGATCTGATGGCGAAATGTGTATTGCCACTAGCAGTGGCTGCTATGATTTTGTCCAGAAATGACTCTGCAAGTTCGGTAAACACTCTTGCATAGTTTGTGGCCTTTTCTTCTTCCTCGTGAGCCACAGCCATGTGGTAACTTTCTTCTAATGCAGACACACTTTCAAATAACAACCTTTCTATGTTATCATTATTATTATTCTCTTCCAGACAATGCAACAATGCACAGATACAATCGGAGGCAGCATCATGCAGTGTATTGATAGAATTATGATCTCTCAAAACTTGTAAACAAAATCCTATAACTGCATTCTGTGGTATTTCCCTCATATCTATGGCTCTTACTTGTATCCAGGAGGTCATACATTTAATTATTTTTAATGCCACATCAGTGTTCTGTGAACTAGTTATACTTTCCTTAAGAAATAACACAACTAATTGGGAGTTATTACGTAAATCTCTCTTAATGTCCTCTCTACGATTTTGGCCTAATTTTAAATTTGACGAGTCTATTTCTTGAGGTAATACAGTCAGAACTTCTAATAGAGCAAAGTCATTTTTGTTGGAGAATGACTTTATTAGGTCACCTATACAATTCTGCCAACCTGGCATTTGTAAAGCTAAGTCGGCTAAAGCTAAACTGAGTTGCGTCAATATTGATGATGTAGTCCCAGGCGAGGTGTGTTCCAAATGAGCTACTAATGTGTCTCTCAAAGGCACTAGTGCTTCTGAAGGTAATTCAGAAAGATTGTGTTGCACTTTTGACCTCATAGTTTGAGCAGCAAAGTAGCACGAGTTTAAGTCTTTTTTTTGTTGTAATAGTTCATCTGCAATTTTCCATGAATGGATCTGAAATATACATAATATATTAAGGACAAAAAAACATAATTTATGCTAATTGCATACTAATTATTATTATCATATAACTCAGAACTAGTTTTCATAGTACTACATGATTTTTTTTTATAAATATTCTTTTTGGACAATATTTACTAAATATAGTGTGCACCCTCATAGCGGTTACTATTAATTAATGGTTATATTTAAATTTCGAAAGACAAAATGTACAGAACAAAGTATAGTGTTATATTGTTCTTACAAACATTGTGCTTGTGGGAAATATTTGAAAATACAACATGAAGACTGCTAAAAATGTGAGGATCTCAATTATACCATTAATTTAATTGATTATTTATGCGCCAATGAAAGCAATGCAGAAAAATATCTGGCAGTATTTATGCATTAATTACCACTATGCTGATAGTCCATCAAATTAATATGGTTACATATTTGAAAAGTGCATCATTTTATACATCCATGACTTAAAATAAGAAAACCTTTTGAGATAGAAAAACATTGTTAAATACTTACGGATTTTTGTACATCTTCTAGCCATAACGAAGCTTTTTCTTTTTCACTTTTATTGGGGTTATCGTACAAAGCGCAGATCGCCTGGTAAACTGTATCCATTGATGGTACATCCATGATTTTAATTGAAGAATTCACTGCACAGACTTAACACCTCAAAGCTACAAATTTTATCATTTCAAACATTATTTTAAAACGTGGAACCGACCTAAAATTATACAGCCTGAGCGAAAGAATGATCAAACAAGTCAACGATGACAGTTTGATAAAATTACTTGACATATTATTGACATTGACATATTTTCTCCGCCTTTTTAAAATTACGATCTTGCACTATAGGAAAAAAAATATCTTAGCACATTATAAGCGGGGCGGGTAAAAATACCCGATTCGCGAACTGCTGTCTATTAGCAGGCCGGGTATTTGTACCTATTTGAAGTGAGTTTACCCTAAAAGCGGCAGAAGGATAAGGTCATTTTACTCTATAGGTTTACAGTTCGTAATTTTTGTTAAGATTCAAGAATGTTACTTCTTAATATTTGTTAATATATCTAAGGAACTATAATTCGTCTTGTTATTGTTTTTCATGCGGATGACTCATAATTTAAATGTATAGTTTAAAAAATCTAAGTTGAACAAAAATATTGAAAATATTGAAATTAAATCGAAAATATTGAATTAAATCGAAAATATTGAAATTGTTTAACTTGAGAAAAGCTTAGGTTATTAATAGATGTGGCGCCGTGGGTTAGTGAGAGAGGAGGAGCCTGCCTACCGCTGCCATAAGCGTGAGAGAAAGGGAAGCCAGACAGACTGGCGCCGTAACGCGTTACGTAACGAAGCGGTTTACCCTCCCATAAGAAGTTATCAGTTTGACTCAACTTCTGACGATTGAACATTTTTTTAAATTACTTTTTTATTATAACATTATTTTTTTTAATAATAATAACAACAAAGAGACGAATCCATATTCTGTCGCGGAAAAGATATTATTCTCCAAACTTGGCAATCAAAAAGATCTTTATGAATGATAACAACAATCCGATGTCGGATGTCGAAAGTGAAAAATATATCGATCATCATCATCATCATCTTTGCGTTGTATCCCGGTTGCAGCCCAAACTCTCGCTTCGGCGCCCGGGGTCCGCTTTCCGACTGTCTCTCCACTTCGCACGATCTTCAGCATCCCTGGTAGTGAGCCCATTGGCATGCGTATCACCCCTTACGACGTCAAGCCAGCACTTTTTGGGTCTACCCCTCCTGACGGGGCCCGGCGGAGGCGGCATGGCCAGACATTTGTTTCCCACGTAAGCATCCGGATGCCGTAAAACGTGGCTGTACCATCGAAGCCGACACTCTTGCAATTTATCCGCAATGTCACGGACATGAAGGCTGCCGCGAATGCGGGAGTTCCTAACGCGGTCCTTCCGCGTCACTCCACACATCCACCGCAGCATATTCATCTCCGTGACACGCAGTTCTTTCTTGTGTCGCTCTAAACTCGGCCACGCTTTACAGCCGTATAAAAGTACAGGCCTAATGATGGTCTTATAGACCTGTCCCTTCAACTTTACCGGCATCTTGGGGTCATAAATGACACCAGTTACCTCACGCCATTTAGCCCACGCGGCAGCAATGCGTGCCTTGACGTCGCAATCGATGTCACCAGACGCGTAAAATACAGATCCCAAGTATTTCACTTGGTCCGTGCGCTTGACCGTGTCGCCGCCTATGCGTACGGGTGTGGGATCTGTGGAGTTACAGTCCAAGTACTCGGTCTTCCCCACATTGAGCTTCAGACCACCGTTCTCAAGCGACTCCTTCCACGCCTTCACGCGTCGCACCAGCCTACCCCTGTCCGAATCTACCAACACGATATCATCAGCACACATTAGCAGCCACGGGGGCTGCTCATGTGAATTTCTGTTGTTGTCTGACAGTACGTCTAATACCACGTTTAACAGAAACGGACTAAGGACAGATCCTTGTTACACCCCGACGGTGATGGGGAAAGGTTTTGTGTCGCTAACAGCGGTCCGAACTACGGAATCGGAGTCATGGTTTTCATGTATACACATATATAGACGGAATCGTCGTCTATTGTATATATGCAAAAAGACCCTACGTTACAGACTAAATCGGTAACATTATCTTAATATTCTATCTTAAATAAGTCTGAAGTCCATATATACTTGGGCTTACGAACGGCCTTGCATAACGTTTGGAGTTTTAGTGCGAACGTATTCCCATAAACGCTTATAGGTGCATTTTCACTGGTCGATAAGTTGGTCGCTAGCCCGAATGCGGGGACTCTACGCATGCGGGCTAACGACCAATGAAATTCATCGGTCGATAACTCGGTCGATACAAAGCATGCCGGAGACTCCCCGCCCTTCTCATAATAAACATAAAGTCCGTTCATATTTTTGTTTTTCTTCTCTGCCTTATATATCTTTCATTTTTCCATTAGTTTATATGTAGGTATATAATATGTACTCTAATGATATCTATATATGATATTTAATTCTAGATCTGTTTAATTGTAAATTTTTTTATTCTTCGCTTCTCCTTCACTATAGGTAAAAAAATTAGAATTATTATTTGCTTCACGTCCATAAGTGTTATATAAAATAAGAAAAACCTGTTATTGGATTTATGAATAAGTAACATAATTGTATATATATACCTAGTCAGGTCATAAGTATTGTCACACAGTAAAAACTTTTCTTTTAGAATGCTGGCCACAAAAAAGTTTATTGAATTAGAATTTCGAATTGTTCATGAAAATAAAAATGTATAACTTTTAGAATTTTACTCATTTTTAAATATGGAGTGGACGCTTAAAGAAGACCGTGTTGCAGTTATTGCGTTGCATCGTTGCGGTTACGCGCCAATTCAAATTTTTAACATACTGAAAAATTTGAATGTTACCAAAAGATTCGTTTATCGTACCATCAAACGATACAATGAAGACTCTAGTGTAGATGACAGGTCAAGAAGTGGTCGCCCTCGGTCTGTTAGGACTCCAGCAGTGATAAAAGCTGTGAAGGCACGAATTCAAAGAAATCCCAAACGTAAGCAGAAACTGTTGGCCCTTCAGATGGGGTTAAGCAGAACCACGGTGAAAAGGGTGTTAAATGAAGACTTAGGGCTTCGGGCATATCGAAGAAAAACAGGACATCGTTTGAATGCTCGTCTAATGGACCTGAGACTGAAGAGATGCCGCGCTTTGTTGAAGCGGTACGCGGGAAAAAAATATCGGGAAATTCTTTTTTCGGATGAAAAAATGTTTACCGTAGAAGAGAGCTACAACAAACAAAATGATAAGGTGTACGCACACAGTAGTGAAGAAGCGAGCAACCGTATTCCGCGTGTCCAACGAGGTCATTTTCCATCCTCGCTCATGGTATGGTTGGGAGTTTCTTATTGGGGCTTAACAGAGGTACATTTTTGTGAGAAAGGTGTAAAAACGAATGCTGTTGTGTATCAAAATACAGTCCTGACGAACCTTGTGGAACCTGTTTCTCATACCATGTTCAATAACAGTCACTGGGTATTCCAACAAGATTCGGCGCCAGCTCATAGAGCGAAGAGCACACAAGACTGGCTGGCGGCGCGTGAAATCGACTTCATCCGGCACGAAGACTGGCCCTCCTCCAGTCCAGATTTGAATCCGTTAGATTACAAGATATGGCAACACTTGGAGGAAAAGGCGTGCTCAAAGCCTCATCCCAATTTGGAGTCACTCAAGACATCCTTGATTAAGGCAGCCGCCGATATTGACATGGACCTCGTTCGTACTGCGATAGACAACTGGCCGCGCAGATTGAAGGCTTGTATTCAAAATCACGGAGGTCATTTTGAATAAACTTTAATGTCATAAGAATCTATGTTTTGTTAAGTTCATTTTGGTATATGAATGGTTACATAATTAATAAACTTGTTACAATTATTTTACATTAAACATGTGACAGAATTTATGACCTGACTAGGTATATATATATATATATATATATATATATATATATATATATATATATATATATATATATATATATATATATACCTAGTCAGGTCATAAGTATTGTCACACAGTAAAAACTTTTCTTTTAGAATGCTGGCCACAAAAAAGTTTATTGAATTCGAATTTCGAATTATTCATGAAAATAAAAATGTATACTTTTAGAATTTTACTCATTTTTAAATATGGAGTGGACGCTTAAAGAAGACCGTGTTGCAGTTATTGCGTTGCATCGTTGCGGTTACGCGCCAATTCAAATTTTTAACATACTGAAAAATTTGAATGTAACCAAAAGATTCGTTTATCGTACCATCAAACGATACAATGAAGACTCTAGTGTAGATGACAGGTCAAGAAGTGGTCGCCCTCGGTCTGTTAGGACTCCAGCAGTGATAAAAGCTGTGAAGGCACGAATTCAAAGAAATCCCAAACGTAAGCAGAAACTGTTGGCCCTTCAGATGGGGTTAAGCAGAACCACGGTGAAAAGGGTGTTAAATGAAGACTTAGGGCTTCGGGCATATCGAAGAAAAACAGGACATCGTTTGAATGCTCGTCTAATGGACCTGAGACTGAAGAGATGCCGCGCTTTGTTGAAGCGGTACGCGGGAAAAAAATATCGGGAAATTCTTTTTTCGGATGAAAAAATGTTTACCGTAGAAGAGAGCTACAACAAACAAAATGATAAGGTGTACGCACACAGTAGTGAAGAAGCGAGCAACCGTATTCCGCGTGTCCAACGAGGTCATTTTCCATCCTCGCTCATGGTATGGTTGGGAGTTTCTTATTGGGGCTTAACAGAGGTACATTTTTGTGAGAAAGGTGTAAAAACGAATGCTGTTGTGTATCAAAATACAGTCCTGACGAACCTTGTGGAACCTGTTTCTCATACCATGTTCAATAACAGGCACTGGGTATTCCAACAAGATTCGGCGCCAGCTCATAGAGCGAAGAGCACACAAGACTGGCTGGCGGCGCGTGAAATCGACTTCATCCGGGACGAAGACTGGCCCTCCTCCAGTCCAGATTTGAATCCGTTAGATTACAAGATATGGCAACACTTGGAGGAAAAGGCGTGCTCAAAGTCTCATCCCAATTTGGAGTCACTCAACTCATCCTTGATTAAGGCAGCCGCCGATATTGACATGGACCTCGTTCGTGCTGCGATAGACAACTGGCCGCGCAGATTGAAGGCTTGTATTCAAAATCACGGAGGTCATTTTGAATAAACTTTAATGTCATAAGAATCTATGTTTTGTTAAGTTCATTTTGGTATATGAATGGTTACATAATTAATAAACTTGTTACAATTATTTTACATTAAACATGTGACAGAATCTATGACCTGACTAGGTATATATATATATATATATATATATTGTAACGCTGTTGGTTTTTTTAAATAAATAAAAAAATAGTTATTTTACCTTTAGCTCTATGAGGTTGCTAAACTTGAGCTGTGTTATCATACTTGTTTTGTATGTATTTGTGTTGTTTTTATGTATTTGTAAAAAATATCCAACAATCCGCAAGCGGGCCCTATCGACTAATGAAAACGGCTATCGCATGCTGGCCCTATGGTATGCTTGAACATAAATCTCTCGTACCTCGCATGCGGGCTCTAATGACCAATGAAAATGAGCCATAATGGGATTAAAAATCTATGGTCAATTGATGACGTCACGTCCAAGTATAGACCACAGTAACTAATGTCAACAGCTCGACATACCGCGAAAATGCTATTAAATGAAACAATAAAAACCATCAAAACATTTATTTTAAAATTAACTTATAACACATAAACATTACCTATCAAAATACATGTAAATTGTATGTAAATACTTACCATTTTCCTAAACTTAATTCACTTTTTGTAACTGCCCAATATTGGTAACATAGCTGCGTCTATACAAAACGCTTCTGTATTAAACGCCTTTTCATCGAAATTAAGTACGTTATTCAGTAAATTAATATAAGATTATTATAAACCAACGACAAGACGTATTAAGTATGAGTACTAATTAGTTCGCATTAAAAAACCAATACAGATCATAATTAGAAATTTTGAATAGCATATCCTAGGCACACAAAGGTTTTGTTACAATTAGTGATTATGTTTTATAATTTCAACAGCCATGCCTTGCTGGAACCATGATCCACAAAAATGCTTCTGGAACAGACACAGGATGCCTGAGCCAGGATCTCGCCAATCCTAGTAACCTGTAACGCGATTGAATAGTTTCGTCACACGCTTCTTTTTTTTTTTCGTCTCGGGGAAAAACCCTCTCTTGACGGGTTCCCCCGGCCCGGGGGGACTGAGGGATATGTGGATGTTCGGCCATCCGACTACCCACTAAAAAACCCCGCTGTTCTCCTATCGCCTACGCCCGGGCCTACGGAAATGTGGCCTGCCGATCTCGTGGCCCGGACCGGCGCCGGCTCGCCCTTTCTCAAGGCGGGCCTCTTCTAAACTGTTGACGCCAGGGGGTCAGGGTTTTATCCCCCCGGCGCTCTCCTGTTGACTCAAGGAGTTGAAGAGGACCGCGGAACAGCACGCGGCCCTCTCCCTTGCGGCAATAGTGCGGGCGGCGGATCCTCCCCCGAGGGGCCGCCCGCGGCCGCTTTCTACGGCAGCCGGAGGTCGTTGCTTGACCTCCGGCGCCGACGACGTGGCCTGCGTTGGCGGGAGTTGACTCCCGCTCCCGCCCCACCGCCCCCTTTGCGGACATTACTGCCTCGCAAAAGGAGGCGACGGCCGACCATCCAGGATCGCCCCCGACCATGGACAGAACCAGGGCCGGGAGCGACAGGTCGGCGGCCAATTCCGGACGGGACTCACACCCCCGTCGCGTGCCGGTCAGGCGTGGGTACGACTACCAGGCGATACTCCAGAAAAACCAGGGAGTCGCCCAACGCCGTAGCCGGCCCAGCATGACCAACCGACAGCGAGGATGCGATTCCCACCCCAGGAACACTCTGTGCAGGCGCAGTCGAAATAGGCATGGTTTCGACTACCAAATCAGGGCCCGGGACAAAACCAGAGACCCCAATCAGTATTCGCAACCATCCCACCAGGGACCACGCCACGAACAGAGAACGAAGTTGGAAAGGATGTAGGAGGTAGACGGGAAGAAAGGTAGGACTTTGTCGCCTCGGACGGAGAGGGGAGTGAGGCGACGGATGCTCGGGCACCTCGGGTACGCACACCCGTGCACTCCTCGGACAAAGGAGCGCCTCTGAGGGGTTCGTCACACGCTTGCTCATTCACAATGCAACACCAAGCACATTAATTATAGAAAAAAACCACTGCAAAAACCACTAAACATTATTTTAGATATTTTCTCATCATTAACTTGGCTGCATCCAAGTTATTTGTTGAATTCCGTCAAGGGGCGAAGGTACAGGCGTGTCGTTAGTAACAAGAGTAAGAAAACAGATTTGGTTAAAACTAGTTTATAATGGGACGAAGGTCGTCTGACCCTGCAAATCCACAAGGAAACTCAAAGCACTCCGTCCAGAAAAACACTGGAATAAATAAGTAGACAACTTGAGTAGACATTAACAGAAAGACCAACAATCGTTCGAATGTAAGTTAAACCTCTGCACCGAGGAGTTATTACTATTTTTTGCGTACAAGTGTTCACACTAACAAACATTCATGTACCCCTTTTTTACTGAAGTAACCCCACACTATCGTTTTTTTAGCTAATTCACAAGTAGCAAAGGGGTCCGATTTTCCATCTGGAGTTGGGGTTTATTAGACAGTCGCTCCTGTAGGAACCATATTTATTAGTTCGTATCTATTTTCTTCAAGTTATTTTGATATGAAGAATATGATCAAGCTACATCAATCAAGACTAAAGGGAGAATAGATCCACTGACTTAGTAAGCGGTCTGGGCCACCAGTTCAATTGCTCTCTGGTAATCTTGAGCTGCATGTCCAATCTGGCCAATTCCGCTTTCAACTCCTCCACAATTTCCTTGAGGGCGTTGGTCTCCGCCGCCGCAAGGGACATGCGCAGGTTCAGGTGTGCGCATTCCGAGGAGCACTGCTCTCGAGCACTGTAATTGGTCTCATTACAATAGTTTTATACAATTATATAACTGCACAACTGTTTTACACAGAAAAACAAGTTTACGGTAAACTGCAATCATTGCAACACATAGTATAATTTTTGTTTGTTAAGGAAAACGTAATTCCCAAACATAGTTGTTGTAATATTGTATTACCGATTTAGAAAAACTTGTAGAGTGGGTTAAAGGTCAAAGATGTCAAAGATGTCAGCATCCGTTACGTACAGCTTACCAACACATACCAGATGGGCCATCGTTTCTGGTGTCCGAGGTTTAACAATAAAAATAATATACTGATAAGCTTTGAGTAGCATCAAACTATCAATCCTTTTTTTGCATTTATTAGGAACTACGAAACATTTTACGATAAAATTTATACAAATTTTACTAGCGGTAGGCATTTAAGTATATTATCATCATCATCATTTCAGCCGGAAGACGCTCACTGCTGGACAAAGGCCTCCCACAAAGATCTCCACGACTCTAGGAAATTGCTGGCGTGGTATTTTAGTTTGGAACCCCCACGTCAAAATTCAACTTTGAACGATTCAACGAAAAACAGCAATATGATAGATTTGGTTTCATACTCTTGTTCCAATTTGAGCTGTTCACTCGTGATGTCGAGAGCTTTCTGTTTTTCGTCGGTCTCCCTCCTCAGCTCCGCCACCTCCGCTTTTGCGTTCGTCAGCAAGTCCTCATGATGTGTCAGTTCGTCTTCCAAAGCAGCCAACTGAGATTCACATAAATATTAGATGTTTTATGTATAGTATGTTATTTCAAAAGCGAAGTTGTAAAAATCCTGCTTAGATTCCATCATCATTTTTTATGGCTGTAGGACAGCAGACGGCCCGCTTAGAATTTAGCAGTTACCGTCGCCTATGGGTGTTTGCAATGCCAGTGGCATCGCGAACACGCTGCTGTCCCATAAGGGTACAGGAACCTGGGTCACTAATGCCAGAACACAATGCAAGGTTATTATGGCAGGCTTGAGGCCCTACCACGTAGCTAGGGTGAGTGGTTTTGTCACCTTTTATGACAGGCCGACCCCGGCCGCAGAGGTTAGTATTCTTTCTCCGCCCCTGCACGGATAAAATAAAGACATTTGTTAAACATGTATCTATGGGGAATTTCATCCTTCTACTCTATCAAGCTTTAGGCACCAAAAAGTCTCTAAATACTAGCAGTCATCCGACGACTTATCCAACGCAAATTTCCTCCAAGTATATTAGAAACGAGAATTAATCAATAAGCCATGATTTGCTAATTCATAACCCTACCAGCCAATCCATGATCTCATTAACATGGCAATGGTGTTGAATAAAATAAAAGAATAAGAAGCCTGGTGACAAATATTTTATCTTCTATTCTAGCATTTGAGGAGTTCCTGCATTGATTATAGCAGTTAAGGTTGACACTTACCTTCAAGAACTGGGAGGCTCATACTACTTTCTAAAGTTTTATCAATATGATTACTTGGTTTACGGGGTTTTATGACTAAACAATATAAATAGTTTTGTCATTTATAAATGCACGATAGAATGTAAAAATCAAAAGCTTTATGATGAAGCTCTGAAACTGGGCAAATAATTAAGAATTTGTTATATGTCAACAAATGTGGAATCGAATCTATGTCAGACTGAAAATTTACCCGATCGTAAGCATGGTCCCTTTGGGCCCTGAGTTCCGCGCAGGTAGCTCTCTCCAGCTGGAGTGCGTGGTCGCAAACTGCCGCAGCGGCCCTCACACCCTCCAACTCATTGCGAGTATTCCGCCAACCTGTAATTAAACCATAATTATATACGCTCACCATTTTTCAACTAAACTTATTGTAAATTTAGACGACCTCCATGAAGTATGCATGCCCGCCATCTATGCCCACGTGCCAAGAGTGATTCGAACCGGAGCTACTTGTCACTGAGATCTGCTCATACGCGAGGAGCTGTCAGTCGTACGTACGAGTACTTCAATAATCGTCAAACTATTTCAAAACTGACTGATCCACAATCCGCCAAGACCAAGGAAAAGGATTGCCAAAGCATAGGCTTAATGGCGGAAGGAGTGATATAGGCAAGGACCTCAATACCACGGCAAAATAATTTCGACTTTCCGTCTTCCCTGGTCATCGAAGCGGAAGTATGATAAGTCATTTAAAAATTATTTATGTATTTGTTTTCCGCAACAAACTGACCAATGCTCATATCCGACATCGTATCTTCGGCGGCGCACAAATCATCCTCCAAGGCGAGTTTCTCCCTTTCAAGAACCGCTTTCTCCAGGTCCTTGTCTTTGAGGAGTTGCTTCAGCCTCTCGAGCTCTCGCATCGCGAGGCGTACTTTCGCATTATCCGAGTCGAGGAGGGTCTTCAACGCCGACACTTGGATGCGAAGGCGTTCTGAGCATGAAACCTAGCATAACAAAGTCTTATAAGCTAGATTCAGGGTTGGTTATCGGGATTGGTATAGACCGCGAGGCCGTGAACTACGAGAAGAATAAGTCATCAAGAACATTGTAAAATGCGAAAAATGCTAGTTCACAAGTAGCAAAGTTTAACCTTTGACAATATAATCCTATATCGCTATATACCTAGTCAGGTCATAAGTATTGTCACACAGTAAAAACTTTTCTTTTAGAATGCTGGCCACAAAAAAGTTTATTGAATTAGAATTTCGAATTGTTCATGAAAATAAAAATGTATAACTTTTAGAATTTTACTCATTTTTAAATATGGAGTGGACGCTTAAAGAAGACCGTGTTGCAGTTATTGCGTTGCATCGTTGCGGTTACGCGCCAATTCAAATTTTTAACATACTGAAAAATTTGAATATTACCAAAAGATTCGTTTATCGTACCATCAAACGATACAATGAAGACTCTAGTGTAGATGACAGGTCAAGAAGTGGTCGCCCTCGGTCTGTTAGGACTCCAGCAGTGATAAAAGCTGTGAAGGCACGAATTCAAAGAAATCCCAAACGTAAGCAGAAACTGTTGGCCCTTCAGATGGGGTTAAGCAGAACCACGGTGAAAAGGGTGTTAAATGAAGACTTAGGGCTTCGGGCATATCGAAGAAAAACAGGACATCGTTTGAATGCTCGTCTAATGGACCTGAGACTGAAGAGATGCCGCGCTTTGTTGAAGCGGTACGCGGGAAAAAAATATCGGGAAATTCTTTTTTCGGATGAAAAAATGTTTACCGTAGAAGAGAGCTACAACAAACAAAATGATAAGGTGTACGCACACAGTAGTGAAGAAGCGAGCAACCGTATTCCGCGTGTCCAACGAGGTCATTTTCCATCCTCGCTCATGGTATGGTTGGGAGTTTCTTATTGGGGCTTAACAGAGGTACATTTTTGTGAGAAAGGTGTAAAAACGAATGCTGTTGTGTATCAAAATACAGTCCTGACGAACCTTGTGGAACCTGTTTCTCATACCATGTTCAATAACAGGCACTGGGTATTCCAACAAGATTCGGTGCCAGCTCATACAGCGAAGAGCACACAAGACTGGCTGGCGGCGCGTGAAATCGACTTCATCCGGCACGAAGACTGTCCCTCCTCCAGTCCAGATTTGAATCCGTTAGATTACAAGATATGGCAACACTTGGAGGAAAAGGCGTGCTCAAAGCCTCATCCCAATTTGGAGTCACTCAAGACATCCTTGATTAAGGCAGCCGCCGATATTGACATGGACCTCGTTCGTGCTGCGATAGACAACTGGCCGCGCAGATTGAAGGCTTGTATTCAAAATCACGGAGGTCATTTTGAATAAACTTTAATGTCATAAGAATCTATGTTTTGTTAAGTTCATTTTGGTATATGAATGGTTACATAATTAATAAACTTGTTACAATTATTTTACATTAAACATGTGACAGAATTTATGAACTGACTAGGTATAATCTCTCCGTGCTCGGGGGCAAAATAATGACTCCTGAGGCCGCAAACGACCTGTCATAAAAGGGGCAAAACAACCTTAACAAGGTGGTAGGGCTCCAAGCCCGTCTGGATGACAACCACCCCTGGTTTCTTTAATATATTCCACCATAATAACCTTTTTATCCGTGCAGAGGCGGAGAAAGAATACTAACCTCTGTGACCGGGGTCGGCCTGTCGTAAAAGGCGACAAAACAACCCACCCTAGCTACGTGGTAGGGCCTCAAGCCCGTCTGGATGGCGACCACCTTTGGTCTTAAGTATGCCTCCATAATAACCTTGTGTTTTGTTCCGGCATTAGTGACCCAAGTTCCTGTACCCTTATGGGACAGCAGCGTGTTCGCAATGCCACTGGTATTGCAAACACCCATAGGCGACGGGTACTGCTGAATTCTAAGCGGGCCGTCAGTCTGTCTTCTGTCCTACAGCGATAAAAAAAATATTGTGTTCTAGCATAAATGGCCCAGTACCCCTATACGGACGGCAGCATGTAGCGGAGCCCCTGGTGTCACAAATATTCATAGGCGATGGTAAGTGGGTCGTCAGCCCGTCTCAGCAGACAGGTGGTACGGTTTCCACAGCAATAAGAAAAAGCTACGATGAACTGAGGTGAACGTTGCTACTGGAGCACAGTATGCGATCATTTTATTACTGTGTACTCCTTTAGTCTATGTCCTCTACTATCTAAACAAATAATTTTCTATATTTTGGGGTGTTGTGAAACGACAGCGATTCCTGTGAAACCAAACATAGCCACATCATAGCTGTCTAATCATGTACAACATTTGCAACATCATATAGAATATAAAAAGGTGCCAACGCAAAAAAAAAACCCATAATTCGATTCAATACTCAATACTTGATTTTAGACTAAGATTTAAGATTAGTGCAAAGCGCCGGAAAAAAAGGTAAATCCTATTCGTCAATTTATTGTCATTATAAGTTTGAACTATCAAATTGCTCAAACATGTTAATTACTAACAATATAGTTATACGATTCTTGGAAAGCTTACACTTTGTAAGTTAATTATAATTACTAGTTCTTATATACGATGAATCAGCATTTACATCACCACGGTCACTATGTGACATTTTAATGCAATTTTGGAAGATTAATCGGACTTCCTATTACGTAGATTCTCTAAGCGAGATATTTAATCAAACAAATATATTTCACTGACTCAGTATTTTTAATCATGTTGTTTAACATTGTATGTTACTAAACTATTACGGAACGTATCTAAAATAGTTTAGTAACAGACTCGGATATTAAAACAGCTGTATGGACTTATTCATAGCTTCCCAACTAGTTCATAGAGTTATACTCTACGAATACACTATGCCCTATATACTACTTATATTTATTTGGATACATTTCTCAGACTTGCCACGCTAAATATAGATAAGGTGGCGAGTGAGGCGCCACACAATATTAATATTACAACTTCCGTGGTAAAAGAGCTTTCCCATTATGTCAGAGCGTGCGTGGAGATCATGAAATTGGTTTAACAGTCTGGCTCGTTAGATACGTCGAGAACCGATTAGAGCATAGAACTAATAAAATATTGTATAATCGTTAAAGAGGTAAATCGCGCGCCAGCTAGCATATTTACTCGCATCGTATTTACATTTTAAAAGTAATTATTCATCATGTTACCCATTCATTCTCGTTGGGTTTTACCCACATACTATTGGTTTTCCCCATTTCGTCGTGATCGTAGAATAACGTCGGATTTGAAAAAAATCCAAAATTCACTTTTTACCATATTTGGATACTACATTGTCTAAATATTATTGCTACATTAAAAAAAAATTAGATGTATTTTAGATTTCAAATTAAGCAGTTGGTAAAGTGACGCATATGATAGATTCTCATAGTAAAATGACGCTTGTGTATTTTTAAAATGGCTGTCCTGTAAAGTTTAATATATGTCAGATCCGTCACTATTCTACGACTACGACGATTTCATAATAGGTATGTCTAATAACTGTATGAGTGTTGTTACAACCACACACGCACAAACACACAATACACCGTTATCTGTGATGAAATCCGCTTGAGATTATTAGCAAAATATTTTACTATATTAAAAACATATTTACTTAAATTTTAGTTTTAATCTTATGCATATTTCGGTTACTAAATATACTTTATAATATTATTTTAACTAATAATAAACTGTCAATTCAAAAAGTGATTTAAATAGATTTTTTGTTTCCCAAATAAAGTAAATAAATGGTTCATAATGATTAATTTAGCGCTCTGTTATCTTCGAGCTCTACCAATCAAATTAATAGCCCTATAACCCCTATTTTAGAGCTCGGGCGACCCTCAGAAACGATCAGACATTCAGACAATATTGGGATGTACATTGACAAATTCGATATGTCCGTTTAATGTGTCTGGCAAGATGTAAAAACCATTATAACTGTCCGGCTATTGAGGTAACATTTTTTTATAGGTCCCCAAGTAACATATATAAAATTTAGCTTTTAAACTATAACGAAAGTATAATGATAATTTATTAAAGTTTAGGGTTGTCTGGCAGGGGGTAGCAACTGTCATAAGTGTCCGGCAATGGACAACGAGATTTCTAAAGTTATCCCGAAGAAAATATAAAAAATTGAGCTTTATACTTTAACGAATTTAAGGGACTATTTTATGCACCTTTACTGCCTGTTAGCTGCCCAAGTAACCACAACCCAAACTCTATAGTCGCTGGTCGTTCTTACCTGTATAGGGGACATGCACAGAAAAACTTTCAGCCTATATAAAATGACGAAGGTCTGGCCGTCCTGGGCTCTTGGGCTATTACGAAAACTAACGACATCTAACGACAGGGCGCAACAGCTAACGCATGTCGATACGCTTGCGGAGGTCACAGGTTCGATTTCCGTCTCAAGTCTGGGTGTTTATGTATAGTATTTATTTATTTACAAAAAGGAAAGTATAGTAGTTGTCTAGTATCCTATGCTATACTATATATGGACCAGATGGCGTTGTGTGAATAGTCCCGATATATTTATTTATTTTACTATTATTTGTAGACTACATGTCGCGCAATGTTTACCTGAAACTCCAAAGTCTTTCGCAGACATTTAACCTCTTCGCGCCGCTTTCTCCAAGCAGCGACCATCATAAACCTACCGATCCTAGCTGCAGCCTCTTCTTCTGCAAGAGTGTGGAGACCGGGGGATCGGATTTTTACATGATGATCATCGTTTCTGAAAACATATGGTTTTCTCATTTGATGTGTATATAATACGAGACCATATGAGCACCATGTCATTAATATTCAGTAAGCACATGAACATAATCCTAGGGTAAAACTCACAGGCATCTGTATCTTTGGCCTAAAATAAATCTATTCACTATACTTAATTTTTTTCCTGGGGAAAATTGCACCTTGAAAACAGTCCGGGGAAGTCGACGCGGGCATGTGGGGTTCTCCACCTTGCTACTGTGAGCACCCATCTGGAGCATTTGTGGGGGGATATTGCAGTATTGACTTTTGGTCATTGCTCTAGATCAAATTAATTAAGCCAAGTTAGCTTGGGTAACAAACTAAAATTTCTCAATATCCTTATATCTCTGAACGTAAATAACTTATGGCAATATACTGCGGAAAACACATTTTGCCTTACTAAGAAACATTTTAATGTTCAAACTACTGCCCGACTCCAGTCGCTTGTAAATGGCTACGCCAAAAATTTAAATACCTAAAGTACGTACTTTTCTCGTTTTTGTTTGAGAGATCTCTACCATCTTGACTCACTCGAAACACGACGAAACACTTACGTCAATTGTATGGTATGTAGCAATTTTCAATTTATCGGAATTTACGAAATTCCGGTTAAATTACATCATAATCTATTAAATATCTTATCATTAAATCATCATTATATACCGCGATAATTTTTGATTTCGTCTTGAATCTCTGCAGCTTTAGGTCATATTTTGTCAATATTTATTATAAAAGCTTAATAAGATGTGGGACATAAGCCGAAAGAAAATGGATGTGACAATTTTTTTGCAAGCGCTCAAATCGTCTCAGCCAAAATTGAAAAATACTTATCTATACCATTAATCCTAGGTAGCTTTCTCTTATGTGATTTTTAGAAATTCATCAGAGTTAGCGCATTAAAAATACACGCGTAACAAGACAAATAAGTTAGCGTAGACAAGCGAAAACCAGGAACGCTGTGAGCTATGAGAAATATCTACGAATGGCAGTGCATGGCACACGTAGGTACTAATAAAAACTTTTTTTTATTGCTGTAGTACAGCAGACACGCTGACGGCCCACTTAGAATTTAGCAGTTACCGTCGCCTATGAGTGTTTGCAGCGCCAGTGGTCCCAACTTAAACGTTTCAGACAAAAATTCTTGGCTTTCAAAAGGGTTGTGCTTAACTACTGAGTTTGCTAGGCTCGCTCAACCGGTGAACACCAAAATCTATGGTATATTGACGAAAAAGGGGTATACATAACTGAAATCGACACGAGGGCCTGAGCTAATAGTTTTTTTATGTGATTAGTGTGAATTTCTATGGCTCTTTTGGTTTTCTGTGTTGTTTGTTCTATTTGTCTTTTTCTTTCCAATCCTCATCTAATTCAAGTCAGAGGAGAGGGTTCTCCCCTTATATTATCGGAATATTATTTCCTCTCCTTGTTTATTATTTCCTTTTTGTGTGAAATGTCCCAACATATTTATTATTTTATTATTAGTTTTAGAAGCCTGAAGTCTGCTGTTATACTTTGGCGGATTTCGCTAATATAATAAATTGTGAAGAAAGCAATGAAAAGCGCGGAAACCTGACGCACTCGTGCTGCAAGGGGCCATCCATAATTACGTCATACGAATTGTAGGACTTTTTAACCCCTCCTCCCGTCCTTGTCACAGTTTGTCACGTTTTTAGAACCCCCTCTCCCTGATGAGACGTCATACATTTTTCAATTTTATGCATGTATTTAAAAATAATCAAAAGAAAAAAAGTTATTTTCATTCTTTGAATGTTGTTGCTATCTTCATAGCAAGAGCGCTAAAGTATTAATAAATATAGATCGAGTTCGTAAATTTGAAAGTTTTTTTTTTATTCAAATAAGTTAAAAATTTCGCGTTTTAGTATTTTAAATCTTAACATGTGATGTCACAAAGCATTATTAAACCCCACCTCGGCCCCTCGTCACATAATGTCACATTCCGGTGATACCCTCCCCTGTCCTTTAACGTGTGACGTAATTTATGGATGACCCCTAAGCAGAGGACGAGAAGTCACGTAAGTTGCCTATCTGCTGTTTTCACTCAATACTGATGAAAATATTTTTTATTTTTATTTAAATTATCTGATTCACAGTCAAAACATAAGAATAACGGATGTTTTGACTAACTGTCACTAGTTATCAATCGGGATAAAAACTCATTATCTATTAAAATATGTATTTTTGCCAACTCGACATAGATTATGGGAGAAATTGAGAACTCGTACGTGGTATTCGTAGGCCTCTAAAACGCATACGACCGGGTTCTTCGAAGGGACCTGTGGCGAGTCAGAAAAGCGAAAGGAGTGCTTGTGAAGTACTTGCATCTTATTCGTATGATATAAAATATGACAAGCAGTTACACACGTCCGGTCTCTAGCTGGCGTCACAGACAAGTTCAGTGTCACGGTGGGTTTACACTTATCTGTTTCTCCTTGTGATAATTTTCTTTTATCGCTGTAGGACAGCAGACAGGCTGACGGCCCGCTTAGAATTTAGCAGGTAAGGTATGATTCCGAACTACGCTGCACGCAGCAGTGCTGCCGCAGCAGTGTTGCCGCGGCACTACGGGTCCCCATATAATCTCTATAAGCTTATATGAGAGTACATTCCGAGCTAGGTAGCAAGCAGTAGTAGCAGTGCTGCGTGCAGCGTAGTTCGGAATCATACCTTTACCGTCGCATATGGGTGTTTCCAACGCCAGTGGCATCGCGGACACGGTACTGTCCCATAAGGGTACAGGAACTTGGGTCACTGATGCCGGAACACAACACAAGGTTATTATGGCGGCATACTTAAGACCAAAGGTGGTCGATATCCAGACGGGCTTGGGGCCCTACCACGTAGCTAGAGTGGGTTGTATTTTAGCTTTCTACGACAGGGCTACCCCGGCGGCAGAGGTTAGTATTCTTTCTCCGCCCCTGCACGGATAAAAAATGCAGTAGGTAACATCAGGATTACAAGAGGTACTTGATGTATCCGACGACGTTATGGTGGTAGGAGAAAATGATCACAAGGTCCAGAGCATATTAGTTAAATGGCAGGAGAGATTAGAGGGTCTTGGATTGATGATAAGTAGGACCAAAATGAACAATTATTTTGTAATTTTGGTAGGACTCTCTGACTTAGCCCCGATTATCTCTCGCTTGAATATCCGGTACTTCAGAGCATTAACCTAAAACAACAGTGGTATAGACCGAGAGATGAAAAACTCTGAATGCAGGTTGGATGAAATGGCGACAGGTCTTAGGAACTATTTGCGACCCACGAGTGCCGTTTAGACTTAAAGATAAGATTTGTTTAGTCTGTAATAGTACTTATCGTATCGTATGAATCGAAATACGGCCCACCACAAAAGATGAAGATATATATATATGTCGAATTGCAAAAATAAAATTTGAAATAAATATATCAGAGGAAGTTTAGAAAGTAGCGCCGAGGATTGAGAAGCCTAGCGTGGTATGGCCATGCAATGCGAAGAGAAATGTGGCTTGAAAATGGTAGCGAATGGATACAAAAGGAGGGGTAGACCAAAGAAAAGTTGGATGGATTGCGTGAAAGATGATGAAAAAAGGTGTTGAAATGACGACTCATAGAAGAGAGTGGAAGGAAAGAATATATTGTTGGAAAGGTTTTAGCGGGCTTTGAGTTGGCACTCTTTAGGGGGCAACCACCCTATTTTTTTTGGTCTCGGGGAAAAACCTCTCTCGGCGGGTTCCCCCGGCCCGGGGGGACCGAGGGGTATGTGGGACTCCGGTAAAGATGTTCGGCCATCCGACTACCCACTAAAAAACACCGCTGTTCTCCTATCGCCTACACCCGGGCCCACGGATATATGGCCTGCCGATCTCGTGGCCCGGGCCGGCGCCGGCCCGCCCTTTGTCTTAAGACAGGCCCCTTCTAAATTGTTGGCGCCAGGGGGTCAGAGTTTCGACCCCCCGGCGCTCTCCTCTATTGACTCAAGGAGTTGAGGGGGGCCGCAGAACAGCACGCGGCCCTCTCCCTCACGGCAATAGTGCGGGCGGCGGATCCTCCCCCGAGGGGCCGCCCACGGCCGCTTTCTACGGCGGCCGGAGGTCGTTGCTTGCCCTCCGGCGCCGACGACGTGGCCTACGTTGGCGGGAGTTGACTCCCGCTCCCGCTCCGCCGCTTCCTTTGTGAACATTACTGCCTCGCAAAAGGAGGCGACGGCCGTCTATCCAGGATCGCCCCCAACCATGTACAGAACCAGGGCCGGGAGCGACAGGTCCGCAGCCAATTCCGGACGGGACTCGCGTCCCCGTCGCGTGCTAGTCAGGCGTGGGTACGACTACCAGATGACACTCCAGAAAAAACAGGGAGTCGCCTAACGTTGTAGCCGCCCCAGCAAGACCAACCGACAGCGAGGATGTGATTCCTGCTCCGGGAACACTCTCTGTGCAGGCGCAGTCGAAATAGGCATGGTTATGACTACCAAATCAGGGTCCGGGGCAGAACCTGGGACCCCAACCAGTACTCGCAACCATCCCACCGGGGACCACGCCACGAACTGAGAGCGAAGTTGGAAAGGATGTAGGAAGTAGACGGGAAGAAAGGTAGGAGACTGTCGCCTCGGACGGAGAGGAGAGTGAGGCGACGGATGCCTGGGCACCTCGGGTACGCACACCCGTGTACTTCTCGGACAGAGGAGCGCCCCTGAGGGGAGGGGCAACCATCCTCCGGTAACATGGTTCAAGCTGCAAGAGGGCAATGGGCATATCTATTTGTCTGGCGTGGCTCCACCGCAATTCTACGTTGGCCTATTTTGGCTATAGGTTTAGTAAAGCTTACTAGCTTTCTAGCTTCCTATTGGAAGGCCATCAGCGACTATTTATCGCTTGGTGGTTTCGTGACCTTATTTGCCCTCCTCCCAGGTCCACAGAGCGTACTGTTAAGTCTGGGGGCGGTAGACAAATGCCGCGATGCTCCGGTGGACGGGCGTGCAGAGGGCGATGCTGTGGATGTGCACCCACCGGTGTTTGTGATGGCCATTGTCAGTGTGGTCGAATATCCGAAATCGCCACAAAGTCCGCAGAATATGTTGCGCCAAATCCATATGCAGAGTTTTGTATCAGGTAGATTGATATTTGAGAGTGCATGAATGTTCGATCAACAAATTGTTGATGGAAGGCATGAACACACTATTTTGTATTTAAAATAGGTTTTCGTTATGGACACTGCTTCCCCCAAGCACTGTGGCGCACGGCAGCCACAAATAAGAGTGCTGCAAACTAAGCAGCAAGATCTGTGTCTAGTAAGTTATTCGTCGAATTTCTTTGCCGCTTGCTTTTCTAATTTATTTGTGAGTACTTATGTATTATTTTCCAGCAAGGAAACAGTACTTAAACAGGTTAATTTATTATTATTATATTGATGTCGATTGAGAATTTTTTATGTAGCCTATATTGTATTATTTATGTTTTTAGAATAATCTTGTATAATAGTAGCACGACTGATCGTGCTTGGGGCCCTATTATCTAGATGGGGAAATTTTGTTGCCTTTTTCAACAGACCGACCGCAGCCACAGGGCTCCCTATTTTTAGTCCGCCCCTGGACGGAAACAATTACTATATAAAATGAGAAATAGATGTCAATATGAAATCCTGCTAAAACTTTTATAACCATATTTTTACAATATTAAAAAGAAAACCACTTCAATGCAACGATTAATAACGGCTTTTAAATGTTCAAGATAGTTTACCTTTCTTGTCTTAACCTCTTAGAGGGCGTGAGGTCCTCCATGGAGACAGCTTTGGGCGCAACTTTCTTAGATCTAGATGGAGTTTTCCTGAACTCCTCTAGACAGCTTCTAATCCTGGCTAAGTTGGGGCTTGGGGCACTGCATTTTGCCGTAAACTTGTTCACTGGCGACGAGAATAGCTGCTTCTTGGGATGAGCCGGTTGGATCCGTCTATAGGGAGAGATACCAAATTAACCGTAAATATTCTTCCTCCTGCCCTTATCCCACATTACACGGGGTCGACACAACATGTTCTCTCCTTCCACTCTCCTCTGTTAGCCGTCATCCCAACATTCACACCCTTCTTTGCCATATAATCTTTTACGCAATCCATCCATCTTGTTTTTGGTCTATCTCTACTCCTCTATCCATCGACTCTCATTTCTATAATTTTCCTTATAATATGGCATTCTTCCCTGCGCTTTACATGACGATGGCCAAACCACGCCAGTCTATTACTTTTAAGTTTTTCAATAACTGGCGCTACTATCATACTTACTCTAATAAACTCATTCCTAACTCCACACATCCACCTCAGCATTGTAAGAAAATAAAGAAATAAAGAAAATAATTTTTATTTAGGACAGTTAAACTAAACTAATATAAAACTAGGTATTAATAAAATTAAACTTAAAACAAAACTTGTCCTAAAAGGGGCATCAGTCTCAGCATGATGCTGGTCTGTTGACTAGCGCTGATCTTCCGCTGAGCCCATAAGGCACATAAGGCCCGTAAGGTAATGGCACGGCAGACATTACACCTTTACTTAGCATTGTCATCTCCGCAGCATGTAACAACACCCTTTCGTCCCTCCCCTTTGTGACCCAGCATTCCGATCCAAACCACACGACATGCCTTATTACGGATTAATTAATCAACCGTAAATATTGATGTTATTAGTTAATTATTTAGTTTTTTTCTTCGACTTTTTTTTTTGTTGTTTTTTGTTTTTGGTATCGGGTTGGAAAATCCTCATGGAGGCCCTCCGCCCTCGGGGAAGGGCGAAAGGGACTGTCAGACTCTTACTGACTAAAAACCAACCCGTGTTCCTCATGTACCCGTGTGTCGGAGGGGCGGGTATCGCCGAAGCATTCGTCGCCACCCCCCGACGGGTATTGGCCCGCCAGATGGTCAGGCGGGCCCCGTCACCCACTGCGGCCGTCACCCCGGCCGCAGGACTCCACTATGAGGCGCGCGCGGAACAACACGCCGCCGCCTCGAGGCCTGCCGCTGATCGGACGATAAGACGCCCCGAGTCTGCCGTCCGCAGGCCGCGCCCTACGGTGGCCGGAAGTCGGCCACCCTACGGCGCCCAGTGCGTCTGCTACGGGAGGGTAGAGAGGAGGCAGTCTCTCTCTCCCTTTCCGCCGCCTCCTTTGCGAGCATCACGGCCTCGCAGAAGGTGGCGACGGCACTCCACCCTGACTCGCTCCCGACCATGGTAGACACAACAGCCGGAAGCGAGAGGTTTCCCGCAGCTCCTACGGCCGCGACCAAGTCTCGGCGCTGCTCGGCCCAAGCTGGGCACTCCGCCAACGTGTTATTAGTTAATTATTTAGTTTTTTTCTTCGACTTCTCTCGTGTGCAATTTACTAAAGGCCTCTTAACTGTAACTGATAGCCGTGATAGTACTACAGGGAACATAAGCCCGTCTATTGTTCTACAGCAATAAAACAAGAAAAAAATATGTTTCACTTAATACCGTAGTGTGCAAACTTGGCGTGTTTTAGTTATTTGCACTTCTCTCCGTGAAGGGGCGGTGTAAGAATACTAACCCCTGTGGCCGGGATCCGCCCGTCTGGATGGCAACCACCCTGGCGTATAAGTACGCCATCATAATAGCCTTGCGTTGTGTTACGGCATTAGTGACCCAGGTTCCTGTACCTATATGAGGACAACGCGTGTTTGCGGTGCTTCTGGCGTCGCAAACATCCATAGGCGACGATAACTGCTTACTATTATGCGGGCCACCAGCCTGTCTGCTGCAGCTCGGCATTAAAAAAGAATAATAATGTTCACTTGACATATTTTATACATAAATGAATGTATATTATAATAATATACTATTTACAAGTTATATGGCAATAGACAGACTTATCGCTAATATTAATACTAATAAATATACTGGCACAATTCACATAACGCCATGACGTCCCAAAGAAGCATAACATATACACTTCTTTTGTAAATAAATACATAGACATCCAGACGCAAGACGGGATTCGCACCCATGACATCCGCAAGCGTACAGTGCGCTACGGAGGTTTCATTATAATGCAATAAAGTTTATAAAATAAGCCGCGACATCTTAGTGCAAAATCTTAGTGCGAGATAGCCAAGCGATAGCACACTCGGCGACCGACTGACAGGTCACGGATTCGAAAAGATACGATGCACGGTTAGGTGGTTTTTATTCGTCTACTATCTATGCATATTGTAACGTAATCGCTAAGTACCAACGGTAACTTGGTTACAATACTGATATGTGTAACCTTCCAATCCAGTCTGACGTTCATTGTAGTGGGAGATCGAAACCCTGCAGTGGGGCCTTATAGGCTCTTTTGAAAACTAACTTCAATGTATTAAAGGGAATATAATTTCCTTAAGAGAAAAATTATTACTTGATTTGATTGAATAATTATTTCATCTATATGGATACTTTGGATGGAGCAAATTGATGTTCTTTATTGTCAATAGCGACTTGCAGTTATTGACATTAAAGAACAGCAAATTGCTCCTTCAAATGTAATTACTAATTAATACGAAACTTCATGGAGTGGACAAAAGTCAAACCGGCCATCATAGCGTGCCGGTATTATAATATATCGTCGTTGTCAAACCAATATCTGTTATGAGCATAAAGTTAAAATTTGAGATATTGAGTAAAAACATACTCATCTAAAATTTTATAAGAAACAATTTTTTTGAACAGCTTTGGTTTTGTTCAACATTTTCGATTAATTGTTTAACGAGCACCACACTGACCCTGACGCGGTGAATGAAGACGCTGCAAACGTGATTACTCATTACCTATATCACACCAATACAACAAAAATATACACGAATCATAGTCGATCCGGATCATTACTCAACATAATTATAACTTGAGCATTAAAATTTGTATTTTCCTCACTCAAGCATCACATTCCTTGAATTATTTGATAGTAAATAATTCCAGGAATGTGCTGCTTGATAAAGGTTAGACAATCTCCGTGGCGCAAAGGCTTTAGGAAAGCAGCGGTCACGGGTCCGATTCCGGGGTGGGTAAAACATGTAATTTAATTTAACACATCGCATGCTTAATCATAAACTGACCGATTACAATTTAGGTCTGAAGTGAGATAATATAACGGGCAGCATTGTATCGACGCCCTCTATCGGCCAAACTAAGATTTAATTCGATATCTCTTTCCCACACTGAGTTACCCGCTATTTAGTTATAAGTCAATATATGGAATAAGTCGTAAATGACAAAACTTTTTTGCGATTACCCAATAAACAGGTTTTTTGAGTTAGTTCAGTTTATGATTAAGCGTACGACATGTTTATGTAACACAAGCGAACTAACTTGGAAAATAAATAAATAAAAATAAGCTAACTTGGAAATAGCGCTGTGTGAATTATCACAATATATGTCTTAGAAACGACAGGTCTATAAGACCATCATTAGGTCTATACTTTTATACGGCTGTAAAGCGTGGCCGGTTTTAGAGCGACACAAGAAAGAACTGCGTGTCACGGAGATGAATATGCTGCGGTGGATGTGTGAAGTGACGCGGAAGGACCGCGTTAGGAACTCCCGCATTCGTAGCAGACTTCATGTCCGTGACATTGCGGATAAATTGCAAGAGTGTCGGCTCCGATGGTACGGCCACGTTTTACGGCAACCGGATGCTTACGTGGGTAACAAATGTCTGGCAATGCCGCCTCCGCCGGGCCCCGGCAGGAGGGGTAGACCCAAAAAGTGCTGGCTTGACGTCGTAAGGGGTGATATGCGTGCCAATGGGCTCAATACCAGGGATGCTGAAGACCGTGCGAAGTGGAGTAGAAAAAGTCGGAAAGCGGACCCCGGGCACCGAAACGAAAGTTAAGGATGCAACCGGGATAACGCTTAGATGATGATGATGATGATGTCTTAGAAACGACAATTAGATGAACTCTTTTGCTATGTTGTTTAAAGCGAAGGACATAATATCAGGTCATTTAAAAACCAAATTTAGCAATAACTATTTTGTATTTTACTGGTGTTTGGTCAAAAAACTTTGTTACGAATAGAAATCGTCGTATTAAGCTAAAGATTTTCTCTTTAACAATATTCAGCCTTTGAAAGCCCCAAGAAAAAAATAAAAGGGCTAAGCAAATTTATTATCAACAAGCGTATTAACGAATTAGTCGAATTAGCAAGAACAGAACGGAATTCTAGGAAACAGGTATTGTTCATCAACAACGAAATTCAGGATGAAGATAAGGTCGAATTTCACCACAAATACGAATTTCATGTAGAGTTAGTCTAACTCGACTTACTTAACAGCGTTTTTCTATTACACCCTTGCTGTTTCAGGAAGAACACAGTTATTTGTTAAGAAGGAATACTTACGCTGGTGGTGTATGCAAATTATGCCTTTCCCTCGTCAACTCTCGCTCAGAAATGTCTCCAGCGCCTGATCTTGCGACTGGAGACGCGCTGCGAGGCATTTTGAGTATATTTTCAGGCATATTTATGTGTAAATAATGGGCAGCTAAATTTGTTGACAAACTCTAGAATTGAAGTTACAAAGATTTCATTTAAATTCAAATAATTGTCACTTTGATTCTTTCCAGTTTTAAATTTGGAATGCAAAATTCATTATCATTATAATTGATTGTACATATGAGAACATTAAAAAGGGGTTTATAGTCATTTCAATAAACCTTTTTAGAATAGTGCCCAAAATAGGTGATCACTTTTAGACTTATGATTTAGACCATTTTTTTCGGGATGCAGATCAGATCAGCAGAGACCTTAAAAGCTAATCTGTATTTACAAAAGACACTAGTTTCAGTCTGGTTTAAACCGAGTAAAAAGAGAGAGTTCAGTGATCACTTTTGAAGGTTATGTTAAGCAAACTCTGGATATCCAACCACACTAGTGTAACTCGAAAGTAAATTACTTAGCGTGAGACAATTATTTATCATGCGCATTTTGTTTAAAAAGCATATGTCGGTAATGGTATCGACTAAAATGGTGATGGCGAAAAGAATATACAGATTGGCAGGCCTGCAGCAAGTTGCTCACTTGCTCGACGTGTCGGTAACCTGCTCGGTATTGGAGTTTATAAAACAGTGGTAAATTTTTTGATATTAAAGCTAACAAATGCAGGCTGAGTATCCTAAATTATAAATGTATAGATAACTAGCTGACCCGGCAAACGTTGTTCTGCCATATAAATAATAAAATGTCAAAAAATTAAAAAAAATTTTTGGGATGGGTCACCCCTAACATTTAGGGGGATGAAAAATAGATGTTGGCCGATTCTCATAGATACCGGATAAGCACAAAAAATTTCATCAAAATCGGTCAAGCCGTTTCGGAGGAGTATGGCAACGAAAACTGTGACACGAGAATTTTATATATTAGATAGATATATTAAAGAATATATTGTACGTCGAATTTACATATACATACACTTACTTTAGGATAGGATAGTAGTATAGTAGTTCAATTCACTTTTGTAAGGAGTGGCTTCAACACCTTTGGAATTGATTTTGCCAATATCCGAGTAGGATATAAAAGTGACAGGTTTAATGGCGATTTAAAAAAAGGCCAGACTTGGTGATCGGTTCAGTAGCTATCTGTAATCCTGAAGACAGCACAAATAAATACTTAGGACTAGTAATACCACTTTTTTATGCACTACTACACTCTAAGTACATACACTTTATGATAGTAATAAATCAAAAACTCTTTCATGTTTTAGTTCGGATCCTGTCAAATAGATGGTAGAACAGATATAAGTGTCCTAAAAGGTATTCTGCTCAGCATAGTTGGTTATAAGAAACCAACGCTGGTCTTCCGCAGAGGCCTTCAAGAATGACATGACTCATTAAGAAATGGAATATTTTATTGCTGCAGTTCACAACAAATGAACAATACATATTATATAACTACAAAAACATACAATTTGTTATTCATAGACAACATATGCCCATTTACAGTAAATATACCGTATACCTGAACACCTCACATAACCTCATCTAGTCCTAACGTCAGCAGCAGCACGGCACCCTTACCGCGGGCACCAGACAACCGATACACTACACATACATTTCTTTTGTAAACAAACACAAACCTTATCTGGATTGGGTTTATAAAATACTTGTATCACATGCCAATTTCTCCTGTCCCTTCTGATGTTGGAAAATGAATTTCTTTCGTTCGCGCTTGAAACTGTAAGAACTCTGCATGTTTCGAATGGGCGGAGGAATGTTATTCCAACATCTGGATGCAGCATAGCGGAAACTACCTCTAAATTTTGCCGTCTTATGTTTGTTTGTAGCTAGCTGCACCGCACATTGTCGGGAACCCACGGATTTACTAGTAGCCCATACAAGTTTGTTGTATAAATAAGAGGGTGCTTTATTTTTAATTATATCAAAGAGAAGGCAGGCCAAATGAAGCTTGCGACGATGTTTCATTTTTAGAATCATATGCCGGTTTAAAAATGGGGTTAACAAAACGTAATATTCTCATTTATTAATAAAAGTTTATAAAGGAAAGGGGCATGCCAGATCTAGGCCCAGAGCTGCACAGTTATTTGGTTACAGTAAAAAATATATATTAATATTTATCCTAGTTCTTCCTTGTATTCATTATTCTGTGCAAGTTGGTAATATTTTTCCAAAAATATTAAACATTTAAACGACTACGCTTGGAAGGATACCATTATGTAAGGTAAGATCGAATCTTTAACTTTAGAGGCTTTGCAATCAATCACTCCTGAAGATTGGCAAAAGGAGGTAGATCATGTGAAGAGACTGGAAGAAGAATACTGGTGAAACACGGGAAATGATACTGATTCTGACGAGACATCAGACTCGGATACCAATTCTGAGTCTGATGTAGATTATATGAGTGGAGTTGAAGAGTTAAGATTTTCAAAAATTTAATGAATGATGATGATGATTAAAAGTTAAACATTATTCAAACATTTAGTTTTAAATAAAAAACACATCAAATTTCCTTTAGAAACCTTTATTAATAAATGAGAATATTACGTTTTGTTAACTGTACTTTTTATTTACTGATGACGTCACATGACAAGGGCGTTAATTTGACAAAGTGTCGCGCATTACCAATTTGCGTGGCTTATATAATGCATAAAAAATTTGCATGCACAAATCTTATGATTCCAGTTTTTTCTATTTGAGCTGCTGGAATGAATGCTCTTATTTCATGTTTTTCAAGGAAGTTTATATTATTTAACAAATTGTTGGCTGTATTGTGATTTTTACAATGAATAAATAATTATGTATTCCTAACTTATTAACCAGTATAAAATGTAATTTTTTTTATTGCTGTAGGACAGCAGACAGGCTGACAGCCCGCTTAGAATTTAGCTGTTACCGTCGCCTATAGGTGTTTGCAACGCCAGTGGCATCGCAAACACGCTGCTGTCCCATAAGGGTACAGGAACTTGGGTCACTAATGCCGGAACACAACACAAGGTTATTATGGCGGCATACTTAAGACCAAAGGTGGTCGCTATCCAGACGGGCTTGAGGCCCTACCACGTAGCTAGGGTGGGTTGTTTTGTCGGCTTTTACGACATGCCGACCCCGGCCGCATAGGTTAGTATTCTTTTTCCGCCCCTGCACGGATAGAGATAATTATTAGATGTCATATATTAATATAGTTATAGTATGTATCTTCAAAATAGAGTCTATGTCTAGTCAATCAATTGAAAAATACTTGCATTTTATGACATTTGATTTTGAGTAAAATAATTCAAATTCCTAAGCAATGACGGCTGCTTTGTTGTTTTTTGAATTTATATAATTGGAAATCTAAATGACGTGTGTCGGTGAGCAACGAGGGGAGACGATGCGAAACTATGTGGAACCAACGAAGATACTCTAGACTATGTTTTGAAGCCCCAGTAGGTAGTTATGATATTTTTTAAAAGACTTTTCCTCCCTGTCAAAGGACAGACTTGTTCGTCGGCCAATCTTCTTTCACACTAAAACGTAGCTTTGCCAGGGGTTCAGGTGAGTTTTATAAGGTTGACATTATAAAGTAGCAGCGATGCAAGCAATGTGATTATTAAGGAATGTACATTTTGACATTCTTCAATAAGAGGGAAATCACTTTTTTATATCGTATGTGTAACACAACCTTGTTTTTTAAACATACATGTACAGCCTTTGTATATATCATATTTGCGTTCTGTTTTGTTTGTCATAAGTCAGTCATTAAATAGTGATTTAAAATCAAAGATTTTGGATTTTGTGGATAAGCTTACTCGCTCGATTATGCTTATCTTGTTAAAGGTTTTTTTAAAGGTAAAAGGAGTCTTTACGCAATGTTTATGCTCGACACTCTTTTATAACTACTTTTGATATGTAACCCTTGTCATATTTGTTTTATCAATAAATGATTTCATTGTGTTTTTTCAGTTAAAGAAGTGCGAAGTAATCCAAAGATTTTCATTAAATCACGGCTTTATTATTTTATTACTTAATACGGTTACATCCGAAGCTATCATTCCGAAGCTCTGGTGTATTTATCACAAGGCCTCTATTGCTCTTGTTTCGTCACTCTTTTTGTTCAGACAAAATCTTAAAATGGAACAGATGTGTTCAAAGTTTTTATAATGATTAAATTTATTTCACCATGACTCCTTACTCTGGGATGAATAACCAATTGTACTTTTCGTTGCTACCCGTGAGTCAGAGCCACGTGCTTATTTATTTAATCTTAGTATTTTTGTTTTTCCTTATAGTAATATGGTAGTGTTGATAACATTGGAATGCGCGTTGACCTGTTCTCCGTATAACATGAATTTTTTAATCTTTTTCCCATGCCTATTATGTATAGTTAAACGAATTTAAAGTTAACTTTAAAACCCATTACGAAATGAATCTTTGAAAAAACAATTGCTTTATATTGTAGACACAGTTTGTAAAATGATGGTAAGTTGAATTTTGACTGCTATCGATTACAGTTACAGACTAACGAGTACAGGTTCAGAAAGACAGATCAGATCATTCTGACCGATGAAGTGTTGGTTTGGTTGATATTTTTTTAGAAATT
Source organism: Malacosoma neustria (assembly GCA_963693495.1). Taxonomy (NCBI): domain Eukaryota; kingdom Metazoa; phylum Arthropoda; class Insecta; order Lepidoptera; family Lasiocampidae; genus Malacosoma; species Malacosoma neustria. The sequence goes on along the minus strand of OY856384.1, from coordinate 19,126,898 downwards.
TACCAGAAGTAAACTCAGGTCTTGGACCCTAAAATTTCAATGCTAACTAAACTAAACGATAAGCTGCTAATTAAATTCAAAGCTAGTTAAGCTTCATTTAGTTTTATATGACCTTAATATAATCTTTGGTGTATCTAGACATTGGTTTTCTAGATTGGTTCCTTACCTATAATTGGAATCGCTTTCAATAAATTATAAAGAGGTGTTCACAACTATTGTTACTATTGATACTATTGTATCAGATATTAATTTTACGTAGCTGCATAGGTTTAAGGCAAAAATAGCCACACCTGTAGGCATTTGTCGACGGCAGTCGCGCGGGCGCCCGGCGTCCAGGCGGCAGGCGGCAGGGCGCCATCGGAGCCGCGCCGCCGCGCGCGTCGCCACGTCGACACACGCGATCCACCCTTTACGAATGGCTTGATCATTATTTTTCCTCTATAAATCATTATTTTGGACAAATTTCTACAAGGTCGATTGTTATCCGTGTCTTCCTGTTTTGTAATTACTCCACTTTAAGAAGTATTTATTTGAGGTACCTAACCTCAAATTAATACGAAATATGTTTTTATAGCTCTGGTACCTCAGATGGGAAAAGGTTCATCGTTTGGTAATTATCGTCGCCTATGTAGTTTTTAATATTACATTCTTAACTGTTTTCATGTAAAAAGCGGACCAATCGCTCCAATGTATCTGTTGTAATCGTGAACATACAAATATGCATTCGGGATTTAGAATTCTGAAAAAAATATAAATAAATTTATTAAATATTTGAATATTTTTACATTTCTTACGGTTGTATACGTTAAAATGCGACTCAAATTGAATTATAGCCATACATAATGACGGTTTCAGTAGCACACTTTGAATTTACAAGGTTAATCCACAAAATAATCCCCAGGAGAATATTAGAGAAATGACAATCAGCCCTAATAGTGATAGTTATAAGAGATGTCTTTCAAACTTTCCCACAAATTAATTGAAAAATCGGATATCTATGTTTCTTGAATAATAAAATTACTAATAATATAATTACTAAATTACGTCTTGAAAAAGGCCAGGTCAAGAGTACCCTAAACCGAAGGGCATGTATGAAGGGAATAATGAAAGTGGACGAAGCGAAACAAGTATGTAAGGATCGTAGCAAGTGGAAAGAAGTGGTATCTGCCTACCCCTACGGGAAAAAGGCGTGATTATATGTATGTATGTATGTACGTAAAATTACTAGCGTACCCGGCAAATATTGTTCTGCCATTTAAAAATTACTTTTGCATTTATAATATTACTATGGATGTTATATAATATATACGTATAATTATCTATAATTATATAATTGAATATATAATTCTTAAATACCTCAATCAGCTATATATCATACAGATACTTCGCACAACGTACCCATGAAGTTATTAGTACAAAAGCAAAGTGTGTCATAAATAATTACCATTACGCAATAAAGATCTATTGAGGGAGGGTTAAAAATAAGGGGAGGACGATAGTATAATAATAATGTAAGGAAGGGTGTACCTGTTGTACCTGTAAATAGAATAATAGAGCGCAGGGGCGCCGCACGCAACACGGCAAGGCGCGACGCACTGCCGCCGAATGTCTGACTCATGCTTTACTCTAATTCAATTTTCATAGATTTTTTTATCCGTGCAGGGTATAGGAGGGAAGGCAGACGGAGAAAGAATACTTACCTCTGCGGCCGGGGTCGGCCTGTCGTAAAAGGCGACAAAACAACCCTAGCTAGGTAGGGCCCCAAGCCGGCGACCACCTTTGGTTTTAAGTATGCGGCCATAATAACTTTGTGTTGTGTTCTGGCGTTAATGACCCAAGTTCCTGTACCCTTATGGGACGTCAGCGTATTTGCGATGCCACTGGCGTTGCCAACACCCATAGGCGACGGTAACTGCTAAATTCTAAGCAGGCCGTCAGTCAGTCCGCTGTCCTACAGCAATAAAAAAAATGTTTGCGTTCCTGCAGCGTTTCCACATTGCTTTTTGGTTATCGGTGGATAAAGTACAAAACAACTTGTTCCGATTATGTAGTTAAGTCTTACCTATAGTTTTATAGTTGTTGGTGTGGATGGAAAAACACGAAGGATTCTCTCATTGAAAATAATATTTCAATGGCTATCACGGGGATGTGAGTTAGATGTGTCACGGTGTCCTCATTAAGGACAGAACGTGGTTTAAGATTTTAAGTGCTTACAGGTATTTAAGCAGACAGTGGTCTCGCGGGTAGTCAGGGCTTATAGTAGAATCCACTTTCGAAACCGACATAAGTGAAAAATTTCGTGATGATTGCAAGTTGCGAAAAAGCCAGGAGAATCGAGAGTGAAGTAAGTAAGGTGTAGAAATAACACGTTTGAAATTGTGATCCGTAAATTTTAACTAATTATTTAAATAATACTAGTGATTTCTTGACAAAATTAATGTCTATTAATTTAGTGTAAACATAGCACCCGCCAGAGTGTATAATCCAAACACAAGAAGCCTATATTGACAATATAATTATATTGGTAAGAGAATGGACGCAATTCAAAAGGCAATTTTCCAAATGTCTACACAATTTAATGAAAGGATGGAGGCTTTCGAAGCACAACAGAAGGGAATATCATCTTCTTCTAATTCTTGCTGCTGATTTTGCTGCGTTCAAAACACTCATCATGAAGTCCTTGCGATCTCTTCAACAACAAGTAGAACTTTTACATCAGTCTACTGATCATCTTGAGATGCGAAGCAGGAAAAAAATCCTACTTCTTCATGGAGTCTCTGAGCAGAACCTACTACATCTTTGGCGACGAAGATTATCCTTGACAAACTAAAAGTCCCCGGATTCAACGAAAGTGATATTCGTAGATCACATAGAATGGGCAAAATACAAGGATCTAATAAACGGCCTAGACCTATTCTTGTCAAGATGTGCGACTTGGCTATACGAAATAAAATATGGTACAGCAAAACGGCTTTGAAGGGTACAGGTATTACCATATCAGAATTTCTTACAAAAAGAAGGCATGATTTATTCATACAAGCTCGCAAACGCTTTGGAATCACAAATTGTTGGACTCGAGACGGTAATGTCGTGGTACTTGGCGCTGATGGTGTTCAAAACAACATAGTCTGTCAATCTAACTTGGAAAATGTTGTAATTGAAGAACAAACGAGTCAACAAAATACATTAAAACCAGCCAAAGATAAGTCTCACTCCAATAAGACAAAGAAACGAATCTAAATGTAAAGGAAAATGATATAAATGTATGAAATGGTATAGAAGAAGAAGAATAGTGTGATTAATCATATTATGTGACAGTAAGAATTGTAATAAGGCTTTTACTTAAACTTATCAAATATTATAATCTAACTATACCTACTAATGTTATAAATTTGCTAATGTTATTGTTACCATTCGTACTCAGCTGGAAAACTGGAATCAAGTATGTTATACTATATATTATATGTAATTTACTAGTTATAACCAAAACTAAAATATGTGCTTTTATTGGAGTGAGTCAGCCTTGTTATGAAATATTTGAAATATTTTATCTGTGACATGTTTGAAATGTTTTTTGATTTACTTTGTTTTTGTTCACCTCAAATTCAAGTTCAAATGTTCTTTGAAATTCAAGTGTTCTTTGTATACATATATTGTGTTTTTGTTTTGGTGTAGCTGGTTGTTGGTATTAAATAAAATAAAATAAGCCTTTATTGCTGTTTTTTCTTTTTTACAATAGTATGTTATTATTTATTTATTATAATTTTTTTTTTATTATAAATACCTAGTCAGGTCATAAATTCTGTCACATGTTTAATGTAAAATAATTGTAACAAGTTTATTAATTATGTAACCATTCATATACCAAAATGAACTTAACAAAACATAGATTCTTATGACATTAAAGTTTATTCAAAATGACCTCCGTGATTTTGAATACAAGCCTTCAATCTGCGCGGCCAGTTGTCTATCGCAGCACGAACGAGGTCCATGTCAATATCGGCGGCTGCCTTAATCAAGGATGTCTTGAGTGACTCCAAATTGGGATGAGGCTTTGAGCACGCCTTTTCCTCCAAGTGTTGCCATATCTTGTAATCTAACGGATTCAAATCTGGACTGGAGGAGGGCAAGTCTTCGTGCCGGATGAAGTCGATTTCACGCGCCGCCAGCCAGTCTTGTGTGCTCTTCGCACTATGAGCTGGCGCCGAATCTTGTTGGAATACCCAGTGCCTGTTATTGAACATGGTATGAGAAACAGGTTCCACAAGGTTCGTCAGGACTGTATTTTGATACACAACAGCATTCGTTTTTACACCTTTCTCACAAAAATGTACCTCTGTTAAGCCCCAATAAGAAACTCCCAACCATACCATGAGCGAGGATGGAAAATGACCTCGTTGGACACGCGGAATACGGTTGCTCGCTTCTTCACTACTGTGTGCGTACACCTTATCATTTTGTTTGTTGTAGCTCTCTTCTACGGTAAACATTTTTTCATCCGAAAAAAGAATTTCCCGATAATTTTTTCCCGCGTACCGCTTCAACAAAGCGCGGCATCTCTTCAGTCTCAGGTCCATTAGACGAGCATTCAAACGATGTCCTGTTTTTCTTCGATATGCCCGAAGCCCTAAGTCTTCATTTAACACCCTTTTCACCGTGGTTCTGCTTAACCCCATCTGAAGGGCCAACAGTTTCTGTTTACGTTTGGGATTTCTTTGAATTCGTGCCTTCACAGCTTTTATCACTGCTGGAGTCCTAACAGACCGAGGGCGACCACTTCTTGACCTGTCATCTACACTAGAGTCTTCATTGTATCGTTTGATGGTACGATAAACGAATCTTTTGGTAATATTCAAATTTTTCAGTATGTTAAAAATTTGAATTGGCGCGTAACCGCAACGATGCAACGCAATAACTGCAACACGGTCTTCTTTAAGCGTCCACTCCATATTTAAAAATGAGTAAAATTCTAAAAGTTATACATTTTTATTTTCATGAACAATTCGAAATTCGAATTCAATAAACTTTTTTGTGGCCAGCATTCTAAAAGAAAAGTTTTTACTGTGTGACAATACTTATGACCTGACTAGGTATATAATCTAGTATTTCTCGACAATCGGTTAGATTTCTTCTACAACAGCTTGTCTTTCGACAAAGGCCTCCTCTAAGGCTTTCCAATTTGTCCGATTTTTTGCAATACGTAGCCATTCTGGGCCAGCTATCTTCTTAAAATCATCTTCCCAACGTTTAAATTGCCTTCCTCTACTTCTTTTACTTTCTCTTGGGTACCATTCGGTAATAATTTTGGTCCATTTCTCAATATTCTTCTCCCATAAAGGTTGTTGGTATTAATAAAGAATAAATCAAGATATACAATAATAACCATATATAACCAATAATGAGTACCAATAATAATAGAATAAGTTCTGTTTTTCTGTCATTCCTTCAAATTAATTAATTTCATTATTCATAGCCAAAGTTAAAATATGTGTTTTTTTTGGTCTCGGGGAAAACCTCTCTTGACGGGTTCCCCCGGCCCGGGGGGACCGAGGGATATGTGGGACTCCGGGAAAGATGTTTGGCCATCCGACTACCCACTAAAAAACCCCGCTGTTCTCCTATCGCCTACGCCCGGGCCCACGGATATATGGCCTGCCAATCTCGTGGCCCAGGCCGAAAATATGTGCTTTTTTTTATGGTCTCGGGGAAAAACCTCTCTTGACGGGTTCCCCCGGCCCGGGTTTTGTTAAGGTAAGTTAACCTTGATATTAAATGTTTGAAGTATGTTATCTGTAACATTTGAGATGATTTACTTTATTTTTTTTTGTTCATCTGAAATGCAAGTTCAAGTGTTCTTTGTGTACGTTATGTTTTGTTTTAGTGCAGCTGTTTGTTAGTATTAACAAAGAATAATTCAAGATATAATAACCATTAATGAGTGCCAATAATATAGAATAAGTTCTTTTTTTCTGTCATTCCTTGCAATTGTTAATAGTACCTATACATAATGGGAGCTATATTTAATTCTTCTCTTCTTCTTCTTTATGTTTTTTTTTGTTTTACTCTTTTTTTATTTTTTTGGTTTAAAATTTACAGTGTTTAATTTAAAATGTTGTGTAATATTTGTGATCTTCTTATGTTTCCTTGTACATAACACAACTGGCAGGTGGATATACCTAGTCAGGTCATAAGTATTGTCACACAGTAAAAACTTTTCTTTTAGAATGCTGGCCACAAAAAAGTTTATTGAATTCGAATTTCGAATTGTTCATGAAAATAAAAATGTATAACTTTTAGAATTTTACTCATTTTTAAATATGGAGTGGACGCTTAAAGAAGACCGTGTTGCAGTTATTGCGTTGCATCGTTGCGGTTACGCGCCAATTCAAATTTTTAACATACTGAAAAATTTGAATATTACCAAAAGATTCGTTTATCGTACCATCAAACGATACAATGAAGACTCTAGTGTAGATGACAGGTCAAGAAGTGGTCGCCCTCGGTCTGTTAGGACTCCAGCAATGATAAAAGCTGTGAAGGCACGAATTCAAAGAAATCCCAAACGTAAGCAGAAACTGTTGGCCCTTCAGATGGGGTTAAGCAGAACCACGGTGAAAAGGGTGTTAAATGAAGACTTAGAGCTTCGGGCATATCGAAGAAAAACAGGACATCGTTTGAATGCTCGTCTAATGGACCTGAGACTGAAGAGATGCCGCGCTTTGTTGAAGCGGTACGCGGGAAAAAAATATCGGGAAATTCTTTTTTCGGATGAAAAAATGTTTACCGTAGAAGAGAGCTACAACAAACAAAATGATAAGGTGTACGCACACAGTAGTGAAGAAGCGAGCAACCGTATTCCGCGTGTCCAACGAGGTCATTTTCCATCCTCGCTCATGGTATGGTTGGGAGTTTCTTATTGGGGCTTAACAGAGGTACATTTTTGTGAGAAAGGTGTAAAAACGAATGCTGTTGTGTATCAAAATACAGTCCTGACGAACCTTGTGGAACCTGTTTCTCATACTATGTTCAATAACAGGCACTGGGTATTCCAACAAGATTCAGCGCCAGCTCATAGAGCGAAGAGCACACAAGACTGGCTGGCGGCGCGTGAAATCGACTTCATCCGGCACGAAGACTGACCCTCCTCCAGTCCAGATATGAATCCGTTAGATTACAAGATATGGCAACACTTGGAGGAAAAGGCGTGCTCAAAGCCTCATCCCAATTTGGAGTCACTCAAGACATCCTTGATTAAGGCAGCCGCCGATATTGACATGGACCTCGTTCGTGCTGCGATAGACGACTGGCCGCGCAGATTGAAGGCTTGTATTCAAAATCACAGAGGTCATTTTGAATAAACTTTAATGTCATAAGAATCTATGTTTTGTTAAGTTCATTTTGGTATATGAATGGTTACATAATTAATAAACTTGTTACAATTATTTTACATTAAACATGTGACAGAATTTATGACCTGACTAGGTATATATTTTTTTAATAATTAGATGTTATTCGATTATTAGTATAACATAACACACATACTTGTTACTATAAAATATATATATGGTTTTTAACTGTGATAGTGATAATGATTCATACTTTGAAACATGCTCTACTGATTCTTCCCCGAGCAGCAACTGCGATAGTGATTCGCCTTGTCTCCACGATGAAATTCAGTCGGTATTTTCAACCTTAACTTCTAACTTCAATATAGTACATATTAATGCGCAGAGTATTCCGGCCCATTTCACTGAAATGCAGGCATCACTTAATCAAAACAGTATACACACTATTCTAATATCAGAATCCTGGTTAAAACCCTGTTTACCTTCGACTTTATACACTATGCCTGGTTTCCAGCTTATTCGAAATGATCGATTAGGATCATCTGGTGGTGGTGTTGCCATTTACCTTCGATCACATCTTCCATATAAAATATTAAGTATGTATCCACAGCCTACACAGGATTCTGGCGAGTATATTTTTGTCGAGGTAGAATTGGGTCATGTAAAAATTCTTATCGGAGTTTTTTACTGCCCATCACTACGAACTAACTATTTTTCTTCATTTGAAAAGCTACTCGAACAATTTGCTCCTTCTTATTACCATTCCATTATTATGGGTGATTTTAATACTTGTTTATTAAAACGCGATCAACGCGCTAAATCTAATATTAAATATAATAAATATTATAAAATATAATATTTTCCTCTAATCTCAATATACTTCCACTGAATGCAACTCACAACTTTCCTAACTGCAACCCTTCCCTTTTAGATTTAATGTTTGTCTCCTCACCATCTCACGTTTCCAAACATGGGCAATGCTCTGCCGACGCTTTCTCATACCATGACCTTTTTTTTTATACCGAGGAAAACTGTTATAGTTTCCACCGGCCTCCGGGGGAAGGCCGGGGTATGTGGGATTACTTCCCGAGGGGGCTGCCTACTCCCCTCGGGCGGACCGGGGGCAAAGGCCACCGGTCCTACCCACTAAAAACCCCGATCGTCACTCTTGGCTTTAGAGGGGGCTTCGCAGGATCACCTTTTGGCATTACTCTGCTAGGCCTCCAGCCAGACGTCTCCAATGAGGGTACCCCGAGTGACAGTTCCCGCTGCCAGCGGTCACACTAGACCTGCCGGTGACCAGACACAGAGTGTCCAGTCGCGGTAGGGCACCCTCCGTCTCATTGCCTTCGTCGGGAGCTTCCCCCGGAACTCCCGGCTGGCCGCTCTTACAAGAGAGTGACCGGCAACCCCTTCTCAGGGTGGGAGGAGGTGCTCATAGCGTCTCCTTCCACGGTTCGTCCTCCGACGACGAATCGGTGGAGCCGCCGCGTCCTCCTCCCTTGCACGCTCGATGGCCTCCTTCTGCCACATGACGCTTTCAGCGAAGGAGACCACCGCGTTCCAGTTCCTCTCGCTGCGGAGCATTTGACCTACGATTGCCCGCAGCGAGAGGTCACCTCCCACCACACCCTGCAAATTAAACCGCTGGGGCCCCCAAGCGGCGCACTCGGACACCGTATGTTCTACGGTGTCTACTGGCGCACCGCATTCCCAACAGGCCGGGTTCGGCTCCCGCCCCGCAATCTGGTGCAGGTAATTACCGAAACAGCCATGGCCGGTCAGCACCTGCACCAGTCTGTATGTCAGGGTCCCGCTTGACCGCGAGACCCATTCCGACAGGTAGGGGCGGATTGCCTCAACCGTAACCCTGCCCGGCTCGGGTGGCCCCAGGATCCTCAACCAAGACTGGGTCAAGGCCTCCTGGGCGAGATCCCTGACCCGTCGCGACTCTTCCGGGCACAGCCGGAGTCCCCTCTCCCTGGCGTCGCAGCGCAGGCGGTATGTCTCCGAAAGGACAACCGGCCGCAGCTCCCAGGGTGGGTCGGCTGCCAGGAGTGCAGCCGCCCGCCAATACACCGTACGGTATGCCCGAATGGCCCTCAGATCTATGACCCTCTGAGATCTTCTCAAGAGGGCCCTGCTACGGGATGTCAGGTGGTCTGCCCAGATAGGCGCACCATACACTGCCATGCTCTGCACGACGCCAGTGTACAATCTTCTTCTCATACCATGACCTAATCTATCTCTCCTATAGCCTTCGTATGCTAAAAGTAAAATCTAAAGTTATACTGCAGCGAAACTTTGGTGGCATGAACCTGGATGCTTTTTTGCGAGACGCCCGAGGAATTGATTGGTCGGGGGTGGCCGATGCCGCCACTGTGGATGAGAAGGTGGACTTGTTTAATACCATTTAGTTAAAGTTATATGATACTCATGCTCCCTTGCGTCCCATCAAGTTAAAACATCTACCGGCACGGTGCCGGTAGATGTTTACTCCTGATATCAAGACCCTTATACATAGAAAGAATCGAACAAGAGCCAAATACAAAAAGCATTCAACGGACGACAATAGGCGGGAGTATGTTGAGATCCGTAATCGCTGTAATAGAGTGTGCAGGAACGCCCAACGCCAATATATTCACGAAAAAGTCAGTGATGAAAATCCTTCAAAAGTTTGGAAATTCCTTAGGTCATTGGGAGTTGGTAAGACATCATTGCATTCTATCTCCAATAACTTTGACGTTGATGCTCTCAATCAGCACTTCTCAACTACAGCCGTTATTGACACGCTAATTAAGTCAAATACTTTACGAAATCTTTCTTGTTTATCAACTCCAAACCATGCTCGCTCCTTTTTATCTTAATCAATTTACTGATTGTGATGTTAAGAGTGCTATCAAATCTATTACCTCAAACGCTGTCGGATGCGACGGCATTAGTGGAAGAATGATTCTCCCTATACTGGATGTCGTTACGTCTTTGTTAACTAACATCCTAAATGCATCTTTACTTTCTAGTCTTTCAATTTAGGACAGTTCTGTAAGTGGATTATTAATGTATGTATGTGCATTATGGTGTCCTAAATAAAATGTTTTCTTTCTTTCTTTCTTTCTTTCTTTCTTTCTAGTAAGTTCCCAGCATCTTGGAAGGTTTGGAACGCCTGGTTCATCGTCAACTAAGTACTTTCCTCAATCGCCATTCCTTAATGAATCCCTACCAATCTGGCTTCCGACCTGGCCATAGCACATCTACAACTCTCATCAAAATAACAGATGACATCCGGTATGGCATGGATAGGGGCCTCTTGACTGTTTTATTACTACTCGATTTTAGTAGCGCCTTCAACAATATTGATTTCGATATAATGCTCGCCATACTCCGTACTCTTAATATATCTCCAACAGTGATTGATTGGTTTCATAGCTACCTGTCTGATCGCCGGCAGTGGGTTTGTGTTGATGATAAGCTCTCACAATGATGTGATTTAGCTGCCGGTGTTCCACAGGGCGGCGTTTTATCTCCTCTTCTGTTTGCTATTTTCATTAACTCTATCTCTAATCAACTTGTTTCATCCTATCACCTCTATGCAGATGACATGCAGATCTACATATAAACTACAGCCAATGATATGGCTAAAGCAATCGTACAACTTAACTTAGATCTAGAACATATTTGTTGTTGGAGCAACTCTTTTGGGCTTTGTATTAATCCTGACAAAACCCAAGCTACCATCATTGGCAGCCACAGAATGTTTGCTAAACTTAATTGGTCGAGCTTACCACAGATTAATTTTGATGGGACAATCATTCCGATCAACGACGAAGTAAGAAATATTGGTGTTTTGTTAGACAAGGAGCTTTGCTGGCGATATCATATCAATATCCATATCAATGAATTAAGTCGGAGAGTTTTTCTATCTTCTAGAGCACTCGGTAGGCTAAAAAACTTCCTGCCTATTGCTATCAAAGTTAAGCTGGTGGAATCTTTATTACTCCCGCTGCTTGATTATGCTGATGTCTGCTATCTCGACTTAACCCAAGAATTACTTAACAAACTTGAGAGAATTCAAAATTTTTGCATAAGATTCATATTTGGGCTTCGTAAATATGATCATGTATCTGAATTTCGCTGCAAACTCAAGTGGTTACCAATCCATCTTCGGCGGAATACTCACATTCTATCTCTGCTTTATAGTATTTTATTCCTTCCCAATACACCTTTCTACCTTAAGGAACGTTTTCAGTTTCTTCATAATCTAAATGACCTTAATTTGCGCTCCTCTAATAATCTTAAACTAACAGTACCTGTTCACTCTTCATCCTTTTACAATCTTTCCTTCACTGTACAGGCTGTCCGACTATGGAACTCCTTGCCTATTGCAATCACACAAGCGAAATCACTAACAATTTTTAAAAAACTAGTCCGAAATTATTATCTGGATATCTGGCCTTTAAAGACTGATTAAAAGTAATTCATTTGTGTTATATTTTATTCTACTTACGCTTTTTGCTTTTATGTTATATTTTGTATTTTATGTTATATTGTTTGTTATTATTATATCTTATTTGTAATATATTATTATATTACATATTACTTTTAGCGCGCCACCTATAGCAAAAGGATTTTTTTGATTGTATTCCGACCTTATGGTTGTCTGGAAGAAATCGCTTCTTAGCGATAAGGCCGCCTATTGTGCACTAGTTATAAGATTAATATTAAGTTACTTTGCATGTATATAATTTTTGGTGGACAATAAAGAATAATCTATCTATCTAAGTAGCCGGATTTATCAAGATCGAAGATTCATACAAAATGTATTCTGAAAGAAACCACTTTTCACAATACTTTAATGACGAAAAATCTAAATTTTCAGGCGTTTTCAGTGAGTCGGCGATGAGTCACGGCTATCATTTCCCGGAAATACTTTCGGAAATCTTACGCCTACGCGGGATACGTTTGGGTGGCCAGGAGAAAGCGACTTTGTATTGTAAGCGCTTTAATCGAACTGTCTTTGCGGCATACACTCAATTGGATATATTCATCACCTTCATCAGCTTGCACTCTTATTTTGGAAAATTTATGCTCAGCAGTGACTTAGCGTGGGAGGGCAGGGGGGGGGGCATCATGCCCCCTACTCACAAAGGGGCGCCAAATCGTCCGCAAAACAAAGAATTGTTGAATAATTTTTATTTTTATTATAATTTATTTCTGGAAAATATATAAATTTGGTGCCAGTGTAATACTCGTATTACTATATACTATATATGTAATAAATGTTAAAAAGGTATTGTGTCCCGTACGCCACTGATGCTCACTTATGTATATTAATTAGTTAGGCTTTCTCTTTCTTTTTCAATCAAATAGATTTAGACACAATTTTGTAATCAGTTTTTCTTTTTTCTAATAACTTCCTTTTCATATTAACTTATTAATGTCAAATTGTTGTTATGTTGTGTATACTCGTAGTATATCGGTTAATAATCTAAATCTAAACACTGTATGTATACTAAGTCCTAGTTTGGAGATGTTAAACTGTTTGTATACCTTATCAATAAATAAATAAATAAAATGAGCATACATTTAGCGAATTTTCTATTTAGAAGCCTTCGTGATGTAGTTGCTAAATGTGAATTGTGCACGGACCCCGTAAAAGTCGGCGACCCGGCAAAAGCGCCGCTCTGCACACCCAGACCGACACTCGGATGTTGTTTACTCAAGAAGAAACCAATAAAAGTGTCGTTTGAGGATATACTAGATGATTGACAACGAAATTTCGTGTCCTACTTTCAATGTGAAACGAGAAAAATAATTTAAATAAAGAGGATGACAGATTTTTCTTCAAAAAGGGGTTAACGTCAGGCAGGCGGCCGATTGTAAAAACTAAGCCACAACTATTACAACATGTAACATGTTATGTCGACCCCTTATAATTTGGGATAAGGGCAAGAGGAAGAAGAGCATACATTTAGCACCAGCCAAAATAAATACATTCTATTTAAAAACTTGCCTTGGGACTGTATTTCGCTTCAAAATTATGGATAACTTTTTTCGTAGTAATTTCGATGCTTGCTACTTTGATCCTTCTACTCGAAAAGGAAAAACTGTACAAAGTGTATGGGTCTGCAGCGGGTTCACGGTGCCTCTGGCGTCGCAAATATCCATAGGTTATGGGAAATGCTTACTATTGAGTGAGCCGTCTGCCTGTTTGCGATTTCTCAATAATAAAATAAAAAAACTGTGTGTGTCAGCTCCGACGCACGACTGGAGTTTACTACTTAAGTACCATTGTCTAAACATACGCAAAAAGAGTTTATTTAACTGAAAACTGAAAAAAGATTAATACCATACGAAAGGGTAAATTAACAAATTAATGAAAATAATATACATATATAAAAAAAGTTTTAAAAGAGTTTTAAGTTCAACCTAATTACAACTATGACACCTAGTAATAAAGTCACAAATCTCCAAAACATTATTTAATACTTACGATCATTCCTCATATAAAATGAGCAAAGCAATAAATTACTCTTGTCACTTACAAATGAAAAGACATATGTTAAACAACATTTAATGTGAAATCAACCTTAAGTTGTAACAAATAAAGTAATTTTTGCCTCGCGCACCAAAAACGTAACGAGGTCATTCATTAGTAGATTTTACTCTCACATTTATCTCATACCGGGCGCCTTATATATGAAAATCGATTCATAAGGAGTAAACTCCAAAAAAAAAAACCTAATGCGTTATTCATTATTATCACTATATTTAGCATCCAGTCTATAAAAGAGTGGGCCTCTTAGCCGAACGGCAACGCCAGTCGGGGTCTGACAAACTAACGTCCGCGATTTCGGCGCTCGAGGTGAACCAAAGAACACCCCGCTGCGTTGGTTCGGGTTTAAGGTCTTAGTAAGGCTCTGGAACTTGAAACATTTAAATTAAAAATGAAATTTAAAATATAAAAAAAAATTTAACACCACATTTCGTACAGTTTTTGATAATGTACCACAGTAAAATACTGTTTATCCAAGACTCAGGTTAATGTCGGTTGTCGGGAGATGACGTCGGGGTGCTACCATTGTGGCGCGGGCGACGAGGAGGACACGGTGGACCACACTGTCGCCGTGTGCCCTGCGTGGCGCGAGGAGCGCCGCGCCCTCGTCGCCCAAATCGGCGCGGACCTGTCGCTCCCGGCCCTGGTTCTGTCCATGGTCGGCCGTCGCCTCCTTTTGCGAGGCAGTCATGTCCGCAAAGGAGGCGGCGGAGCGGGAGCGGGAGTCCACCACCACACTTCCCTCCCGTCAACTCAGGCCACGCCGTCGGCGCCGGAGGGCGAGCAATGACCTCCGGCCGCCGTGGAAAGCGGCGGCGGGCGGCCCCTCGGGGGAGGATCCGCCGCCCGCACTATTGCCGCGAGGGAGAGGGCCGCGTGCTGTTCCGGGGTCCCCCTCAACTCCTACAATACAGGAGAGCGCCGGGGGGACGAAACCCTGACCCCCTGGCGCCAACACTTCAGAAGAGGCCCGCCTTGAGACAAAGGGCGGGCCGGCGCCGGCCCGGGCCACGAGATCGGAAGGCCACATATCCGTAGGCCCGGGCGTAGGCGATAGGAGAACAGCGGGGTTTTTTAGTGGGTAGTCGGATGGCTGAACATCTTCCCCGGAGTCCCACATATCCCTCGGTCCCCCCGGGCCGGGGGAACCCGTCAAGAGAGGTTTTTCCCCGAGACAAAAAAAAGGTTAATGTCGGTTTTTAAAAAGGTGAGACTACCTTTTTTGAGAATGTCTATCGTGTATGAAAGAAATTACTAATTGTCATATTATAAGACTCCCTAGGTAGTCCTGTTTAGGCCGGCACTTCGAAAACCATTTAAATAAACCAAATACATTAATTAAAAAATATAAATAACTGGCAACACCATTTGCTCGCTTAAATTTTCATGAGCTCAACCCGAAACCTTCTCATTCCACAATGAGTCAGACGGTCCTCACTTAACAGGAGAAAGTGGGGAAAATACGAAAATAAAGGAAAACTTGAATGAAACAGCAACATTGAAACATAAGCATTCTTTTATTGTTTTAATATAAACTTTGAAAAGTTTAATTTATACTTTTAAAATGTAATATTAAAAAGAAAAAAGAATATTTAGTAGAAATCAAAGTATTTGGGTATAACATACCTCAGTCAGGTAAACCCGAACACTAAGTAGTGTCATTGCAAATCAATACACTTCTCAATTCAGTGTCTCCATAATTATGTAAATTGAGAGTTACCGTATTGCAAGGGTGAAATTACGGTGTTTTTGAAAAAAAAATACGGTGGATCAGTTAAAAGTGTACCGTGTAAATTACCGTGTAATTTTTCAACGAATAAAAAACATTAAGAACCAAATCAAGTCCAATTTTAATAAATTACTAAGAATATATAAAAAAAACATACAATATTAAAATTAATGTACTGCTAGCATGTCTTTTAGGAACGCTCATTTCCGAACTTATACGTGAGTTACAAAGTGAACAAATTGCTATATACTCATCCTTGGAATTTTTTTAAACCGTGTAGAAACTTTTTTCAGTTTACACCATTCAACTTTAAACTTTTATATAAAATGCTTCCTTTTCATTCCAATTCTAGCGGTTTTGATAGAACAAGTTGGTCTTGTGTCGCTATCAGAACTTTCAGTTTCATTGAACCGATATTAAGCTACTAGTAACACAATTCACTCACATACAATAATAAAACAAATATTAAACTTAAAACCGAAAAAACCACTAAGACTTATAATTTATTTCTGTTTGTATATGCGTATTCTAGAAAACACGTCATTTATTCATCAGTCTTAGGATTTTGATAATTACATTTCACTCCTTCCTGAATGCGTAAGATCTAAAATAGTTTGCCAAGGTTTAGTAGTTTGAGTATGAGGAAGTAGATTATATTGGGGGATTCCAAGCAACAAAGAGCAGTGTTGCTATTACGAAAGATGTTAAGTTGACTGAGATTTGTTTTACGCAGTATGTGATGAATTAATATTGATAACTTAATTGTAATGATATTACGGTGACTTATGACACGGTAATCCCATATTACCTTGACGGTAGAGACCAAATTACGGTGCATCTACGGTAATTACCGTGTATAAGGAGACACTGCTTCTCATCAAAAAAAAATTGAAACATCCCTGAAGTTTGGCTTTGAATGGGTTTAATTTTTTTTACATTTAACCAAAAATATAAATAATGCCAGTTAATTGTGGATATTAAAAGGTATCATTTAACGAATATTAATGTTCCAAATTAAAATTAAACTTATTTATTGTGTTTTGTTCAACGGGTATGTTTTTACCCTATATGAAGAAATTGTTAAATGTTAGAAACAAAGACGTAAAACAGAAACATGTTAAAAAATATTCAGTACCTCGTATTTCTTCCCCAGGCTTTTATCACTGCTTCCATGCGGTTCCTCATGGAACGGATAAGCGTCATGATATTGTGTTATGGGATGTTATCCCCCCACTCTTATTGTATAGCTGTTTTAAGCTGGCCAAGCGTCTCCGGAGCAGGATCTCTCGCTCTGAGTCGTCTATTCAACTCATTTCATAAATGTTCTATGGGATTCATATCCGGGCTTGTCTGGCCAGCCCATAACCGCAATATCGACTTCGCTCAGTTATTCATTTACAATGCCTGCGGTATGAGCCCTGGCATTGCTGTGCATAAAAATGAAGTCTTCGCCAATATGTGCAATCGCCAAAATGTGCGTAAGGTACCACATGAGGCTTTAGACACTCTTCGATGTAACGTAACTCATTTAATGACGGTAATTGTAGTCCAGATATAAACGCAAGTTTGGTTTTTCTATCGGCACTTATATTAATAATAATTTTATTTAAATCAAACAATACATGTCTTAAGGTTAGTAAGTATCTAGATTTAATGTTAGTAAAATCGTCACAATTTAGTCACAATTTTTGTGTGCGTCAAACAGTTTCGCACACATAATATCAGTGTAGGGGAGTCGAATCGTTGTGCAATGGTGCTCAGGATGATGTTGGTACCGCCCCGCACTCGGTGCAGCAATGAGGCAGCTCTTTTTCTCATTATAGCGTGGAGATCGTCAACACGCGCTTCCGCGAACATTCCCGATGCGCTGCAGAAGCGAGGCAACCCCATCAACATCCTGAACCCATTGTTGTATTGGACTCGCAGAGCACTGACGGCTCCCTGTGTGTAGTCAGTCCAAAGATTGCACGTCTAGAAAACCTTAAACAATGAAAAAGGACTTAAACAATGTGATCTTAACTTCATCACTAAAACGTGCGAACCTTCGAATCAGCATATTACACCGTACCGCCAAGGCTCTGCGTTTCCTTTCAATGTCAGCGTTGTCTTTCATATCTTCGGTTACCCAATGACCAAGATATTTAAACCTGTGCACGAGTGTCAGTGGACTGCCATTCAATTTAAGTGGAGGTATCGAGATTGGGCATCTACCTCCTACCGCTTTAAACACCATCAACTCACTCTTCCGTATATTGTATGATAGACCGTGCGATTGAGCATACAACTCGCAAGACTCAATTAAAACCCTAAGAGCTCTGATCGTGGGACTCAGCAGCATCATATCATCCGCGTAACTTAAGTTATTAACACTAACGTCTTCAATCCGGCATCCGACTTTTTTACTGCTGAGTTCAACGATCAGGTCATTAACGTACAAATTAAAAAGCTTGGTCGATGTAATCCCACCCTGCCTCACATCGCATTCAAGGATATATCTGTCTGAATACTGATCAGCCCACCTTACACTGTTTTGCTGGTTGTAGTACCAATACTGGAAAATACGCAGTAGTTCAGCTGGTACCTTTCTCTCTCTAAGCTTTTCCCAGAGTAGCTCGTAAGATACCGAGTCAAAAGCCTTCGAGAGGTCCAAAAAGCACGCATAAACAGGTGTACGGCGTTGAGTGTAATATTTCACAGTATTCTTTAAACAGAATATGGCAGTTTCGGTGGAAAGACCGGGCCGAAAGCCAAATTGCGCGTCGTGTAAATTAAGGAAGCTTGACATACTTTTATCTAATAAGCCATCCAGTACTTTGGCGACCACAGTAGCCAATGAAATTGGCCTGTAGTTATTCTTGTCCCCCATATTTCCAGTTTTATTCTTGACAACAGGGACAATAACCGTATGCATAAAGTTTGACGGAAGATATGAGTGGCTCATACACAGTGTATAGAACACTGCCAAAACCCTGTGCAATTGCGCTCCAGCGAACTGCAAGTGCTTGATACTTAGTCCGTCGTGCCCCGGAGATTTGCCTCTATTCATTTCTTTAATAGTATCAGCTACTTATTTAGCCGAGAAATGGATGAGGTCCGAGTCATAACAGTTCCCTACGTCAACAATTCGTTTCGGCGAGCCCAGTGGAGACCTAAGCTGGAAATGTCTCATAAATAAGTTTGCGATACCTACAGGATCATTCGCTTCCTCTACGCAAACAGGCAGGCTCGGCTTGACATCAAACCTACCAGTTACTTTCCAAAACTGTTTAAAGTTCTTTTCTTTTCGATGCTCTACTAAAATATCGAGCTTTATTTGTTCTTGATTTTTCTTACACCATTTGAGCTTATTTTTAAACAGCTTGCCCGTTTTCTGCATTTCGTCATATATAAAACCCAAGGCTGGTTTATTATGCCATAGCCAGTTATGATATTCAAACCGAGCCGCACGGTGCAAACTTCGGACATGCTTGTTCCAGCCAACTACTCCACAGATTATGTATTAGTTACTACGTAAAACTACTCTGGCATGATGCTTGTTTACCTTCGAACGCTTGTGGCATACCGAAGATGACTCAGACAAAATATTTATAATGTTTGCATACATTTCATCTATCAGACACCGATGGAGGATATTATTACAATGTTTATGCATACACTCCGTGAGCTCCAAGGGACAACCAAGTGTTCTTAACTTGCCGTCACATAGTCTCGAATATTCCGTAATCTGGTCATCATGCCTTTCACCCCATAGAATACTATTGCTAAAACTCGTAAACGAGTTTCGCTTAGATTTAAGAGTGTTTAGTGCACATTCCAAGAATATAGGCAGGTGGTCAGACCAGAAAACGTCATCGACTACGCCCACATTTACAATTGTCGACCACGCCGATTGAGTGACAACACAATGATCGAGCCAGCGCAAACAGCCATGAGTGTCGCTGATAAATGTATGAGTGTCCGAGTCGAGCAATTCAATATCCGCACATTTCCAATTTTGTTCCGCACAGAAATCTAGAAGCTCATGCCCAAACAGCTCGCCAGGGTGAGCATTAAAGTCTCCCAGCATGTACACATTTTCGATTTCACTACATTCTACAATAGCACAAATTTCACTAAGACATTCGGTGAATTCTATCAGATTTTCACTTAAGTTTATAGGCATATAAACACAAAAAATTAATAAACGTTTATTATCAATGGATATTTGATACTTATGCCTCCCTAAACTGTCCATGAACCGCCACCGTAACTGACTCTTTCTTCAATGCAGTACTGTTCAAAACGCTCTCCCTCTCTTCGATATACCTTCTTTTTTCCGTCATTACCATACAGCATGATCTTACTCTCGTCAGAAAAGAGAACTTTGCTCCATTGAAGGTATGACCAATTTAAGTGCTGTCTGTGTGCGCATCGTAAAAATTTTACTCTCATAACTTATCCAAATGCTTCAATAAAAGTAGTTCTAAAAATGTATATATTCGCATAATTAAGGTATAAAAAATACTCCGTTAAGGTGTAGCCCCGGGGTAGAGCAAGAGGAGCAGTCGCTCTAGGCGTGAGGTAGGAAGTAGTACTAAAAATAAAAAAGTAAAAAACGATTTTCACACAAATTAAAATTTTGATGGCGCCTTTTGATAGCCGGGGAGCAGCGCTGCTAGTTTCGTTTCATTCCTTGTTGAATTACATAGGCTGTTCTATGCAGAATGTTCGGTCTTCCTAACTTTATGAAATATAGCTCTATAAAGTTCTATAACATTATAAGCATTTCGTTATGTTTTATCAACAATCCTCAACGAAATTACTAGATCTATAGCTAATAAGTATTAATAGATCTTTTTAAGTTAGTGATTTAAGAGTGATTTAAGAGTTTGGACTTGGCATAAAGCCAAAGTACAATTTATGCCAAGAGTACCGACTAAAGGTCACTGAAATACAATCTCGCTCTACCCTGATCAAAGGGTAGGGCACGCCCTGATCTTTCGTACGGACAAAATGTACTACCGAAAAACACAACTGTGGTACTTACTGGTTTGCAGTGGCCCTATTTTCTTCTCTGTTTTTGGAGTTGAAATTGATCATTTTCCTTCTCGGTAGCAGTATCTCGATCATAAAGGGTGGCTTCACAAGGTCGCTAGATGATACGTAACTGAACGATTTATCCTACTCGTAATTATAAATGGCATCACTACCCCCGCTGTCATATTTTCATTAAGACGGAACGTTCGCAAGAAGTTCAACTGACTACGGTAGTCCGTAGTCAGTACAGCATGCCCAAGCACGAATTGGCCTTGTAAGAAAGACTAATGCAGTCTTTCTTTTAACCATAGATACCATTTCACATGAGCCCTCTCTTTTGTGTCGCTTGCAATGTCTTCCTGCCGTGACTCTGACAACTATCATACGCCTAATGTTAGGCTACTTTATTATTATTACTTGTTTTTCTAGCAACATAACTTAGTGAAGAAGCATTCAATAGTACTATTAAATGCTGGTAAAGATTTATACATATGTTACAATGTGCTTAGGACTTCATTTTTCAAAGTGGTCACACCAGAACACATCATACTGAACACTAATGTTTATTATTGTTGACAGAGCTGATTGTGCTGATGATCTAAGCACCTCAGGCACCCCCATGGTGATGGCCATGCATCACTATAAATGTGAATGTGTCAGGTTGAAGCTTGGGGGTCTCTACACGGTACAGGAGATTATCATCACATAAGTCTATTAATTCTCTATAAAATACTTCATTTGGATGAGCGTTAAAATCACCTAGTACATAGAAAACTCAACTCTACTAGTCTTTTCAATTTCGAATATTGATTGTATTACACTAAAGCTCTCATAAAATATGGGCTATTGTCTTGACAGATTATAAGCATATAAACACTGAAGAAAACAGTACTTCTATGACTTACAGTTGCTTCTATGGTTGTGATCCGGGAATTGTCACAATTTATTACCGACACTGAATCAGAGTCACTCTTTCTCCACAATAGAGCGACTCCTCCATAGGGACTAGCAGTGAGCAGACCGCCAAGATACCTGTGGCACATAATTATTCATCGATTGTACTGAGAACAGACAGATGATGTGGAAGCAGCCTGGTTTTCCACAAGGCTATAACGTCAGCTAACTTACATAGCGCCCTGATGCCCTCTATTGATCTTTTAAGTGATTTACAGTTGTAACTAACTAATCTGCAACACAGTTCATAGACAAGTCTAATGATCCACTGCCGCATGCAAGATGTTTGGAAGGTGCGAAGAGAAACATCAATATTATATAACTCCAACTCTGGCGGAATGCGGCACTGAGTCATGAGCCTTTTTGTAGTCAGTTTACAATTATTATTATTATAATCGATAAACGTTTAATATAACTAAAAAATCAAACTAAAAAGTAAAAAATAATTTTCAATAAATTTAAATTAAGAATAGTGGGATTAACAAAAAAAAAATTAATTTTATTGTAAACAAGTGTGGGGTGCTTGTAGTCAATTGTTATTTTGAAAATATCTTAAACCAAATTGGTATAATACCGTAAAACTAAAGCGGCCGCGGGCGGCCCCTCGGGAGAGGACCCGCCGCCCGCACTATTGCCGCGAGGGTGAGGGCTGCGTGCTGTTCCGCGGCCCCCCTCAACTCCTAGAGTTGTTAGGAGAGCGCCGGGGGGACGAAACCCTGACCCCCTGGCGCCAACACTTTAGAAGGGGCCCGCCTCAAGACAAAAGGCGGGCCGGCGTCGGCCCGGGCCACGAGATCGGCAGGCCATATATCCGTGGGCCCGGGCGTAGGCGATAGGAGAACAGCGGGGTTTTTTAGTGGGTAGTCGGATGGCCAATCATCTTTCCCGGAGTCCCACATATCCCTCGGTCCCCCCGGGCCGGGGGAACCCGTCAAGAGAGGTTTTTCCCCGAGACCAAAAAAAAAATACCGTAAAACTAATTTAGTTTTTTTTTGGTATCCTTTCATATTCTGGTATTTTTTTGGTACATTTTTAAACTTTCAATATTTTTAAACACATTATTGATATATTTTTGGGTTGGGCGGGTAACAATAATTTCCATTCGTTCGTATTTCGTTCACATAATTTTGTCTTTGTCTGATGTTTACCGCAACTGTATCGTTTTGTCTCTTTCGAACGGTTAATGCTAACGAAACCGTGGATCGTGCTTTAGCTACATATCTACGTTACATGCTTTACGTCACGGGGAATTACTGAAACTTAAAAAATGATTACTAGTAATAATTAAAAAAGGGACCACGGATTTTTTTGTTCTTTATGTCTCTGTGTTATCGTGCGTCTGTAGTGAAGATAATGAAGCGCAAATACGATCAGAAACATAGATCTAAGTGGGAACAAAGTTTTTTGAAAAGTTTGTTATAATACTCAACTTAGATGTCGATTTCCCAATAATGAAAAAATATTTTTCGAGTTACGTTTCATAGACCCACAAGTAGCGGCTTATGAAAATTTTACATCTCATATCAGCGATGATATGGACAGGTTTCCGAACATTACTACAAATGATACAGTAAGACAATTAATTGACGAGGAATATCGTCAAATTAAGTATGATTCAGAGGTACAAAACCCGATGATTGTAGTAGTGCTAGTGATGTAAATGTTGAACAGTTTCGGAGCAAATTAAGTTGTATTGTTAACAGTAAAAATGTTCATAAGTACAAAAATTTGACTAATTTTGTAAAATGTCTAATATGCACCCATTTCAAACGCTGAATGCGAAAGAATTTTTTCAAAAGTTAATCATATAAAAACTAAATACAGAAACAGGTTTATAGCTAAACATATTGCGTGCCTGTTGCATGTTAGACAAGGTCTAAGTGAAGGAAGTGTAGGTTGTGTCTTATTTGACCCATCGAAATATATGGTAAAAAATAATACGTCGAATACTGACTATTTGGAATAAAACTTATTGTAAATATTTATTATTATTTTAATGTTATGTATAATGAACGTGTGTAATTGGTAAAATTAAAAAAGTAACTGATAATAAATGTTATAATTCAATTTTTCCTCTTCTACTTTTTATTTTTATTTTAGTAGTATATCCATACCAATATTATAAATGCGAAAGTAACTCTGTCTGTCTGTTCCTCTTTCACGCCTAAGCGGCTGAACGGATTTTGATGAAATTTGGTATGGTGATAGATGATAACCTAGAAATGGTCATAGGCTATAAATAATCACGCCATCGTTCTTAGGGGGTAGGCAGTAGGCAGATAACTAAATTGAGTTAGTGATTTTTTGTGCTTATCCGGTATCTATGAGAATCGGCCAACATCTATTTTTCATCCCCCTAAATGTTAGGGGTGACCCACCCCCAAAAAATTTTTTTTAATTTTTTGACATTTTATTATTTATATGGCAGAACAACGTTTGCCGGGTCAGCTAGTTTTTAGTATAATTCGTCATGTGTATTTAGTACCGGCACCTTGTAGTTTTAGTAGATCACCATTTTTTAAAACGGTCACACTGATCCTATTGTAAAAAGTCGAGACTCGATCACTCGAGAGTAGAGCCGCTTTTTATTTTAGCTTTTGAGTAGAACGTATAGACGTCGTGGTGGTGTGATACGTGACGCTTTTTTAGTGGTCGTTTAACAGTAAGTTTACTTTTTTTTATTGATAGATTGCTATTCATTAAACAAAACCAAACGGTTCCATGTCAGTTAACCTAAACCCTAGTTCATTTAATGTAATCATGTATTAGTATGATAGTGAAGTTATGGTCAATTTCGTGGCTTGTTTATGTTATGTCTGTTATATTATATATACATTATATAAACAACTCCGATTTTTTTATTTCCGAACCAATAAATACGTAGTAATTGTTCATTATATTCCAGACTGGCTAACTAGAAATAAGGACGCAACAAACTTTTTAAAATGCCGCGACCAACTAAGAAGAAGTCCATAGTTTGGCAATATTTCGTAATTAATCCTGAAAAAAAGGATATTACATGTAATTATTGTAACAAAAAATATAAATTCTTTGATAACACAACAAATTTAAAAGAACATTTAAAAAGAGTTCATCCATTATTCAACTTCGGGATGACACAGTGGAACAATTGGATAATTCTGAAAGTAGCTTAGTTAGACAGCCAACAACTGCTCAGAGTAATACGACAGTACCCTCAACTCAAGATACTTCTGCAATTCGAACTACATCGATCAACATGGATCACATCAACATTTATTTATCAAGTAATAATACACCACTACCAAAGCGAAGTAGACAACTCCGGCTGACTGCGCAAGAGGTTCAATTGACAGAACATCAAATATGCGACATTGACAAATCATTGGTTGAAATGATAGTTACAGACTACCAGCCAATGTACATAGTTGAGAATAAAGGATTTACTAATCTATGCAAAAAATTGAACCCCAAATATAATTTCCCATCTAGGAAGACATTAACGACTAAACTAATTCCTCAACACTACAATGATATACGGTTAAAAGTCATTGAAGACCTTAAACATGTTGATTACGTATCTGCCACTACAGATTATTGGCAATCCCATAATCAGAAATCTTATATAAGTTTAACAATCCACTATATTCGGCATTTCAAAATTAAATCAAGAGTATTGGAAGCTCGGGAAGTAATTGGATCACATACCAGTGAAAACACTGGTGATGTATTGAAAAACATTTTCGACGAATACAACATATTTAACAAAATTATAACGGTGGTGACAGACAACGCGCCAAATATGAAAAAAGCAGTTAACAATGTGCTTAACAAACATCATCATGCATGCGTGGCTCACACGTTAAACTTATCGGTCAACGAAGTCATCAGCCAATCACTCGAAGTCTCCAATATACTGGCGAAGTGCCGAAGTATAGTGGGTCACTTTAAGCATAACGTACCAGCATCAAATAAACTGCGACAAAAGCAACAGGAAATGGGCCTACCAGACTTAAAGCCCAAGCAAGATGTAAACACAAGGTGGAATTCGGCATATATCATGCTGGAAAGGTTGTTGGAGTTAAAACAACCAATATCTGTTGCACTAACTGAGTTATCATCTAACTCCACACCTGATAACTTGTCTGGAGCGGAATGGAGTATCGTATCGGACTGCATGATAGTCTTAAAGTCGCTACTGCGAATTACGGAGGAGTTATCGGCGGAACAATATGTGACGATGTCAAAAATAGTGCCGCTTATTAGAGGGTTGCAGCACAATTTACGTATTCTTCCAACTGTAACTCCAACTGGTTCAGAGCTGAAAGCACATCTTTTAGATGTAGTTACGCGAAGACTGGCTGGATTAGAAGGTACAAAGCTGGTAGCTAAAGCCACATTCTTGGATCCGCGTTTCAAGAAACCTGGGTTTGGTAATGAAGAAAATGCAAATAATGCACAGCAGTGGGTAACAGAAGAACTAGCAGCATTAATCAGCAGAAATCAAGAAAATTATAACCCTAACACATCTGATAACATAATAGTCTCTCAAGGATTAGAAATGGCTGACAAAGATGATCCCTGGCTCCATTTCGACCAAAAAGCTATGGATCTGGCATCTTTCTCACGGCCTTCTTCATCAGGCGTGATAATGGTGAAGCAGTATGTCGAGTCCCCTTTACTGCCACGCAAAGAAGATCCATTGTTGTATTGGGAGACACATGAAAAAATATTCCCCGAACTTTCAAAAATGGCTTTGAAGTACCTTTCGATACCGGCGACTTCAGTACCCTCAGAAAGGCTATTTTCCAAGACTGGATACATTTTAAATGCTAGGCGCAGTATGCTAAAACCAAATAAACTCAATGAAATTGTATTTCTGAATTCTAATATGATGGTAGATGATTAATTTTAATATTTTTTTGGAAATAATGTTATTATAAAGATTTGATTGGTCCCAGACAGATAGTGATTATTAACTAATACTTAGAATTTTTAATATTTTATAATTTAATATTTTGAATTTTTATTTTATATTTATTAATAAAAATTGTGAGACTGAATAATTAAAGAACAGAAACATAATAATTAAAATAATAATTTCATTGTTAGGATTAGTACCGTCATACATACTAAGTGCAAAAAGCAAAAGTAACATTATTATTTTGTTTGGATGAAACGTTTTCTATTTTTATTTTGTTATACGTAAGTACATAAATCAAGTAAGTACTCACATAACTAATAGAAATATTTGATTAAAAGTTAATTATTATTTGTAATATTATGTTCTTGACCTAACATTATTTGACATTGATCTCAAAGTGATAGTGATTTACTGTTACTATATGAATATTTTGTATAATTTTTAAGCACATAATTATGTGCTTAAGAGTAATCTCTTAACAGGCTGAAACTGTGCCATTGGGTTTATTTATATTTTACTGCTAGAGTTTATAATAAAAGATCAAAAGAAACAGTTTTATTTTGTTTTGATTAGAATTTTATTTTTGTTTTATTGTCATACGTACTGAACTATTTAAAAGAAATGTTTTATTTAACGTTGATTATAAGTTATAAATAAATATATTGTTCTTAATCTACATTAGATTTATTACCCCTAAAAAGCTAAAACTATGTCATTGTGATTTGAAGAAAATAATTAAAATGGTTAGTAGTATACCTATGTAGTTAACTATGGTAAACGTGAAATATTTTTTCTAAACCGAATTTTTACTAATTCATTATTTATTCGTGTATTTAAAACTTAAATCCTACACTTACCATGAAAACAATATTTTTAAAGTATGAGTTATGATTATTGATATTATCACTTTGTTACAGTAACATGCGCTATTAATTTTAAAAAGTCAGATACGACATTATTCAAGACGCGCGTAAGCGTAATTCAAATTCATTGCTGCGACGATATCCATGCAAGCAAGAGGGTGCACAGTGCTGTCCCCTCCCCATATGTTCTCGCACCGACCCGCGCTGCCGCTAGACCGACCACTGACCATCGTCTCGCTGCATCGACTCACGGTCGCGACCCCGACTACTAACGAAATTAGTAACTAACTAACCTGATAGAAGTAATCGAGATTTCTAGAGACATCTTCATAACCGAATGTTTTCATTAGTATATCTCATAATCGCCAACCGCTACTCGCAGCCCCGACTACTAACGAAATTAGTAACTAACTAACCTGATAGAAATAATCGAGATTTCGAGAGACATCTTCATAACCGAATGTTTTCATTAGTATATCTCATAATCGCCAACCGCTACTCGCAGCCCCGACTACTAACGAAATTAGTAACTAACTAACCTGATAGAAATAATCGAGATTTCGAGAGACATCTTCATAACCGAATGTTTTCATTAGTATATCTCATAATCGCCAACCGCTACTCGCAGCCCCGACTACTAACGAAATTAGTAACTAACTAACCTGATAGAAATAATCGAGATTTCGAGAGACATCTTCATAACCGAATGTTTTCATTAGTATATCTCATAATCGCCAACCGCTACTCGCAGCCCCGACTACTAACGAAATTAGTAACTAACTAACCTGATAGAAATAATCGAGATTTCGAGAGACATCTTCATAACCGAATGTTTTCATTAGTATATCTCATAATCGCCCACCGCTACTCGCAGCCCCGACTACTAACTAAATTAGTAACTAACTTGCCTCTTATAATCGAGATATCTCGAGACATCTTCATAATCAAATGATTTCATTAGTATATCTCATAATCGCCCACCGCTAATATATATATATATATATATATATATATATATATATATATATATATATATATATATATATATATATATATATATATATATATATATATATATATATGTATATATATATATACCTAGTTCGATCAATCGACGGATATATCGATATTTTTAAAAATCTTGCGTCCCTATACTATGAGTGTGTATTCAAATCCAATTGGAATCCACAGCAAAATTAATTATCTTTATAAATAAGCACACAGTAAACAGACGAGTTTAGTATTAAATAGGTCGCGCTTGAGTGTGGATCTGTCGGTCGGTGACAAATGCGTTGCGATCATGAACTTTGATATATGAAGTGATTGTAGTCCCAAGAAATATGGTCAATGAAGAAAGCCAGATCGATCTTAGTGATTTTTTGCAGTTTTTAAATTGTATTGGTAAATAGTTTTTCCGTTTTCAAGTAACCTATAATGATGTAATCTTTTTGCTTAACAAACATGTCGATTGCGCATTGGTAGGTGCTGATAGCATTGACAATAAACAAATTACATTATCTCCATATTAAAATATTTTATTTGTTATAAAAACCTTGAAAATATTATATCATTCAGGAAGTGTACATAAACTAATATTTAAACTTTAATATTCGAATGTTGTGTGTTGTGCCCTATTTTAAGCAGAAGCAACCTTAAAGTGTTTTGGGGTTAGGTTACAATAATTTTTTTTTAAGAATGGTGCGTTTCCTTTTCATGGTGTCAGGAGGGTGGGGCCACCCCCATCACTCCCTCCCACCCCTCTCATCCTGCCAAACGATACTAGATGTTTTCCAAATATTTTTTCTTTTAATAAAAATAGTACATCGTCCGTCTGTTTATGTATGATATGTACGTATATTTCGTATCGATAAAAATCTGAAAGAAGCTGAGATTTTGTTTATCATTTTGTCAAAGATTATGAGTATTTATGAACAAAAAGCATGTTATGAGTAGTTTATTTTTTTCAAAAATTCAATCGAATAATCCAAAGAAACGGCTAAATGGAATAAACTGAAACTATGGAGTGTTTTTATTGCACTGTCCACATTTAACATTAATGGTTTTCGCCTTAATTTTGATTCAAAGCTTGAATTTCGGGAAGCTACCAAACGCACTTTTACATCAATTTTCAGATTCATGTATAGTTTAGAAAAACTTTTATTGATAGCAAATTTTTGTAGAAAAGCTATTCAAATTTTTAAAACTTACCTTGAAATTTTTGTGCAATCTTTGGTTGCTAAGATATGGATGGTCAAAGACGAAATGGTCCTTTTCCATTCAAAGTCTGAGCTCAGCGAAAGACAGTTATGTCAAAATCTAAAAAGCTTAAAAGCAGATACAGCTATCCGAAAAATTAGTAGAAAAAATAAAAGTATAAAATAAGTAGTTTTAAATTTTTTCAACTAGTGCATATATAAGTATCAAACCTATAAAGACGATTAAATCATTCTCAGACGTTATAAGCGTGTTCAGGGTTAGTGATTTCTATGTAATTGAAATAAATTTCACGTACGAGATACCCCTTAAAACGCTGCTCTTCCTTTCTGAGCTGGTTGGAATCATGAGACCAGCGTGCTCCAAGCCACGACATTCATTTACAAGCAATGAGTTAATATTTTTTTTCTAATTTTACTGTTATATTTATCCTTGTATGGCGGAAATCCCTTAGTAATGAACCAACTTGTATGAAACAACGTGATGAAAGCCATCAATTATTCTTATTGTGTACTAGCTGTTATCCTGGACTTCGTTCGTATGGCAATGTTTTCAGGAATAAATAGTACAATCCTATTCCAGACTAAAATCTATATCTATTTATTTACGTTGAGCATCCATTCTGCTATAAAAAATTGACATTTGTAATAATACATACTAGCATATAACTATAGAGGCATTTCACGTGAAGAAGAATTCGTTCTTAATTGGCATTTTTGTACTAGGATATCAACATGTTCACAGAATATATTTTTTTTTCATAAATTCTAAGAAATAAAATTCATAAATAATATGCTTTGTTTTTTCTTCCCAAAAATTAAAATGTTTCAAATTGTTAAAAATACTTGAAACATTTGCTTTCGGTTTTTAAGTGGAAATGAATGAGTGAATTGAAATCTGATTCGAAATTCAAAAATAACAAAAAGCTTATAATAAAGGCATTTATTATTTTATATTTATTCAACACCATCTTCCGGCAGTGTTATTATTAATTTAACGCCATCTTCTGGCAGTGTATTAAACGCCAGACGAGGTTTCGGTAGAAGGAAAAGAAAGCTTTAATCCTGATTATGCTGATAAGGACTAAGTGACAATATTAATAAATTTGTGTATTGTCATCAGGTCTTGACAAGTGTACAAAATTTTGAATTTTTTTGATTGTTCAAAGTAGGTCTTAATCGAGTCCGAAAATTCCGTCACATACAGGTCAAGTTAATATAAAACGTATAAAAATTAAGTATAATGTGGCAACATGTTCATATCCTCTAAAAGTACAATACAAATTACAAATACATTTAAACATTAGCAGACGCAGCAAACGGTGTTTTGACATATAAATTTAAAAAAAAATACGATTTAGATAGGATTTTTGTAAAATCTTTTAGTTTTTAGTGAGCATCTACATCGCAAAATCATGCAAAATTTCAAATCATTCGGGTGTATATTTTTAGAGATAAATATAAATTTACACATATTTCATGTACTTACTTCATGTCTTTTTTTCGCTCTTCGTATGTAAAACAAAAAAGTTCAATAATTAAACTTATATTTAAATTTTTAGCGGTTAAAAATAACAGAGCAAAAATACAACCATCTCTTTCGCACTTGTAAAAAATCATATTTGCGAAGCGCATGCGTAACGGTCAACACTCCATTCGACGGCTTGGCTCAGCATTTCGCCCCGAATGTCAGTGACGACACAGTGTTCTTTGCAGCCATGTGACTAACAACGACCAATCACTGGCAGTTGTTCTTGTCATGGTGCTGAGTTAACAGTGTTCGAGGTTACGAATTTTCTTGCACACTCGTATAATTTATCTTTAGTTTTCAAAGTCTGTGCGAGCTAGTTGGTAGTTTGAACGCGATATAGTTTCCAAAATTATATAATTTCTGTCAAATCCTGCCAAATATTATACCTAAAAGTTGTGTTGTTGACCGTAAAACTGTGTGATAAAGTATTACATTATCAATTCGCGGCGTTCATAACCTGTGTTGTTTCTCGGAACCGAACGCTGTGATCGAGACGAGACCTTGATAACTAGTTCCTTGGCCGAAGCGAGAGCGAAGCGACAGTTATTATTATAGGATCATTCACGTTGGAGGTACGTCTTTAGTTTTCGTATTGTGAGGTCGAAAGTGTGTTTGCTAACAACCGCTCGAGAAGTTAAAAGTGAGGAGTGTCAAGTTTACCATGAACATGTTTTGAAACTGGGAAGTGTGAAGTCATGAGTTAAGGAAGTGTTTCTGGCATTGTCTGCTGGCGGTGCTTTGTGTGGTGTCCGCGGCTGAGACTTATTCGTTAAGTGCCATGGACTTCGGAGGTAAACGCGTGAAAAATCCAAATTCAGATGCATGTTTATGTCTTCCGAAATTGACACTTCGCTCGTTGCCATTTGCACGTTTTTATTTTTAAACTTGGCCAGTTAGAGTTTGGCGAAAAAGGAACCGGATCATTGAGCTCAGCCGATGATCGGGTTTCGGTGCACTTCCAGTCAGTAGTTGTTGTGTAAATAGCGCTTTTGTACCGTGTGCTAGTTAGCTGGGTGGCTGAGCTATATTTAACATACTGGCACACTTGCCTTCCTTTCATTTTGCTTACTTTGTTTGGTGTACTGTTCTATGAAAATAACAACTAATTGCACTGTATTTTTTTTCACTCATTCAATACATTATGGCCAAATATGGTGTGTGTATGTATGTCACAAATTTGTTTATTATTGCTGTTGTTCTATGAATATATTTTTTTACTTAATCAAAACTGATGAAAACAAATTGAAAATTGTTTTCATATTTGAGATATGTAAAATATGTCCTCTATAATAAAATTATTTTTAAAGAAATACTGTTGTTTTGCTATTTTTATTCAATTATATTAACCAATACCAGAAACATTATTAGGAAGCAAGCAAAAAAAAAAATTATTATTTACTATATAATCCAATAGAATATTCAGTTTCCAACATTAGTACTAATATATGAATAATAATAACAATATAACTAACAATTTTTATCAATTTATCCTAATATAAGATCCTAATATAAGATTATATCTATATCTTATATTAGGACATACCTATGTTCTTACTGTTTCTTATGATATGGAATTAACAGTTCACTACGGGGAATATAAAATGATAATACATCTGCAAGAAAGTACTTTATCTACTTATATTTGAATTGTTAGTACACTAAAGTTGCAAGATTTTAGTTTATTCCTTCTGGAAAATGTCACATCATGTTAGTGTCATCAAATGTCAGTTTTGTGTCAAATAAAATTTAAATGTTGGGTCCATGAGAGACAGGAAAGTTTTTTAGATAAAGTGCCCTTTCTGAATTGCACTTGAGAGCTAGGGCAGATAACCAGTAGACCAGCGAAATCCCTATCATGAATATTCTATTGAACTATTCTAGTGTTGCACAATATGTAGATGTTGGCTGAAATAAATTATTGTTGCAATATTTGTACCATTAGAATTTTATTTTAAATAATATAGATTCCTTTAAATTAATTTGGTGAATACTTAAATTTCCCATGTTTTAAGTTACCAATACGAAAGTAAGTTAACTGAAAAGTTATCAGAGATAGAAACTTGACTCTTCTTCCTCCTGTGCTTATCCCACATCAGATGGGGTCGGCACATGTTCTCTCCTCTTTTAGCCGTCATCTCAACATTCACTCCCTTTTTCGCCATATCATCTTTTATACAATCCATCCATCTTTTCTTTGGTCTACCACTGCTTCTGTATTCATCCAGTTGCATTTTTATCATTTAGATAGAAACTTGAGTATTGTAACTAAATTCCTAACAGCAATTAGTGGTGGAGGCAAAGCTGTGGCTGAACTGGCCGTGGTTTGACCTTTATAACAGTAATCTATATTTTAATATGTGAAGCGAAAACTTTGTAACCCTTTTTACTAAAATTGCGTGGATGGAGGCATATGAAATTTAATGATTGTATTCTCTTTGGTCTTACTGAATGTCAAAATAGATATTATCAAGGTATTAAACTTTCGAATAGTTTATATTTGAATAGTTATTTATAATTTGTGAAATTTAGAAATTTACAGTGTTGCTGTTCAAACTGATGTAGAAAAATGGCAAATCAACTGAGTAGCTATAATGAAACATTGGATTAGAGAGGTCTTTGACAAAAGAACCCTAATAAAGTTCATACTTAAAAGTTAAATGAATTATGGTCAAATTTCGTCCCCTGGTTGACCATTAATTTATATTTAAATAGGTAAATATTGTTAAACATGAAACAAGCTATTATTTTTACCACTACAGCTCTTTCTATTGGCAGAATTCCCTGGAGATCGTTGATCATGATCATTCGTTCAAGAAACTCCAGGTTTCCTCTTTTCAATATGATTATTAACAATTATAGGTACAACCAAATTATAAATAGCGTAGTGTCATGGATTTATTTCAATGAAGATTCCTGTGAGTTTGTAATAATTTAACTCTAATAAATTCTGTCAATTTAAGACATATAAATTGTCATGCAAACTATTTAGTTGAAATATTCCAACTACATAGTTTAGCTTATGCTGTTGCCACACATACTGTCATTCGACTGAAAATATTGAGTCTTAATTTGTTATAATTCTATTGTTATTTTTTTTAGTAGCAGTAGTGCTGCAGAAAAATATTTATAAAATGAATTACTGTTACTGTTACATATTCTTATAATATTTTTAATAATGTCATTTTAATTGCAAGTACAATTATTTCAACCTTTTAGTATGATCTGCTTACTATACACAAAATAAATTTATTGTCCAACATACAATTCTACACCAAAAAACATAAACAATACTTCTAGTTAATTTGGTTTCATGGCTTTTGGCATTGATTTTGCCAGTGTCAAAGTATATGAAAATGTCAGATTTGGATTTTATACCCCAACATTGGCAAAATCAATGCCCAAACCGTTGGAACCAAAAATAAAAAAGAAATTTAGTCTCCTTAAAGCCGGCTCTACACTCGCGGTGCAAAAGCCCGCGACAACATTATTAACAATTTTATTAATTTTATTCAATCCATTTACAATTTAAATATTATAAGCATTCATTTAAAAATTATTCATTGATTTTTAAGCCATAGACTGGAAATGCCTCTCAGATGTTCTGGTAACTGTCATTGTTTATATGTTAGACAATATAGAAAAAGTTTTCCTTTATTTTGTATACTAAAGGCAAAAGTAGCTGAAGGCTTGAAAGGCTCTACAACATTCTCAGATCTGTTAAACCTCTAATCCATTTCTTATGTACTAAGGATAGCCTCCATTGACCTCGTCAGTCGTCACAAAAAACAAATCAAACACGTAACAACGTGTGATAGGAATGTAATATTGTATTCATTGCCATTGGGGTTCATGTACACAAATTTTAATACACAAGTTATCATTTTGATTACTAAAATTTTTATTGTTTACTTAACCCGATTAGTATAGATTATGTTAGGTAGTAGGGCGCCAAGCCTTTCTGAATGGCAACCACCCCTGGTGTATATGAATGCCGCCATAATAACCTTGCGTTGTGTTCTGGCGTTAGTGACCCAGGTTCCACTACCTTTATGCGGACAGAAGCGTGTTCACGGCGCCCCTGGTGTCGCAAACATCCATAGACGTTAACTGCTTACTACCAAGTTGACCGTCAGCCAAGCTGCTGTTGCATAGAAATAAAAAAGGGATAAAAGCTAAGAATTGGATTTGACATTCATATAAACACTTTTAAAACAATTTTCACAACATTGTGCAGTAAACACCTGTCCTAAATAATATATGGAGTGTTATGTAATTTTGTAAACATATCCAGTCATCTAACATGCTTAAAACATTGACATGAAAATTATTATCAAATCTATTATTCACCAGCCCCCGTTGATATAATAATAGATATAATTATGGCATTAAATGATAAAATGAATTCATCTAAAATTTGTTACCTTTTCCAAAGAGGACGATATTATATGTTTGTTATCTTAGAACTCTGATAGTAGTGGTGGTGATTTGGTTATTATTGTTTGAAAAGTACTCACGTGAGATCCATGATCGATTAGCTCTATTATTATTAAAATGTTTGGCAACGTTCTGAAACATATACTAATGAATTTAGAACTTATTTCTTATTTAAAGTTTTTTTAGAGACTTGCACTATTTTTGCAAGCATGCAGTTAACACGTTGAACGCCAGACTAGAAATAATGTTTACCCCAGCCAGTAGGCCGTAAATACCAGGGGGCCGCGTCGGACATCGTGTGTCCGCATGCCTCTCTTTTTATTAAAGCGAAGGATCCGAGCGCGGACCCACAGTACAACCTGGCCATATGGCATAAAAAAATCGAAGACTCAGAATTTATGGCCTTATCGACAAATTGTATTCAAAAATGTTATGTCGTAAAATTTAATAATAAGTACCTAGTCAGGTCATAAATTCTGTCACATGTTTAATGTAAAATAATTGTAACAAGTTTATTAATTATGTAACCATTCATATACCAAAATGAACTTAACAAAACATAGATTCTTATGACATTAAAGTTTATTCAAAATGACCTCCGTGATTTTGAATACAAGCCTTCAATCTGCGCGGCCAGTTGTCTATCGCAGCACGAACGAGGTCCATGTCAATATCGGCGGCTGCCTTAATCAAGGATGTCTTGAGTGACTCCAAATTGGGATGAGGCTTTGAGCACGCCTTTTCCTCCAAGTGTTGCCATATCTTGTAATCTAACGGATTCAAATCTGGACTGGAGGAGGGCAAGTCTTCGTGCCGGATGAAGTCGATTTCACGCGCCGCCAGCCAGTCTTGTGTGCTCTTCGCTCTATGAGCTGGCGCCGAATCTTGTTGGAATACCCAGTGCCTGTTATTGAACATGGTATGAGAAACAGGTTCCACAAGGTTCGTCAGGACTGTATTTTGATACACAACAGCATTCGTTTTTACACCTTTCTCACAAAAATGTACCTCTGTTAAGCCCCAATAAGAAACTCCCAACCATACCATGAGCGAGGATGGAAAATGACCTCGTTGGACACGCGGAATACGGTTGCTCGCTTCTTCACTACTGTGTGCGTACACCTTATCATTTTGTTTGTTGTAGCTCTCTTCTACGGTAAAAATTTTTTCATCCGAAAAAAGAATTTCCCGATATTTTTTTCCCGCGTACCGCTTCAACAAAGCGCGGCATCTCTTCAGTCTCAGGTCCATTAGACGAGCATTCAAACGATGTCCTGTTTTTCTTCGATATGCCCGAAGCCCTAAGTCTTCATTTAACACCCTTTTCACCGTGGTTCTGCTTAACCCCATCTGAAGGGCCAACAGTTTCTGCTTACGTTTGGGATTTCTTTGAATTCGTGCCTTCACAGCTTTTATCAGTGCTGGAGTCCTAACAGACCGAGGGCGACCACTTCTTGACCTGTCATCTACACTAGAGTCTTCATTGTATCGTTTGATGGTACAATAAACGAATCTTTTGGTTATATTCAAATTTTTCAGTATGTTAAAAATTTGAATTGGCGCGTAACTGTAACGATGCAACGCAATAACTGCAACACGGTCTTCTTTAAGCGTCCACTCCATATTTAAAAATGAGTAAAATTCTAAAAGTTATACATTTTTATTTTCATGAACAATTCGAAATTCTAATTCAATAAACTTTTTTGTGGCCAGCATTCTAAAAGAAAAGTTTTTACTGTGTGACAATACTTATGACCTGACTAGGTATAATAAGTCGTCCATTATTTTTGAGTTGTTTCCTGAAAATATTTGCGAAAAAACACCCAACGATTTTTGGACAATTCTTGATATATTTCTGTAGGGAAAGTATGATGGTGAATACATGGTGACCGTCATGGCATTTAATGTGTTAGTGGTTATTATAATCAGACTTGTGTAGCTATAAGTCGGAGGTTGGCGAAGAAAAGAGTGAAGACGAAATATATGGAAATAAATAAAACTTATGATTATCGATGGGCTAAGTAATCCAGTGGGTAGATTTGCGACAAACAAGCTATTCATTACATTAGAAACCATTAAAGCGCGCCTCGTGCCTTTTATGTAACTTTTCAATATACCACTATATTGCAGAATCGGTGGGCGAGGTGTGTAAGTAAACATAGTTATTTCCAAGTTTTCCTCAGCATAATAATATATTGATGGCGGCAATCTAGTGAACTGTCTTGCTATCTTTAATTTTAAATTTTATATTCGATAATAAATGAATGGGATGGAAAGGGCTACCAAGATCTCTCAATCACATTTCTCCAATTCGAACATCTCGTACTGGTCACCAATTTGTCTGTCTTGGCATTTTTGTCGATCCTCCGTGTGTAAACTTATATTTTTTGTCTTCCGTAATATCTTCTGAAGAATCTTTCTCTTGATAACAAATGGCTTGCTTATCTATGGCGTTGATGCCCAAGCTTCATACAGCCCTATAGAAATAAAAGCCATATGCAATTTTGTTAAAAAAGACAGAAATTTGGTCCTAATTCTAAGTAATAATTTGCACAAATCTTTATAGTCGACCGATTGAAACTTTCTCTTCTTGCAGGGGCGGGGTAACTGTCGTAGAAGGCAACAAAACCACCCACCCTAGCTACGTAGTAGGGCCCCAAGTCTGTCTGGATGGCGACATAATAACCTTGTGTTGTGTTTTGGCATTAGTGACCCAAGTTCCTGTACCCCTATGTACAGCAGCGTGTTCGCGGTGCCCTAGCGCCGCAAACATCCATAGGCGACAGTAACTACTTACTGTTAAGTGGGCCGTCAGCATGTCTGCTGCAATAAATAATAAGTCTTTCAAAAGACTGAGAACCTTATATGTCCAAGTGCCCCAAATCAAGGGTCGTCCATGGCCACCGCAAGTTTGATGGTACCCATTTAATGACCTCCCATAAAGCCGGTTTAAAACTCTTCGATGTGCAAAGTAATATAATTATTTCGTATATAAATGCTATTACTTGATGAAACTTTAGTTCTCAAACAAAGTATTCTTTTAAAAACTGGTTTTGTAACGAATTTAATTTAGTTTTCGTGTGTTTATTTCGTTGATGTATCTATGAAACATGAATAAACACTTCCTATGCATTAATGGTACTTTAACTTATTTTTCGAAAAATGCCTTTTCTTTTCTCCTCCACTTCGTACGGGCTTCGGTTTCCCCTATTGTGATAATTAAATATACTAAAAATAGACAACTGATATGCCACATATATACTTTTCTTTTGTTAGTAAAATTCCTATTATACATATACTTACTACTCTTATGGGACAGCAGCGTGTTCGTGATGCCACTGGCGTTGCAAATACCCATAGGCGAAGTAACTGCTAAATTCTAAGCGGGCAGTCGGCATGTCTGCTGTCCTACAGCAATAAAAAAAATACACACCCAGACGGGGGACAGGAATCGAACCCGTGATCTCCGGATACGTATCGAAGTGCGTTACCGTTACGCCACGCAGATTGTCAAGACAAGATAATGAGCTCGATAGCTGTATGGTTCCAAGTGTCGAGACAAATACATCCAACGTACGAGTACGTACGGGGCGGCTGATAAGTTGGCGGCCTAAGGTACTTAATGAAAGAAAAATTGATACACGTATATTTTTTATTTTTCAATATAGTCTCCCTCAAGTGAAATACACTGGGTAAAATGGGTTGCCTGGAAGAAATCGCTTAAAGCGATAAGGCCGCCCATTGTCTCCAATATTTACAATATTCTCTTTAACTTGTATTATATCATTAGGTTAAGTTGGTGACAATAAAGTATTATCTATCTATCTACACTTCTCACAACTGGCATACAATGCCTTTAAACCACTCAAAAATATTATTTTTCTTTCTCCTCAAAATGACGACCTACGGCAGCTTTCATTTCACTGTCATCCAAAAATCTCCGTCCCCGGAAGCCCTTTGTCAATTTGGAAAACAAGAAAAAATCGCTAGGTTGCCATATTTGGACTGTACGGAGGGTGGTCAATTTCTGAAAACCCCATATCTTTCAAAGCCTGCCTCGCAACACGCGCGGTGTGAACGGGCGCTTTGTTTGCAAAAAGAAAACTCCGCACGCTAGTTTTCCACGTCGTTTTTGCACAATAGTCTGACGAGCCTGACTCACCAAAGTGGCATAATATTGACCGTTCATTTTAGTCCCTTATGGTAGGTATTCATAAAATTCTCTCGCTATTCCAGAAATTTTCTTGAATTCATTATCACTTAGACGCCAACTTTTCCACATTGAAATTTCCTCCTTTCTCTTTTTTTAATCCATTGCATTGACTCTCGTTTGGACTCCGGATCATACTGACGAATCCACGTTTCATCCACGGTGACGTTTCGATCACAAATTTTGTCAATTTTAGTGTCGGCTAGCGACAAAAAATACTTGCAGCTCTCGAATCGTTGTTGCTTGTCGAGCGGTGTGAGCATTCTCGGTACCCAGCGCGCGTAAATTTTTTTCATATGTAAATTTTGATGTGAAATTTCTCCATCTTGTTCTTTGCTAATCAGAAATTCTTCAGCTATCTGTCACAATTTAATTCTTCTGCCGGCCAGTACGTTTTTTTTTATTTTTGAACATTTTCTTCGGTCATTACCGTAACAGGGCAGCCCGAACGGGGATCATCTTCGCAGCTCTCTCGTTCTGGTTGAAACAAGCGAGTCCATTATTTCACCATATGAAAGCACAAAATCTTGAAAAACCAATGACATTACTTCAAACATGTTTTTCCTTTTTTTATGAGGTAAAGTTTATCACGGCACGATGTTCAATATTTCGTGAATTTTTGGATTCGGCTGACATGGTGTTGTTTGTTGTTCGACCGGTAATTCAATTATGACCTAAAATTATATTATGAGTTGTTTTTATACTACCAGAGTTCCGCAATTAGGTATAGGAGCCGGGAACTTATCAGCCGCCCTTCGTATCTGGTGGTAAGTTGTAAATCGATTTATCCTTCGCCTAGCTAATAGATAATAAATAGAGCGCACTTATCAATTAATATCCGGTTAGTGTATCAGGTGGCAGTCGCTCCTGTGAAAATAAAATTTGTCCTCAGCCATTTTCTTGGCACTACTTAAGAAATGAAGTGTGACACCAGATCACCGACGCTAAAGGTGCGCTAAAATGCTGTCCAGTAATATCAGTCTATCTATAACAGAGTTCCAAAAGAAATAACATTGGATGCAACTGGACTGCAACGCTTATAATTTAATGTGTTATAATGTTGTGTGTTATCTTATAATGTAATGCTATTCATTAATTATCTATTATAATATTTATTTGCGTCAAAACACGGTTGTATAAAGTTGTTAGAATGAATACAGTGTAACATGTTTAAGCCTCTTCATCGTGCAAACATTGATACAATTACTAATTATCCATACAATGACATCCTAATTTAGCATACCTACACATTTCACAATACAACTAATTTGATATATATCCAACTCCAAACTATTTAATTATTTTAATTCTTAATTATTAAAATTCAACTATTTAATTATTTTTAAATAAACGCGGCTGGTAGCCACCATTGACTATCGCATGCGATCTAAACGAGTGGCCGCAGAAAGACGACCCCTAAATAACCTCGCCGGCTTACCCCAGTAGCTGTCGTGGCGCCTGTAAATTTTGCTTCCTCGGAATATAAAAAAGGCCATGTCAGAGCAAGCGTTCTGCCATATACATTTAAAAATGAAAGCAGAACTTAATTACGTTCACCCCTATTTCAACCCCTTAAGTTTCATTTTCGCGACAAAAAGTAGCTCTTTTTCAAGGTCCAATTGATCTCTATACCGAAATTCATGACGTGTTGGCGTGTTATGTAGTGAAAATTAGTTTTCTCTATCAACTTGTTATCATAATATATTGTAACGGGAACTATTTGTGACGTTTATTGTGGTTTTGCGGGTTTCTGTTTGATGTGACGTCACTGTCCTTACAATATTATTATGAAAATAGAATGTTTTGAATGAATCAAGAAAATCAGCGTTTTTACAAATAGTACTTGTAAGAGTATTATATATAGACTATTCTGTTTTCAAAAACTCTAGTGTTATTGAAACACCATATTAAAGATAACATTGTGAGAAACAAATCTATATGGTTTAGCTAAATATGGTGGCAGGAAACAGTTTAAGCCAGTATTATTTAATTTACATAATTATAATCATATTTTAAAACTACGCCTAATAATAAATTTCCATTTAATTTATAATTAAAATTGAACTAAAAAGTGTTTTCCTTAAAATATGTAGAGAACTTTATCAGATTTAAATTCATAGACCTCTCCACTGTCATTCATACACACAAAGGTGCTCCGAGATCGTTTATTTTGCGCACAGTGAGAATATAGAATGTGCTCCCAGCTGAAGTTTTCAAAAACGCCGTAAATTTGGCCGCAGACAGCAGCGTGTTTGCAGTGCCCCTGGCGTCGCAGACATCCATATGCGACGGTAACTGCTTTTTATTGAGCTTCCCTGCTGTTCCATAGCAATAAAAAATATGATATATAAATAAAAAATAAAATAAAATATGCCTTTATTGCTGTTTTTTTCTTTTTTACAATAGTATATTATTATTATTTATTTTTTTATTATAAATATATAATCAAGGTTTTCTCGACAATCGGTTAGATTTCTTCTACAACAGCTTGTCTTTCGACAAAGGCCTCCTCTAAGGCTTTCCAAATTGTCCGATTTTTTGCAATACGTAGCCATTCTGGGCCAGCTATCTTCTTAAAATCATCTTCCCAACGTTTAAATTGCCTTCCTCTACTTCTTTTACTTTCTCTTGGGTACCATTCGGTAATAATTTTGGTCCATTTCTCAATATTCTTCTCCCTTAACATATGCCCAGTCCAACGCCATTTTAATTTTTATTGTTTTTCCTTTTATTCTATTTAAGTTTATTCTATCTCTTCTACTCACTCCCAATATACTTCTTTCCATTCCATTCTGACATACATTTATTTTATTTTGTTGCTGATCAGTAAGGACCCATGTTTGGCATCCATACGTCAAACATGGCAAAATATAGACATTAAAAACTTTGATGTATATTATTCTGTAAATTTATAATGTATATTATATATTTTATTATTCACAAAATCATTTGGTATGACCCGATGAGTCGCATTTGCCAGTCCGTAATTTTTATTATCATTGTGACCCTATAAAAGCTAGCGTACAGAAGTAACGGTAATGCACGTCAACGCGCTAGTTTTCATTCTTCACTAATCAAGTAACCTTAACACATTTTAAACGTGAAACAAGTAAATATGTATTTTATATGCTAAGAACTCCTTCCCCGTGCAGGGACAGAGTAAGAATACTACCTGCGGCCTAACTATTTCGTCATTGGACGGGGACTTTTCAATGGCTCTCTATTTTCACATTGCAAAATTTTTTATTCGACGTCTAATAGTGAGATTTATGTATCAACATAATAAGCTTAACAAATTATATGTAGGTTAGATTTGTTTAAACTTTTACGGGGATGACTTCCGACTCGACCGAACCGAATGGTAGCTATCATTTATCTATCTATCATCAGTTATCATCTGCTTATAATAACAGTAATCCGTTTATCCTCCTGTGTTCCGACCAACAAAAGAAAGAACACAATATTAAGTTGTTGCTTACGTGTGCCACTGAAATTCTAATTATTATAGTTTTTGTTTTATTATTTTTTAAATCATATATCCAATTATGTAATTTTTATTGATTATTACCTTGTTTTATAATTCTAATGTATGTTTCTGAATAAAAAATATTATTATTAATTCTGACTCAAAAACTTGGGAAACGTTTGTGCTGCAGACTAAAATTCCTCTCAAGCCGTTCCCACGGTTTATGTGGTTTTATACCAATGATGACGACTACCTCTATAACTGCTCACTCACAACATTTGCGGTGTCTCGCGTCTGGGAGTTTATGTATAATATGTATTAATTTAAAAAAAGGACATATTTATTATATTATGATAATATGATATGGCGTTGTGTGAAATATCCAAGATGGTTTGTTATATGTGCGTTAGATGTCATATTCAAGAATCTTTCTGTACTCGAGTATTTTGTGTTACCGTCATTGTGCGCATTATTTACATGCCACTAGAGTTTATCAAGTGGTCTGGGTATTGTTTCGTATTTTTTATCACTGTAGGACAGCAGACAGGCTGACGGCCCGCTTAGAATTTAGCAGTTACATCGCCTATGGATGTTTGCAACACCAGTGGCATCGCGAACACACTGCTGTCCCATAAAGGTACAGGAACTTAGGTCACTAATGCCGGAACACAACACAACGTTATTATGGCGGCATACTTAAGACCAAAGGTGGTCGCCATCCAGACGGGCTTGAGGCCCTACCACGTAGCTGGGGTGGGTTGTTTAGTCGCCTTTTACGCCAGGCCGACCCCGGCCGCAGAGGTTAGTATTCTTTCTCCGCCCCTGCACGGATAAAAATATAATAATAATGTTTATAAACAGTAATAATGTTAAAAAATAGTAATAATGTTTATAAACAGTATCTGTTACTAAGGTCAAGGATACGATTTTTACTTGTAAGACACACTTTTTCCAGCAATTTTTCTTGTAAACCGCTACTCGAAATGCCCATCATATGAAGTCAAAATATTCGTAATTAAGGAATATTTCAAATTATAATACAAGTCAATAATGGGAAGCGGCTGACTGTTCTTCAATAAGCTGTTGCAAGACGAGGCGATCCCCGATGAATGGTGCAATAGTACAGTAGTGCCCATTATTAAGAACAAGGGGAATGTACAGGTTTGTAACAATTATAGAGAAATAAACCTCATGTCGCACAGCATGAAGATTTGGGAGAAAGTGATTGCTGGACGACTACGAGAGGAGACCGAAACAGATGAGAA
This sequence comes from Malacosoma neustria, assembly GCA_963693495.1. NCBI lineage: Eukaryota > Metazoa > Arthropoda > Insecta > Lepidoptera > Lasiocampidae > Malacosoma > Malacosoma neustria. Next base: position 19,082,415 of record OY856384.1, on the reverse strand, counting down.
CCAATTTGGTTTCATGCCGGGACGGGGGACAACGGATACTACATATATTCGTATTTCACCAACTGTGCGAGAAATACAGAAGTGCACCTCGAAAAGGCATATGACCGAGTTCCTCGAAAGGTCTTGTGGTGGGCCTTGAAAGCGAAAGGAGTGCTTGTGAAGTACTTGCACCTTATTCGTGTGATGTTCGATTAAGCATGTACGCAGGTCCGGTCCCTAGCTGGCATCACAGACAAGTTCAGTAATGCGGTAGGTTTGCACCTACTGGATCTGCTCTTAGCCCTTATCTTTAAGTCCTGGTGGTAGATCCAGTAATATCAGAAATACAGGAGGAGGCACTTTGGTGTATGCTCTTTGTCGATGACATCGTGCTCGTTGGAGAAAATGCTCACGAGGTTCAGAGCAGATTGGCTAAATGGTAAAGGGAGAGATTGGAGGGTGTTGGGTTGAATATAAGTAGAACCAAAACTGAAGATCTATTTTTGACTTTGGTTGAGTTTCCGCCTTTACCCCGATTACTGTAGGAGGCGTTTCTCTGCCAACTTCTCCAACTTCCGGTACGTCTGATCATTAATCCAGAACGAGGGTGAGATAGGCCGAGATCTGAAAAACAGAGTGAATACAGGATGGGTGAAAAATGGTGATAGGCCTCAGGAACAATTTAAAGAAAGAACGAATTTATTTATTTGTCAAAAAATAACAACGCATATTATTATGATCGCACAGATATAGACAAGATATTAATTATTTTTAAATACTTTTTATTTATAAAGCTCGTTTACTATTTAAAGACTTGATGCTTAGTCACTCACTCATAGTATTTATACATTACAAATAGTATTAACAGCAACACTACGATTCCAATATACCTATGTACTAAATTTAATTATACAATTTTTTATCGATGTGTTTGGCGTCATAAAAACTTGGAAAAGTGACACATTACACATACAAACTACAGAAAACATTATAACTTACCAGATCTAATACATAGCCTCGTATTCGTAGTCAAAAATATAAGCATGTATATTAAAGGGTATATATTTTCCTAAATGTATATTGTAATTCACGGGGACATATTATGATTAATAAGGGGCAACTCCCCGTATGTCAGTGTTGCGAAATGAATGAGACCCAAAAATGTAATTAACGATGTGTATATGGGAATATGCCATTATATAAATTATACATTTTTTTTATTGCTGTAGGACAGCAGACAGGCTGACGGCCCGCTTAGAATTTAGCAGTTACCGTCGCCTATGGGTGTTTGCAACGCCAGTGGCATCGCGAACACGCTGCTGTCCCATAAGGGTACAGGAACTTGGGTCACTAATGCCGGAACACAACACAAGGTTATTATGGCGGCATACTTAAGACCAAAGGTGGTCGCCATCCAGACGTGCTTGAGGCCCTACCACGTAGCTAGGGTGGGTTGTTTTGTCGGCTTTTACGACAGGCCGACCCGGCCGCAGAGGTTAGTATTCTTTCTCCGCTCCTGCACGGATAAAATACATACGGATACATATACATTGTTGATAATTTTTTTCAAATTTCGTTCATTTACAAACCGTGTAAAACAGGTACCACGTAAATCGGTGGATAGGTGTGTATCGCAGTGGCAAATTATTGTGTGTTCATCCGATTATTACAGAGGTCAAGTTAATATAAAGCTAGTATATTTATTACCTTACTAGTTGACCCGGCAAATTTTAATGTTGTTCTTCCATATGAATTTAAAAAAAGTAGCCTATGTCCTTCTACAAGGTTCAATATGTGACTATACCGAAATTCGTCAAAATTGTTTCAGCGGTTTAGGCCTGAAAGCGTAACAAACAAACAAACTCATTTTCGCATTTATAATATTAGTTAGAATTCCTACTATATCACTGTTATTATTTCTGTATATTTTTTATTAACTGCACGAGTGCCCAAATGTCAACTTAATTTGAATACATATATCTCGATTTGTATAATTTATGATTTTATAAATACATCAGTATTCGAGTCTATATATAGCGATCAATTTAACGTTGCATCTGAAAATTTATTGATGAGGAAAATTGCTACTCAAATGCAAATAAGGTGAACGTCACTATGTCGGATAAAGTACAAAAAGTTCGTGGATTGGAGGGGAAAAAATTACACTAAATTATTTTTCCGCCTCAATATACTATCCTTTTAATACATTTGCTCGATCTATTGATTAAAAAATTGCGCTCTTCACCTTTTCAGCACTTCCCAATTTTTGTTTATAATAATAATTTGGGGTTATCAACTAAATATGGGGAGAACGAGAAAGCACCCATTGCAACTAGCCTCTTCTGCATCTGTACTCGTAAGTAAGAGATCATTCTTGTGGTCAGTTTTGTCCTCTTTCTAATTTACACCATCTCGGAAACGTTGGATCGGTATAGCGTAGTTATAGTCTCTCTTATTCTACCGGCACGCTATGATGGCCGTTTTGACGTTTGTCCCCACTCATGAAGTTTCTTATTAATTAGTAATTATATTTGAAGGAGCAAATTGCTGTTCTTTATTGTGACTAACTATATATATAAATTACTAGCTGACCCGGCAAACGTTGTTCTGCCATATAAATAATAAAATGTCAAAAAATTAAAAAAAAAATTTTGGGGGTGAATATCCCCCTAACATTTAGGGGGATGAAAAATAGATGTTGGCCGATTCTCATAGATACCGGATAAGCACAAAAATTTTCATCAAAATCGGTCAAGCCGTTTCGGAGGAGTATGGCAACGAAAACTGTGACACGAGAATTTTATATATTAGATTGAGATATCTTCACTTAATATAAAGTTTTAAGAAACAACGATTTTTATTAGCATTATGTGTTCAGTGATGTGTGTTTTCTTGCCGCGGACAAGTGGGGCAAGCGGGGTAGCGCGCATGCGTACGAAAACTTCTCATATATTTTGCGATTTACTTACTTTTTTCTGTTATTCGGCGAAGCGGGCGGGAGCGGCTAGTATTTAATAATTTTGAGCGCTGAATATGTCTCTAAATGTATTAGAGCTATTTACATATCTACCATTTATGTTTTTCCAAGATTTTCACCGTTACATTATGTAACAGTTTAAAATATTGGAAAATCCATACATTGATATTGAGTTGATAAGTATTCCCAGAGAATATGCTAGATATTTCGGCATTATTATACACGGTAAGTCGGAGTGGTCGTCTGTGACGTAAGCACTTCTGGGAGATGAGCGTGGGCGACTATAAATGTGTTATTTATTAATTGCAGTATTTTGACATGTTTAATTTATTAGCCTGAAAAATTAACTGGTTTCTTAACGGAGCGAGTTCTTTGTCCGGCGGTTATTAATTTGTCTTGTCTTTAATGTATAGACATTTAATAACGTATGCTAGTAAGTTATCAAATGAAAATGAAACACTTGAACATAAATGAATAAGGTAATAAAAAACAAAGTTGTAAAATTTGGTGCTTATTTTGTACTTAAAAGAAGTTTAATTAACTAGAGCAGGGGTGAGCAACCTTTTTAATCAATGGGCCAATTTAAATTTTTTTTGGCGGGCCGCACATTGATTTACTTACTCTTATTAATAATTTACGAAACTATTTATAATAAATATTAGAATAAAAAAATATAAAACTAAAAAAAAGTAAAGATTTCATATATAAATTTTAATGCACGATAAAAACAAACAAGAATAGAACATAAAAACGAATTTACTTGAAATTTTTAATGAGAAATTTGGCATTGTTTTTTCGACACAAGCTGATCAATATCAGCCGGAATGGATCAGGTAGCTACACGTACGCAGCTTTCTAATCATCCATCACTCAGTCTTGATCGGTGGTCATTTTTGATTATTATAATATGTTTAACGGGCCGCAAGCGGCCCGCGGCCCGCGTGTTGCTCATCCTTGAACTAGAGTACCGCGTGAATACGATCTCAATCCATATTAAATTTATTCGTGGAGGAATTATGTGAATCGTTATCCTGCGCATTCTTGCATACTTGGTCAATCAGTTGATATTACCCGTACTTATAAAAAAAAATCGAACGTCTTTTTATCCAAGTGTTTTACAATTTATTGACTACGCCTCCTAACTAATAGGATATTTTGAAGACGGAGTAATTCATAATAATATTTGATAAAATTTGTCAATAACAATGAACAGCCACAAAATAGCTAAATCATCGCTGTTCCTCGTGCAACTGTGAAGTTGGACGAAGGTTTTAAGTACGACTATGATGAGTTAACATATTTACACGTGACAACAATAACCATTGGACATGACAAATATTACAATACTTTTCATTTAGTCAATTCGCAATGACTTGTAAATCATTAAAGAGATAGACATAAATCATGATAGAGTGATTTCGGCTTATATTGTTTGGTTTATTGGTACGAGTATCAACACTTGCGTCTTGCCGGGAGATTCAGCGTTTGATATTTAAGGTTAGGTGGCGGAAATGCTTGCCGTACACCCTTAGGTCAGGTCCTAACTAACGTGTTCGGCCGCGGTAAGACAAGCACACCCCAGCCGACACAGGCGATCATAAAACACGGCCGAACCAGCTAGTTCAGGAGGCGCGCACGAAAGCATATCTCTTCTTCCCGGTCACCGGACAGAAGAGGAACACTGGGGTACTTTTAGTGACACCAGCGGAGGGGGGCACCTTGTCCCCTGGGCTGCCGCGTGTACCAAATGGCGTGAGGTGACTGGTGTCATCTGTGATCCTAAAATACCGGTTAAATTGAAGGGACAGGTGTATAAGACCATCATTAGGCCTGTCATTTTATACGGGTGGGAAGCGTGGCTGCTGGAGCAACACAAGCAGGTGCTGCGAGTCACGGAGATGAATATGCTGCGGTGGATTTGCAGCAGCCTTCATGGCCGTGACATTGGCGGATAAATTACAGGAGTGTCGCCTTCGCTGGTATGGTGACGTTTTACGGCAACCGGCTACTTACGTGGGGAACAAATGTCTAGCCATGCCGCGTTCGCCGGGTCCCGGCAGGAGTAGATCCAAAAAGTGCTGGCTTGGCGACGTAAAGGGTGATATGCGTGCCAATGGGCTGGACTAACAAGAATGCCGAGGGCCATGTGAAGTGGAGAAGAAAAAGCCAGAAAGCGGACCCCGGGCACCTAAGCGGGAGTTAGGGTTGCAACCGGGAATTAACGCTCGGATGATGATAATGATATCATTCTTTTCTTCTTCTTCCTGCCCTTATCCCACTTTATATGGGGTCGGCACAACGTGTACTCTTCTTCCACTCTCCTCTGTTAGCCGTCATCCCAACATTCACATCCTTTTTTGCCATATCATCTTTTACGCAGTCCATCCATCTTTTTTGTCTACCTCTACTTCTGTATCCATCCACTCTGATGATGATATCTCATTCTCTTGTAGGTTTCTTTTATTAAGTTTCTTTCTTCTGCCGTATGTTTTTATTCAAAATTAATATAATACAATGAACGTTATTAGTCAAACAAATCAAGACATGCGCTAAAAATAAGGGCCGTGAATATAAACCGAAATGGCGTCACAGACGGGAAATGTCTCATAATGATTTCGTTGGCATGCTCTCAAAGTTACAACTCATTGCTTTCGTGTTATGTGAATGTGAAACTGTAGAATAACTGTTCAAACAATCGTAGTTATACACATTTCTGAAAAATGGTGTATTTAATTACAACGCGTATGCCATACATATACTCGTATCATCATCATCATCATTTCAGCCGGAAGACGCCCACTGCTGGACAAAGGCCTCCCCCAAAGATCTCCACGATGATCGGTCCTGCGCTGCCCTCATCCAACCTATTCCGGCGATCTTGACTCGTATCATCAACATCTAATTCCCAAAGTGGTCGTATTGATTCCTTGGGGTCCCAATCGGTTTCCTAGGGGTCGACATAAACGACAACTGATTTTGACTGATTTCTTTCCAGACCTCGACGACCCCCAAAATAAATTGATCCAACCGACCCTTTATTGGGAGGTGGAAATGCATGACGCACTCCCCGCCGCGTTGCAACGGGCGGCGGGGTAGTGTGGGACTCCCCGTGCAATGCGCCCGTACGTCTCCTCTAGGCTGGGGGACGCACGTGGCTGGTATACCCACTAAAATTGTTCCTTCAAACGCCTTAAGTGCTGAGGCCGCGGGACGCTACAGATTAGTAAGGCCGCGACCCCGACTGGCGCCGTATCGACTACCGAAACTTTCAAGATACTATTTAATTTCTGTTACATATAGCAACTTGTTATATAAGAATTACTAATATATTAGTAGGTACGAGTACAAGTATTTTGTAGGTAGGGGCTAATGATTTTGTTTTAATAGCAAAAAACTAGATATGATTTTTTATTTGATTGTGAGTGTTTCCAAAATAGTTTGGGAATCCCTGGTCTAAGTGGTTATCGGTATCCATAGCTTACAGCTATTAATTTTGGATTTTAAATTTTGTATTTATATATGGAACTTGGTTTCCGAAATAAATCAGAACATCGCCTTTCTGCGTCGATGCCTATCTTTGGCAATAAAAGAGTAGGTATAGATGCGGCTTTCTTTCTGATTTTTTGTTCTAGAAGAGAGTCACCGATAGGCATTTACGCTGACGGTACTTCTCTGTGACCAAACTGAACAGTTGCAAGCTATGGATGCCTAGGGGGGCGGGGGAGCGGAGATCATCAATCGTATCGTATTTTGTTTACAATTTTGAGTGTCGATATGTTTGCTGTTAATGTTTGTTTTTTTTATGTGCACTATATGTTCTGAATTATTTTATATATGCTATGTATTTTATATAAGTGTATGTATCTCTAATAAATAAATTAGGGGGTTGTGTTTAAAGGCCTTGACATGGTATACTGATATGATACGACGTCTCAACGCATTTTTTTTTTAAATATGTACCTTAGTAGAATATTTTTAATTGTAATAATTACAAATAACGTCCTAATAATGCTGGTGTATCAGCTGTTAATGTCCCCCCTCCCCCCCTTTTTTTAGGTGTAAATTATTGCACACCCAGCCGTTTGGAGGCTCGCGGTGGCGTAGTGTGGGATTGTGCGATGTGCTCGTGAGCCCCTCCAGTTAACATAGCGACGTACTTCGCTGGTATACCCATCAAAATTACTCCAGTGTTCTCTATTGCCTCAAGCCCGGGTGGACGGACATGCTTTCGCGTGCGTCTGCAGAATTCTTTCCCCCTAACGCCGAGAGTGCGTTGCTTGCTTGCAAATGATCATAAGCCACGCTAACCTCTTACCACAATATTGACCGCCAGCTGTGGAGTACTGATTTTTTTAATGCCTCTCATGGAAACCTACTACCGCCTAAGATTATAATTGCGTTTTATGATTGTGTGACAGTACACACTGAAAACTAGAGATGTTTTCAGCCTCGGCACGAGCACAGCTTCCTTTTCTCACAGTTAAGCACGTAGTTTTAGTGTGATTGTTCGATATTGGTATTTAAATTTGACAGATGATAGGCTAACATTTGGCTATTTTTTTTTCAGAGCATCATGAAATTGAACAACCCAACCTGAGTGATGTTTGTAAGTTTATTTTTATTTTTCTAGACCAGTTACCATTCGACATCAATTAGTCGGGTATTGCTAAATACCCGTATAATAAACTAGCCAATCTCTTGTGTATAGTTTATTTAACTTTTAATAAATTGTGTAAAATATTTGATCCTTTAATACACACATCAAAAAAGTCTAAGCAACATGTACTAATTTAAATTTTAGGATGGTTTTGGCCGCTGTATGGATGAACTTTCTGAATGCACCTGAGCCTTTCAGTATTTCCGGGCCGACGGTACACTCACGACTCATCGGAAAACATAATTTTATCCCATTGTTACTGGGTCCATGTTCTGCGTTCTCTACACCATTCATTTCGACGAGCGCGATTCCTGTGACGTACCGGTGGGCACCTAATTGGGCGTCGAGCTCGTAGGCCGTACTCATGCAGTCGATTTCGCACAGTTTGGGGACTTAAATCAACACCACTTGAATTTTGTAGCCTCAAACTTATCTCTCGAGCGGTTAACATCGGCTGGCGTCTTGCAGTCAGTTGTATGTACCGGTCTTGCCGAGTGGTTGTACTCCTTTTACGACCTGGATGCTGCTCAGCGGGTTCCCTTGTATTATTGTAGCGCTGCCAAAGACGACAAATAATACTTCTATGAATGCCAAAATGCCGAGATACCTGAGATTGATTACTTCCCACTTGCAACATCCCTACAGCTCTTTGCATTTCATTTACCGTCAAATGGCGTCGCTCCATGACGTAAAGAATATCTAACAATTCAATTTTGTCGCTAACTTTATTTAAATGGTTGGTAAAATTATAAAATCAAGACTAAACGTAGCAATATAAATGCACTTAAATTCAAACAAATGCCCTTTCATTTAATTTTATGAAAAAAACAAAACATATTCGATTTTTTTTTTACAACCAGCCAGTCCTCAATAACAAAAAAGTTTACATACCTACCTACGCACTTTGAATGAGTAAAGACTTAGAAATTAATTAGTATAAATGGTAAATTTGTAATATCATGCATGTTGCTTAGACTTTTTTGATGTGTATATTTATTGTCATTTTAATAGTCAATAAAAGTTAAAATTCGAATGTGCCGTGTGATCCCGGACGTTAAGGATACTCCTGCTAATGCATAATCACGCACACTTTGGAAAGTTCACTTTGTAATCCCTGGTCATCTTCACAGAAGAGTTTTTCCGTGCCTATCCACCATTGATTACAGTTTCAGGGCCGAATTTAAGAACGCTTTTTGCTCCGACGTGACTTTATTTGGATTCTACAGAAGCGATTGACGTCTAACCCACCAATGCTGAAGGGTAATCCCGAACGGTGTCATCACTTTTCGTCTTTAATTCATCGGTCGCCTTTACGTCGACCACTCAAAAAATGATGATTGTATTTGACCACACTTTGTAATCATTATCTTTCTAAAGTTGGGAGAAATCGAACAATTTAATATTATATCAGGTTTCGATTATAGTTTATGTTGTTTTATTCTTTACGTAAACAGTGATTTGAATTTATCAAATCATATAGGTGACAACCCTATTAATTATTTCCGATTCGTATCATATTATTGAATGTCTTAGAATTTAATAACTATACTCTATCCACTTTATCAAAAAATAAAATGTAAACAAACATACCAATGTTTCCCAAACTTTTTTGTCAACCGAATGCACATTCAAAAATGTTTTATGAGGTTATTACTTGAAAATATTAGTTAATAATAACACTCCTTCCAATCTACAATAGTACGTTGAACAGTACACTTATAATTACCAGCATATAACCAGTAAGAGATTTGGAAACATTGTCTTTTTAGTTTCTTTATAATGTAAGTTAGTTATTACAATTAATGTTGTAAATATGTAAATTTTATACGCATTATATTTTATCATTCATAATTGGAAAAATAAAAATATTTTATGTTTTCTTTTTTCTAAAAGTAAGGAATAGTAACATAAAAAAATGGGAGATATTTCTAATAAATAATTAAAAGTTGCTATGATAATTTTTATATCACGTTGATTATTATAAAATCGACATCCAAAAAACCCTTTTTACGATTTTTTTACATTTTATTTTTTGGTAAAACGGATAAGGTATACATATTTACACAGCTCCAGAGCTCTTGGGCTATAAAATATTTTATATGGCTTCTTTCTATTAGGACACGATTTTTAGAGATTCACTCCCTTAAAGTAGGAACGAAAGTATGTGTAAATATTAATTGAAAAAGGAATATTAAATGCTAGTACGCAGAACATATATATCATTGTTTGAGGTATATAAATTAATTATCTATTGTTTTTTTTCTCCAGTGGACGTACTCGAGGAGACGGAACACTTGTACGCGGCGACGGGTGAGGGTGACGTGATAGACGACGCGATGGCAGGCCGACCTCCCGCGCAAGTGGTGCAACCCTATGTGAGAATCGTCGAACAGCCTGCAAGCAAGGCGCTTAGGTGAGGCTTATGTTAAAAGACTATTTATCATATTAGCCGTTCCCGCCCGCTTCTCTGGGCGAATAACAGAGAAAAGTGAAACCAAAAAAAAAGTGTCGATAGAATCGTAACTAGCCCAAAACCATCTAAGAAAAATTCCACGTTGAATACTCCCCAGAACAGTCCCATCTCGATATGTCGAGTAGTTTTGTTGTGATGGTGCATCAAAATAACCCCATTTTTCATTTACATATTATATGTATATAAACAAACTCTTACTTTTTGATAAGGAAAATGAAAAGTGTTTACGTGGACAACTATTTTACGAGAATAAATTAGAAAATAAAAGACCAGTAGAAAGTACCGTGTGTTCAATTTAAACGGCGACGTTGGCGATTCGGATCAATTTTCACCAGTGTGAGGTGATGTTCGACGAAACGAGTGCGCCTCGTGGATTGCGCACTCGTTTTTGGCGTGCATTCTTTTTTTATAGTTACTATTTTTATTTTACTCTTGACTTTCTTGTTTACTGAAAGCTATAATATACTACCAAACTATCTTAAGATTGTTTTACATAATACATTTATTTTTTAGTATTTTTCGAAAATTGTGCTTAAAAGCGATATACATAATTGCAGTCATGTGCTGATTTGTGAGCGCAGTAATGAAAAAGTAGCCGAAACAAATCTCTTTACACATTTTGAAATATGTATGTATAATCGCCGCAGCAGTTTATGCAATGAGCCCGATTACTAGCAGTTATATAAATGAGTCAGCCGAGCATCGGTCTCGATAAAGACGGATCCGGCAGCGTCTGTTTGTCCGTTCATATTAGAGAAAGTAATGACGTCAGAGTTATCGTGCGTAACGTTATTCGATTGGCTATTTCACTTGGCGCGTTGCCTTCCCAGGGTTGACCGAACGATATAAGCAGTGAATTATGAAATAGATTCAATAAAAAACGGAACTTTAACCTCATATTTGGCAATTGTTAGACTGCTTTATAGAGTGGAATTTTGGGTCAAGTGTCCAGTTCCATATGAATTAATTAAATTTACATTGTTATACTTTTTAAATTTATTATTATTTGTTACGTATCGAAGTATCCATCCTATTTATTATTTTTACATTTGAATAATGTATTTTGCCAAAAATTACTAAACGTCAAACTCTGCCGATTTATTTATTAATATAATTATACTATCGGTTATAATACAATTATTTTTGTATTTTAAATGCATATTTATAGAATGTAGTTTATCCAAAATACACGTGATTTGACTAGTTACTAAAAAATTAAGCATTTTCTACAAATAATTTAGAAGAAATCCTTGCTGGAATTCTGTTGTAAAAAGTGTACATGCTTTGTCTCTGTATAAAGCTGTTACATACTTTACAGTCTGAATAGTAAATACAATGAGATGATTATTATTTACCTTTTTATAGTAATGGCTTTGACGTTGTAGTGAATCATCCGAGTTTGGTTACACTTTTCACATGTAAATTCTTTTTTCAGTAATTAATGTAATGTGATGGTGCGAAATACACAATCCACTAAATTGCGTATCAGACAAATATGGCGTTATGCTTTAAGAAACTAATACATAACTTTAAATACAATCTCACATTATATATTTTACTGTATCCAAAATCATATTATGTAACTAACAACATGATAATATAGTTATTAAGGCCACGTGGCACCCCTGCCGCGGGGAATAACCGCATGTGATTTTTTGTGCGTGTTTGATATGCTTTTTATAATGCTACACAAGTAGTTTATACGATGGTTCGTATTATTATTGTACTACATTAAGTATTTGTAACTTTGATATTTAAGGACAATACAATTTGTATTTATCAGTATTACATACCTATAAAAACACCTTATCGGAATAAAATCTAAGTACATACTAGTGGTGTTCAATAAAAAGTGATACTGAGTATGACGCAATTATCTTTTCTTAAATGTTATTTTATTTTTCGACGTAGTCACCTTTCATGTTCATTATATACTTTGTATATCTTTTTCCTAAAGCAGAAATTCGCTTTTTTTTTTAAATTTTCTTTCTGATTCCTTAAAAAAGTCGTGTATCGCGGCGACTACTGCGTCATCATCTTCAAATTTATGGCCCCTGAGATGTTCCCTTAACCGCAGAAATAGGTAGAAATCACTAGGTCCGGTGAATATGGAGGATGTTCTATCAATTCGAAGTCAGTTTCCCGAATGGCAACCATCGCAACTCTTGATTAGTGCGCGGGGGCATTATCTTGATGAATAAAACAACTTATGCGAGTTTGCCACACCGTTGCTTGCGTATTTCCTCACGCAACTTTCTTATTTTGTCCTGCGTACAAAGTCCCCGTAATAGTGGTTCCATGATTAAGGTATTCAATCATACCACTCCTTGGCTATCCCCAAAAAAAAACCAGTCCATAATCTTACCGGCAGATGGAATCGCCTCAAATTTCTTCGGAGTTGAATATGACGGTCTCTTCCAAGTCATGGACTGTTTTTTCGTTTCCGGGTCATAATGGTGAAGCCATGTTTCGTCCATAGTTATGAATCGAGACAAAAATCGGTCTCTCTCGTTTGTTTCTGTGCGTCAGAAAGCATTCTGGGCACCCAGCGAGCTGAAACTTTCTTGTACTCAAATGGTTGTGTATAATGATATTATGGAGACTTCCTATAGAAATATTCATTTCTTCTGCTATAAAACAAACATAACATGACGATCCGCCAAGATAATGTTTTCAACTTTTTTAATAAGTTGTTCCAGTCACTACTGATGTAGGGCGTCCCGTGCGGGGGTCGTCGTTAATGGAAGTTCTTCCTCGCTTGAACTAAGCACACTAACGCGCAACCGTAGAATATGGAGGAGCATGAACTCCTTATGTTGCTCTCAAAGTCTTGATTTACCAGCTCCGTAATAAAAAAATTCAAGCGGATATATTTTATTACCGCGCGGTCATTTTATTCATTCTTCAATTCTTCATTTTTATTCATTCTTCAATTTATTCCTACACGAAGCAAACATTTGACTTTTTAATTTTTAAAAAAGAAAAGAGAATTGATTGATTTTTTATTATTCTTATTATATCTAATGTCTGGGCTATGCCTGCCTGTATTAATGTTTTTCTTTGTAAGGAGAATGTATTGTATTATTATTAGTCATCTAAATACCACAATTTACAAAATAAGATATTCAAATCCAGATCGTAAGTGAATACATACAGAAAAATTAAAATTTTTAAGATCACTGCGATAGCGAAATTGTAAATGTGAAATGCAAAAAGGTAGACTATGAAGAATTAGGAATAATGTAAACGAAAAAATGACACGGGAAAGCCGTACTTTAAATTTAAAGCGCTTCCATCATTACCGTGATTAAAAATATACTAAGTTTAAATAAGGTTCTAAACCTTTAGGCTTCGGCGGTTATGAATTAATCAAGGCAAGAAAACATGTCTTATTTTATTTCCAAAGAAATAATGGTACACTGGTTGATATTAAGAACCTCTGAACTTGGTGCAAACTACATCACGTAGTAACAAAATAAAATCATCCTCATTATATATTTTTAAGTCGTCACGAAAAGAACCCCATGCTTTTTAGAACAGTGACATTAATTTGGTCGTCAGTAATTTTATTCTTATGTTAAAAATACTGATTTAGTAGGAGACATTAATACGGAAATAATTATAGATAATAAGTAATATTCCGTGCCTGGACTAAACATTTCGCGGAAGAGCCGTAGCCTAATAGCCTTAGTGTAAAGAGGCGCGGGTTGCCGACTACTGGAATAGAGTACCTATATTTAGTTTGATTTTGACAGCGGATGTGGATTTCTTTCAGCCCATTGGCACGCGTACCCTTTACGTCAGGCGAGTAGTGTTCACTAGTGTCGAAGGTCGCATTATTATATCATGACTAAGCTAGACTAAACGCCGATGAACTATATTGGTGTATTGTTTACAAAATATACCATTGAAATCACGAAATGTGGTTCATTCGTTTTGATGTTTAATGTAAACTGTTCGTAGCTAACGATTGTTTGATTTTGAGGTATTCAAGATTAAATATGTTTGACATGAAATCCAGAGGGAAATAATAGATGTTAGTAAAAAGCATGCCTTATCTTACCTTAGTGGAAAAGTGGAATATACATCTTTATTATTTATCAAAATAACTACTAATTCCAAATTACGTGTTTAATATTTGAATTACGTTTACAATTTAATTAAAATTTTATCGAGATATCTGAGAGATTCCATTTGTAATGAAAGCCAAAACAGTCTCGGCAAACGTAATGTGAGTTGGATGCGACAAGCCGAATATAGGGCTTCTGTAGCTAACTTTGAGTGGCCTACGTCCAGTAGTGCACTTTAAGACGTGGATGATCACAAATCCAGGGTTCAATTTACAACTCTGAGGAAGGGTTTTTATTGCTGTAGGACAGCAGACAGGCTGAGGGCCCGCTTAGAATTTAGCAGTTACCGTCGCCTATGGGTGTTTGCAACACCAGTAGTATCGCGAACATGCTGCTGTCCCATAAAGGTACAGGAATTTGGGTCACTAACGCCGGAACACAACACAAGGTTATTATTGCGGTATACTTGGGACCAAAGGTGATCGCCATCCAGATGGGCTTGGGGCGCTACCACGTAGCTAGGGTGGGTTGTTTTGTTGCCTTTTACGACACGCCGACCCCGGTCGCAGGGGTCTATATTCTTTCTCCGCCCCTGCATTGTTAAAACTGTTATTGCAGAAAGTGCGTATGGAATTATTAAAATCTAACACGGAATCAAAGTCATCATGAGAAAATCTGTATACCTAGATCACTGGTAACCCGTGAATCTGGCTTTAAACGTGTGGCAGTGTTCCCTATAAAAGAGGCTCCCGACCCAGCAGTGGGAAGTTATTGGGTTATTACATATACTCGTATCTATTAATTAAAAGCACTTTAAAAAGAGCTAGACAGTCAGTTGCGTTGTGTGCAGTATAAAAATGAAAACAAGAAGATATGTATATTTTATTCATATTATTAGCTACATGTGGCGTAACTTATTTATGATACACGATGATCTTGAACATGTTTTTGAACACAAGTATTTTTAACATAAGGAAAATAATTCATTATTATAACAAAATTGCGTGGTATTGCAAATGCATTACCATAAAATACTAATTGTAAGTAATAAGCGAATAAACCGTTAGTAAATGTAGAATTTGAACTCATTCCGTAATTTCCACTGTGTAATTCGTCGCTGGGCATAGGGGCCGTCCATTAATCACGTGATGCTTTTTTTGGAATTTTTTAATCCCCCCTCCCCGTTGGTGATACATGGTGAGGTTTAAGACTATTTATTGCCCCCCCGCTCCCCATATATCACGTGTATTTTTTAGTACCTACAAAGGATCTTAATTTTAAGTATCATCTAATTTTATTATAGAAAATTAAAGACTACAATAATAACGTTTAGAGGTAGACAGAAAGATTGTTTTTGACTGACATAAAAATAATGAAAGAAATGCGAAAATCTTTTTTATACTAATACATGATCAATGAATATAATTTATAATGTACAGTATCCTCGGACTACGGATTAGCAAGACTTTCTTCAACACCAATAACTGGACAAGCATCTTGCAAGTTAGTTGTTGGCACAATACTAAATTCGATTTAGTACGTGTTTGCCGAAAAAATAAATACACGTGATATATTATTCCCCCCCCCCCCCCTCCTCTTGTGATATTTCGTAATTTTTTATGGACCCCTCCCCCCCTTTCGAGCCTCACGTGATTAATGGACAGCCCCATACGGAGCGGCTATACTTTCTGTGGGCATAGACTCAAACACTATTACATATAGGGGTTTATGGGTATTTTTACCTTTTAATTATCTTCACTGAATTGTCTCTAAGACTTGATTGTTTTTTAATCAGCTGCAGTACTTCCTGCCGTTAGCTCACTATTTGTAGGCTTGCCTCCTTTATAGTATACCTCTGTTTTTAACATTCTTCCCTTTGCATCATACGCCGTATCATAAATTATTTGACGTTCAGATAATTTTAATTTGTTGTATAAATTGGTTAGATTTCTTTTTAAATGTACTTTTCAGATATTTATAATTTGATCAAATATCTGTGCAACATTACGCTACACGTTCTGCAGTCATAAAATATACAAAATTAAGAGAGAAAGAAATAAGTTTATTTTAGTACAATACACAGATACGCACACATAATATTTAAAAACTACTAAAATGAAGTGTATGTCCTAAAAAAGGATCTAGCTCAGCATGTATGGTAGTCTATACTGACTAAAGCTGATCTTCCGCTAAACCCAAAAATGAAGTCACGACAGAAGAACACCACCAAATTTAAGTAAAATAATAATTAATAAATAATAATGCACTAATAACTAATATATACATTGAAAGAAAAATAAATATTAGTAGATATTAATAAATAAATAACATAAATATTATTAAAAAAATTAATAGTTTTTTAGCAATTCTTGTATGTATATATATATATATATATATATATATATATATATATATATATATATATATATATATATATATATATATATATATATATATATATATATATATATATATATATATATACCTAGTCAGGTCATAAATTCTGTCACATGTTTAATGTAAAATAATTGTAACAAGTTTATTAATTATGTAACCATTCATATACCAAAATGAACTTAACAAAACATAGATTCTTATGACATTAAAGTTTATTCAAAATGACCTCCGTGATTTTGAATACAAGCCTTCAATCTACGCGGCCAGTCGTCTATCGCAGCACGAACGAGGTCCATGTCAATATCGGCGGCTGCCTTAATCAAGGATGTCTTGAGTGACTCCAAATTGGGATGAGGCTTTGAGCACGCCTTTTCCTCCAAGTGTTGCCATATCTTGTAATCTAACGGATTCAAATCTGGACTGGAGGAGGGCCAGTCTTCGTGCCGGATGAAGTCGATTTCACCCGCCGCCAGCCAGTCTTGTGTGCTCTTCGCTCTATGAGCTGGCGCCGAATCTTGTTGGAATACCCAGTGCCTGTTATTGAACATGGTATGAGAAACAGGTTCCACAAGATTCGTCAGGACTGTATTTTGATACACAACAGCATTCGTTGATACACCTTTCTCACAAAAATGTACCTCTGTTAAGCCCCAATAAGAAACTCCCAACTATACCATGAGTGAGGATGGAAAATGACCTCGTTGGACACGCGGAATACGGTTGCTCGCTTCTTCACTACTGTGTGCGTACACCTTATCATTTTGTTTGTTGTAGCTCTCTTCTACGGTAAACATTTTTTCATCCGAAAAAAGAATTTCCCGATATTTTTTTCCCGCGTACCGCTTCAACAAAGCGCGGCATCTCTTCAGTC
Organism: Malacosoma neustria; assembly: GCA_963693495.1. NCBI lineage: Eukaryota > Metazoa > Arthropoda > Insecta > Lepidoptera > Lasiocampidae > Malacosoma > Malacosoma neustria. The sequence goes on along the minus strand of OY856384.1, from coordinate 19,064,991 downwards.
TCAGGTCCATTAGACGAGCATTCAAACGATGTCCTGTTTTTCTTCGATATGCCCGAAGCCCTAAGTCTTTATTTAACACCCTTTTCACCGTGGTTCTGCTTAACCCCATCTGAAGGGCCAACAGTTTCTGCTTAGGTTTGGGATTTCTTTGAATTCGTGCCTTCACAGCTTTTATCACTGCTGGAGTCCTAACAGACCGAGGGCGACCACTTCTTGACCTGTCATCTACACTAGAGTCTTCATTGTATCGTTTGATGGTACGATAAACGAATCTTTTGGTTATATTCAAATTTTTCAGTAGGTTAAAAATTTGAATTGGCGCGTAACCACAACGATGCAACGCAATAACTGCAACACGGTCTTCTTTAAGCGTCCACTCCATATTTAAAAATGAGTAAAAATTCTAAAAGTATACATTTTTATTTTCATGAACAATTCGAAATTCGAATTCAATAAACTTTTTTGTGGCCAGCATTCTAAAAGAAAAGTTTTTACTGTGTGACAATACTTATGACCTGACTAAGTATATATATATATATATATATATATATATATATATATATATATATATATATATATATATATATATATATATATATATATATATATATATATATATATATATATATATATATATATATATATATATATATATATATATATATATATATATAATTGGAATCTCGCTCCAACAATTTTCATGAAATTTAGTATACGGGGGGTTTCGGGGGCGATAAATCGATCTAGCTAGGAATCATTTCTAGAAAATGTCATTTTATTCGCTTTTTTATTGGAAGGAAAATAACAAAAAGGTGACTCTTCCTGACATCTATCGGCGAATAATAATACTATTTTTTTTAAATTGCTTTAACGACACAACAACACTAAAGCTATTCCAGCAGATGGCGTTGTTAGAAGTCAATGGGTGTTTGCTTTGAGGTTAGACTAAGAAAATCAATTGTTAATTTCCAAAAAATACACTTTATAAAAAAAATACCGAGCAAAGCTCGGTCATCCTACTGGTATACATAATTAAATAATGCTGAAATATTGCATTGCTAAGAAAAGAGTTTTGGTCTGGTATCGTCGTTTTATCCCCAAAAATAAGTACAATTACGTCATTCAATATGTACCTCACAATTATAATATCCATTACAACACACTTCAAGCATAGGTCACTTGATTTTTTATTATTATTATAGTTAGGCCGAACTATTATCGTATTTAAGAATGTTTTGATTTTATAACATTAATTTTAATTAAAAATCATCACTGAAAATGAAATGTGAAAATGACTAATACAAATAATAAGAAAAATAATAATTAATTTCGTGAGAATGTTGCACATGGGAAAATCCTATTATTACTATTGAATAATTATTATAATACTATTAATAATAATAAATAATGTAATGGTGGCGCTGCACTGTCATCGCATGGCCTATGACTAAATGCCATAAGGCTAAGTTCAGTGACCGCGCCGCGACGCGCGCTGCCGCGCGATACACCTGTCCAGATGGCGGCGGCTTGCGCGCACCAATCTAGCGTAAACATTCAGTAAGAATGGATGTGGAGGAGGCTATTTGGTTGTAGGTTTTATACCGCAAACTGCGACGTCATCGTTGAAAGCAAAGACGATACTGGGTGCACCCTATTTTGAGTCAAAGACTTTCTTTAAGCTTTATTATTTACTTTATATCCTACACTAAGACTACACGAAGATCGATCAGAAAATCAATAGATAGTAGAAGTAAATCAATAGATATCTCGTCCTACATTTTCGTGGCTCCGTGCGTCCGTCCCCCTCAAACCGCGGGGTCAACTGAACAGGTCGATACAGGATTGTAGATCTCAAACTCGCGCGATGACGCGCAGTTCAAGATCTTGCGCGCGGTGCATGGCGGTGCGCGCGGACTCGCGCGGTGACGCGCGGTCATGTACACAACATTGATTTGTTACAATCTCAAACCGCGCGCTGAGCCAACCGCGCGTCGCCGCGCGTTCATCTGAACTTAGCCTAAGGCTCCGACGACCACCACCGACGGTGGTCATTGCTCTATGCGAGCAAAGCGACATTATATTTACGCGGGCGTGACAGAGACAGATAATAACAGGTCAATGGACGAAATTCTTCCTGCTCGGCGTCCGGAGTTTAGTAACAAATAAACAGGAGATTTAAGATTTTAGATTATCACAGCAACACAACAGCGTGCCTTTTCTTACGTGTTACCCATCGGTGACGCTTGATTCGATGATTATGAACTTAGTTCTGTTAATGTTTTTCTATAAGCGTAATCTTAAAAATATTTCTCTAGCCGTTCTCTAGGTATTTTTTTATTAAGATGTTTTTTCGAGAAATGGGGAATCTCATTGACTTTTTTCATTCACACATACCCAATAAGAGCTAAGTAAATAAGATTTTCTATTATTATGACGTGAATATTTTTGCATTTCCTTGAAGTTCGTCATTGACCATTGGCTAATCATGCTTAGTCGGAAACAAATATTTTCAAGAATGTTGGTAAATTGTAGATGAAAGTCATCATCATCAGCGTTCATCCGAGACAGTGCACTCCTGCCGAATCCGAGAGCCGATAACCCTCTCGAAGAGCTTCATGGTGTGGGACATAACCTTTATTCCACGGTAGTTACCGCATTCCTGCACCGATTCCTTGCCTTTGAAGACTGGAGTAATGATACTCAGCCTCCATTGGTTCGGGATCGTACCGGTGAGGAGTGTCCGGTTAAAAAGGTTGGTTAAGATGCCCACACCACGAGAGCCCATCGCCTTCTAGGCTTCGATGGGGACTCCATCGGCTCCGACATGCTGCGAAGACAATTCTAGACTTCTGCAGGCGTTACCGGTGGCACTAGTCCTTGATTTGGAGGAAGATCTGGCCGCTGCAACTCTTTATGCTGCTTGTTCAGCAGCTCGTGGAAATACGAGCGCCATCTCTCCTTCACCGCGAGGTCCTCGCATAACAGGTTGCCCCCGGGGTCTTTTACACAGCGGCACTTGGAGATATCCTGTGCCGCTTTGACCCTGGAACGCGCCAACTTATATATGAGCTTCTACCCCTCAGACGATTCCAACTTATCGTAAGGTGGTTGTAAGTGGTCTCGTCTGGCTCTGGCTACAGCTTTCTTGGTGGTGCGCTTGGCAGCTCTATAAGCGTCGCGATCTTCAGGAGATCTGAACGCTTGCCACTTCTTAAAGAGGGCTTTTTTCGCCCTGGTCTCCCTCTGGACTGAGTCGTTCCACCAGCAAGTCTCCTTGTCACATTTGCGTCCACCCTTAGACTCGCCAAGCACCTTCCTCGCCGACCCAAGGATAGCCGCCTGAATCCTGTCCCAGTAAGCTTGAACTGATTCGCCCTCACCACCGACGCACTCGTCGCCGATGGCAGAGGCGAACTCCTGGGACTTGACTTCATCAAGCAGCCACCACCTGATTCGGCGTTGAAGGCTATCGACACGTTTGCCTTTGGGCTTCACGCAGAGGTCCATGACAAGAAGACGGTGTTGTGCAGTGAGACTCTCACCGGGTATGACCTTGCAGTTGGCTACATTGCTGATGTGGTGTCTCCTAGTGAGTAGGAAGTCGATTTGGGTAGCATTCCTCCCGCTCTTGTAGGTGATGAGATGCTCGGGTCTCTTTTTGAAATACGTGTTCACGATGGTAAGGTCGGTAGCCGCACACGTATTGAGGATGTCCTCCCCTTCCACATTGCGGCTACCATACCCAAATCCACCGTGAACACGCTCAAATTCCCCACATTCATCACCCACATGACCGTTTAGATCACCGCCCAAAACGATCCCATGTGACAATGGAATCCCACGAAGCACTTCTCCGAGTAGGTTACAGAACGCTATCTTGTCGGCCTCACTACAACCGGCCTGTGGCGCGTAGGCGCTTATCAAGTGGGTAACTACCCCACCAACAAGCACCCTCACAACCATAAGCCGATCGCTACAGCGCTTCACCTCCAAAATGTCGTCCTGGAGCTCCTCCGAGAGCACTATGGCGACCCCATTTTCCCCACCAGATGCACCCGTGTAGATCAGCTTGTAGCCATTCCCAATGAACCGGGATCTGCTGGCCTTCCACCGAGTCTCCTGCAGGAACGCCACGGCCACCCTCCGCCTGGAGAGTACATCGGCCAATTCCCTCGCGCGTCCGGTTAGCGTGCCAATGTTCCATGTTGCGAAGCGGAGTTTCGATTGGGCTAACGTCTTTAGCCGGCTCGCCCACGGCACGGCAGCCCTTGTCCACTTGTCACAGAAGTCGGGCGAAGCTTCTGCGCGTCGTTTTGCGGCGACGCCCTATCCATGACTGGACCTTTCCTTGTTCTGACCATTTTAATTATTGGCTGGTTTTGGTTTTTACGGGAGCGACTGCCGTCCGACCTCCCAACCCCAAGAGGAAAAACCGAGATGTGCACTTCCTTGCCGCATGCAAGCTCGCGAAGGAGTAGTCCATCCGTCGCCTTTTACGACTCCCCTGGAATGACCTGGGGTGACCCTATTCTTTTCACTGGCCGGGGTCACACGGCAAAAATTGTAGATGAAAGTATAGTATATTAATTGTAATTATTATATTAGGCTGGATGGCTGCGGTTTATTGTTATAAACATTGATGACGTAATTGTGGTTAATTTACTTATTTAGATGAAAATCCCTGCCTCGCCTATAATTGTTTATTTAGCAAACGTACCGCTGCTGATTTCGAGTATTTAGCGGAGTTTAAGACTACCCTGGGAATAAATTAAATGAGACATAATATTCCATCCGTTAACCTCCTTTTGTTTTCTTTTAAGACTTTTTTGCCTCTATTCTTTACCTGATCATTTCTTCTCAGTCTGAATTTTTCATCTTGCGCTTTTAATCATTACTGTATTCCCCCTTTTCGCATAGTTTTACGACGCAGATGCTCTTGCCATTGCAAAGGTTAATAGACTTGGTGGTCCGTCTGCTTGTATGTATACCATATTTATAGAGGGAAAACCTTCATAACTCGAAAAATCTTATCCGTGCAGGGACGGAGAAAGAATACTAACCTCTGCGGCCGGGGTCGGCCTGTCGTAAAAGCCGACAAAACAACCCACCCTAGCTACGTGGTAGGGCCTCAAGCCCGTCTGGATGGCGACCACCTTTGGTCTTAAGTATGCCGCCATAATAACCTTGTGTTGTGTTCCGGCATTAGTGACCCAAGTTCCTGTACCCATAGGGGACAACAGCGTGTTCGCGATGCCACTGGCGTTGCAAACCATACCCATAGGCGACGGTAACTGCTAAATTCTAAGCGGGCCGTCAGCCATGCTGTCCTACATCAATAAAAAAAAAATGAATTGGACCTCTGTATTATTTGAAAACTGACTTTATACGAATGTACAGGATTGTTTCTCATAACTAGGATTTTTATTTATTTCACCTCTCTAACTCGTAATTAGTTGGTATCATAATAAATCTTAACCTCTACAAGGCAAATATTTTCTTACAAACCTAACTCGAAATCTCGAATTTTTATTGGTATCTCTCTTCAAGTTCGACTTACAGAGGTAAGAGGTTCTACTGTATCAATATGTATGTTAAAACATTTTTATGTGATTATCCATTGAAGAATCATAATATATTATTATATATATTATGCTTATTATTTTTAAACGTGGTTGATAATTACTGGAAAACATTAAAAATAAATTGGCAAATATAAATATTTTTATAATAGATAGGGTCAGTGATCTTTATGATAATTTTCGCTAAACAAATTTATGGGTCGGGTTTTTACCAACTGAATATTGTATCCATTCACACAATTGGCGACATTTTATTGCCAACTACTTATCTGTTGTGTAATACTATATTTATTAGGTTATCCTATTATTGTATATTGATTAAGATATGACAATGATATGAAGTTTACAAATCAAAATATGTATCTATACCTACATATGAGAAATCCTGTTTTTAATTTATCTTTTTTTATTTGGCTGCTAAAGCATGTCGGTACGTTTGCCATTGGGTTCGATTCCCGTCCCGCGTCTAATATTTATTTATTATTTATTAATTATATTTACATAACAGAAGCTATGCTACTTAATTTGAATCTAGATGACATTGGATGAATTGATCCACTATATTTATATATGTATATATTCAGAATTCATAGAATGAGTTGGTTTTAATAAAACTATAATATCTTAAAGATATGACAATTATTTAATTACCTTTCGAATATAACAATTTTAAGATTTTTATAAGTTGGACACTCTTTAAATAAGATGTCTTATTTAGGTCGTATCGGTATTTTATTAAGGTATCAATATAAGCATCGTTTATAACTTGAAGCTCTTGTGCTCTTGGGCCTTTCTTCCATTCTTTGCCCCGAGAAGGCACCAGCAATCCCTGGATGAATCTGGCCGGTTAACTTTATCAACTTATGGCATATCATGAGTATATATTGGTGAAAAGTGACTTTTTTATTGTAATATCTATACTAGTAATAAATATGTGAAAGTTTGAGTGGATCAATGTTTTTTCTCAATCACACCGAATCTACTTAACGGGATTGGATGAAGTGATGAAGACGCCTTTGTTTTCTAAAGTGTTGGCGCCAGGGGGTCAGGCTTTCATCCCCCTGGTGCTCTCGTGTAATAACTCTAGGAGTTGAGGGGGGACGCGGAACAGCACGCAGCCCTCACCCTTGCGGCAATAGTGCCGCTCGCGGCAGCTTTTTACGGCGGCCGGAGGTCGTTAGTTGCTCTCCGGCGCCGCCGACGTGGCCTGCGTTGGCGGGAGGGGAGTGTGGTGGTCGACTCCCGCTCCCGCTCCGCCGCCTCCTTTGCGGACATGACTGCCTCGCAGAAGGAGGCAACGGCCGTCCATCCAGGATGGCCCCCGACCATGGACAGAACCAGGGCCGCGAGCGACAGGTCCGCGCCGATTTGGGCGACGAGGGCGCGGCGCTTCTCGCGCCACGCAGGATACACGGCGACAGTGTGGTCCACCGTGTTCTCCTCGTCGCCCGCGCCACAGTGGTGGCACCCCGACGTCATCTCCCGTCCTATGCGACACAGGTACCTCCCGAAGCAACCGTGTCCCGAGAGGACCTGCGTCAGGTGGAAGATCAGGGCGCCGTGGCGCTTTTCCAGCCATTCGGCCAGGACGGGCCTCACCGTTTCGATGGTGGCGAGGCCCGCGCTGGGGTGCGCGAGGCGCCCCTTCCACTCCACCATGAGCACCTCGTCGCGCAGCTCCGCCCGCTTTACCTCAACTTCGCGAGGCGCGGGGCGAGAACCACGCTCGGCCGCTTCCCGGAGCCACTGGTACAACAGCCCCAGGACTCGGGCCTCGAAGTCCCATGGGGTCTCGGGTATGAACTATATAGTTCTATACAGAGTTATTGGTAATTCGACGTATTCCCGTTAGGAGGTGATAGGGGTGACTATTTGCGATAATTTTAACCCCCATATGCTTTATGCAAACGTGAACCATTTTTGAGTTATCGTGTTATTTAGCTTTTTTCAAAATAAGTCAAACATGCAATAACATATTTTAATAAGCAATATGAAATTTTAATGGAAATCTTTTTAGTAATTACTTCTTAGTCATTTATCAAGAGTGTTATTTTAGTTACCAGTATAAAAACATCAGGATTTGGTGTCATTAACGGTCGTATATCATGTTTTAGTTAATAAATTTATTCGGGTCGTTTTTGATACAGAATAATGGAAAGGTTTGCACTGAAAATCAGCGTTGTGTCGGATATAACTCCGACGCAGCAACAAGCTGAGTGCAGACCTTGTTTGCTGAAAATGCGGCGTACACATTTACAAATTCCTAATACTATTTATAAATATGTAAGCAATGTAAGTGCGTCGCTATTTCTTCGAATAAAGTATTTCTTAGTCTTTTGTCTTTGTTTAATGGACATCATTAAACATGATACACAACCGTTTCAATGTTGTTTCTATGCAAATACTAGTGGCAATATTTTTTATTAACTGATGTAATTAGCATTGTATCACTGTAAACATTGATACTTCTGCCGGAAAATACTAATTAAGGCCCCGGTATTAGACGCTACAGGGCACCAGGAGAATTTTGCAAATAATTTTTAAAACCATTCTTCATATCATTTGCAAAGTCTTCTTCTGCCCTTGTGCCAGTTATGTGGAGTCAGCACAACATGTTCTCTCCTTCCATTCTCCTCTATTAGTCGTCATGTTCAGATGACACACACCTTTTTGGCCATAACATCTTTTACACAATCTATCCATCTTTGATCTACCTCTCCTTTTGCATCCATCCACTCTCATTTCTATCATTTTCTTCGTTATATGACATTCTTCTCATCGCATTGTATGGCCATACCAGGCTTCATGATTTACAGATTATTTTTAAATATTGTTTGCATTTGTTTTATTACATCTGATATGTTTTATTCGTGCATCCATAAATGGACAGTCTGTAGCCTATTATGGATTCCACTAGTGCACACAGTAAGCAATAAGTAATCGTCTTTATGTTTAAACCATGTTTATGGACATAAAATGTTGTCAGACTTGACCTTAGTTTTGTGCACACTTTGCCAACGTATGATGACCATAAAATACTTACCTAATGTAAGTGTTTTATGTTCAACATGCACAATGTACAAATCTTATTAGCTGAACTATTATACAATTTCTTAAAATCGATATATCCACATCATGCCAGTATGTCATATACGGATGAAATTCCAATTCCTTGTTGAAATTATATACCAGTTTATTAGTAAGGCGAGTACGGCATTCCAAATAACGGACGAATTTTATGAATAACTTGCAATCGTACGATTCAATAGCTAAAGTAACGTGTTTCATCTATGTTGATAATACATTATATCTTGACGTATCCATCAATTAAACCTGTAGTTAGAAATTAATATGTCATTACAATTAATATCACTTATGTAAAATTAGCTTGTTATGACGTAAATAGTATTTAGAGCCAGATAACTCATTGCTATCCATACCGAAGAGATTGTTTCATGTGTATTGGAACTCAAAACTCGGACCAAACATTCATTACCATTCGAATTAAAGTCGTTAAATAACTTATTAAATTTATTGCATACTAATTTCTTGGCATATGATGCATCAGTATCCATAGTATTGAAGATTAATATTTATGTTGCGCTGGTAACCGTCCTATCAGACGAATTTTTTTTTTAGTTTTTACGTATACTTATCTAAAAAGTTAATTTTACGTGGTTTTGAATGAATATTATTTATTCTACAAAACATGAAATAAATACAATTGGACAAAAACAAACAGCTAATATTGTACAATTGCATCATGTTGAAATCCAACCTTAATTCTTGAACCGGTCTACAGAGGATGGTCTTTATATAATTCGTACGGTGAGTGACTTTCCTCTTCCTAGCGTATCTCACCCTCCTTATAATACTCTTAACTAACGTCAATAGTTCTTTAAACGGCTTTCCATTGAGTGGATACATACACCCACTTGCTGAAATTGATCAATAAAAAAAATCTAATATGTGTGTAAGAAGAATTAAAAGTAATAATCTGCTGTAATAGTAAGAAGTTACCGTCGCCTATAAGCGTTAGCGGTGCCGGATGCACCACTAACACTGTCGTCCGGAACTGGAACTGGAACCTGGTCACTCATATCGGAACACAACACAAGGTTATTTATTATGACGGCATATTTACGAACCAGTGGGGGATATCATTTAGACGGGCTTGGAGCCCTACCACCTAGCGAAATTAATTAATTAATTACATGATTTTCTTGTCTTGTGACTCGTATGCAACCGAAGAATCAACGTCAATCGCTTGTTTGATGATGATGAATGTGATCTTCTGTTACAAATAGATGGTGCCATATAAAATCCGTAGCGATGCGGTGTGGTTTGGAGACGTGTTCATCGAATTCATCTGAATCACCTATATTTCCCTCCAATTCGATGGAATTACATTGAATTTGCACTGCTTCTGAGTTATTAGCGCTCATTAGGTATTTTATTAATATTATGAGGTAAACTAAGAGTCATGGGATTTTATTTAGATTGCATTATTACCGAAATTATTTTACACATACTACGAGTATAATCATTTGATACTTCATAATGAATGCATGGCCAGAGAGTTGAAAAATAATTAAATACAGTGTTGACTACAGGTAATGATAAATATACTGTTTACCGAAAATAGAGTTTACCGAACATGATAGACTATTTTTCTCTGTCTGTTTAATTTCAAAAACAAAAACATGATAAACACAGGTCAACACGTTATGTAAATTATTTACATAATATGGAATATCGCGACTGCCCATCGCGACAACACGTGGATTTTTGCACACTATCTGACGAGCATATGTAGTGTGTAAGCAAAATTATCTATACACTAATACGTGATGCAAAAACTTTGTATTCATTTTTACTGTTTTACGCTGCTAAAGCGCACCAGCATGCATTTGATACTCACACACGCACACATACCAAATCAAATAAAAATCTAAAATCACATCAAATAATTTATTTCAATATAAGATCTTAAACATCACTTATTGAATATCAAGAATCTACTACCGTTTCCAATACCTATAAAACGCTGGTTAGAGAAAGAGAACTTTCCAGTGATTATTTTTACAGTCTTTATAATTGTTTTTATTATGTACACCTTTAATTACAAAATTAACATGAAATTGGAGGATGAATAAAAGATGAGTTAACATAATGACAACATAATTATAATTATTTTTATTCCCAATTTGTGCGGTCGTCAATATGCTAATATTATAAATGCTAAGTTGAGTTTGTTTATCCCCACATTCATCACCCATATGACCGTTCAGATCACCCCCCAAAACGATCCCCTGTGATAATGGGATTCCAAGGAGCACTTCTGCGAGTAGATTCCAAAACGCTAGTTTATCGGCGTCGTCACAACCGGCCTGTGGCGCATAGGCACTTATCAAGTGGGTAACTACCCCATCGATAAGCACCCTAACGACCATAAGCCGGTCGATATGACATTTCACTTCCAAAATGTCGCTCTGGAACTCTTCCGAGAGTCACTCAACTTGTAGCCACAAGTAAAATCAACTTGTAGCCACTCCCAATGAACCGGGATTTGCTGGCCTTCCACCGAGTCTCCTGCAGGAACGCCACGGCCACCCTGCGCCTGGAGAGTACATCGGCCAACTCTCGCGCGTTCAGTCAGCGTGCCATTATTCCAAGTTGCGAAGTGGAGTTTCCTTTTGAATGGGGCTAATGTCTTTAGCCGTGCTCGCCAACGGCACGGCAGCCCTTGTCCTCTTGTCACAGAAGTCGGACGAAGATTCTGCTCGTCGTTTAGCAGCGACGCCCTATCCGTGATTGGAACTTTTCTCGTACGTACCATATAAAATTTTGGCTAGTCTTAGCTTTTGCGGGAGCGTCTGCCGTCTGACCTCCCAACCTCTAGAGGAAAACCGAGAGGTGCTTCCTTTGCCGCATGCAAGCTGGCAAAGGAGTAGTCCATCAGTCGCCTTTTACGACTCCCTTGGAATAACCTGGGGTGACTCTATTCTTCTCACTGGCCGGGGCCACACGGCATATGAACAAAGCTCAGTTATTAAGGACTAATATTTAATATGATTTGTATAGTTTAGACATAGTAGAGAAGGTACGAGCAGAATAATAAGATTTCTGTAGTAAGGATACTGACCCCTGCGGCCAAGGTCGCTTGTCGTAAAAGGCGCCTTATCAATCCCAGCTGGTGGTAGGGCTCCAAGCCCGTCTAAATGACAACCACTCCTCACTTCTAAATATGCCGCCATAAAAACCTTGTGTTGTGTTCCGGGAAAAGTGGCCAGGTTCCAGTACTAGGCGTCGCTAATATGACTGCTATTGTATAGTGGGCCTGTCTGCTATCCCACAAACAAAGGTACTAAGACCTTTTGTGTTGAATATTGCATTTTTAGATAAGGAAAAATGATTGTATCGTATTTTAAATGTAATATACATACAATCATTGTTTCAGTTAATATATGTATCATATTATATATTTTTCTTTCCCTTCTTCTTTCATTAATATTTTATTTTAAATTATTATTTATTTTTACTACTATATCTCATTTAACTACTATATATTATTTAATTATTAATATAATGGTAATTATTATATATTAGTACTTATGTTAAAAATACTGGCCCACTGAGATACAGTATTCACTAGTTCAGGGGCCAGTGTGATTTTTTCTAGTCAAATTAGTTGTTGTACATGAACTGCTGTGATATGTATCTTTATTTTTTAAAATTTGTTTGTCATGTATAAATAATTAAATAAATAAATAAATATATTTCAAACAAATTTCCTGCACTTGGTGAAAACCTGTATCGCGGGGAAATAAATTTTGTCATCAACATGGTGCTGAATGCATCCGCCTTCTCAAGTATGCGCTGCTTACCTTCCGCATTCAGCCCCGACGAGCTGCCATGCGTAGGTCGCCGACCTATTGTCTGTGGGGTGTTAAGATTATCACGATGATGCAGTCACCATCTTATTTCAGTTTGCATATTAAAAAAATGCACTTGGCTTGAGATTTGTAGACCAGCCCGTAAATTTTCATTTCTCGATCTCGTAGATAGGATGTTGTGCGTATTTTTACAAATAAAAAAAATATATTACACGTACTCTACCTTTTTTTATTGCGTAGGACAGCAGATAGGCTGACAGCCAGCTTAGAATTTAGCAGTTACCGTCGCCTATAGGTGTTTGCAACGCCAGTGGCATCGCGAACACGCTGCTGTCCCATTAGGATACAGGACCTTGGGTCACTAATGCTGGAACACAACACAAGGTTATTATGTCGTCATACTTAAGACCAAAGGTGGTCGCCATCCAGACGGGCTTGAGGCCCTACCACGTAGCTAGGGTGGGTTGTTTTGTCGCCTTTTACGACAGGCCGACCCCGGCCACAGAGGTTAGTATTCTTTCTCTGCCCCTGCACGGATAAAAACCTACCTGGTAGCTCAGTGGTTTCTCATTCGGAGACCATTATAGAGGTCCCGAGTTCGAATCCCACGGTGGCATGCTTCGTTTGGGCAGCTTTTCACGCATATTCTAGCATAATTTCCACGTAGCGGCGGTGAAGGAAAAAATCGTCGGTGTGTGTAACCCGCCAATCCGCTGTGGACAAGTGGGGCAGTAGCCCGTTCCCCTCAGGGGGAGGCCCGAGCCCAACAGTGGGATGTTTATGGGACCAGAACAAATTACACTCAAAACCTGTTATAACCATAACAACCAGTGATGTTTTCGAGGTACAAATTCAGCCGGGACCTTTGACGTTGGACAATATAACCGGTATGTTGTTCTAAGAGATGTCGCTATAAACGGTTTTAACTGTATTTGCAAATGTGGGTGGAACCGATCTTACAAGGCTATTTACGTACCCACAGAATCAGTGATAGGTTGATGTAATTGCCCGCGACTTAGGCTTTTCCCGTGTAGAGGACTTTGTGGCGATCTCTGTCGAATGTTTGACCACGCCGACAATGGCCCCCATACACACCTCCACGGCATCGCCTCTGCACGCCCGGCCACTAGACCACCGTGACATTTGGCTACCGACCCCAATAGACTTAATAGTACGTTGGTCGGACCTAGGCGATGGGCAACTGACAGGGTGACAAGCCACTGATGGCCGCCGATAACCAAGCCAAGATGGACCAACGTAGAGCTGCGATGTCGCCACGCCAACATGGACGTGTGCTCCCGCAGCTCGAACCAATTCACCAAAACCTCTCCAACAACAGACTGTGGGAAGAAGACCCAGATATTAACCGGTGGTATACTAAAAGATATTTCCTTGAATGCGATATATGTGTGACCTAATGCTTATCTGTACTTCACAAAGAGTGACGTATTGTTACAATTATTTTGATAACTCAACGATAAGTTACTTAATCTGAGCGATAAGTGGATATCGTATGTTTATATACTATTATTTACATTACAGTGTCTGTCAAGGCTGAGAGCGTGTTATTTTTTAACACGCTTTTATTAGTGTCACCTGTATGTTTGTTTATATAACCGACTACTTTGAACTCGATTGTGTCCCAGTTTTAAATATTGAAAGGAAAAATAAAGAAAAACATTTTAGTAATAAATCGGGCTAAAAAGTAAAAACTAATATAGTTAAAAAAAAAACACGTTTTAATGATAAATGGAACTAGCAAGTGAAAAATAATTCCTAATATAGGTATAAAATAATGAACGAAAAATATTAGTATTATTGTAAGAAAGCGTGGGGTGGTTAATAAATCAGTTTTCGAAAAATTTCGCGAATGATGTGACTTGTGAAAGTTGTGACACAAAGCGCCCCGCGCTTCAAAGACAATAATACTAATATTTTTCATTCATTATTTTATTCCTATATTAGGAATTATTTTTCACTTTTTGGTTTGCTTTTTTATCATTATAGCGCGTTTTTTAGTTTCTTTAAAGTATATTTTTAAATAATTGAAGTTTGCCTGAACTGTTATGCAATCAGGTGTTGACTGACGTTGTTGAGTGTCGCAAGGTTGGACGTCACGATGATGACGCTGCCGTTTCCAGAAAACAGATTCTGACTCTGGCGTGGTTAAATTTACCGACGAAGATATTAATATTATATATATTTTTATCCGTGCAGGGGCGGAGAAAGAATACTAACCTCTGCGGCCGGGGTCGGCCTGTTGTAAAAGGCGACTAAACAACCCACCCTAGTTACGTGGTAGGGCCTCAAGCCCGTCTGGATGGCGACCACCTTTGGTCTTAAGTATGCCGCCATAATAACCTTGTGTTGTGTTCCGGCATTAGTGACCCAAGTTCCTGTACCCTAATGGGACAGCAGCGTGTTCGCGATGCCACTGGCGTTGCAAACACCTATAGGCGACGGTAACTGCTAAATTCTAAGCGGGCTGTCAGCCTGTCTGCTGTCCTACGCAATAAAAAAAAAAAAAAAAAAAAAAAAATTATTCGGCGACCTCTGCGGCGTAACGGCTAACACACTTCCGTACGCATGCAGATGTCAGAAAAAATTGTATTTAAGTAGTATATCAGTTGTCTAGTACCCATAACACAAGTACTATGGTACTTTAAGACTAGATGGCGATGTGCGAATTGTCCTATTATATTTATTTATTACCATTCGCCGTGGTATAATAATTTCGCGTTACTATTAATGAAGTATTGAAAAATTAATAAATGGTTAAAATTTTGCAAGTAATTGTAAGAAGCGCTAATGGATTAAACCGTGGCGCGACCATGTTATCTCTATATGAATATACTACTTCTTCTCTTTCGTTGCGCTCTTGTCAGAGCGGTCGTGGTCATCATTTTTCAGTCACACGCCTGACAATCCTTCTCCATTCCTCCCGGACAGCTGCTTTTCGGGAGCACACGTGTACTGGGACGTCCACTGCAGCCTTTACTAGGTCCGTCCATCTCATAGGCGATCTGCCGCGAGCTCTTGTTCCTTCTATGAATAGTATATTCACACCATTCACATTCACACAGATGGTGTGAATATACTACACATCATCATTATATGGAGATATGAATTTCTACTACATATATATTTATACTAAGCGTCGCTAACATCCGCATTATTCGTGTCTTGTTATTATCTCAAATAAATTGAAATAATCTTTCTAATTATAAATATACTAATTCGATTGTGTACAAGTCGAAATGCTTGTTTGATATATGGAGTCTAGAAAATAATATTTATCACTGAAAAGTAATTAACGTTTCACGTACATCTTATGCAAATTTAAAAGCTAAATATGAGACGTATACAGGAAAACACTACGCAGGAAGTTGTAAATTGTACCGGCAACATTGCACCGGTAAAAAATGATCGGCGTCATTTGCCTCCAATTCTGAGTTGCCAACGCGCAGCGGACTGATGCTAATCTCGGGAATTTAATTTAAACTTGTGCCATTACTGTTTTAATATTAGATGAAAATGAAAGTAAACTATTCTAGCTAATTAAAGTCAGAATATGAACTATGAACCTAGTGGTATTTGATTGAAATCTACACATTAGAAATGGATACATCGTTGTACGAATTCCCAGAACTCCCTAACTAACCAACTTGAATGCAATCAAACAGCGAAAAACCAAGGCTTGAGTACGTCTAAATAACCAAAACGACCACCTAACAATGATAACATCACAGTTAATAGTAAAATGATAGTGGCGCCATCTACCGATATTTTTAATAATCTAAAAGTAAATTAAACAATCGTTTCATCAACCTTGCATTGGTGCAGTGTAAAAATAATGGAACTGGATGCTTTAGTGATGTAATGTTTATGTAAATCAAGACAATTATTTAAAATTTTGTTACATATTGCATGGAACAACAACCTTATATTTGCTTTTGTTTATAATTGACTTTTCATTCTATTAATTCAACGATTAAGTTATTTAAAATATTTAAATTTATTAAGTATTAAACTAGCAACACTGCACACACAATACGAGTTTTACAAGTGGCTATTACGTGTTAAAAGTATACTATGACATGATATGCTAGTAAAACATGACACATTTTTCTTGCACTTGTAAGAATATTTTTGGTCTTCAGAATACTTTTAGCTAAATAACAAGAATAGAATAGATTTTTTTATAGTAAAATTATATTTATCAATCTGTACATCAGTTACGATATTAAAAAATTTACCGGAAAAAACCTCAAAATTTACAAAGTTACTAGCAGGCAAAGTGGAGGTCCGAAAAAATAAGAATATCCTGGTGTGCATGGTTTCAATCCTTCTGGTCATCTGAAACAAAAAAGAAACAAATGGATTTTTCATCAGTATATATACCGCTATAACATGTCTCTTGAACAAATAATTTTTATATCTCAAAACGGCAGTCTCTTGGGAAAAAAAATTTTGCATGTATTTCAATAATTCGGAATTTTTTAAAATAGTAAAATTGAAAATTTTGATTTGAGTTGAGTTTGTTTGAGGCGATAAAAGAATGTACCTAGTCAGGTCATAAGTATTGTCACACAGTAAAAACTTTTCTTTTAGAATGCTGGCCACAAAAAAGTTTATTGAATTAGAATTTCGAATTGTTCATGAAAATAAAAATGTATAACTTTTAGAATTTTACTCATTTTTAAATATGGAGTGGACGCTTAAAGAAGATCGTGTTGCAGTTATTGCGTTACATCGTTGCGGTTACGCGCCAATTCAAATTTTTAACATACTGAAAAATTTGAATATTAGCAAAAGATTCGTTTATCGTACCATCAAACGATACAATGAAGACTCTAGTGTAGATGACAGGTCAAGAAGTGGTCGCCCTCGGTCTGTTAGGACTCCAGCAGTGATAAAAGCTGTGAAGGCACGAATTCAAAGAAATCCCAAACGTAAGCAGAAACTGTTGGCCCTTCAGATGGGGTTAAGCAGAACCACGGTGAAAAGGGTGTTAAATGAAGACTTAGGGCTTCGGGCATATCGAAGAAAAACAGGACATCGTTTGAATGCTCGTCTAATGGACCTGAGACTGAAGAGATGCCGCGCTTTGTTGAAGCGGTACGCGGGAAAAAAATATCGGGAAATTCTTTTTTCGGATGAAAAAATGTTTACCGTAGAAGAGAGCTACAACAAACAAAATGATAAGGTGTACGCACACAGTAGTGAAGAAGCGAGCAAC
This sequence comes from Malacosoma neustria, assembly GCA_963693495.1. NCBI lineage: Eukaryota > Metazoa > Arthropoda > Insecta > Lepidoptera > Lasiocampidae > Malacosoma > Malacosoma neustria. The sequence goes on along the minus strand of OY856384.1, from coordinate 19,047,277 downwards.
CGTATTCCGCGTATCCAACGAGGTCATTTTCCATCCTCGCTCACGGTATGGTTGGGAGTTTCTTATTGGGGCTTAACAGAGGTACATTTTTGTGAGAAAGGTGTAAAAACGAATGCTGTTGTGTATCAAAATACAGTCCTGACGAACCTTGTGGAACCTGTTTCTCATACCATGTTCAATAACAGGCACTGGGTATTCCAACAAGATTCGGCGCCAGCTCATAGAGCGAAGAGCACACAAGACTGGCTGGCGGCGCATGAAATCGAATTCATCCGGCACGAAGACTGGCCCTCCTCCAGTCCAGATTTGAATCCGTTAGATTACAAGATATGGCAACACTTGGAGGAAAAGGCGTGCTCAAAGCCTCATCCCAATTTGGAGTCACTCAAGACATCCTTGATTAAGGCAGCCGCCGATATTGACATGGACCTCGTTCGTGCTGCGATAGACAACTGGCCGCGCAGATTGAAGGCTTGTATTCAAAATCACGGAGGTCATTTTGAATAAACTTTAATGTCATAAGAATCTATGTTTTGTTAAGTTCATTTTGGTATATGAATGGTTACATAATTAATAAACTTGTTACAATTATTTTACATTAAACATGTGACAGAATTTATGACCTGACTAGGTATAAATAAAGAACATTCACAACAAATTTCATTCAAGAAATCGGTCCATTAGAACTTGGGATATTATCAATAAATTATCATGCACACGAACTCGAAAAAGAAGTTTTGAGAAAAACGCGTTTAAAGTTTTGAGACAAGTTTTCGGCAATTTTATTCATAAAATGGTACAGCATACTTACATATTTTTAATCGGCGATCCCTCTCCATACAAGAAACCTTCCTCTACTTCAATTCTCATTCTCCGAAGTTCTTTTGTGGTGACGAGCAGTCCTGCCTTCCTTTGATGCCTCTGAAGCTCAGAGTTCAGAGCTCCCGATACGATCATCGTCTCGTCTTACTGCGAACGCATGAGCTTCTGGGCCAATCGTGATTCCCATAGTACTCAATATTTTTAATATGGATTTAACCATAATGCATACTACGAGGAAAGTAGCAGTTACAATTGTCCGGATTCCGGTGTGAATGTGCTTCGGAGCAAAAGTCCATATTAGTGAATTTAGTGACTCGTTGTTATTTTGAGTTTCTGAACCCAAGTCTCGTTCCAATAAAGTATCGCTTGATAAACTTTCATAAATTGGTTTTATAACTTCTAAAATATTGTTAATTAAGGGAGGATTTTCATGTTTATATTCGTCAATAGTGCCGTCCGCGATAGCTTTTTGTCACTTACACCAACTAGCTGGACCAGGTGAAACAATTCATGTGTTCAAAAGTCCATACATTTCTTTTCATATCTTCAACTTTCACTTCACTTTAAAAGCACAATATATAAAACAATTTTTACTTCATATATTTTATAAAACTTGTCCAGAGTCACCACATCTACGTTGCTTGAAAGATAGCTGAATACGAACTTAAAATAAATACTAAGACGAAAATATTTGGACAAAATACGTTTTTATGACCTTGAATGGAATATAGATTATGAAGGGATTGATATGAAAGAAAGGACAATACGCAATAAAAAAAATTATGAGAGATTCGTCCGCAGGTACTGACAGTATCTACCGTCTCTTGTTCATTTATTCCGTGAGGGTCGGAGCAGATTAAATGCCACTTCACAATTATGGCTATAACTCATTAAATAATTCAAATTTTGTAAAATCCTTTTTAGGACATTTTTGAAAACTTTACAAATATTGAAAAAAAAAAAAAAACGGTTTTTCACATTTTTACAGTAGAATAGAAAGTAGTTTAGACAATTTCTTAATACTTTTTTATTCGAATTAAAGCTTTTTTTAAAAACAGTCCTTATTCTATGTTATTAATTTTTATTATTATTTTGATTTCATTGTTCAGAATATGTGCTAATTTAATAACGCCTTTGTTCACAGATTTCGTTACGAGTGCGAAGGCCGGTCTGCCGGTTCGATTCCCGGCGTGAACAGCACCACTGAGAACAGAACCTACCCTACTATTAAGATATACGGCTACAAGGGCCCTGTTACGATTGTCGTCTCTTGCGTCACCAAGGATGGAGAGCGTTATAAGTGAGTGCAAGCCATTCTTCTTACTCCTAAACGGACAGCAGCGTGTTTGCGGTGCCTTTAGCGTCGCAAACGTCGGCGACGGTAACTGTTTACTATTAAGTAGGCCGTTAGCTTCTCTGTTGTTGCTCAGAAAAAAAAAACAATTATGCACATGGCCTTTGTTATGTAAGCAAATATTAAATACATATATGTATGTATTTGATTGTACCAAAGAATTTCAACATCAAGGCAGACGTTACAGCGTATTAGAAGACTGACTCATAAGATTATGGACCGGCTAGCCCATGATATTAACATTGGTCACTAACATGTCCAGAGTCATCATCATCATCATCATCATCTCAGCGTTCATCCCGGTTGCAACCCAAACTTGCGTTTTGGTGCCCGGGGTCCGCTTTCCGACTTTTTCTACTCCACTTCGCACGGTCTTCAGCATCCCTGGTAGTGAGTCCATTGGCACGCATATCACCCTTTACGACGTCAAGCACTTTTTGGGCCTACCCCTCCTGCCGGGGCCCGGCGGAGGCGGCATGGCCAGACATTTGTTTCCCACGTAAGCATCCGGTTGCCGTAAAACGTGACCGTACCAACGGAGCCGACTAACTAACATGTCCAGAGTCCTCTCTGTAAAAGATATCATTTAAAATCACCTTAACAAGTTAATTGCTGAATGTTCATATGCGAATGGGACGAGACTCGTGCAGTAGTATCGCCCACTCGTATCCGCGTTTCACGATCATTCAATTTGGCTCCCAGACATATAATAAACCTACACTCAAATCCAAAGAAAGGTTTTTTTTTTAATAATAATCATTACTTAAGTAATATAAATATGTAATATTAATCATTGTGACAGAATGGTACCCAGGGGATGGAAAAAGAAATAGAGGTAGACAGTTTAAACGTTGGGAAAATGATATGTAAAGGATGGCAGGGTCGGAATGGATACGCACTGCCAAAATCAGGACCAAATGGCAAGCTTTAGAGGAGGCCTTTGTCGAAGGACAAGCTGTAAAAGGAAAACCAGTGGCAGACGTTAGCTTAAGTTAGAATTAATTTTAAATTAGATTTATATTAATATTAATGCAGTTTTAAGCACATCTACATAACTTTTTGAAATATTTAGGATTAGATACAGCAATAAAGGCCTATTTATTTTATTTATAAGTAATATAAATCAATAAGTAAATATAATATAACCAAATTATATTTGATAGCTCAGTGGTATTAAACTCAGAGACCAATGTAGAGGTTCCGGGGTCGAATCCCACGATGGCATGTATTTTTTAACCTAATGTGCATATTATAGCATAATTGGCATGTACCGAACGAACGTGAAGAAAAAAATCTTGAGGAAACCTACATATTGAGATCACCGGTATGTGTAACGCGCCAATCCGCCTTGGACCAGTGTGGCGAGTATACGGTACGTTCTTTCTAGGGGGAGATCCGAGCCCAGCAGTGGGATGTTTATGGGCTGCTATTATGTAATAAATGCTTCTTTTTTTATTGCTGTAAGACAGCAGACATGCTGACGACCCGCTTAGAATTTAGCAGTTACCGTTGCATATGGGTGTTTATAACGCCAGTAGCATCGCGAAGACGCTGATGTCGCATAAGGGTACAGGAACTTGGTCACTAATGCTGCAACACAACACAAGGTTATTATGGCGACACACTTAAGACCAAAGGTGGTCGCAATTCAGACGGGCTTGATGCCCTACCACGAAGCTAGGGTGGGTTGTTTTGTCGCCTTTTACGACAGGCTGACCCTCTGGCCCCAGAGGTTAGTATTCTTTCTTCGCCTCTGCACGGATAATAATCCGGGTTATATAATTAATAAGCAGGAAAATATCTGGGTTGTTTTTGAAATTTGAGATGGCAGGCAATGTGTTAAATTGGCACGAGCAACGGCTAACGACCCGATTGACTTTATCTTTTGTTTCCCCTCAGACCGCACCCCCACAACCTGGTGGGGCGCGACCGGTGTGATCGTGGCGTGTGCACCATCCGGACCGAGATCACGGACGAGAACAACGAGTACCAGTTCAGGAATCTGGGGATACAATGCGTGAAACGCCGGGTTATTGCGGACGCCCTCAAGGTGCGCGAGGAGCTGCGTGTCGATCCATTCAGGAGTGAGTACTCGCCGGCTTTATTTAGTTCAAATGTAGTTGCTATTAATTTTGAAATAGTCTTTTACGATACCCCTATTGCAGATCATAATTTTTCCTGCTTGGATATCCCAGACTCGTACGAAGACCTCTTACGTAGCCTGTGTGATGCAGCTGTTTCTTTTATACGTAACTGGGATTTAATGTAACTACTATATATAAAAACAGTTTTACAAATAACTGCACTTACTATAAAATTTTAAAATCAAATTTAATCAAATATTGATTACAAAATATAATTCGGATTTATTAGAATAATAATTTTGAAATAAAAACAATTGGAAGTGTCCGGAAATACTACTCATCACGAAATCTCTAAAACTGTACACCCGATTGATTTGAAATTTAGCATAGTAGTTACTAATTTTGCGACGTAGACGCTCAATTAATTAGAACGGATTAAAATCCGTAAACGGAAATCCTAATGTGATTTTTTTTATTTATAAGGCAGAACAGCGTCAGCTAGTTAAAACATAAGCTTAAATAATATTTCAAACCAAAGAAGTCAGTATCTAAAACTTAATTTATGTGGATACAAAACAGACAGACTTATTGTTGATTTTATGATGTATTTAACGAGGCGCGCGAGATACACTATGCACGTGCTAACCGACTGAAATAGATTTAACCAGTATTAGTGGGTTAGCACAACGTCGATATTAGATGCCACTGCCGTTATATATTAATTTATAATATAAATTTTTGGAGTTTACTCCTTAAGAATCGATTTTCATATATAAGGCGCCCGGTATGAGAAAAATGTGAGAGTAAAATCTACTAATGAATGACCTCGTTACGTTTTTGGTGCGCGTGCACCGGAATACACTAAACAAAACAAAACGATGTATCTCTCAAGGCAAAAATTACTTTATTTGTTACAACTTAAGGTTGATTTCACATTAAATGTTGTTTAACAAAGACATACTTTTCATTTGTAAGTGACAAGAGTAATTTATTGCTTTGCTCATTTTATATGACGAATGATCGTAAGTATTAGATAATGTTTTGGAGATTTGTGACTTTATTATTAGGTGCCATAGTTGTAATTAGGTTGAACTTAAAACTGTTCTAAAACTTTTTTTATATATGTATATTATTTTCATTAATTTTTTGTAGTGATATCACAAGTCGTTGAGAGACAGCAGATCGGCTGACGGTCCCTTTAACAGTGAGCAGTTGCCGTCGTCTGTGAATACGCGCTGCCGTCAGCGTGGAGGAACTGGAACCTGGCCACATATGCCGGCACACAACACAAATTTATTATGACGACATATTTGGAGGCCGGGAAAGTTGCCAACCAGGCTAGGAGCCCTACCAAATGGTAGGTGTGTCTTAAAAAGCGACAAAACTACCGTAGCTAAATAGCTACGGTACTTTTGTCGCTTTTTACGACACGCCGCAGGGGTCGGTATTGTTTCTCCGGCCCTGCACGGAAATATATAATACTATACTTTTTCCAAATTAGTCCAAGTCCGATAAACTGCTGACCTGTCATGATGGATATGTGTCTATGTATCCCCTTTTCATTGCTGTTTGACTAGGAAAATGGTATTCATTTTTTTCGTCTCCCCTATTAAAGGATATGGTAGCCCGGTTCTTATTTCGGCCTGTGATCACACGTCCCATTTATTTTACATGGGATTTATTTCACGGGACCTTAGCCTGCTTATTTACACAGCAAAATGTTGTTTAGGACACCCGCCCCTAGTCGCCAGCTAACTCTGCACTTACATTTTGCTGAAAACGTGTCGATATGCCGTAAGGAAACAATGTTGATCGCAAGTATATCGGGAACCGCGGCCCAGTTCAGAAATAGCTGCGTACAGAAATATCCATAATCGGCGAGTGACGCGCCTGTGCCCGACGCCCAGGCTACTCATTAATGTTTTTACTCCAATTTACTCCAAAATTATACCATAATGTATACCAGAAGATATTATATATCTATATATAAGATAGTATATCTATATTATAAGATACATTTAATAGAGCTACAATAAATTACAATACCTGAATGTATTGTAATTTATTGTTCTTTTCTCCAGGGGCGGAGAAAGAATATTAACTTTTGCGGCCGGGGTCGGCCTGTCGTAAATGGCGACAAAACAACCCACCCCAGCTACGTGGTAGGGCCTCAAGCACGTCTGGATGGCGACCACCTTTGGTCTTAAGTATGCCGCCATAATAACCTTGTGTTGTGTTCCGGCTTTAGTGACCCAAGTTCCTGTACCTTTATAGGACTGGCGTTGGAAACACCCATAGGCGACAGTAACTGCTAAATTCTAAGTGGGCCGTCAGCCTGTTTGCTGTCCTACAGCAATAAAAAAAACATATTAAGTATATAAAAATATATTATTATACTTTATGTACATAGCTCGCCAGCCTAGATCCTGTCTTCCAGCGGTATAAAATGTTTTTTTTGTTGCTGTAAGACAGCAGACAGGCTGACGGATATTAGAGTATAATAATTTGATACTTCATAATCAATGCATGTCCAGAGAGTTAAAAAAAATTAAATACACTCTTGACTACATGTAATGATAAATATACTGTTTACCGAAAATAGTGTTTACCGAACATGATTGAATAATTTTTCTGTATGTTTAATTTCAAAAACAAAAACATGATAAACACAGGTCAACACGTTAAGTAAATTATTACATATTTACATAATATGGAATATCGCGACTGCCCATCGCGACAACACGTGGATTTTTGCACACTATCTGACGAGCATATGTAGTGTGCAAGCAAAATTATCTATACACTAATAATACGTGATGCAAAAACTTTGTATTCATTTTTACTGTTTTACGCTCTTAAAGCGCACCAGCATGCATTTATAAATAATATATTTCATATTTTTTTATTGCTGTAGGACAGCAGACATGCTGACGGCCCGCTTAGAATTTAGCAGTTACCGTCGCTTATGGGTGTTTGCAACACCAGTGGCATCGCGAACACGCGAACTTGGGTCACTAATGCTGCAACACAACACAAAGTTATTATGGCAGCATATTTAGACACCCAGATGGGTAATAAAACGTAGAACTTTATATACGAACGTCTTACGAATATGGAAATGTATGAAACGATAATTAAATTGTTGAAAAATATTTTTAAATAAACCAAAGCTATATTTATTTAACTTTTTAGCGTCCTGACTTTCTCTTTCATTTATTACTTTCCGCACACCCCAAGTAATAACTAATTTATGCATTACACTTAACACGCAAAAAGTTAGCGATTCGTGGCGGCGGCGTGTGAATTTATTTTGTGTATTATACAACCCTTATTATGACTTAAACCCTCAAATTATTTTTAGGTACATTACACAATTCGGGAATAAATTCTGTCGCTATACAGTTCTTAGTGTACATAACGCGTATTTTTTCAAGAAATACAAAATACAAAAAATTTTATTTGTAAGAGAAACATGATAAATATACAGGTGATTTATTAATAAATAACATGTTTCGCCATTTCTGGCATACAAATTTATTTAAAACGCTAGAGAAAAATCTTAACATTAATATTATTTTATACTAGCCGATCATGCCCGCTCCGCTGGGCGATTAACAGACAAAATTAAATTGAAAATAAAAATGAGAAAGGGTAATAAATATTTCTTTTTTCAATAAAAAGTATCCTGTGTTACTTCTAATACCTCCAAGAATATGTGTACAAAGTTTCATGATGATCGGTTAAGTAGTTTTCGCGTGAAATCGTAACAAACAAACTTACTTTCACATTTATAATATTAAAGTATGATAAGTATGTCAGTATTTAAAAATTAATATCATTATTACAATTAAATTGATTACATAATTATTTACTTACAATTATATTTATTGCATTATAATTAATTATTTCCATTTAAATGTTCATAAATATATAAAAACACATTAATAAAATAAAACATTATTATTGAAAGAAGTCCGTTATTTTTAACCGACGAAAACTACGGAGGAGGTTCTCAATGCGACGCATATATTTTTTAATTTTTTTTTATGTATGACCACGCATAACTTTTTACAGAGTAGTCCGATTTTAAAATATCTTTTTTTTATTGGAAAGGGCATATACTCCGAGAGTGGTCCCATATAAATTTGGGAAAAAAATCCAACCCTAAGGGTACGAAAACAGAGAATGATTGATTGTTCACTCGCTGATTATATCTATGACCACGCATAATTTTTGACAGAATTGATTTATTTAAGCATGTAGTAATTAGTAGATTATAGCCACATTAAATATAAAATAAAAAATTTTTAACAAAAAAATTTAACCGCCGAAAACACTGAAAAGCTAAAAATAATAAATCCTCTTTTTATTAATCTTAATAACTAAGTTCTTAAACGAATGTATGTATACCTAAGTAATTTTGAGTAGACTTTTCAGGAAAGTGATTAGAAAAAGTTCAAATATTTAGAAAAAAAAATAAGTAATATAAGTCACCCAATGATTCAAAACTCAAATGATTTTCTTGACGTCATTACCCTACATCGAAACTATATTACGAATACTATATTCGTTCATTACATATGTACATAAGCTTTTTCCTTATGCTTTGAATTTCATTCTCATTATAATATTATTTACCTAATAAAAATGTGCAGTATACGCGGACAATGAAAGAGCACATGTGACGATAAGTGGCCTTGCGTAGCAGGTTTCATACATATATTAAAAATATTTAGCTGGATGAATCACTGTTGCAGGTCACTGGTGTGTGAATAATATTGTAAGCTATACACTAAATACGTAATTTGTTTTAATATGCCACTTCAAATCTGCTGTATGTATTTTAACAGAATTTATTAAAAAAATTTTTTTTTGGTTAAAATTCAAATTCAAATTTGTTGTTCTTGTATGAGTAGAGAATGGCAAGAATAATACGGTGGTCGAAAAAAGCGCTTAAAATCCACTAAATTTATCTAAGTACATAATTAAAATGATAGAGGTCTGCAGTTTTGCGCGCATCACGGCAAAATTACAGGATAGATTTCTGGCCCTTGTCTATAAAAAAATATTACGATATCTTCATTTAATATAAACTTATTAAAGTTTTAAGAAACAGTGTCTTTTCTTGCCGCGGAGAATCGGGGCAAGCGTAGCGTGCATGCGTACGAAAACTTCTCATAATATTTTTTCGATATACTTTTTTCTGTTATTCAATTAGCGAATCAGGCGGGAACGGCTAGTAACAAGTGATAGAATTGCCAGCTTAAATGAAACATAGTTCAAAGTCATACAGTTCCAAAATAACGTATTTAGTGCGCCAGTATTATTTGTTTAAAAAAAATAATAATAAATATTCTGTGACGCTTCACACAGCGCCATCTAGTCCCAAAGTAAACTAGCTTATGTGTTATGGGTACTACATAACTAATACATGAAATATAGACTTTTCTTTTGTAAATAAATACATATTTACGTATACACCCAGACGCAAGAGGGGAATTGACCCCATGACCTCCGTAGGCGTACCGATGTTGATGTAGGCGACCGGAGGTCGTCGTCGTTATTCATTGGTGCAATAGAGTTCACTTTACTAATGATGTTTGTTTTGGAGAGTAGTATATTTAATGGCCAACTAAAATTCATCAGACGGTTCATGTTGAGGCATCGAGGGTGGAACAGTCATTGACAAAGGAAATTATTGTAACTTCCCTGGTTGTTGATGTGCCTAGAGTCTAATATTGAAGCATGTGTCATATTCTGTCGTCAGCCGGCTTCGAGCACCGCAACAACCCGCAGAGCATAGACCTGAACGCCGTGCGGCTGGCGTTCCAAGTGTTCATCCAGGACGAGACCGGGCGCATGCGCCGGCAGCTGCCCACCGTCGCCTCCGACATCATCTACGACAAGAAGGCGATGAGCGACTTGCAGATCATGCGTGCCAGCCACTGCTCCGGCAGCGTGCGCGGCAAGAATCAAGTTATCTTGCTTTGTGAGAAGGTCGGTACAATTTATACGCATAAGGAATTTGTTATGCTTGGTCTTATCTTTCAAAGGTAAAACCCATACTCTGGAAGGCAGTAGTTTCCGGATGATGAGGTCGAAAAATAGTCTATAAACACTTTAATACAAATAATGTGGTGAATACTACACCAGGAGGGTAAGTGTTTTGATTGCTAATGTTTTCACCAATCCTCGTTTATTTTTGAAGTGAAACTTCTTTGGCACTTTCTTTGTAATTTGAAAATTCGGTGAAACGACACCTAAAATAGACATATTCGTTAATAAGATTTAGCCATCGAGAGAATGAGATCTTTGTTCGGGCTTTCGTAGATTTAACACACTAATATATGAAAAGTAATCTACTTTTCTGAAGTTTCACTTTTGCCGTTTGTGAAGTGCACACACACATACTTTTTTACTATTTTTTTTTAATGCTATAGGACAGCAGACGGGCTGACAGCCCGCTTAGAGTTTTGCAGTTACCGTCGCCTATGGGTGTTTGTAACGCCAGTGGCATCGCGAACACGCTGCTGTCCCATAAGGGTGCAGGAACTTGGGTCACTAATGCCGGAACACAACACAAGGTTATTATGGCGGCATACTTAAGACCAAAGGTGGTCGCCATCCACTTGGCTTGGGGCCCTACTACGTAGCTAGGGTGGGTTGTTTTGTCGCCTTTTACGACAGACCGACCCCGGCCGCAGAGGTTAGTATTCTTTCTCCGCCCCTGCACGGATCAAATTGATATTAATGTTTGACGAGACCTCCCATTTTTATTCTTATAAGACTTTAACACGAAGCCTAAGATCAGAAATAGAAAAGAGGTACTTCTATTATGATATGTAAGAAACGTTGTAATTGTCGGTGTAGGTGACCCGTGAGGAGATCGCGGTGGTGTTCTTCGAGGAGGACAGCGCGGGCCGCGTGGTGTGGGAGGAGCCGGCCATCACGCTGCTGGTGCACCGCCAGTGCGCCATCGCCTTCGAGACGCCCCCCTACCGCAATCCCCACACCAACGAACATGTCAAAGTGAGTTATAATAAATAAATAAATACAGCGTGAATTCGTTATAACGTCACTCGATTTAACGACAAACTTCATAAAATATCGAAATTGCTAACTGGTTGGTTTTCCTTGTTTTCTGTACAGTGATACACTTTATATAGCGTCACGCTCACTCTATTTAACGACAACAATACAGCATTATAAATTATGTAATACTGTCTAACAACAAGCGGACGAAGAAGATGCACTTGATGCAGCGAAACTATTAGAAAAATACTTTTTATATAATCAAGTTGATTCTCACGCAGAATCTCATGATATGAGTAAAGTACGGAAGAAAATACAATTAAAATATTGCAGCAGCAAAAAACATCATACGAAGATAACACACTATACGCAATAAGTGTTGTTATTTGTATGAATAAAAATGTTCGTGTGTAAAATGTGTACTATATTAATAAGTACATACATCTTAATATAGAATAGTAAAATAATATCTTGTATTTCTCTCCATTTAACGACCACTCACTATAATGCCGAAAAATGCTGAATCCGTTAAGTGTCGTTATATAGAGTTTACACTGTATGCGGGGACCATTCGCACAACGCCATCTTTGGGACTAATAAGCTACTTGTGTTCACCGATATACTACATATACATATATCTTTTTTTGTACATAAATACATACACACACATATATAATTATATGGCCTGGTATGGCCATTATAATGCGAAGAGAGGAGCGTCATGTAACTAGGAGGTTGCTAGAAATGAGAGTGGATGCATACAATAGGAGGGGTAGACCAAAGAAAAGATGGATGGATTGTGTATAAGATGATATGGTTAAAAAAGGTGTGAATGTTCAGATTACGGCTAATAGAGGAGAATGGAAGGCGAGAACGTGTTGTGCCCACCCCACATAGTTTGGGATAAGGGCAGGAAGAAGAATACACAAACAACCCTATGCGAGACGGGAATCGAACCCATGAATTTCGCAAGCGTATAGTTGTACTTGTGAATGTAGATCCAATCATGTAATACATAATCTCTTATGTTCTGTCTGTTGACTCATGACCAAATCTTAATAAAGAACTGTATTGTGTTATTATAGGAAGAAAAGGGGGTTCTATACAGCGGTGATTTCAATGTACATATCGCACGCTTAATCATAAACTGACCTAACTCAAAAATTCTGTTTTTTGGCAAATCGCAATAAACGTTTTGTCATTTATGACATCCCATATATTGACTTATAACAAAATAGCGGTAACTCAGTGTGGGAGAGAGATATCGAAATAAATCTTAGTTTGGACGATAGAGGGCGTCAATATAATGCTGCCCGTTATATTATCTCACTTTAGACCTAAATCGTAATCGGTCAGTTTATGATTAATCATGCGATATATCCTCTAGATGTTCTTTGCATACAGCAAACATTTCATATTTGCCACATACAGTGGCAAATATGAATAAATAATAAAATATTGTCTACATCTGTATATAGTATCGTATATAAGCGAAGAAACAACCTTAATTAGGTGGCAGGATTGAAGTTCTGCGCCATCTCAGTTACCACCCCTAAATATCCCGCCATAATAACCTTGTGTTGGGTTCCGACGTAAGTGACCAGATTCCACTTCGTCTATGCGTTCGGCAGCAGCGTCAGGGGCACTGCTAACATTCCTACGGTATTATAATTAGTGGGCCGTCAGTCTGTCTACTGTCCCACAACAATAAAAAATGACTAATTAACCAGGAATTAAATTATTGTGTTCAGTTTAGTGCACTCATTCAAGTCTTTATAATTAGTGTGCGTGTGTGTGTACAGAACTGTATAATATGTATTGTGTAAACGTTTTAGACGTTTAAATTGGTAATCGTTTCCTACGTTTCCACAGGTGAAGTTCCAGTTGAAGCGAACGACGGACAACGCGAGAAGCAACTCCCTCCCCTTCGAATACATACCGGAATATACAGGTACCGCGAGGAAAGCACCGGCAGACCTCTCCATTTTGACCCTCCTCTTAAACGAAAGGCGCATTGACACGAACAACAACGACAAACCGGACGTAGCGGTATCTTCCACTACTGACGGCCAATCGGTCAATAATATCGAACCAGAGACTATTCAAGTCGATGACGTTATTGAGATGAACGGGAATATTTCTGAAAATGACGTAGAAATGGTCGATACTAATGAGAAGAGTCTCAACGATCTACTCGACCAGGTCGCGGAATTAGACGAAATCTATTCGGAAAATCGAACGCGCTTAGAGAACATACAGGTTAACAACAACGATACGGAAACTGATGTGGAGGACTTCAACGATGCCGGCACATACACTAGCTTGCAGCTGGCCTTCAAAAATCCCGTGGAAATAAGCGAACCGGACCCCATGTCCTACGAAGATGTTCAAGTGCAAACGTACCGCGGTCCCATTATCGAGTTCTCACCACTAAAACGCGATGACGACGAAGAGAGGGCGCCACCTTTGCCGCCGAAACGCGTCCGTAAAACGACATCTAGCGAATTTAAAACTAGTCAAACGTCCGTCGATAGCATTCTCAAACCCGGTAGACCTCTACCCGTCACCAGAAATCTGGAAGTGTTGAAACACGACAATAACATGACGGTAGCCAAAAGCGAGCCCGCGTTGCCTCCGGTCAAAAAGCGGTCGTTTTTCTCTCGATTGTTCAGACGAAAGGAGAAGTCCCCTGCTCCTAGCGTCAAGTCTGAAGGGAAGAAAGAGGTTAGGGGTAAACCCGTCGGTCGGTCGGTCAGTAGCGTGTCCGGGCAGCGCCCTTCCAAGTTCAAGTCCTCCGTTTCGCACACCTCCCTCAAAGATAACGCGTCCGGCACCGGTTTAAGTTACGCGGACAGTATAACTCATATATCATTGCATGGCGACGCCGATGAAAAACTCGACAAGAGTCAGTCGCAGAACTCTCTGCGCCGCCCGGCTAGTTTGGCGCCCCTCCCGCCCACAGATGGCGGCACCATCCTCGTCGCTGAGAGCGTCCTTGCGTTAGATGCGAACGCGTTTAAAAAGTTGCAAGACGATTTAGACTTGACCGACGCCGAGCATTACGCGTTGTACATGGCCGTGGCGCCACACGCGACCGTGTCCGAATTCGATGAGACCAGCTGCTATTATTCGCCGGTAGATGGCAGTAAATTTCACAATAATAGTTAAACCTTCTCTGCTTTTTTTCATGACTCAGTCGTGTTGATTAAGAAGTTTTATATGTCAATGGCCTTGGGTTAAAATTTGTCTCGAATTGTCACGCTTAATAAGTAGGAAAAATGTCTGCATTTAGAATGCATTATGATCTTAAAGAATGATCTGATCTAGTCCGCCCATACTGCCAAAGTTTTTGAATAATATATACAGTTTTATAATAATCTTTTGGTGAAATCGTATTAATCTAGTCATATTGCCCCCCTTTTCTAAAGTATATACAGTTTTACTAATTTTAAATGTTTTTTTATACAATATATTGTTATTTATTATTTTTACTTTTTCTTGTTTTTTTTTTCCAGTTTTTATTGTTGTTATGTTATAATTTTTCTATTCGTCAATCGTTTTATTTCTCGATATGTTTCTAATATTTTAATTTTGATTTTTTTTTTAGATTTGGATTTATATAAGCTAAAAAAAAGAAAAATGATAACGCCCTCACTGTCCTCGTACGAATACGGCAGTAAGTGGCATTTGATTTTATATTATTCTTATGTATTTCAGGTTTCGCTTATAATGATTATTGTAACCACTGAAATGACTTAATTAAAAAATTAAAAACCCTTATAATGATTGGTGCAATAAAACAATTTAATTAAAAAAAAATTGTGGTTAATTTTTGATTTCTGAAAATAATCAACATCACCTTTCAGTATTAAATCTTTAGTTAGTAAATTTGATTTTCTTTATAATAATTGTTATAAGCGAATTGAAGGGGATGGTATCTTAATGGGTAAACGGGATAATGGAGTCTTTTTCTTAATATAATTATTAAGATAAAATATTACTGCGCGAAAAAGAGTATTTATTGCATTTCAATATGAATCATATGCACAATGTGTTTAGAATGGTAATAAAGACTTTAATCCAAATAATATTTTCCGTACTTAGTTCATGGTGCTTTTACATAAATATGAAAAAAATACTCTTTCTCTTGTGTAGTATAGATATAAGGAGAATATAGAATATGATTAAAAGTGGATAATTTAGGTGTTACTAACAACGATAAAAAAATTAAGTAGAAAATATCCTGGTGCGGTAGAATACTAAGGTGTCTTGTAAAATCAACTAACATTTTGTTATATGTTATTATTATGTTTACTTTTACAGTTTTTATTATGTGTTTAATATTATATTTGTTAATAATTATGTATTAATTATAGCTTAATTTTGTCCAAATTTATAGTTTAATTATTCGTGTTTGTGTAATAATTGTATTTCATGAATTTAATATATTTATAAGTGAAATTACGTTATTGTAAACAATATAAATAAAATTATTTATTATATATAATTTTATTTATAATATATCATATTTTATTGGATTTTATAACATAATATCATCTTTGTTACACTATTTTGTACCTTTTATATGAATAGGATAAGGTATCGTTTCATAAATGTTATACTGTTAGATATCGCTATGATAAATCATAGTGTTCACAAATCTGCAGTCGTGCAGCGCTGAGTACAAAATTAATAGTCTAAGAGCTAATGTGAATATGTGTGCTCTTAATAATTAATTGTGAAATATGTGTCGGAGTCAATTGGAATGAGAAAATGATCAAACTCGAAGTATACATTTAAAGAAGAAGCCTCCTGATTCTCAAGAGAAATCAGGTATTTTCTGTTCATAATATAATCTCGTAAAATGAATAATATTTACCTATTGATTAATATTTTTGTATTGCTGTAGAACAGCAGACAGGCTGAAGGCCCACTTAACAACGGTAAGCAGTTACCGTCGCCTATGACTGTTGGGGGCGCTAGGAGCACCGCGAAAAAGCTGCTGTGCCATAGGGGTACAGGAACGTGGGTCACTAATGCCGGAAAACAACACAAGGTTATTATGGCTTCATACTTTAGACCAAGGGTGGTTGCCATCCAGACAGGCCTGGGGCCGTACTTGGCTTGGATTGTTTTGTCGCCTTTTACAGCAGGCCGACCCCGTCCGCAGGGGTTAGTCTTAATCCGCCCCTGCACGAAGAAAAATGATACGATACTAAAATATACCACAGATACACTATTAAAAACGGATTTTGAAAAATGTGCCTCATGGGTTTAAATTCGAATATTAGTATTTTTGGAGGGAACCCATATCCCTTACAAACCATCGACAATACTGACTTGACAATGTAGGTATATTTAATGTTTGATAAATTTGAATTTAATATATTTTTTGTTTCATTCATAATTATATTTTAGCCGTCGTTTGATAACATTTAGTTTATAGTATCTGGTCCTAGTTCTGTTTTAATATATGAATTTTAATTTTGTTATTGTACACATGTTTAGACACATCCATCTGGTATTAAAAAAATAAGGCAAGCACCCAATTGATAATTTGAGTCGGCGGCAACCAATGATTGCGCTTATAAGCTATTTAAAATTTAGTATAAAATTAAAATAATCAGCATTCAGAATGCTTCAAAACGGTTTTTATTCAATTACTTGAGTTTTTGTTTAAATATTTGATTAAACTATCCTATTTAAAATCTTGTTATTTAAAATAAATTATATGTTGGCAACAATATTTGTATTAAAAGCGCAAATTATCGATGTTCAATTTCGTTTCTACGTGTGTTGAAATTGTATTTAGTCATATCATATATAAATAATATATTAGATATATATATTTTAAATTAAACAATTGTAAAACGTTAATATATTTTTGGGGTTTTAGAACATTCCGTTAAAAATTACAGCTTTGCATTTATAACAGGAGATATTGTTAGACGATTTTTAATAAATCAGTTTGAATATGTATCTTTTAAATTAAAAATATATTTTAGAACCACGAGTTTATTTACAAAAAAACTTCAACACACTTGACAAATAACTGAATGTTCTAAAAATTCTTTGAAATTATATTTTACACTTTTATACAATACGTGACGCTTGAATGATGCGAAATTATTATTGCTAATAAAAATTAAATAACTTGTATTGTTTCAATAAGTAGATCATGCCCCAAGACAGATGGCACACGAGGTACGGAGTTCGACGTTATGGCATGATTGTTTGTGTTTTCGTTTCAGCTAATTTTGTACAAAATCATGGAATTTTATTATGTTTTTAGTAATAACAACCTCTTTAATATCATACTTTATATTGCTATAATATAATACTGTTGACTATTAAATCCATTTTAAAGTCTGGTAAACTATTGTAATCCTTGTATACCAACATTGAACTTGTTTTTACCATGCTTTTATTAACTTTACCAATATGTATCTATGTAACGGAATTTTCGGAATTGATTTTTACCCACTGTGAACGATCAAAAAAATTTTTGCACTCTTCAAGACTTGATGACAATTCACAAATTTAATCCATTTTCTCCTTAGTACTTATCAGGATCAGCAGGATTGACGCTTCCTTTTCCTTCCGCCGGAAGGTGACGTTAAATTAATAAAATCATTTACCGATTGGGAAATGACAACAAATAAATTATAGTTAAAAAGAAACTAAAAAAAACATGCTTTTATAGTTAATCATACTAAAAATTTCAAAATAATTATTTACATAAGAATAAAAATTACTGACGAGAAAATTAATGTCACTGTTCTAAAAGAGTGGGGTGCTAGTTTCATTCTTTTCATTCTTGACGACCTCGGTGGCGTAACGGATAACGCACGTCGGTACGCTCGCGGAGGTCACGGGTTCGATTCCCGTCTCGCGTCTGGGTGTTTCTGTATAATATGTATTTATTTAAAAAAAAAAGTATATAAGTAGTATATCAGTTGTCTAGGGCCCATAACACAAGTGCTACTTAGTTTGGGACTAGATGACGCTGTGTGAATTGTCACAAAATATTTATTATTATTATTATTATTTTATTATTATTATTCTAAAATGCAGTTTAAAAATATCGTACAAAACACACATTAATTTTCTCGTCAATAATTTTTTTTATGTTTAGATTTTTTTAGTTTGATTAACTATAATATAAATGCTTGTTTTTTTAGTTTTTTTTTAAATTATTTCTAGTTATTACTTTTTTTAAATGTACAACAATATTCGATTTCATTTTCAAACTCCATGATTTTGGATCTTATCCAAATAACAGCAAGTTTTCCTAGTTTTATTGTTTTTTTTTTCTATATCACACATATTCATATTAGCTTCTAGATGTTTATTATAAACTTAATTTAGATTTTATTTTTCGTTTAGGATTTATTTTTGCATGTGTCGTTTATTTTTAGTAACCATTTGTTACTTAACATTTGTTGTAATTTTTTTTTGTATTGTATTAACAAGAGAAATAGTTTAATAAATAAATTTACATTTTATTGGGCGTAAATTAAGGTTGTTCACGTATTTTTTGTGTTTACACGACAGTAAAGTGACAAGTTAGTTGCATGAGTGACATATTTGTTTTTATTGCATGATTTAATTATTCTTATGTTGATTTTTACAATTGGAATTTTTTATATTAAAAGTTATTTTATTTAATTAACAATCATATTCAATTAGTTAATAAAATTAAATGATATGGTATTAATTTATAATTATGTATTAAGTATTATTATATACGATATGATTGTTAATTATTTGTTTCGTTTATATTTAATATAAAAACGATAGAAGTGAATACAATAATTAAAAATAAATTATTATTTTAGGCGGATTTCCACCAGAACAGAAACCAATCAAAGCGGAACCCAGAGGTAATTGTTTTCCTTACTAACGCCTATAAACAATTTTTTTTAATATTTGCTTTTATGAGCATAGTCCATTTGATAACTCGACTTAAGTATTCTAACTTAAGCGGCGTAAATTAATATATACGAAAAGGGGACGTGTGCAGTATATTCCATAAAATTCACTTAGGGTGTTTGTTGCAGACAAGACTCCGCCCCATCCGATGAGCACCTCCCCGCTGAACGTGTACACAAACCAGTACGCTGCGGAACATCAGGTATATATTTATTTTTGAAAACTAGCACTGACAGATTATAAAAGTTAGAAATAGAATTAGGAAGGACAGAAAAGTCGCTGCTCGAGTTGCTGCCTCGCCGCCTCGCGCGTTTCCCCGCGCCTCGCGTGGTGGCTCGCGGATTAAAGATGGGAGGCAAGCGCTAGTGTTGCACCACAAAATAATTCTATTCCTTCATCATTCATTGGCTACGTTATTCTTAGATTTTGTGTCACATTGATTTCACATTTCTTTTGTCTAATCAATTGTTTAATCGCCCCCGGACTATTGAACGGTGGTCGTAGGTTTGACTACTGGTTAAAGGGCGTACAATTCGAAGGCGATTAAATATATTTTTAGTATTGCGTTACATTGTGACATATACTAGGTATGTGGTTGCCAAGTGAATTCACAACCGGAGGCCCACCCAGAGTTCATGGCTTTGAATGAACGATGGCGTGCACACCGCTTAGATAGTTTTTCCCGCCAAATGTGAATATTTTTTTAACATGGCGTATATTCCATCCTTTCACTGACTTCTCTATAGTAGAGATGTTGGCATATCCTATTGTGAATTCAGTTAGCGGGTTTTATTTTTCTGTATGGCATATTTTGCCACTTCAGCACTGTACCGCTCCAGGTAAGGCCTGGACTTATGGCTTAACAATACTGGGCTCAGTGAACTGAATACCGGTAGTAGCATCCAGTTCATACGTGAGGCGGCCATGCAAAGGGCATTTCAACAAAAGATGCTGTACGGACTCCTCGCTCATCGTCACGTGGACACACCGGACTCTCTTTTAACTTAACCTATATAGAACTTAAAACTGGTGGAAAGGTCATCTTTCAAAATGTCCTGTGCGCAGCTACAACGCTCTGGAAGAATAGTTTTGTCCTTGCAACAGTCGTTCCTTCCTGGTAACGCTGGTTCCAAATTGCAACCGTCTGGTTTCTTATTTCCCGTTTCAAATGTGCATATTACTCGTATAACATAATAACCATGTACCGACGGTAAAGAAAAACATCGTGAGGAAATCTGCGTGCTGACGTCACCGAATTTGTTACTCGCCGACCCACCTTGGACTAGCTTGGCGGGTATCAGCAGTTAGCTATGATTTAATGGGATTAACGTTACCAAATACCACCATATTGTAATGAAAATTGATAATGTTATAGTATTTTTGTGACAGCAGGCGTGGCCCATGGCGGGCAACGTGCAAATGGCCGGGCCAAGTCACCTGAGCCCGTACCCGGACATGAATTGGAATCAGTCCCAGTATGGCCAGGCGTTGTCCCCGGTAGCGCAGAACCCTTACCCAGCGGCCAGCCCCATGCTGGGGCATGGCGTGTCCCAGATTGGACATGTGCTATCCCCTGGACATGCGTTGTCCCCTGGTCACGCGGTGTCCCCTGGGCACGCGCTATCCCCTGGGCATGCACTGTCCCCTGGGCACGCGCTGTCTCCTGGTCACATGCTATCCCCGGGGCAAGCGTCGCCCGCGTCTTCTGCGATGTCTCCGTACGGGCACCCCGTGTCCCCGTCACACGCGGTGTCCCCTGTCCACGAGTTGGCCAACGAAATACAGCACATGGGACAGATGGCGGCCGCGTATACTCAGGTACAGTTGTATTCCCGCATAAACCTATGTCAGATTTAGGCTAATCTATTTGTGTGGTATTTGAAGGAGGTCCAATCCAAATAAAAAATAAATCGGCCAGTTAAGGAAATAACTTTCAGGTTTATATCAGTTTGTGAAATGTCTCTGGTCTCATGACTGAGTTGTAGGTACGCACGAGGTGTTTTAAAGAAGAACCATTTGAAGGTCACAGTAAGACGTCGCTAATTACGATTTACTTTCACTTTCCTTGATATAAAAAATTGAAAGACGCCACGTTGTCAATTCTCCTTGTTTTAATACTTGGGCGACGATTGCAATTGCAAATACGGACGGTTATGTTTTAATGGGTCTCGGGGAAGAAAGGCACGTTTCGGGTCTAAGGCAACTTCATGTACAAGCTGTTACATCCTGCTAAATTATGGAGGAGATTTTAAGGCAACATTTCCCTTACAAGTCGTGGGGAAGAAAACTGTCAAATCTATTTTATAGCAATATATAAGGCACCAAGCTTAGGAAAGGATGCAACCATGTTTAACGGTTCAGTTTACGATCATTGTTACGATTTGTTAAAAGAAACAGTATTATCAAGATGGAAACAACAATAACTTTCTTCATGACTACCTAACTACATGTTATGGTACTCGCAACAATTGTTAAAGGTTTTCGTACTGTCGCTTCCACTTGTTAAATATAACGACATTGTGGCGTAATGGTTAACGCACTTCAGTACTCTTGTGGAGGTCGCGGGTTCGATTCCCGCCCCGCGTCTTAGAGTTTTTATGTATAATATGTATTTATTTAGGGTCTGAGAAAGAACACTGACTTCTGCGGCCGGAGTCGCCCTGTGGTAAAAGGCGAAAAAACAACTCATCCTAAATGCGTGGTAGGGCCCCAAGCCCGTCTGAATGGCGACCACCTTTGCTCTTAAGTATGCCGCCATAATAACGTTGTGTTGTGTTCCGGCATTAGTGACCCAAGTTCCTGTACCCTTATGGGACAGCAGCGTGTTCGCGATGCCACTGGCGTTGCAAACACCTATAGGCGACGGTAACTGCTAAATTCTAAGCGGGCTGTCAGCCTGTCTGCTGTCCTACGCAATAAAAAAAAAATGTCTTTATTTTATCCGTGCAGGGGCGGAGAAAGAATACTAACCTCTGCGGCCGGGGTCGGCCTGTCATAAAAGGTGACAAAACCACTCACCCTAGCTACGTGGTAGGGCCTCAAGCCTGCCATAATAACCTTGCATTGTGTTCCGGCATTAGTGACCCAAGTTTCTGTACCCTTATGGAACAGCAGCGTGTCCGCGATGCCACTGGCGTTGTAAACACCGATAGGCGACAGCAATAAAAAAATATAACACAAGTGCTATGCAACTTAGTTTGGACTATAATATATGACGTTGTGTGAAAAGTCCCAATATACCTAGTCAGGTCATAAGTATTGTCACACAGTAAAAACATTTCTTTTAGAATGCTGGCCACAAAAAAGTTTATTGAATTAGAATTTCGAATTGTTCATGAAAATAAAAATGTATAACTTTTAGAATTTTACTCATTTTTAAATATGGAGTGGACGCTTAAAGAAGACCGTGTTGCAGTTATTGCGTTGCATCGTTGCGGTTACGCGCCAATTCAAATTTTTAACATACTGAAAAATTTGAATATTACCAAAAGATTCGTTTTATCGTACCATCAAACGATACAATGAAGACTCTAGTGTAGATGACAGGTCAAGAAGTGGTCGCCCTCGGTCTGTTAGGACTCCAGCAGTGATAAAAGCTGTGAAGGCACGAATTCAAAGAAATCCCAAACGTAAGCAGAAACTGTTGGCCCTTCAGATGGGGTTAAGCAGAACCACGGTGAAAAGGGTGTTAAATGAAGACTTAGGGCTTCGGGAATATCGAAGAAAAACAGGACATCGTTTGAATGCTCGTCTAATGGACCTGAGACTGAAGAGATGCCGCGCTTTGTTGAAGCGGTACGCGGGAAAAAAATATCGGGAAATTCTTTTTTCGGATGAAAAAATGTTTACCGTAGAAGAGAGCTACAACAAACAAAATGATAAGGTGTACGCACACAGTAGTGAAGAAGCGAGCAACCGTATTCCACGTGTCCAACGAGGTCATTTTCCATCCTCGCTCATGGTATGGTTGGGAGTTTCTTATTGGGGCTTAACAGAGGTACATTTTTGTGAGAAAGGTGTAAAACGAATGCTGTTGTGTATCAAAATACAGTCCTGACGAACCTTGTGGAACCTGTTTCTCATACCATGTTCAATAACAGGCACTGGGTATTCCAACAAGATTCGGCGCCAGCTCATAGAGCGAAGAGCACACAAGACTGGCTGGCGGCGCGTGAAATCGACTTCATCCGGCACGAAGACTGGCCCTCCTCCAGTCCAGATTTGAATCCGTTAGATTACAAGATATGGCAACACTTGGAGGAAAAGGCGTGCTCAAAGCCTCATCCCAATTTGGAGTCACTCAAGACATCCTTGATTAAGGCAGCCGCCGATATTGACATGGACCTCGTTCGTGCTGCGATAGACAACTGGCCGCGCAGATTGAAGGCTTGTATTCAAAATCACGGAGGTCATTTTGAATAAACTTTAATGTCATAAGAATCTATGTTTTGTTAAGTTCATTTTGGTATATGAATGGTTACATAATTAATAAACTTGTTACAATTATTTTACATTAAACATGTGACAGAATTTATGACCTGACTAGGTATTATTTATCTATTGTGTCCAGTGCATCCATGTTTAAATATTTTATTACGTGTAATATTTTATATTTCAGCAACCGCAAGCCTCACTAAACAACACAAATGATACTCAGCAAAGCAACCCCTCCCTGTCCAACCTCCTGATGGACTGTGAAGGGGAGTTGAACATCAACTCCAGCGAATTGGCGAATCTATCCTCATTTCTATAATACATTGCTTTAGGAAAGTCCGTCTGTACATAATGTTAGTCTTAGAATGTCTGGATTCTAATTTTCATTTGAAAACTTGAGATTTCATCTCCTGTCATGTGTTAATAAGGCACAAGCAAGGGGCCGCAATAAGTACTTTTGTGATTTATTTGTTTTTATTATAGACAGTATATGCATTTCAGAATTATTTTATTTAGAATATTTTTTGACTTTAACATATGTAGTTTGCTGATTTGGTTTGACTTTTGCGTTATGCTTTATTTAAATGCCTTTTAATGACCACGGCTTTTTCCTACTTTTATATAAATCCAATAATTTTAAACATAATATTGGTATATATTATGTTCTTCGAAAGTAAATAGTTAACAACTTATACAGCTATACAAAGTGTTTTATTTATATTACCGTATAATTGGGAATTATTTAAAAACATATTTTTAAATAAAACATAAAAAAAGTTGAAACGGAAGTCATGCAATGCATTTTAAATAACGTTGTGAATTAAATTTCGCAGCTTTTCTTAGGCAACAGATCTTGTTTTGTAAATATTTATTTTTATCATATGTTTAAGTAGTGAGTGACATTTCAAAATGTATTAGTAAGAGATTTTTAGGTAAATAATACTATTAGTCTCAAACATTATGTAATAATGTGCATGAAGTTTTATGGAAATATTACTGAAAGTAAAGTCATTTTATCTTTAATGTACATTATGGTGCGATTATGAAAATCAGAATTTAGTTTTTAAAACGTTGTTTGACAACGTTAGTGTTAAATTTATTAAAATCATATACCTTTTTGAATATAATTATTTCAAATAAACTAATTTTGGTGTCTGTACATACTGTCAGTCTTCCTGATTAAATAGTTAAATGCTTTATATACCTGCAGGTATGGTTATATGGTCGTAATATGTTGCCTCTGAACTTAATTTCTTATAATTAGACCGCTACAATAAACTTGCTTGAACATACACTTCATTGCTTACAAATGTTAAAATCATGCAGGAAACATTAATATGTATTTTTATCGTATTGCTTGAAGGTACCAAACCAAGGCGTGTGCGCGGTACGGGGGTGTATCTTCCATAATTATTTTCAAGCTAACGATAAATGGAATTTTTCTCGTTATTACTCATAATCAATATATGCTTTTAAGAAACTGTATACAAATTTTTATGCTTGAATCTAAAGTATAGTTTGCGATGTACGCCGCTTCTAAGAGAAAAGTGCGACGAAATTGCTGCGCAGCGGCTAACAGCGATTAAGCTTTCTTTCATTAAAAAAATAAAATGAAAATATATTTAGAAACTAGACATATATGTCTATTCTAAATATAATATATTATAATATATTTTCATTTTATTTTTTTATATCTCTACGACATCAGGTAGGGCAATTTTGATATTGAGAAAAAAAAATGGCGGACCAGCGAATTTTATTTCCGATTTTTATGGAAAATATTTAATAATAATAAAAAATAGAAAAAAAATAGAAGTTAATATGAAAAAAAAAGGAGACCTATTATAAAACAACCTAATCTGGTATTATAGAGACTACATTTTTGGACAGTTCAAGACTTAGTGCAGGTAAACTAGATGTATAGTTTTCCTAATATGTTGCCAATAGGTTGGAAAAACATTGTTTCGAGAAAAACGCGTTCATATTTTGTTGAAGGATAATTCAACATACAAACCAAAGTTTTAAAATGCTCTATCTTCGTCAATTTGACGAATTTCTTTAAAGCATTTGATGAGACAAACAATATTTTTTAGAAAACAAAGAACAAAAAATACAAAAAAATATACACCGCGGTACTAAGGGCAGAGAGGCAAAAGCCAGAGAAAAAATTATCCATTCAAATTAGTGTGAAATTATTTAGTTAAGCCTCTTGTCCATAATATTATCGTTAACATTCTCGGGAATAAATGTTGTGTTCTAACAAGCAATAATATATGACTAATACAGTTTCTACAGTGTTAGAAACTTCTATTGCAATGTTATTGTTGTGAACAATTTTTTTGTTTGAGAGTGAATTTTGAAATATGGACATTGTAGTACTAATAGTATATACTTTATGAACATTAAAGTAGAATATTTAAATGGTGACATATAACTACAATACAGACATTATTATTTTTAGTATCAGGTTGGTGCCGATCGACTGATCAAATCAGTTGTCTGGTGTTAGCCTTATTTCACACCATTTAAATACAGAATGTTTGTGACTTGTAAATACTGAGTGGAATGAATTTATCGAATTTATATTTTGAGATTTTATAGTCGTGATTTATATTAGTAATTACGTTTAAAAGCGTTCTCATAAGTGCTAGTTTAGGTTTATTTTTTTTTTCTTGGTTATGATTTGTTACCAAATAGAAATATTGAATCTGTATATATATGATAAAATTTATAATTTAGATTAAAATTTTTACGTAATCTTTTGATAGGAAAAAAATTTGTTATGTTTTTAAATTCATGTAGGTTTCATTTTCTTTTTTCCAAATAAATGATTAATCGGCATATTCAGAAAGTATATATACAGTGGAATCCGTTTATAATGACACCGGAGGGAAATGAGAAACACGTCCTACTAAACGGACGTCATACAAAGCATTTTGTAGAAAATAAACAACTTCTTGTTTTTGTTAGGTATATATTGTAATGTGTTTATTTTCATAGAGAGAAACACGGCATATTAAATCAAAATATGTAAAAATTGTATACGTAATAAGTACAATAAATATTTTTTCATTTTACACATAAGAAATCAATAATGTTTGTTAGATTTTGTTTTTCCATAGAGTATTGTAATAACAGTCTCCAATACTACTGTGTAAAGAAGACATCGCCACGGTCAAATTATCATTTTCAATATTGCTATGAACAAATCTTGATAAAAATTCTGCAGCCTTAATGCCTTGTCTGTGGTAGGTAATAGTTCTTCCTCGACTTCCTCTTACCTATCACATTCGCGTTGCTCATTAGTTAGGAAGGTGTTAGGAATCATTTCGGTCACTATAACAGGACACAATTTATTAAAAAGGGGTCATAATAAGCGACATGTTTGTTATAAAGAATTTTATATGATATTAATTTAAACTTTTATCCGTGCAGGGCCGCCCCGAAAGAATACTGACCTCCCCGAAAGAATACTGACCTCTGCGGCCGGGGTCGGCCTGTCATAAAAGGCGACAAAACAACCCTAGCTACGTGGTAGGGCCCCAAGCCCGTCTGGATGGCGACCTTTGGTCTCAAGTATGCCGCCACAGTAAATTTGTGTTGTGTTCCGACTTCGGTGACCCAAGTTCCTGTACCCTTATGAGACAGTAGCGTGTTCGCGCGATGCCACTGGCGTTGCAAACACCGATAGGCGACGGTAACTGCTAAATTCTAAGTGGGCTGTCAGCCTGTCTGCTGTCCTACAGCAATAAAAAAAACTTCGCTGTGTAATTACTTCACATTAAGCGGTTAGTCCTAGTATAGGCGAAGTCATAATAAACGGATTATACTGTATTTGTTTTGAGTGTTATTGCCGTTCTTAGAACTAAGTCTTCTTCAGTTCTCGTCTTTCATCACAATTTAAATCACAATTTACTACTAAAAACTTCGATTGGCTTTGATCTGCTTCTGCATTTTGCTTTTTATAGAATTTTTTGAAAACTGGCTACACTATTGTTCTATCTTATGAATTCATATGATATATATTATATTTTATACTATATTTTCAAATGATGTCTCATATCAAGTGCAAATAAAAAAATGTTGTAATTTTATATACTCTAAAAATAAAATGCTAAATTTTATTGTTGTATTTCATTGTTTCTCCACCTGAAACTAATTTCATGAAACAGGAATTATAAATGTAAGTGTACAACATGCTCCATGTGAAATCTCAATATCAAACTTGCATTTTGGAGTTTGGGATCTATTGTTTTCCGCGGTCTCCCAAGTTGACCGTTGCCAAGAAGAACCAGCAACTGCCGTCCGAGATACCTCAATCCCAATTCTTTTTATTGTCTATCAATAAACTAGCAATCAATTACTCGTCTGTTGCAATAACGATGTTCGCTTGTTGATGGAGTAACTTAAGGGTAGTGTTAAGTAGTATTTAGAGATGGAATTACTTGGAACGCGATATAGATAAGTTCTATTTTATTTTAATACGTAAAATATGTACCAGTTGGTGTCATGACATACACCGCAAATTAAAAGTGATGGTCACTGTTTGGAGGTCTAGCGCCGGTGTGATTCATCACAACTTCTTACCAAACGGGGTGAACATTGCTGCAGATGTGTACTGTGAAGAACTGAACACAAGATGGAGAAGCTGGCACATCTCCAACCAGCATTGGTCAATCGCTCGTCTCCGCTGCTCCTGCACGACAACGCGCGACCTCATACTGCACAGCAGACGGTCTCCAAGTTGCAAGAACTGGGGTTGGAAGTTCTCCGTTATCCGCCCTACTCACCAGACCTTGCGCTAGACTACTACTTTTTCCATAGTTTGGATAACTTCTTGGCGGGAAAAAAATTCAATACCCGAGAGGCAGTACAAAAAAATGGCTTTGAAGAATTTGTTGCCTCCCGTGCAGCTGATTTCTTTAGGAAGGGCCATCAATAAACTCATGTATGCTGACGATATCGCGCTGGCAGATTCGGACAGGGGTAGGTTGGTGCGACGCGTGAAGGCGTGGAAGGAGTCGCTTGAGAACGGTGGTCTGAAGCTCAATGTGGCGAAGACCGAGTACTTGGCCTGTAACTCCACAGATCCCACACCCGTACGCATAGACGGCAACACGGTCGAGCGCACGGACCAAGCGAAATACCTGGGATCTGTGTTCCATGCGTCTGGTGACATCGATTGCGACGTCAAGGCACGCATTGCTGCCGCGTGGGCCAAATGGCGTGAGGTAACTGGTGTCATTTGTGACCCCAAGATGCCGGTAAAGTTGAAGGGACAGGTCTATAAGACCATCATTAGGCCTGTCCTTTTATACGGCTGTGAAGCGTGGCCGGTGTTAGAGCGACACAAGCAAGAGCTGCGTGTCACGGAGATGAATATGCTGCGGTGGATGTGTGGAGTGACGCGGAAGGACCGCGTTAGGAACTCCCGCATTCGCGGCAGTCTTCATGTCCGTGACATTGCGGACAAATTACAAGAGTGTCGGCTCCGTTGGTACGGCCACGTTTTACGGCAACCGGATGCTTACGTGGGTAACAAATGTCTGGCCATGCCGCCTCCGCCGGGCCCCGGCAGGAGGGGTAGACCCAAAAAGTGCTGGCTTGACGTCGTAAAGGGTGATATGCGTGCCAATGGGCTCACTACCAGGGATGCTGAAGACCGTGCGAAGTGGAGAAAAAGTCGGAAAGCGGACCCCGGGCGCCGAAGCGAGAGTTTGGGCTGCAACCGGGATAGAACGCAAAGATGATGATGATGATCAATAAACTGCCACTACGTTGGCAAAGATGCATTGATTGCATGGCTGATTACTTCGATTAATACAAATAAAAAATACATGAAAATAATTCGTTTACATTTTTTCATACAAAACGGCAATTTCATATGTAAAGACCTAATATTAATTTGCTTATAACTGTGCACGGCCCATTAGCCAGTATATTTAAGCGGCATTTGCGTAGTTAAGTGCAACATAATATTTAAGTCACGTTTGAGTATTCGGGCGTTAGACATGAGGAAGTTTAAGTAATAGAACTGAGGTAATGACGTTTGTAACAAAACTCAATGCTAGATTTTCGACAGCGAAGTAATTCACAAAAAAACCGTCTTACCTACGAAAGTATTAGACGAAGCAATGTTTGGAATTTAATTTTCATAAATAAACTGTCGCGAGCACGTGTGTTGTATTTACATTTACATATGGCTACACAGAAATACTTGAAGTAAAATTCAAAATTGATGTAGGTACATCTGTATAATTTTGTCCTATAAATAAATTTTATATGGTCACCACATTAGACAAGGACAGCGCGACCAAAATGTTTTCTCTTTCGAGACCGGTTTCTCGGCATTAGACAGCACTCCAGTCTCCAAACGAGATCAAACACCGATACTAGCCTTCCGTCTTGGCGCGCGATGGAAGACTTACTGACAGTCGTGCGCGATTGGATGAGCTTCCTCAGAGGGTGGTGTCTAACGGTATTTTCTATGATGGCGAGCGGTGTGAACCCATGCGCGCCACAATTTTATAATGTCTTTTAACTCATTCTCTCCACGTTATATTCTAGACATATATATTAAGATGTAAATGTTAGACGGCTAAAAATATCGATACATTGGATTAAAAATATCGATATTTTTTCAACAATCCTATTTACTTAATGTCAATAAACAAACAAAACACTTAGACTTTTTTTTTTTATACACCGCGTTTGACCCCCCCCCCCCTATTTTTCGCCATTAAACCTGTCACTTTTATATTTCGCTTAGACATTGGTAAAATCAATGCCAAGGGCGTTGTAGCCACACCTTCAAAAACTGAACTGAACTAATACTTAGCATCAAAATATTACTGTATTACACAATAGTCAAATTTTATATTGCGGGAAGTTTTGTTTTGAGTGTTTTGTATACAATAATATGTCCAAATGGTTTAAAATAAAATGAGTGATTCACTTTCAAATATGCCAGAACCAAGAAAAGTTGGTGTTTGGGCCGAGGGAACACATGTTGAAGCGAAGTTAGTACACATAAGTTTATGCGTGCATCATATAAATATTTCAAAATATTTATTTTTATGTGTATGACACCTAACCCGTCTGAATGGCAACTTACTCTGGTTTTGAAAAATACCGCCATAATAATCTTATGTTGTGTTACCTTCCGGCGTGTGACCAGGTTTCAGTAAACAGTCTGTGCAGTAAACCTTCGCGGACGGCAGCGTGTTAGCAGTGCTCCCGGCGTAAACATCCTTAAGCGACGGTAACTGCTAACCATTAAATGAGCCATCAGCCTGTCTGCAGCCCTACAGTAATAAAATTGATATGGATTGGATAGTTCAGTATTAGTACAGTATACAGTAGTAGTAAGTAACATGCAACCATCATTTGAATAACATCATCAAACCTAATTTATTTGCTTCAGAGAATACATATTACCAAAGAAGTCTCCGGATTCCAGTGATGACATCCCCACCATACCGGACCTAGACGATTTGCAGGATATAATAGAGAATGAAATACCAATGCCACAAAAGTAATTATGTCCCGCTTTTTCCCTTATAATTATCTGTTATATTTGAAATAGGTTATTAGCACTGATTGGGGAAGTCTTTTACACTAATAGTTGTTTTTGTGCTGGCTTGAGTATAAAACTAGATTTTTACAGTTTCTATATATACTTTATAAAATATATTTTACAAACTTATCAAGCTGTATTCATAGGTTATGATGAATATTAATTTTACTCTCCTATGAACAGGTAAAAGTGGCTGTCCTTTTCTGTAATATGTAATTTTATGCTGATTTTAATAGAATAATTTAAGGAATTATTAAGAATCATGTAACACATGATTAGCTAAGAATGTGTAACTCCATTTGAATAAACTTTACAGGAGCAAGTAAGAACTTTGTTTTTGCTATGCATGGGAATTATTTTACTTAGTCATAACAATGTCACTCATAACAAATTAGCCATATTTTTGTAGAAACTACAAAGTAATCCAATAGATAGGCTTCAAATACTCCTCTAGCTATCTACTTAAATTTAAATGTCTTATTTCAATATTTTGTGGAGTTACACATTCTGATAATTAAGCTGGCAATATGGAAACCAATTTAACGGTCACAGGTTTGCTTCTCGTGATGGCATGCACTGCTTACACAGTTTATTTGTCTAGTGTGCATATTTATGGCACATATTCATGCAATTGTATGTACTTACAATTAAGTGGACCATCAGCTTGCTTGCTGTTCCACAACAATAAAAAGCTGCCACATAGTGTACAAATGCATATTGAAATTAGTTACAGTTCGGCTGTGGGATTTTAAGGGCTTTTATTGTCCTATGAATCATTCTTTCATTGAATAATAAATGTCACGTAACAAACACATTTATATGTGAAATTTATTTCTCCCACAGTAATGATAGAAAAGTAACAGAAACAGCAAATACATTGGCCGAAGTGGGTAGCAGAATATCAGGCACGGCAGACAGTGTGGAGTCAGTGTTAGAGGTATTGAACTCTTACGTACCACAGGTTGAGATGGATACATCGGATGCAGTGTGGACCATTGACTCCTTGTTATCTCAATTAGCTGAGGAAATGCAGGAGAATGGAACTTAGATTTATTTTGCTATTCTGTTGTTACTAAGTAACATCAGGAATATTAATGAGCACCACAGTTTGAATTTTTATTTTATACAGAAAACTGTTAATTACTAATTGCATTTAACAATCTTCGTACATCGGGATGCCTGTGGGGGTTCAATTCCCGACTGTAGTATGGGTGGTTGTTTTATTGCTATGAAACAAAAAAAAGAACGAAGAGAATAAGAAAAGTAAGCTAATACGCTACCATCTGCATAGGGGAACTGAAATCTGTGTCTATTCTATTCAGAGGCGTGGAAACCTTAAGGCTGGGGTTGTTTTGTTGCCTTTTAGAACAGGCCGCCCCCAACTGCAGGCATCAGTGTTTTTACTCTGCCCCTACATGAAGAAAAATTATGTATAATATACATTTATTTTTAAAAGTATGTAAGTAGTATATCTGTTATCTAGTACAAGTGTTCTAATGCTTACTTTGGGAAAACTGGCACTGTGAGATTGTGACAGAAAAACAATCATAGTCTTGTTATCAATTTATTTTGTAAAAAAACTATTTTATAATTTTTTTTTTACCATTATTATTGGGGGTCTAAGCACACAATTCAAGTCTATACCAATATTTGTATTCAATGAACAATATGAGTTTGCAATAGCAATAATATAATTTTTTTTCTTTCTTTAAAATCCCACATTTTTGGCATTGATAATTTTTTAAACATTGCCATATGGCAGGATATAGAAAATTAACAGAAAAATATCCTTTTTAGGTATTATAAAAACAAATTTGACGACCTCCGTGGCGTAGTGGCAAAAGCACTTCGGTACGTTTGCGGAGGTCATGGATTCGATTCCCGACTCGCGTCTGGGTGTTTATGTATAATATGTATTTAATTACAAAAAAAAGTATATATTTAGTTTATCAGTTGTCTAGGACCCATAACTATGCTACTTACTTTGGGACTAGATGGCGCTGTGTGATTTGTGATAGTATATTTATTAAAATACTAGCTGTGTCCGCGACTCCGTCCGCGTGGAATAATGACTTTGGGCAGCATTTTTTAGATATATCTTATGGTTTATTTTGGATTACAAACCCTATAAACACTAAAATATAAATAAATGAAATATACAAACTGCGTTTGAACCTACAAAGTTCAGCCTAAGCTGAACCCTATTTAATATGATTGATGATATAAATCTGAGGTCAACTTAAATTGGATTAAAAAAATCGGAAAATTGATCTTTTAACTAAAACAATTTTTTTTTTTTCTAAAATAAATGTAGCCTAAGTTACTCTTTGTTACATCAGTTATCTGCCAGTGAAAGTCCCGTCAAAATCGGTTTCAGAGATTAGCCGGAAGAAACAGACAGACAGACAAAAATAGTAAAAAATGTTGTTTTGGTATATGTACCGTGTATACATCCAAATGCACTTAGTAAAAAGCGGTTATTTTAATATTACAAACAGACCCTCCAATTTTATTTATTTGTATAGATTAGTTTATATAAAACACAATTTTAAAGCAAAAATAAATTGTATGCATAGACCCTATATTTAATTCTGGGATATACTCAATTCATTACATGTAAGTCCACCCAAGAAAATAATAAAGGAATGTTATGTTTATATAATAAAAAAATAATAACTATCTGTTGTTTCAATAGTCTAATTATAATCAGTATACATAACGTCACGAGTTTTGAGCGCTCGGCGAAAGTAGTGGGGAGACTTGCGCATGTGTACACTCGCGCTCATAATTATTACGACACAGACGTGCGGACGGTACGCGGGAGCGGCAAGTGACTGATAAACCAATACGGCGCCGGCGCTGCCATCTCACTCGTCGCACCCCGCCAAACAGACCCAAAAAACACGCATTCAAGGCCA
Organism: Malacosoma neustria; assembly: GCA_963693495.1. Classification (NCBI taxonomy): domain Eukaryota; kingdom Metazoa; phylum Arthropoda; class Insecta; order Lepidoptera; family Lasiocampidae; genus Malacosoma; species Malacosoma neustria. Next base: position 19,013,125 of record OY856384.1, on the reverse strand, counting down.
GCGCTCAAAACTCGTGACGGTATGTATGTATACCATAATTAATAATAACTAGATTGAAATTCCTTGCTATTTAACCATCTACATAAAAAATAGACGATTCTTAATGGTTACCCAAAAAACAATATTTTGTAAAAAGACTTGGGAATTTAATTATGAAATATTTCAAAGACTGGGAATGTTTACGGGTGGCAGTTATTAAAATAGATCCAAATCACAGGGTAACCCTATTCCACCTATGTTAATAATGAACTGAAGTTCTTACAAGTTGCATTGTATTGAGACAGTAAACATTGCTTCCAGCAAATCCTCATGTACTGCTGGACTATATAAAAAAATGTTTGCAGACAATATCTGTCTTCACTTATAGTATATATTCTAAATTAATTGATTGGTTCTCTAAACATGTCCATACAATTCTATATTGTCTATTCACTTTGGTTACAATCTCAAAGCATGTATAATATATTATTCTCTCTCTATCAGGCTGTAAAGTGGCAATCAAATGGGTAAATGTGAACTGTTTCTTTTATTAATATGTAACACAGACAACAAATCGAATTCATGAATATCTCATTGTGTTTAGGTAGTTATTTCTTAAACTCTGAAGTTATGAGTTAAAATATTCACATTTGATAATTTATTTAATATATAAAATGCTTTAGTATTGTACTAGAAAGATTTAAGATAAATTAATCAAATTGCTTGTATTTAAGGCAAGTTTGTTATAATTTAAATATTTAATATTAGAAAAATAATTATTAATAAGGCTAAAATTATTATTACAGTCTATAAGAATTAATTAATAACTGATTCATATCACTTATGGAGATTAGTAGGATTCATCAAATACTAAAATGAGCTTTCAAATATACTATAAAAAATCTGATTAAAGCCATGAAGGCAGACATGTGGCTTGTCAAAAACCATAAGCAAATGTAAAAATCTTTAAGCCGGATAAAAAAAAATTGAAACCTTTGACTTACAATTGAATGAATGAAACTATTGTTCACCAACTAAAGTATTACAGCATCAGCGAGAAAAATAAAATATCTATTATTATTAATTTAATGTTTCTGCAATTTTGGGGAGTTCAGCTAACTTATACTTTCTTAAAATCTCTTGTCATCAATTTCATTTCAATTTAAACAATAATTTATTATTATATGCCACATGTCTGCCAACACAAACCAGCGTAATCCACATTCAAAACTTATATTGACGCACATTATCAAGTCACCAACATTTATATAGTCACCCCTCTTCTAAATAATTAAATGTATATCAATATTTGTTTTATAAAGTGCTCAGATGCCCAATTACAAAAAAAAAAAAAAATTTACAAAATCAATTTTTAAGTATTTTTCATTCAAGTTGAGTATTGTGAATATGATCCAATCCATATTTTTTAAAATTTTATTTTTGTAGTTACTGTGTTTTTAATTGGTCAGCTGTGCTAATGAGTGTGAAAGTGAGCAGCGGTGCCTATTATTGGGTCAATTGTGACTCGTATTTCATTAAGGGACATATATTTATCCGTGTAGGGGTGGAGAAAGAATACATACCCTTGCAGCGGGGGTCAGTCTGTCGTAAAAGACAACAAAACAACCCACCGTGGCTACGTGACCGAAGTCCGTCTGGATTGCGACCACCTTTGGTCTTAAGTATGCCACCATAATAACTGTGTTGTGTTCCGGCATTGGTGACCCAAGTTCCTGTACCCTTATAGGACAGAAGCGTGTTCGCGATGCAACTGGCGTTGTAAATACCCATAGGCGACGGTAACTGCTAAATTCTAAGCAGGCCCTCAGCCAGTCTGCTTTCCTACAGCAATAAAAAAAATGTAAAACAACATGTGTGCAAGAAAGAAGTTTTCACTTTAGAAAGTTCGGTTTTAAACACTAACTAACAGGTACAATGAAGACGGCCATATGGCCTTCATGAAGAATAAGGCCACCCTATCTTGTTTCTAAGGTATTGTTAAAAGTGAAAATTATAACAGCAAGCTGGATTACAACAGTAAAAAAAGAGAATGAAGGAAGGGTAATAAAAATGTATGCTTGTTACGAATATTTTGTTATACCACCAGTGACACCTGCTGAACCAAAATTGATGGTACAGACACTTTTCCTCAACACCTCAGATATAAATCTGAGTCCATCTTAAGCAAAACAGCAGTTTACGAGTTAAGTATACATGTATATAAAATAATTATAAGGGATGACCGTATAAGTATTAAGATTAAGGGTAGTAAAAAGTCAAGTTAACATTCATAAACTATGATTGGCTAGAAAATGTTTGCGCAAACCTACTACAGGTGCCGCCAGCTGACCTGTAAGCCCAGTATGCTGTTATTAAGAGAACAATATAAGAGGGTATAATAGTTACTGCATACATTTCCTTCTTATTCAACAGACTTAGAGATGAAACGAAAAAATGTGATAATATCACCCATAGAATCTGACGATAGTTCTTTTCGTCAAAACCACTGAAAAATAGAACACTCCAAAATGTGTTTAGCAATATCATGCATAACGTCATGGCTGCACTGGTAACAAAGAAATATTCTGTGCCACTTTGGAGACCTAGTGTGCCTGGGCCAGCCTGAAAGTATTTAATAAATAAGATTAGACTATTTGGATATATGTAGAAACAAGATGCCTGCACTGGAGATCACACTCTTCAAACCAAATACAGAACTCATCTACACATAGTTTAGGAACTGCTGATATAACAAAATATATAGGAAATTGGGGTTGATATGATAGCAATTATTTGTAGAAATAAATTACATTTCCTGATATTAGGAAATTAATTTTAAATTTTTTTGAGATTATCTACCAAGAAAAATTTAGCCCCCTAGAAGAAGCAAACAGATTACCCAACATGCTTGTCCAAGGCGGATTGATGGATTACACACACTGGTGATCTGGTATGCAGGTTTCTTCACAATGTTTTTCTTCAATGTTGATACATGGCAATTATGCATCTATCCGTGCAGGGGCGGATAAAGAATACTGACCTCTGCGGCCGAGGTCGGCCTGTCGTAAAAGGCGACAAAACAACCCTAGCTACGTAGTAGGGCCCCAAGCCCATCTGGATGGTGACCAGCTATGATTTTAAGTATGATGCCATAATAACCTTGTGTTGTGTTCAAGCATCTGTCTGTTGTCCTACAGTAATTAAATAAAAAACTGCATAAGCATACCACTATAGGATTTGAACCCACAATTTGGATTGGTCTCCTAGAATAATGATTTGTTGCCTGAAACTTAGTAAGCTCTATAGTACTAAATTGATGAATGATTTACTTACAGAATCTGCTAGAACATTAACAAGGGCAAAGGCTCCACTCATAGTTCCAAATCCAAGGCCAGACACATATGCCATCTCCAACTTATTGTTGCCTATATTATGGTTTTCTGATATCTCTTTTAGACCAGCCTCAGTTCTTTTTAACAGGAGGTACATACCATAGCGGAACAATTCCTGAAACAATAGATGCCTCTATGTATAGATTGATTGACATAATATGATCTAAAATTTACTTTTAAGACATTTAACAAATCAAGATTATTAAAAGAAAAAAGGAACCTGCTTGATGTTATCATAAAACATTTCCCTTTTTTGTACAATTAGAAAGAAAATAGATGTCTAATATGGTTTTTATAAAGGTGGTAGTAGTGTCAATCTTGCCAGGATGTAATGATTCCTGTACCTATACGTTATTGGTGTTTTGTTTTAATTATGTATATATTATTAATACATACACTTTCTGTACAATAAAATCTGGTACATTTTGAGAAATGTAAAACGATAAAAATTAATGATTATAAAATTGCATATAACTTAGAATATTTAGTTTACATTGATAATGATTGGTAGGTAACATATGACTCTTTATTAACTAATACTTAATATATGCTTATCTAACAGGGTGATTTTGAAATTTTTTTTTATTGCTGTAGGACAGCAGACAGGCTGACGGTCCATTTAGAATTTAGCCGTTACCATCGCCTATTAGTGTTTGCAACGCCAGTGGCATCGCGAACACGCTGCAGTCCCATAATGGTACAGGAACATGGGTCACTAATGCCGGAACACAACACAGGGTTATTATGGCGGCATACTTAGGATCTAAGGTGGTTGCCATCCAGACGGGCTTGAAGCCCTACCGCGTAGCTAAGGTAGGTTGTTTTGTCGCCTTTTACGACAGGCCGACCCCCACCACAGAGGTCAGTATTCTTTTTTGCACAGATAGAATTTCAGAAATTTCACAATGTGAAGGCAGGCATTCATAGGATGACTTAGGTTTTAACTTACCTGAAAAATAATTGCAAACACCATCCCAAACGCTAAATACGATCTTAAAGGCACTACAGCGTACCAGACTAACGAAGATAGGAGGAACGATAACAGCCAACCAAAAGCTGCTGCTATCATTATTATGATACGAACCGGGTCATTGGCTATTGTTAGGGCGAACATGACCAACGGAGCGCCAAAAGCTAGCAGGGAACAACTAAAAAACTCTGCTAAAGTCATTGTAGTGAATTATCACTTTATCAACTCTTGTGTATACTAAAGCTTGAATATTCAATTAAAATAGGCTGCTGCTAAGCAGCACTGGATAATTATATGTCAAATAAACTGGTATTGTAACATTTGTGCGTAAAATCAAGATATAATAAACAAAATTAAAGGACTCATCTGTCACTACACCATTTATCCAACTCAGAAACTCAGAACTGTCAAATGATGACACTGACTTTATTAGAATTTGACGGACAGATTATCAACTAAACACCGAACTATTTTTAAATTGAAGCGTTTTATTTTATTATTACTATATACCTTTCTTTAGCTTAGCATAGATTTTGTGATGAATAAAATTAAATATATTTAATATAAATTAACTTTTTGTGTTACACAACGTAATTATTAAATAAAGTAATAACAAGGTGCCCTTCTGATAAGGAATAACGTATGACTATTTTTTATTTCCAAATTAAGAATTACAAAAATGGTTTATTTTTAAGAAAACGTTTTATTTCGTCAGTTTATCTAAATTAATAAATAACCTCAAACTTCTGTTAACTTGTTTTATTGAATTGATTCAATTAGCCATAAAACTTCGTGATTTACTTGAAAATGCCTCCAAAACAGGTTAAAAAGACTTTATGGGTCGATTGCGAGCGTTGCAGCTGCAGTATAACCTCAAATGACAAAAACATTCATACAGAGTTGAATTGTGTAAAAGATCAATTAAAATGTCCTTATGTGGGAGATGGGAGGCTGTATACCTGGTTAATGCGTACAGGGGCAGCACCAGATGAAGCACCAAGGGATGCTGTGATGGTTCATCCGTCAGCTGCTTCCTTGATAGGTGCAATCATTGGAGGAGCTTTAGAATTAAGTCGAGAAGGTGTTCCTAGTATGCTCAAGCGCATGTGGCCTTTGAAGACTTCATCACCAGCAGCTGTTGTTTTACCAGCTACTAGTAAGTTGAGGAAAAAGATATTTTGTTGTAGAAATTAACAATAAGTTACTCCTACTCTTATTAAGTAACTTCAATAGAATTATTAAATACGAAATGTCAATTATTTTTTGTTTACTTTCAGATTTATCTGAGGCTTGGAGCAATGACGATAAAAAAGTAACAGTTTCAGTGATACAAGAAGAAATTTCAAAGGCATCCTCTGTGAATATTAAAATAAACAACTTAAACTCTAAAACTGATATTTGTGACATTCTAAAGCAACATTTTCATGATTATTATGTGTCTGTTGGTAGTTTATTAGTTTTCTATTATTTTGGAAAGAAATTGGAAATAGAGATAACCTTTATTCAGGCAGAAAAATCAAATGAAAAATGTCATAAATCTTGGTATTCGTTAACTGATAATACTATATGGAATTTAGAGAAAGAGATTATACAGAAAGAAATAAAAAAAGAGATAACATTAGGGGGAGTTGATGATATTATTGAAGAGATTCTTACATATATAAACATTTCTTTTGACAAAAATGGCCTAACTGCAAACTTTCAACCAACCAGAGGTCTATTAATTTATGGCCACTCGGGAATAGGAAAAACAGCCATTTGTAAATATTTGATAAAAAAGTTAAATTGTTTTCATATAGAAATAAATGGACCTGCCATATTTAGTAAATATTTTGGAGAGACAGAGAGTACAATGAAAGGGTTATTCAGTAAAGCTGTTGAAAATGAACCTAGTATTGTTCTGGTCGATGAAATTGAAACTATCTGTCCGAGGAGATCCTCAAGCAGTACTGAGCAAGAGAGGCGTGTTACTTCAGCATTTGTTGCTCTACTAGATAGTTTGCATGCAGACAATGCTAGAGTATTTGTTCTAGCTACCACAAGAAAACCTGAAGCGATAGATCCTATGTTACGTAGATTTGGTAGATTAGATAAAGAAATAGAGATACCAGTACCTGATAGAATACGGAGGAGGGAAATTCTGTATAGTATGCTCAAAAATCTTCCAAACAGAGTATCCAGTCAAGATTTAGAAAGTATCGCTGACTTAGCTCATGGTTATGTGGCAGCTGATATTGTTAACCTTTGCTCCCAGGCCTATATGAAATGTATTAAGCGTTCTCATGACTGTATACAGAAAGAAGACTTGATACAAGCGTTGACGATTGTAAGACCTAGTGCTATGAGGGAATTACTAATAGAAGTGCCAAATGTAAGATGGACTGATATTGGAGGCCAAGATGACTTGAAGCTCAAGTTACGCCAGGCGGTCGAATGGCCACTTAAGCATGGAGATAGCTTTAAAAGACTAGGAATAAAACCTCCAGCTGGAGTATTGCTGTATGGTCCACCTGGTTGCTCAAAAACTATGATCGCTAAAGCTCTGGCAACAGAAAGTGGTCTTAATTTCTTGTCTATAAAAGGCCCAGAATTATTTTCTAAATGGGTTGGTGAATCAGAAAGGGCTGTCAGAGATCTATTTACGAAAGCGCGACAAGTTGCACCATCTATTATATTTTTTGATGAAATGGATGCTATCGGTGGTGAGAGAGGGGCTGGAGAAGGAGTTCACGAAAGAGTGCTTGCCCAATTATTAACAGAACTAGATGGTGTTGTTCCTTTGAATTCTGTTACTATACTAGCAGCTACAAATAGACCTGATCGTATGGACAGGGCTTTATTAAGACCTGGACGAATAGATCGGTTAATATATGTGCCATTACCAGACTTTGAAACAAGATTACAAATTTTAGAATTAAAATTGGGGAAAATGGCAACAAGTGATGATGTGAATTCACACAGTTTGGCAGTAAGAACAGAAGGATTCTCTGGGGCTGAACTTCAAGCTTTGTGTCATGAAGCAGCTTTACGAGCTTTAGAAAGAGATCTTGACTGTGAAATGGTTACTATGGAGCATTTTGAGCATGTCTTGAATGTTTTTAAGCCAAGAACACCTGCATATTTGTTGAAAGTATATGAAGACTTTGCTTTGGGAGAAAAGTCTTAACGAGATGTTAGGTTTTACTTTGAAGGTCCTAAGCTGAATATACTTGGACCTTAGTTAGAGTTTTATTGAAGTACTGAAAGATATTTGTATTATTTATATTTTATTTCTTTAGAAAATATTTACTTCTGTTATAAATAAAAGTGTTTTTTCTACCAATTCTTTATTGTATAATAAGAAATAATCATGTGTATAAATTATTATATTCTAGTACTTATAATAATTTAAAATTATATAGTACTGTCATAGTGCAATCTACATTTTTATATGAATCTGGTTTCATCATAATTTACCTCTGGCTTATACTTCTAAATTCTGCCTAACCATTGCATCACAGCATGAATATGGTGCATGAATGTTAAACTAACAATTAACTAATTTGTCTATAGGATAGGTACTACTGATTACAGATGATGAGTAGACTAAAAAATTATAGTCTAAAAAACTATTATTATTTCTGTCCCAGCCTTGCTTTCACGATTTACCTCATTAAGAGTGAGGGTAGGTAACAAAAACCAGGAGGCGGGATTTGAAATACCCTTTATGCAAATCTAATATATAAAATTCTCATGTCACAGTTTTCGTTGCCATACTCCTCCGAAACGGCTTGACCGATTCTCATGAAATTTTGTGAGCATATTGAGTAGGTCTGAGAATCGGCCAACATCTATTTTTCATCCCCCTAAATGTTAGGGGTGACCCACCCCCAAAATTTTTTTTAAATTTTTTGACATTTTATTATTTATATGGCAGAACAACGTTTGCCGGGTCAGCTAGTTTACTATATATTTTCTGCAAATTTATTTGTGTCTGCAATGGTTAGTTATGTCTAGATCTAGTTTTATAATACACTAAAATTAAAAACTATGCCTACATGTGATCTATCAAAATGAGAAATTAATGTTTCTATAATGCTTTGGTCAACTTTTATGTTGATTGTATAACACCTACAAACGAGCCCATGGTAAAGATATGAAATTAGCAATTACACTAGGGGTCTTAATCCAAAACATCTACAGAAGATTCTTCATGAAGTGAATTTTTTAAAATTTTAAGTCCATACTATATCACAAAACGATTTATAAATTCAAATTATATCACCACAATAAAAATACGCATATAAATGCAATTTGTCTTGAATAAAATAGATTTAAGGAGCTAATGATTTTTTTTCTCTGAGAAAGCTGACTAAATTCATAAATTAAGTAACTGGTGATACTCAGTCTACTTGTTCATAGTTGTAGAAATATGAAGCTGGAATATCCTAATCAGTTTAGAGACCGCCTCTCCAATGCCATCACCTCCCTCTAATAATTGATGATGATTTTAAACGGATATTTGATTTAAAAAATGGGCTTCATACTTCTATATCTGGCAATTTTCCAAATCGTGGCATTATCAAAATGAAATCGAACTATCAAACTTGATAAGTCAATGACTTTGAAACGGGTGTTGATGCTTCACTCAATATCAAGCAAACTTGGTTGACATCATCAGAATCTACTGCATTTTTCAAGAATTATTAATATAATGATTGAGACACTTTTTTTTCTTATTTACCAGCATTATTAACTTCGCTTATATTAGAGTTGTTTATGAGTGAGGGCTGGTTCTGATTTTTCGAGATGTTTGATTGTTGTTCTAGTTTTTGGAATGGGGATTGGTACGGACCTCTTGTCCGTCTACAGTCTACACCCGGAGAATCTCAGTGTGTCTGTTGTAGCAGATAGCAATCCAGTCGGGCTGCGTGGCGCCCCACTGTATCTGGTTGACTTCGCCTTCGGCCGCCGTGTATGCCAGGATTGGGTCTTCGATGGCACGAGGCATTTGCTGTATGTCCCATATTAGTGCTTGGTGGTCGTCACCCGCCGTGCATATGTGGCATGAACTGAAATGACCAATGTGATTATAACAATTATGTATTTTTCTTATATATGTATCTATATGATTCTGTTTTACAAAAGAGAAAAATTGCAATAAAATCTGTCAGGCTTGAAATTTTACCTAATATGTTTTAATGAACTGTGCAACATTATTGTTCACTTAATCTGAAAGTAATTTTCTGTGACTCGTGATCGTATTTGCAAGCTTTCTGCTATGTAGGGTTTAACTTATACCTTACTTTAAGCGTATCTTTTTAATATCTGATATAAAATTTGGCTCACCTGTGCGGTGCCCATGCGATGCCGTTGACGCAAGCCCGGTGGTTGTTGAGGCGCGCGACAGGCGTGCAGGGGACCCGCACGTCCAGGATTATCACTTCACAGGCGTCCATGGCCACCGTCGCCAGGTAGTTAGGGTCTTGTTTGTTCCATGCCAAACGCAGGAGAGGTGTGTGTTGGGGGTCCTGTGCGTACAATAAATAATATAATGGAACTATATCTAGGTAAAAAATAATTGTGGGTGCTTCTATATTACTGTAAAGGTAAGAATATGATGCATTTCATACTCTTTTTGTAAAGTTGAAAGAAGATGAAATAAAATTTTACAGACTTCCCCAAAAAGGGGTCTACACCGTCAGGCAGGTTGTAAAAAGTAAGCATATTAGACTACTATTACAACATATTAATGTAGTGCCGACCCCATATAATGTGGGATAAGGGCAGGAGGAAGAAGAAGAAGGAACTAGGAAGGATTAATGGTCCCAGTTATGAGGGACTGAGCTTTGACTACAGCAATCAGTTGCTAGCTTGGTACCTTTGGAGAAGCTTGTATTTTTCAGGCCTTATTCACCCTGCATGATATGGAAGCTTCGTTATTCACGGTAATTCTCAGACTAATACCACATCCCGCATCGGGCCGCATCCCTAGCTGTCCCGAAGAAGAAACCTGTATACTTTATGGTCCTTATTCAGCTATGAAATACTGTTTGTTCACCTCATAGATGATGGTGGAGTGTTCCAAATGCCTGAGATCAAACATGCGGACGGAGCCGTCGGCTCCTACTGACGCGAACATGTCCCGCCCGCCGCCCGCACGACTGAACGCTATGTCGTATACTTCCTAAAATCAGTAAACAAAATTACAAAACTCGTAAACAACTTACAAACTCATTATAAACTAGATTCGTTTCTAATTCAAAATTCGCGAAGTTACAAAAAAAAAGTTGTATCAGTATTTAATTCATATGACAATTCTTGTCTATTATAGAACTTTGTTAAGGGGGCATTCTTTTTATACAATAAGTAGGCTCAATTATTCATAACATACATGGTGAAAAAACCTGAAAAGATATTCACACTTTACTGCCAATTAAATTCAAGACCTCTGATTAAAATTGCCAGATGATTATACTACCGCATGCTATGATGGCCGTTTTGACGTTTGTCCACTCCATGAAGTTTCGTATTAATTAGTAATTACATTTGAAGGAGCAAATTGCTGTTCTTTATTGTTAACTAGCAGCCCGCCCCAGCTTCGCACGGGTATTTAACAAAAATTTCAAAATGAAAAACTATATACACACACATAAACCCTTCCATTTTTTTTTCGGTCTCTGGGAAAAACCTCTCTTGACGGGTTCCCCCGGCCCAGGGGGACCGAGGGATATGTGGGACTCCGGAAAAGATGTTCGACCATCCGACTACCCACTAAAACACCCCGCTGTTCTCCTATCGCCTACGCCCGGGCCCACGGATATATGGCCTGCCGATCTCGTGGCCCGGGCCAGCGCCGGCCCGCCCTTTGTCTTAAGGCAGGCCCCTTCTAAAGTGTTGGCGCCAGGGGGTCAGGGTTTCTTCCCCCCGGCGCTCTCTTGTAACAACTCAAGGAGTTGAGGGGGGCCGCAGAACAGCACGCGGCCCTCTCCCTCGCGGCAATAGCGCGGGCGAAGGATCCTCCCCCGAGGAGCCGCCCGCGGCCGCTTTCTACGGCGGCCGGAGGTCGTTGCCCGCCCTCCGGCGCCGACGACGCGGCCTACGTTGGCGGGAGGGGAGTGCGGTGGAGGACTCCCGCTCCCGTTCCGCCGCGTCCCTTGCACACACTACTGCCTCGCAAAAGGAGGCGACGGCCGTCCATCCAGGATCGCCCCCGACCATGGACAGGACCAGGGCCGGGAGCAACAGGTCCGCGGCCAATTCCGGACGGGACTCGCATCCCCGTCGCGTGCTAGTCAGGCGTAGGTACGACTACCAGACGACACTCCAGAAAAACCAGGGAGTCGCCTGACGTCGTAGCCGGCCCAGCAAGACCAACCGACAGCGAGGATGCAATTCCCGCCCCGGGAACACTCTCTGTGCAGGCGCAGTCGAAATAGGCATGGTTTCGACTACCAAATCAGGGCCCAGGGCAGGACCGGGGACCCCAATCAGTATTCGCAACGATCCCACCGGGGATTACGCCACGAACAGAGAGCTAAATTGGAAAGGATGTAGGAGGTAGACAGGAAGAATGGTAGGACTAGCGACGGATACTCGGGCACCTCGAGTACACACACCCGTGCACTCCTCGGACAGAGGAGCGCCCCTGAGGACAAACCCTTCTATTTGCGTCAGGTTACTAAAAAATAAAATTATAAAGAAAGTTTGAATATTATTATTTCTATGAACTTTTATTTTAATGATTTTTTGTTATTATTTTTTATTTATTTTTCGTTATTTTTTAATAAGTATTTTTTTCTAATTTTTGTAAAAACCCTAGTGCCGCACGCCTACATTGCATAGGGTGCTGCCTAGCTAGCCGAACAGGGTGAGCGGCTACCACGCAACATTTTTCTAATAGTTACATTTTTAAACTCGTGATATCTTTCGAATGGAATATCCGAATTGAATAATTCAAAAAGTTATATAAAGCTATTGAAGCAGTTTTGAATATGAAGTAATTTATTTTGATAAGGATTAATACCAAGATACAAATAAAGGGCCTTTTCTAGGGGCGGCATTTCAATTAAATTTTTAAAATAAAATAACACTTATTGTGGCATAACTATAATAGTTAGACATATGCTATCGCGACACTTTTTGTAAATAATGATGTGTTCTACAAAGTTGTAGTATATTATTTTATTCTATCATCAATAGTTTTCGCAGCGCACGCGATTTAAATAATATTTTAGGTAATTTTTAACACTTTGGGTTACATTATTGTAGTTTTAGTAAGGATCACTAATTTTTTTGAAAATATAATATAGCCTATGTCACCCGGGGATAGTGTAGCTTTCCAACAGTGAAAGAATTTTTTAAATCGGGTAAGTAGTTTCAGAGCCTATTCAATGCAAACAAACAAACAAACAAACAAACAAATCAAATCTTTCCTCTTTATAATAGTAGTATAGATATAGATAACTGCACGTCGCTATTGACAAAAAAGAACAGCAATTTGCTCCTTCAAATGTAATTACTAATTAATACGAAACTTCATGAGTGGACAAACGTCAAAACGGCCATCATAGCGTGCCGGTAGTTTTGCTTATATATTTTTCTGAAAAAAATTATTATTGCTAAAATATTAGAATTGATTCATATACAAACCTTATCATGGGCAATCAACTGAGTCTTTACATGTCCAGAAACCTCATTGACTCTCCCCAAAACCTGTCCTGTCTCGAGACCCCATATTGTGCAAGTGGTGTCAATACTACTCGTCCCAATAAGATTAGGGTCTACTTCATTCCAGTCAAATGAAGTCAAGGGTGCACAGAAGTCAGAGTTTTTGTTATTATTGAGTACACATTCAAACAGAGTGTACGGTTCACCTGCACGCCATATGCGGAGATAGTCACCTGGAAATTGTCACCACTCATATTTATGTCATTATTATCTTAATCTCATCTATGTATTCATATGTGTTCATTTGGTTACTCTATATGAGAAAAGCATACCAGTGTTTATGGTTTCTTTACAAGACACCATTTTGCCTCATCTCCAACCTTCTCAAGGGTTTTGAAATGTATCAAAACCCTTGAGGAGGTCATGAGTTTAATTCCTGTGTAAACACCCATACTCGGGACATGTAGGACACATATACAATATCGTAGGCTTAATTATCAGAATGCTTAACTCCATTTGGATAAACTTTACAAGAGCAAGTACAAAATACAAAACTGTCTTTGCTATGCATGGGAATCATTTTACTTATAACACTGTCACTCATATCAAATTAGCCATATTTTTGTAGAAACTACAAAGTAATCCAATAGATAGGCTTCAAATACTCCTCTAGCTATTTACTTAAATTTAAAAGTCTTATTTCAATATTTTGTGGAGTTACACATTCAGATAATTAAGCGGACGATATGTATTTACTGTATAGTACTCATAACACAAGTGGTCTTTACTTATTTTGGGACTAGATATAAATGAAATAAAACACCTTTCTGAATTAAACCATTTAAACTTAAAGCTTACTTTAGCTTTTTAACAACATGTGAAGTACCCACATTAATCGACACTATTAATTAATAATGTGAAAAAGTCAAGTGCCCACCTACAAAGCTTAACAAAGGAATATTGATATATGACATATTATTAGCCAGCATCTTCAACTGTTAATGGCATTTCTGGCCCAGATATTTTAGACATTTATAAGTAGTAAGTAATTTTTTAAACATAGTTGAACTTACCACTGGTGGCAAGTAAATCTGGGTACACCCCCTTACTGTCAGGGATCCACATGATCTTTGTGGTGGGATAGGGGTGGTCAAATGTGCTTTTTGCACTGAATTCACTTGTCTCTTCGTCCAATGATATTATTTGTACCTTGAAATATAAATTTCATATGTTTTGGGATAGCTGTGTGATTATGGTTCTAATAAGAAATAAATATACTCAACCATTTTTCTAAGGAGTCAGTAATGGCCAGATTGTTTTAAGTTAATGTTAACCTTACAGGATTAGGGGTGCAGATTGCAGTTGTTAAAACCAAATTTAATTGCATCTATTTACTAATTAGAAAATTTCATTTGATTGCTTTAAAAAATAGAAAAGTACATAGAAGAACCCTGTGATCAGAATACCACTCAGAATACCATAGTTTAGAAATTTAACTCTTTATATGAAGAGATTTTATAAAACAGTCAGATCAAGATTATTAATTTCAAAATTTTGTTGGAGCAAATTCTAATGTCTGACATTCTGTTCTCTAAAGTATAGGAAATTAATATATATAAATTTTATATATTTTAACATAAACATTTGTTTAATTTGATTAGCAACTTTTTTCCTAAAATCAATGGGTATTTGATATATTTTTCTTTTGATAAAAATTTTGACACCTACCTTATTATTGTATTCTTCTACAAAACTGCCAAGGGCAAGTCTGAACCTTTTGTCTGGTCTCACAGACCAGTTCATGGAATATAACGGCCATGGAGCTTGATATCTGAAATAAAATATTAAGAATTAAATTTAAAACAATGTTTTATCTGAGGCCTTCTTATTGTTATGATAGTCAGGATCTTTTATGTGTTATAATATATTTTGTAAAATTATGTAAAATTAATATGAATTATTGATTATTATAGATGTTGGTTACTTACTTGTATATTTCCTTGCGTTTTGTACTAGAGCTCGTAGTGCTGGAACTACTATGTGGCATGGACATGTTATTTATTACTGTTTATCGTCAATTTTAAGATAAAAATACCTCTATCAAGACTTGTAACGTACGATGAACTGTTAAATTAGGTTGTGTACATTCTCTTTCTGTAAGTTTAAATGTTAATCTATGAATAAATCGTTTATAATTAGTTCTTTGTATAAAAATACTTCTCACGTCTCATACACATCGGACTTTCATATTATAACGCGCATCTCTTAAGAAATATTCTACCTTTTGCTTGATTTTAAGTGTATAAGAGAACTTAATACCAGATTAATATAAAATTATTTAAATTGCAACTGATTTCTTATAATTTCTTCTTCTAATATTTTGATATTTAATAAGTATAAATATCGAGATGCACAAACGAGCATTATTCAGTGTTGCCAACTCAGTATCAGGTTTAAGGGCTAAATCGAACCTCAAAAAGGGCTAGATTTGCCAAAAAAATTTAAATAAGGGCTAAATTGCTAAATAATTAATAAAAGTTAATAGAAATAGTTGATTTTTAGTATAATTTATTACCTACTGTGTACAAATATTATATAAACATATTAATATTTGGTAAACTCCATTATTTATGCCTACCATGACACTAGCATTGTCGGTTCCCAGCCCTACCATATTCTGAAGTTTTAAACCAATGTCTTCAATTGTTTTCACTATTGCACTGACAATACCTCTCGCATCAGCAGTTTCTAACTCCGAAATTGCCAGAAAAGTTGTCATTATTTTATTCATGGAAGTACTAAAGTATCTGATAACTATACGATATATAGATGGCTATCTGATATATAGATGGCTCTTTCTCCCATTCTGCTCTATAATGTTGTGCGTACTTAGTTTTCTTTTTTGCTGGAACGTCCATTGTCACTAACATAAAAATTTACTTTCACATAAATTCTCATAATATAACACAATCAAAATTCCAAATAGAATGAAACCAAATACTGAATGAAATGGATGTAAAACAGGAGACTAGAACGATATAGTAGATACGGGGAATCCCCATATATAATGAAAGTAAGCGCGTTTAGTTTTTTAGTTTTTGCTACGCTTTTCTGTTAAAATTTCATTTCGTTTCGTTCTTAGGTGTGTCTATGATTATGTTTATTGCGATATGATAATTTAGGGCTAAATTAGGGGCTAGGGGCTAAATCATAATTATGGAGGCTAAACAGACAGAAAAAGGGCTAGATCTAGCCCCGAAAGGGCTAAGTTGGCAACACTGGCATTATTTTTGCATTTTTGACATTTGAGTTTGGACAGATTGGGCAAAGTGAAATTGACGTTTAATAATATTTTTTTTTGGTGGCTACATTATTTTATTTACTGATTTGTCCATCTCAAATTATAATATTTAGGAACATGATAAGAATTTGAAAAGAATTGGTGAAGTAATCAGTAAATAATTATTTTATGATTACTTCACAACATTGATTGACATGATTATTTTTAGGATCTAGAATTATTATAACCTGTATCGTACCTATTTATGCTCTACCTCAAAAATGTATCAAATCGACAATGCATCGTGCTGAAGTCATGGCTATTCTTTACCATGAAAAAATCAGAATATAAACAAAACAGGCTAAAATAAAAAACAGCTAGTATCAAATTAGTTTTTCGAAGTATAGACGGTGTTACCATCTATAGATTTTCAAATTCCATAATTTTCTTACTTCTGCAGAGTTAGCATGGCCAGACTCTACCGGGTATCATTCTGGCGGGTTCTTGAACTACAATTTACAGTGTATAACTGGGTACTCTTTCAACTTCTCCCCCATACAAGATCTTCTCTTATTTATACCTCTATCCTCCATATGTATATTATACAATATCGTAAGACTACGGCAAAATAGTGTGTTGAAAAAAATACCTAACTGAAGTTCTGAGCTCTTTTGATTGGACCTTTTTATATCCAAGTTTAACGCTGAGGATGTTTATATGGGTGAATAACAGCAGACAGGCTGACTTAATAGTAAGCAGTTACCGTCGCCTATTGATGTTTGCGACGCCAGGGGTACCACGAACACGTTGCTATCCCATAGGAGTACAGGAACCTGGGTCACCAATGCCGAAACACAAAACAAAGTTATTATGGCCGCATACTTATACACCAGGGGTAGTTGGCATCCAGACGGGCTTGGGGCCCTAGGTAGCTAGGTTTGTTTTGTCGCCTTTTACGACAGGACGCAGAGGTTAGTATTCTTACACCGCCACTGTACAGTGAGTTATGTACTCGTATTAATTAATATTAATTGAGCTGTTAGTATTAACCTTTTTTCTTCTTTTCTATTCCGTTATCTTTATACATTATTTTGGTCAGAAACAGACCAGAATCTGTGACCACTTGTGCTAAAATCATGTTCAAAATTATTTTAATTTCTTCTAATAACAATGGTCTAGCAAAACATAATAATGGCCTAGTTATTATATTTCGCATGCATTCCGTCATTTGTTATCGGTGCACGATTAGTCCGGTTAAGGACAGTCGCTTTCTTTTTATATTATACGGTCGACATTTATGGTAACAATTATTGTATAATAATTTTGTAAGATCTGTTTATGGCTTACTATGTTAAGGTAGGATTACAAGTATTGAATTAGTTTTGTCATAGAAAGGTAAAGACACAGATTTCATTAAAAAAAATATGCAAATGAAAAACTGTCTATGATCTTGCTGCTATATAAATTTAAAAAAAGAAGCCTATGTCCTTCTGGTCCAATCTATCTCTATACTAAAATTCATCAAAATTGGTTCAATATTATAGGTGTGAAAATGTAACAGAGTTACTTTGACATATATAATATTAGTATGGATCATAACGCAAGCTATTCTGTTATTAGAATAAAATATACGCGGATTGGCAGGTTACGTACACAGACGAACTGGGTGTGCAGGTGTTTTTTTTTTAAATTTACTTTTAATGTGCAGATTAAACGAGTTATGATATGCTTCGAGTGTGAAAGCATTTGGTTACTACGTAATATATTATATTTTCTAGAACTCCTTACTCACAGCTTGTATAGGTATCTATATATTAACACTCCTCAACATAATGTTATAATACTGAGTAAAGCATAATATATAGGCTGGCGGCGCTGGCGGCCCACCTAACAGCGTCGCTTATTGATATTTGCGACGCTAGGAACACGTGAACACGCTACTTTCCCATAGGGGTACAGGAATCTGTGATGTAGGTGCACAAATATTTATAAATGTAAATAAACAAATAAATGTAGATAGAAAATGCTGGATGTCAGTCTGTGGTCAGAGTCATCTTTCTGCCATTAAAAACGCAATATGGTAAATGCATGTCGGTTTTATTTAGCGAGAATAAATCCTAAATGCATCAGAATATTTAATTCAATCCTTATAAAAAGAAAAAAATTACATCAAAGCCCCTGTTTAATGGGGTGTTGCGGATTTGGCCGGTCTCCTTACACCGCAAACAATGAAAAAAACATATATAACATAACAGTATACAGTGAACAATATAGTATTATTCCAATTAAAAGAATATAAAGAGCACTTAATATCAAGGTGTTAGTTCATTTCACAGAATGTACAAGCTCACATTAACCTTTGTGGACGAAAAGTGGCGAGTCTGTCAAAACTTGATAAATAGACGCGCAGACAATAGATTTTGATAGTAACAAGAATCGTTCCTTGACCTGGCAGCATGTTTGTGAGATAGGTACAATTTAATTCATTTATTTTTATTAATAGGTTTCTACATTAAACTACATTGCGTTCACCAATTGACTATCAATGCCAAAATCACAGAGATAAAATGCTTTATAAACAATTACTTATAAACATTCTTCTTCGAAAATATTATACTTTTATATAGTAATCAAGTAAGTTAAAAAATAAATAATATTCAATTGAACCAAATTTTCTACAAATAACCGACGAGGTGTTGTCGTTCTTATATGAAATACTTGTAGTGTCAATTTTCGGCTTGTCGTGTACACAAGAAAGGAAGAAAGAAAGAAAAACATTTATTTGCCAAAGAAAACGACACGAATCAAGTACACCATTACATAAAAACCTTAATATAAAATCAATGCCGCAATCCTGACAAACGAGGTTGGCCACTCAGCATTTTGCTGCATCGAAACTGTTCCGACACAGCGCTGGTTTTCAGTGCCAACCCCCAGTTTTACTATATTGAAACGACCCAAAAGCAATTCAAGCAATTGTACAAGGCATGGATGATACTGCAGCTAATAGTATGAAAAAATGAGCGTTAAAAAATTATTATTACCTAAATATTAATTATAATAAATAAATTAAGAAACAATACCACATTTACCTACGAAAATATATAATAGAAATATGAAAATAACCAAGCGTCAAACAATAAATAGTTAAGCAATTACAAACTAAAAAATAATTCAAAAATAAATAGGGTCTTTTTACTGTTCAGTCATTAAATATTTTTTACCCGCCGGGCCCCGGCAGAAGGGGTGGACCCAAAAAGTGCTGGCTTGACGTCGTAAAGGGTGATATGCGTGCCAATGGGCTCACTATCAGAGATACTGAAGACCGTGCGAAGTGGAGTAGAAAAAGTCGCAAAGCGGACCCCGGGCACCGAATCGAAAGTTTAGGTTGTAACCGGGATATTACGCTTAGATGATGATGATGAGTCATTAAATATTTTTTATAATTTATCAATGAGGTGATAGACTTTATTTTTCTAAAAGGTGATGGAATATCATTCCAACAGTGAGTGGCAGCATGTTTGAAACAACCCCTAAATGCTACTGTTTTATGTTTTGATGTCACCAGGGGTTTAGTTACAACTCGGGCACTGTAAAATTTCGTCTTAAATTTCTAATCAATTTTATTATATAAATAAATAGGTTTACGATTAGAGATTACATTAAACAGTACGCATGATAATTAAAGCTTTCTTCTTGCTGATATTTTCAGTATTTATGAGTGTTTAGAAAAGGCGTGACGTAGATTATTTTCGGTATTTGAAAGCAGTATCTAGCACAAGAATTTTGAATACGCTGTTTAAGACGACTGGTTCTTGATAAAAGGCAAGGTCCATATACAGTATTACAATAATTGGAGGGATGGAGTATCCTTAAATAACGTTAATAACAAGACTAATTTTCTTTTAATTTTTTTAACGTGTTTTGTTTATGTCACTCACGATACTGTGTACATTACAACAATAAAAATACAATCTGTCTCACCTTTGTATTGGTGCCGTTACGTAACTCTCTTTTTCTGAGTTTGAAAAGTTCTAGGGGTATAGATATGCTACGTGCCTCCTAGTCTAAAAGAAAACCCGGAAAAGTGACTTTTCTTTATTGTAAAATAGCACAAAAAGTAATTAATTTGCCTGCATTGAATGATTTCTTAGGCAAATTATTTCGCAGCCGTTTTCTTATTATAAACGTCGACTATAGGACCTAAAATTAGGGATTTGAATCTCTAGTTTGACTCACTAACGCGTTCGTTACGTCATTGTATCGGGTAAACTATACGATACTATATTATATACGTTTTTATTTCTCAGTCTGATGGGGCGATGACTTGCGCAATGTTGCAAGTCGGAGCTGAATGGAAACAGCAAAGAACCGGGATGTGTGGCGTACATTTGGGAAAACCTTCGTCCAGCAGTGGTCAACGAATGACTGACGACGAAAACAATACGATAGCCATAATCCAAAAATATTCTTACTTTTTTTTGTGGTCTCGGGGAAAAACCCTCTCTTGACGGGATCCCCCGGCCCAGGGGGACCGAGGGATATGTGGGACTCCGGGAAAGATGTTCGGCCATCCGACTACCCACTAAAAACTCCGCTGTTCTCCTATCGCCTACACCCGGGCCCACGGATATATGGCCTGCCGATCTCGGGTCCCGGGCCGGCGCCGGCCCGCCCTTTGTCTTAAGGCGGGCCTCTTCTAAATTGTTGGCGCCCGGGGGGTCAAGATTTCATCCCCCGGCTCTCTTCTGAATCAACATGAGTTGAGAGGGGCCGCGGGACAGCACGCGGCCCTCTCCCTCGCGGCAATAGTGCGGGCGGCGGATTCTCCCTCGAGGCCTGCGTTGGCGGGAGGGGAGTGTGGTGGTAAACTCCCGCTCCCGCTCCGCCGCCTCCTTTGCGGACGGACGGGACTTGCATCCCCGCCGCGTGCCAGTCAGGCGTGGGTACGACTACCAGACGACACTCCAGAAAACCAGAGAGTCGCTCAACGTCGTAGCCAGCCCAGCCAGACCGACCGACAGCGGAGATGCCGTTCCCGCCCCAGGAACACTCTCTGTGCAGGCGCAGTCGAAATGGGCATGGTTTCGACTACCAAATCAGGGCCCGGGACAGAACCCGGGACCCCTACCAGTACTCGCAACCATCCCACCGGGGACCGCGCCACGAGCAGAGACCGAAGTTGGGAAAGGATGTGGGAGGTAGACGGTAAGAAAGGTGGGACTCCGCCGCCTCGGACGGGAAGGGGAATGAGGCGGCGGATGCTCGGGCACCTCGGGTACGCACACCCGTGCACTCCTCGGACAGAGAAGCGCCCCTGAAGGGAAAAAAAAATTTTTACTACCGATTTCAATACAACATACGTATAACTAAACTACTCGCTAAATCTTATATCTTTAAACGAGAAATTCTTGTATATATATATATATATATATATATATATATATATATATATATATATATATATATATATATATATATATATATATATATATATATATATATATATATATATATATAATTGAAATCTCGGAATCGGCTCCAACAATTTTCATGAAATTTAGTATACGGGGGGTTTCGGGGGCGATAAATCGATCTAGCTAAGAATCATTTCTAGCAAATGTCATTTTATTCGCTTTTTTTTATTGGAAGAAAAATAACAAAAAGGTGACTCTTCCTGACATCTATCGGCGAATAATAATACTATTTTTTTTAAATTGCTTTAACGACACAACAACACTAAAGCTATTTCAGCAGATGGCGTTGTTACGTAACACAAAGTCAATGAGTATTTACTTTGAGGTTAGACTAAGAAAATCAATTGTTAATTTCCAAAAAACACAATTTATAAAAAAAAAAATACCGAGCAAAGCTCGGTCATCCAGTTGGTATACATTATCGCGCGTCGAGTGTTCGTGTTACCGATTTTTAGTTTTGAAAATGCTCACCAAGTGCTGTTCAAATTTTATATAAAATTCGACGAAAACGTAATCGTCACGTTAACTATACGATTGTGTCGAAATAATTGTGATAGGGGTATTTTAATGTCGTAAAGCATCGACTGACATCTTTTCGAAATACTGAATCCACTAACCGAATGCTTCGATCTTTCAGCTGATGGTTATCAAGTAATTACATTTTGATAATAGAGGCACATTAACGGGGTAGGGAAGTGACTTTAAGGTGATCAGATATGGTTGAGGCACAATGCTCGCTCAAAGTCCTTGAACCGTGGCCTTTCATTTAAAACAAAAGCGATGAAAGGTTGAACGATCGAAATGGTCAACGAAAACGATTATCGGTTAGGTATTTAACAACATAGTCAATTTCGTGGCTGTGGGTCGTATTCATGCTTTCGATATTACACGTAGGACGAAATTTAAGCAGGCTCTAGAGGAACTTTTGTGATAAAGATTACCACCCAATGAAGGCTATTTTTTCGAAGCTTCGTACCTGATAAGGCCAGTATAATAAGCGCCTATAAGGATGGGAAGATTCAAACAGATTTCTAAAATAATATTCCCAAAATGCTTTAAATTGAATAACGAAAACAAAAAGTATACAGCGGAAGCCATAAACTTGAAACAACTAAAATAAGTGATTACTAAAAGCCATTAATTTTAAATCTAATATAAACACAAATCCTTGAACTTTAACATTGAACTTTTGTATCCTGCGAGCAAATAACATTAATTAATTATTAATTAACCACCACTCACAAATGCATCCGCAATAAAATAAAGGTAAACCTACTTCCTAAACATCTATAGCATTTTGAGTGATTTATAAACCTCGTCGGGATGGCGACCACCTTTGGTCTTAAGTATGCCGCCATAATAACCTTGTGTTGTGTTCCGGCATTAGTGACCAAAGTTCCTGTACCCTTATGGGACAGCAGCGTGTTCGCGATGTCACTGGCGTTGCAAACACCCATAGGCGACGGTAACTGCTAAATTCTAAGCGGGCCGTCAGCCTGTCTGCTGTCTTACAGGATTAAAAATGTAATGTCAACATCTTGAGACTTTGAAATCATTTTATAACGCGACCTTCACTTAACATCAGATTTAAGTAAATCACTTGCATTTTTAAAAGGATTAAAGAAAGTACTTTTTACAAAACAGTCCTTGACTTATCTGGAACATAGTAGCAATGTTGTTGTAGCAATGCAGTTCATGCTCACCACCTGTGTAACCAATATGTTATCTACCTAACAGTCCTTATTATTACGGATTAAGATGTAAATTGCCGTGCTTGTTAAGTTAAAGTAACGTTGCATAATTTCACTTGTGATGCGGCTCGCGGCAATGCTATTCGCTTCGGTTTCGGAACGCATGTGTTTTTGTAATGTTGTCGCATTCTGAATAATCAATAGGGCTGTATGACGGTTTGGCAGGTGCCATTGAACGACAGTTGGCTAGGGTTCGCTGGATTGCATCCCAAGATGTTTACATTCTTAATCAAAAAGGTTTAACTAATTTGATTACATTTGTTGACGTTAATAATATTAGTACTAACACATATCTAATATCCGTGCCGTGTGGCCCCGGCCAGTGAAAAGAATAGGGTCACCACAGGTCATTCCAAGGGAGTCGTAAAAGGTGACTGATGGACTACTCCTCTGCCAGCTTGCATGCGGCAAAGGAAGTGCACCTCTCGGTTTTCCTCTAGGGGTTGGGAGGTCGGATTGCAGTCGCTCCCGTAAAAACCAAAACCAGCCAAAAAAAATGGTAAGAACAAGAAAAGGTCCAGTCACAGGTAGGGCGTCGCCGCAAAACGACGCGCAGAAGCTTCGCCAGACTTCTGTGACAAGTGGACAAGGGCTGCCGTGCCGTTATTAGCGGACCCCGGGCACCGAAATGGAAGTTTAGGTTGCAACCGTTGAACTACGCTTAGATGATAATGACATATCTAATATCCTTTCACCCGCCAACCTACATGACTCTTCATTATGTCAGTCAGTCTCCTCTACAGAAAATATATTCAGTGATATCAATAATAACAGCCCATAAGATCCCACCGATGGATGGATGGTGTCGGGTCTTAATCCGACACCATCCTCCATTCCTAGAATCTCTAGAAATCCATCCATGTCCTAGAAGCTACGTAAAGTATAGCCGCTAAGCTTGTCTAGGGCGGATGACACATATGGTTCTCTGTCGCACTTTTTCTTCACCTTCAGTAAATTTTTTATTGCTCTAGGACAGCAGACAGGCTGACGGCACATTTAGAATTTAGCAGTTACTGTCGCCTATGGATGTTTTCAACGCCAGTGGCAGCGCGAACACGCTGCTGTCCCATAAGGGTACAGGAACTTGGGTCACTAATGCCGGAACATAACACAAAGTTATTATGGTGACATACTTAAGACCACATGACAATTTAATAGGCACATAGGTAAAAAAAATGCCCAAGCAGTGCACTACATATATAAATAAATATTTTTGTGACAATTCACACAGCGCCATCTAGTCCCAAACTAAGTAGCATAGCACTTGTGTTATGGGTACTAGACAACTGATATACTACTTATATACTTTTTTTTTTGTAAATAAATACATATTATACATAAACACCCAGACGCGAGACGGGAATCGAACCCGTGACCTCCGCAAGCGTACCGAAGTGCGTTATCCGTTACGCCACCGAGGTCGTCATCTAGACAAGTCTCCGGGTGTAACACTACTAAACCTAGTAGTGTTAACTTGCTAGCCAGCAAGTCCATTCTTAGCCATTTGCTATTTCGCCTACATTCTTGTATCTACACAAGAAGTGTCTCGAGAGGCAGCATCATAGAATAATGTATAATTAGTATTATCGCCCCGTGTGCCCGTGTGCTACTAGAAAATGTGTTTTCCAGCGATATGAAGAAGCGACACGAAATTGGACAACGGGGAATGCGTATCGTGTGGTCATTTGCTACTATCATTTAAATGCTCAATAAATTATTTATTTTATTAATTTATTCTTTGTACACAACATTAATTACACACATAAAAGTTAAAGATAGAGTACATACCTAAAAGAGTTTTCTTCTAGCAAACCTAACGATAGAGAATGGGAAGAATAAAGAGGCAGGGTTGTGTACACAAATTTTGTAAAGACTAATTGAACATTAAATATAATATCTAATAATATAAATAAGTATATGAACATAGACGCACAAATACATGCATAATATATAACCAGCTGGATAAGTTGTGTTTTTTGGAAATTAACAATTGATTTTCTTAGTCTAACCTCAAAGCAAACACTCATTGACTTCGTGTTACTTAACAACGCCATCTGCTGGAATAGCTTTAGTGTTGTTGTGTCGTTAAAGCAATTTAAAAAAAATAGTATTATTATTCGCCGATAGATGTCAGGAAGAGTCATTTTTCAGTTTAAATAGGGACTACTCAAACGCCACCTTTTTGTTATTTTTCTTCCAATAAAAAAAAGCGAATATAATGACATTTTCTAGAAATGATTCCTAGCTAGATCGATTTACCGCCCCCGAAACCCCCCGTATACTAAATTTCATGAAAATCGTTGGAGCCGATTCCGAGATTCCAAATATATATATACAAGAATTGCTCGTTTAAAGATCTAAGATAAGATTATATATAGGTATACTAAAAAATCAAAGTTGTGAATAATATATTAATTATTCAAATCATCATATGTTTCAGACAGTAAGCATTATTTGAGTTTTATTTTAAAAATACGGTATAAGTTAAAATGATTTTATGCTTAAAGCTAGTTTTAAGTGTTTATTTTTACTACATTTCAGCTGTCATTTGGTGTACGTAGTATCTGAAATGTTACGGAAACATGGATTACTATTAATACTAATTTATAGTTTTAGATACAACGTTTTACGTAAATTACGTTTCACAAATTCGATTTCCTTAAAAGGCGTCATTAATCCGCCATTAAGTAATCCAGTGTCAGGTGTCTGAGTAAATTGATCTTCCCACGGCCCGTCAGTTTTTCTGAACGGCGGCAATGTTTGCAGTGTCGTGGTCTATTGAACCAGATTCGTGATACGTTTTTTGTTTTTGAAGTTTTTTTTATACGAAATATTTATTGAATAAAGTGTATTGTGATGTGGCACCAGGCCTTAACTGAAAAATAATTTTCTAGTATAAAAAAAGAATAATAAAACACTTAGGATATTGTAGGAGGCATATTTCCCGCGAGGGCGAGGGCACGCGTACTGTTCCGCGTGCCCCCCTCAATCTATTCGTTGGCCCAGGCGGTAGGAGTACAGCGAGGCTTTTAGTGGGTAGTCAGATGTGGACCATCTGCCACGGAGTCCCACATACCCGTGTCTATCCCCTCGGGTTGAGGGGCATCGTCATTCATAAGGGATTTTTTTTAGAAAAAAAGGCTTATTTCGCAATCAATGCTATACCTGCTGTAAGCTGCAATTATGTTTCAGAGGATTTGTCTAACAGAAAAATGATTAAGTTAAAAAGATTAGGACTGTTGGCTAGTCCATGGCAATTATGACAGCGAACTTTAAATTACTTACAGGATCTCCAATTTTAATATATAAGATCATTGAAGCCTTTGTTCGTCAAGGTACGCATTGCTGCCGCGTGGGCCAAATGGCGTGACGTAACTGGTGTCATTTGTGACCCCAAGATGCCGGTAAAGTTGAAGGGACAGGTCTATAAGACCATCATTAGGCCTGTCCTTTTATACGGCTGTGAAGCGTGGCCGGTGCTAGAGCGACACAGGCATGAACTGCGTGTCATGGAGATGAATATGTTGCGGTGGATGTGTGGAGTGACGCGGAAGGACTGCGTTAGGAACTCCCGCATTCGCGGCAGTCTTCATGTCCGTGACATTGCAGATAAATTGCAGGAGTGTCGGCTCCGTTGGTACGGCCACGTTTTACGGCAACCGGATGATTACGTGAGAAACAAATGTCTGGCCATACCGCCTCCGCCGGGCCCCGGCAAGAGGGGTAGACTCAAAAAGTGCTGGCTTGATGTCGTAAAGGGTGATATGCGTGCCAATGGGCTCACTACCAGGGATGCTGGACCGTGCGAAGTGGAGTAGAAAAAGTCGGAAAGCGGAATCCGGGAACCGAAACGAAAGTTTGGGTCGCGACCGGGATACTACGCTTGGATGATGATGATGATTGAAGCCTTTGTTCAGAATTATATTAAATCAATTTCGAAACGTTTTAGTAGCATTTTTATACAGTATTTCTATTTTATACAAAAGGATGACGTCCATGACTTCCGAGCTAGCTATATGTAATCATGTGCTTTGAAAATCTGTGCGAATCATACATATTTCAAAGTTCTATATATAATTATTTTAAAAAGTTACTAGTTTCAAACCTTTATGTTTTAGAAAAATTATTATAGCATAACATTTATTTTAGCTGTTACTAACAATGTTAAACATACGGACAGCCGGACATGGGCGGCCTTGCATTTTCACGGCACGCCGTGATCGGAATTATTGTTTGAGGCCTAAGGGTATTTACTAATAGGCATTGCAATGATATCCCTGTAAAGCTATGCTAATTTTATGAGGAGAAATGTTTTGTTTGCTGTTGTTGGCAAATTGTGAAACTTAACCTCACAGCTAGAAGATAGCCGATTGTATCATTACTATGATTTGAGCTCATTTGAAATTTACCAATAAATTTTCGAGAGCAACGGGAAAATATCAAAGTTAATTTAATTCAATATAACGCTATGAAAATTGACGTTTTTGTGGCCATCTATTCATAGGCGTCATAAACTGCAAGCTATTAAGTGGGTCTTCAACCTGTCAACTGTTCCAAAAAAAAACCTAACCTTAACTTACATTAAAATACACCCTAGTTCGGTAGTTAGTACTTGACTTGTTAGACCTTGCATTCTATGATGACTTTTGTAGCAAAATAAATACCTAGTCAGGTCATAAGTATTGTCACACAGTAAAAACTTTTCTTTTAGAATGCTGGCCACAAAAAAGTTTATTAAATTCGAATTTCGAATTGTTCATGAAAATAAAAATGTGTACTTTTAGAATTTTACTCATTTTTAAATATGGAGTGGACGCTTAAAGAAGACCATGTTGCAGTTATTGCGTTGCATCGTTGCAGTTACGCGCCAATTCAAATTTTTAACATACTGAAAAATTTGAATATAACCAAAAGATTCGTTTATCGTACCATCAAACGATACAATGAAGACTCTAGTGTAGATGACAGGTCAAGAAGTGGTCGCCCTCGGTCTGTTAAGACTCCAGCAGTGATAAAAGCTGTGAAGGCACGAATTCAAAGAAATCCCAAACGTAAGCAGAAACTGTTGGCCCTTCAGATGGGGTTAAGCAGAACCACGGTGAAAAGGGTGTTAAATGAAGACTTAGGGCTTCGGGCATATCGAAGAAAAACAGGACATCGTTTGAATGCTCCTCTAATGGACCTGAGACTGAAGAGATGCCGCGCTTTGTTGAAGCGGTACGCGGGAAAAAAATATCTGGAAATTCTTTTTTCGGATGAAAAAATGTTTACCGTAGAAGAGAGCTACAACAAACAAAATGATAAGGTGTACGCACACAGTAGTGAAGAAGCGAGCAACCGTATTCCGCGTGTCCAACGAGGTCATTTTCCATCCTCGCTCATGGTATGGTTGGGAGTTTCTTATTGGGGCTTAACAGAGGTACATTTTTGTGAGAAAGGTGTAAAAACGAATGCTGTTGTGTATCAAAATACAGTCCTGACGAACCTTGTGGAACCTGTTTCTCATACCATGTTCAATAACAGGCACTGGGTATTCCAACAAGATTCGGCGCCAGCTCATAGAGCGAAGAGCACACAAGACTGGCTGGCGGCGCGTGAAATCGACTTCATCCGGCACGAAGACTGGCCCTCCTCCAGTCCAGATTTGAATCCGTTAGATTACAAGATATGGCAACACTTGGAGGAAAAGGCGTGCTCAAAGCCTCATCCCAATTTGGAGTCACTCAAGACATCCTTGATTAAGGCAGCCGCCGATATTGACATGGACCTCGTTCGTGCTGCGATAGACGACTGGCCGCGCAGATTGAAGGCCTGTATTCAAAATCACGGAGGTCATTTTGAATAAACTTTAATGTCATAAGAATCTATGTTTTGTTAAGTTCATTTTGGTATATGAATGGTTACATAATGAATAAACTTGTTACAATTATTTTACATTAAACATGTGACAGAATTTATGACCTGACTAGGTACAACCGTAGGAGTTGTAAGGTAAGTGGTTTAGCACTCATAACACAAGCTCTGCTACTTACTAGGACTAGATGAAACTATGTCAATTGTCGCAGTATGTTTAATACTAGTAAACGTTGTTTCGCTATATAAATAAAAAAAAAAAATACATTTTGGATAGGATTTGCGTAAAATTCTTTCTTAGCGAGCGTCTACATTGCGAGTATTCAAAGAAGAAAAAAAAGAAGAAAAAAAGAGATTTTAAGTCAATCGTGTGTATAGTATATATATAAATATATATATATATATATATATATATATATATATATATATATATATATATATATATATATATATATATATATATATATATATATAGATAGATAGATAGATAGATAACACTTTATTGTAAACCAATTATATAAACACAATGAAACTTATTTACACAATCAATATGTACTTGACTTACAATGGGCGGCCTTATCGCTACAGAGCGATCTCTTCCAGGCAACCCGGGCTATAGAACATTATTGGTGTTACATTGATGTGGAAGGGAGGTATGGTGATAAATAATAATTATATTTTATTTACATAATAAATAGATAATATACATAAAATTCAATAATACATATAAAATATAATAAATAAATAGATAAACATACTTAAATATCTATATTTGTAGTATACATAAATAAATATATGTTTTGTTGTTACACTAAAGATAGGTAGTGATTTTTAACCAATTTTTTAAAAGTTGGTAGTGACTTAGCTTGTCTCATAGTAATAGGCAGTGCATTCCAGAGTTTGATAGCATGAACAATGAAGGAGTTATTATAAAAAGAAGAAGTATGAACAGGAGTTTTAAGCGATAGTTCAGTAGATGTACGCAAATTTCGGAGGCCAGACGAGTTAAGAAACTCGAATTGATTCCTTAGGTAAATAGGGGCGTTTGGATAAAAGATAAATTTGTAAACGAGTGAAAGGTATATAAGTAGTACTGATAGTGATAAGTTTTCTAGTACCCATAACACAAGTGCTATGTTACTTAGTTTGGGACTAGACGGCGCTGGGTGAATAAAACTTGAAAATGAATAAACTTTACAGGAGCAAGTAAAAACTGTGTTTTTACTAAGCACGGGAATTATATTACTCATAAAAATGTCACTCATAACAAATTTGCCATATTTTTGGAGAATATACGAAGTAATCTAATTGATAGGCTTCAAAATCCACTAGCCATTTAGTTAAATTTAAAAGACTTATTTTGACGTTTTTTTATTGTTGTAGTTACGCATTCAGATAAGCCTGATAAGCTGACGATATATATATTTCTATCAGTATACATAATATATAGTCTATATAATGAACGAGTTTTCTCTTACACAAAATGCACTAAAATTTACTCAGATTCAGATTTTAACTTCAGCAATAAAAATTATATACTGTTATAATAAAGAAACCGGACATAGCTGTAATAGTTATGTATGAAACCTTATGCAGCACGTATTACGCTTATGACTTGTCACTGTCTTCGTTTCACTTTCGCCGGAATAGTCAAGGTCATTTAGACAAAAGGATACTTTGAACTTAATCTTATAAATAAAGGCCAAGTTACAGTTTGACTATTCCCGTTTATTTTTAAATTACCCCACGGTTATATTCACAATTTATGGTTATATTTATATTATACAATAAATATACATGGCAGTAACCTCGAACACCAGGATACCAGAGAAAATAATATCAAAAATGTTTGAAAACTTTACCTAGATTGAATATGATACCGGAATATCGACGTTGTGTTTTTAAGAGTCGACCATGTTCCATGACCGGAGAGGTCGGTATAAACAGTTAATACTAAAATATTCTGCCACGCTATTAGGTGACAGTTATTTATCGTTTTCGATGACAGGCAGGGCGATCCTGTAGTATCCCCAGGTTGTATACTGTTCCAGGTCTAAGTCGATAAGTCTGGCAGCGAAAGTCAAAGAGAATCATCGCTAAACATATCTTAGATCCTTCTGAGGTCAGTGGGTATGTATACAACTTCCGTTGCGGTATAACACTTATATTAAAAAAAAAAAAAAAAAAAACAGGGGAGTACCTTAATATGATTATTACGACTATCCATTATGTGAACTATCGTGAAGTGCCATACATCTTAATTAGAGCGTATATTCATAATCACTATTACCTGCTATTTGATATTTACCTAACCTGCGTAATGCTGTAAACTTAAAAAGTTAGAAAGCAAAATATATATAGCTAATTATAATAATATAATAATAATAATCATTTATTTCGGACAAAGTCCATAGTTTGTTAATGGATTAGTAACAATTTTTCACTTACAATTATGTTAGTATTGTTAGTAACATTTTATAATAAGATTATATAATAAATCCTTTTTCTAAACTTTTATCTACTAAGTATTACATGTAAGAAATAATGATTAAAAATATATCGTCACGATTCAAACAGCGCCACGTAGTCCCAAAACAAGTAGCAGAGAGCTTATGTTATGGACACTAGACGATTTATATACTACTTCTATAATTTGTTTTTATAACTCAATGTATGTTATACATAAACACCCAGTTTAACGACGGGAATTGAACCTTAATCTCCTGTAAACGTACGGATGTGCGAAAGTTGTTGCGCCACGGAGATCGTCAACCACGAAGCCATGGAACTCATAATATAACAACATCCATAGTAAGTAAATATATTATATATAACAAAACATAGATATATTACTTTATTGTATATTGTGTAAAAGTAGTTTACATTGAAATTTTATAGTTAACAATATTGTTCAATGAGCGGCCTTATCGCTAAACGCGATCTCTTCCAGACAACCCAGCAAAAACATAGTAAATATAATTTATCATCTAAAGTATACGAGTATAAATACGTACAAAATTGCTGCATTTAATACAAACACTAGCAATGAGTTTGTGATTAATAACGAATCTAGACTTCGCAAAAAGTATTAAATCACTTATATATACTACATATCCATAGATTTTACAATATATGTTTGTTACGTCATACTTTTAACATAAACGCATAGTATGCGTATTTTTCTGCAACTTTCTTACCAAATGTGCGTGAGGACGGGCATTGCATTCAAAATATGGCACCCATTATTCGAGGACGAATTCCAAGTAAACAACGTTGCTAAACAATTCAATGGTGTTCTAATATGTGTTAAATACGTATTTAGACAGCTTTAGAGCATTTGAACATTTGGAGGTGACAAATGATATTTCGCTTTCCTCGGCCATTATTTTATTGGATTTTTCTACACTATGTAAAAACCTTTATGACAGGTAGCTGCAGAATTCATAAAAGTTGAAACCAAATAATTTACAATGCCCCTCTGTATAATAAATACACAAGAGGATTAAGAGCAAACTGTACTATAAAAATATATTTCTTGATTCAAACTTTTCTGATTCGAATTCGAAAATAGACCTCAAACTAAAATAAATAAATCAAAAAGTAATAAATGTCTTGCCTTGATTCTCCTTATTTTCTGTGAAAAGAGTAAGAAAAGAGGACATATATGTAGCATAATTTGATTCTTACAGTATATTAAATGTTGCTATTTGTTATTGAACATTTGTATGTGACATCATCTTGTGATACCTTATGAATGGGATGGGGATCCACAGTGGATGACCACAAAAAAGTGTCAAATTATAATTATTACACATTGCACGTATTAAAACCCGTTGAACTCTTTTCAAGCGCGTTATTCCAGGACCGTCAAACACATTTATTTTTCTTAATTTGTCTGTTTTTAAGAACATTTCCCTAGATAAAACTAATGGTAGTGATTTTTTATAAACATACATTTGAAAGACTTAAGAAACAATTCATTGTACACCGGAAGTGCTTAAAGTAAACCGAATGAGGTGCTACGGACCACAAGAAAGTACATAGTTTGGGAGTTATTTTCTTTATATGTTTGTTAGGTTATACTACCTTCTCGAATGACTAGATCATGCAAATATTTTGTATACTTCTGAACAAGGCGACTAACGTAGCCAGAATTTTAATTGAAATATATCTTTTATTTAAAATATTAGTAATGTAACATAAAAGCTTACTTACTATTGGTAGTCGCTATCAAGCATAATCTACCTGTTTATTACGTGTAAAGTGTTTTCCCGCGGAAAATCTAGATTTTTGGTAGTTGAAACAGTGTTGCAACTATTACGCGTTAACCGATTACTGATTACGAGAAAATTAAGTAATGTACTTGTAATTGATAATTTAGAATTGAACTTGCACGCTACGATGGTTACAATTTTATAGTGTAACAGTGTTATCGTGTTATTTACTTGTCCATAAGTGATGAATTATTGATTTATTAACTAGCATTACTCGCAATTTTATCTGCAATTACTAGTATATTGTTATTTTTTAGGTTTAGGAAAAATATTTAGGATAATTTCATATTGATAGATTGGGTAGTTAAGATATGAAACTATAATAAAAAAATCAGGGGCATTTTTATATTAATTACGATATTATTATAAAAATATTAAATATACTATAGGCAATTTGCTTGATTTAAAATCTTTTATAATATAATTCATCACAAATCAACTGAATGCATTGTTAAGTTATGCAAAATTAAATTAAAATGTTAAGTAGATAGTAATTACCTCACTTTCAAAAATGAGCAAGTTAGTAACTTGTTTTTTTCTTTTTGACTAATTACTATTTTTAGTTTATAAAAATCACATAAACAATAATTCAACAAAACGTTATAATTAAACTACTTATTAATCTGAAACTGATACTATATTTTACAAATACCATATAACCAAAACCCTACGGTTAAATTCTTAATTTATAAAGAAAATAAAATTATTATTAAACGGAAACAAATAGAGTGAGCTAATATGTGATACAACTTAAAAAGTTTTCTCTTAGGTTTTACTTCCTTTGGCAAAAATTTATTTGAATATATATTAATTAAAATTCATAACAATTGGTCCATTGTTACCGTAAATTATGCCATTATTATTTTTATGTAACAATTTTTATATGAATATTTAATTTGTACGGCTATGTGCGAACGACGCTACATTATGAAACGCGATTATCACGACATCTGAATTGCTAATTACGACAATTAAATTATAAAATCATAATAGCTAAGACTTAGAATGCATCTAGGACAATGTTTATACTTTGTAAGAAATTGTGCTGTTTATTTTTTTAAATTAAGGAAGTTAGTTCCTATTTTCAAGTAAATATTAATATTAAATGTTGTATGAATTGTTTCAGTTAATGTTATTATTAAATATAGTTCATATTTGAATTTGTTCTTAACTTTATGTTATGTTATCTAATTGATTAGAGAATTAACAGAAAAACGTAAATAATGTCAAATTTGTATTAAAAAGTACAAGTTACCTATTCTAAACCAAATGTTTTAAAAATACTTTCGAACATTCATAAATATAAACTTGAGGAAAAAATAATATCACAGTTAAAAATATTGAGAAATAAAATAAATTAAAAAATTTAACTTTCGCGAGCAAAAACTTTGAATGACTCTAACAATATTTTTAAAATCAAAAGCCTGTATTCATTATAGTATATGTATTCAATATGTGTATGTTTTTAATGCTGAGAGACAGCAAACAGGCTGACGGCCTAGATAAAAGTAAGGTACCATTATCTATGAATGCTAGCTAACAATCTGCCGTCCGCCTAGGGGACTGACTGGATCCTGGTCAGCTGGAACTGGAACACAACAAAAGCAGTCTACGTTCTATCCTCTCATCGACCGATGCTTGAAAACAAAAGTTTCCAAAACCAGTTGCTGTTCCACGCAAGCGGCGGGACTTGTTTACAAATCTTAAATCGCTCTGCGGGCTCTTCGAGCGTTCCCCTTATGGATTACCTACCACATTTAAGATGATGACACGATGAGGACCTTATGAAATGAGGACATTCACACAAAGACCAAGTCTCGCAAAATATGTTAAAATTGCACCGAGCCTTTCACATCTCTTGGAGAAGTTAAGGAGTAATGGAGTTGAGACCACGTAGTCATTTATGTAACTGGGCATAGGGCATAGCATAGGGCACGATGATTGAGTGAAGACGTTGACGATATATTATATAATTTATAAATGAAGAAGGTTTAATATCCCAACTGTAATAAAGTCAGAGCATCAGACTTGTGTCATGCTATCTTCTATGTTTGACAAAATGTAATAATAACTATCACATATAGTTGCAGGCAATGTAAATCAAACTAATATTGTCATGCCTATCCTAGATAACATTCAAAGGATGTTCAGAAAACTAAATATACATTTTAAAACAGTCTCTAAAATACAGTACTATTAATATAATAATAATAATTTATTTCAGAATCAAGTCCCATACATTATACAATCATATTAAAAATTCAGTCAAAATCAATAAAAGTTACCAAATTAGGAATGCGATTAAAAACAAAAATAAAACAAGATAATATTAATAAACTACAAAATAAACCAAATAAATTAATAAACTCTAAAATCTTTGAATATAAATCTAATTTGAATTTAAATTTAAAAGGGTTCGATTTAGTAAGTTTAGTTAGGAAGTCAAATTTTTTTTATTTTTTATAAGTTTTTTTTTATATATAATTTTTATAAGTGC
Organism: Malacosoma neustria; assembly: GCA_963693495.1. Classification (NCBI taxonomy): domain Eukaryota; kingdom Metazoa; phylum Arthropoda; class Insecta; order Lepidoptera; family Lasiocampidae; genus Malacosoma; species Malacosoma neustria. Next base: position 18,977,003 of record OY856384.1, on the reverse strand, counting down.
TATAAAATAATTAACATCGTTAGTGAATACTGTTAGTTATTTAGTTGCAGATAACTAATTACGGAATATTAGGGCAGTAATCGTACTGGTTATTACCCTAATATTCCGTAATTGTATTCATTTTGGTAATAATTACGCATTTCTAGTGAATAATTAATATGTATTAATGACATAATTTCAAAACCAAGAATATCTATTTAAACATTTCAAACTTTTTGTCAACAAAATAATGGAATAAAATTATCTTTTCTAGAAAAGTTTTATCGAATATTATAATGTATTAATTTACATTTTAGAATTTTAGCACTATGATAGACCAGAACGACTAAAGTTTAATTAAAGAAAAAAAAGATATGTTTGTAAATTATATATTGCCTGCCCAGGATCCCAGTTCCATCATTTACGTAGTAAACGCAATATTAACTTGTTTTAAATTAAAATGTGGTATTTGTTTCAAAGTTCGTATATTAGAACTTTTTACAGATTGAATTTAGTTATTATTGAGTTTTTTTTTTACTGTAGGACCGCAGACAAGCCGACGGCCCGCTTAGAATTTAACAGTTACCGTTGCCTATGGGTGTTTGAAACGCTAGTGGCACCGCGAACACGCTGCTGTCGCATAAGGGTACAGGGACTTGGGTCACTAACGCCGGAACACAACACAAGGTTATTATGGCGGCATATTTAAGACCAAAGATTGTCGCCATCCAGACGGGCTTGGGACCCTACCATGTAGCTCGGGTGGGTTGTTTTGTCGCCTTTTACGACAGGCCGACCTCGGCCGCAGAGGTTAGTATTCTTTCTCTGCCTCTGCACGGATAAGACTTTGCAGATTATATTGTTTAATAAATTAACTATTATAGGTCAAGTGCTAAACTGTTTTTCTCCATGCAGGGGTGGAGTAAGAATACTAACCCCTGCCGACCGGGGTCGACCTGTCGTAAAAGGCGACAAAACAACCCACCCGAGCTACGTGGTAGGGCCCCAAGCCCGTCTCGATGGCAACCACCCTTGGTCTATAAGTTGTCGCCATAATAACCTTGTGTTGTGTTCCGGAACGAGTGAACTATGTTCCTGTACCCCTTCGGGACAGCGGCATGTTCGCGGTGCCCCCAGCGTCGCAAACATCCATAGGCGACGTTCATTGCTTGCTATTAAGTGGGTCGTCAGCCTGTCTGCTGTTCTTCAGCAATAAAAAAAAGAAAAACACCTTTTATAAGTTTATAAAAATAAAAAATAGACATTAAACCACCTACGATTACAAACTTTGTTGTTTGAATCCTATACTGTATAATAAAGTTAGTTTAGGATTCAGCAATTCGCTCATAGTAAAATACTAGCCGTGTTTCTAATAGCTAATCAAATATCAATGATTATCGTCGCTATACAGGTTACATCCTAGTAAGGAGCTTTGATAGCTATTATGACAGTAAAATATATTATGATAATTTAGATAAACGATTGTTAATAAATACATACTTCATTTTTATTTACTTCTTGCACCTAATGATGTGTCATTGTTTGTTATTTTGACTATATTATAGGGCTTTTTGTTTGATTTGTGACTTTTCATTTTCAAAGTGTATGTTTATGAGTTTAAGACAGCATATTTTACATTAAAATGATTAAAATTTATGAGAATCTAACAAATAAAATACGAGTTGATGAATATTGATAATCAAGGTATAAATATTATTGTAGCTAAATTTTATTTATTATTAGGTGCTTTATTCTTCCAAAATATTAGCATCAGTTAATATTAAAAAAAAATTTCTCATCAGTAAGACTATTACCACGGATTTTAAGTGCCTGTTTTCATAAGCGTATTGTGATGTTTTACCACCTAATCTGTAGCTTATGAGTAGTGTTGCCTCTAAGTAACCTCCGGATGATAGAAATAGGAAGCATATGATCCAGATCAATCGGCTATCAGGCAAAGAGAAAATGTGATTAATAATAAACCTTTGGAGGGGAGGTTATAAAGCTGTGTCCGAGGATACGTCGCCATTCGCCGCGCGTTATTCTCGCGCAAGTGTATGTCTCGCGAGTGTAGTGAAATTTAACATAAAATGGCGCCTAGAATTTACGTAAGTGTCAAATGTCAGATTAAAAAAGATTTGTGGTTTTCGAACGGACCTACAGTGATAATTTTAGTGTTTCTTGTTTTTTAATCTGTGCTTTTGAGGTGGTTCAGAAACCACATTTCTTTTTATGTGAATGTGTTGTGAAATATAACCAACCGCTATTTGTTGAAAAGTTCAAGCCGATTTGAAAGTTTATACAGTCATTTGTTTGTGTTTCAGATGTAAATTTAAAACTAATTGGCTTTAATTTTTCTTTAACTAATTAATCTTTTGACTAGTAAACTGTAAACTACAAATATAGTTCATCTGTAAAATAAGCTAACAAATTATAAATGTTCTTTGATTTCATTGAAATTACGGAATAAGATCTTAGTTAATTCGTAAGTCAATAATTTAACTAAGTTTAAAATAATTGCAGCGTAGGCAAAAACCTATAAAATTTAAAAATAAATTGTAAGTAAACATTACGGAAGTAAATTTTTTGTTTTATTTTTTGGTATTGATTGAGATCAGCTTTTATTTGTATTTTTAATACGTTCAGTTTTTTTTATATAGTACTTAAATCCATAACAATTTAAATACCTTCAATATTTGGAAAGGATAATTTAGTGCAAGTCCTTCACCCTTTGTTAGCTAGTTCCGATTCATTATTATTATTATGTACCACTAGTAATATATTTGTATAACTTGTTCAATGATCTTCTATCCATGTCAGGGTTTCAAACCCTGATTTATCGGACGTAAGGTCGATCGACGTCTCCGATGGCATAGTGATTAAACTACATGCGCTTAAATTGTACCTGCTCTAGAAGAAAAAAGAGTTAGTATTTTATTTATATATTCTGATTGCTCTATAATTGAAACTACCGGAAACAAAGGAAACATTCATGTAAAAATTTTAACAATTTCTAATTTTTGAATATCTCTTTGGTGCAACAACTTTTGAAAGATGGAACGCCTGCGGCATAATGGGTTCAATTATCATCTTTAGCCGAACTTACACGAAAACGTAAACAATCACTCACATTAATATGCTATAATATTTCAACAAAATCATCATTCTAATTACGATCATCGGATTCAGAGTAAATATTAACATGTGCTACATTCACTTCACTCTATTTAACCCTTTGCAAGTCCTGCATCAATAGAGCATACTAATATTTATATTTGGTATAAATATATGATCAAACAATGATGTATGCAAAATTACAGCGGTGATTATACGCGTTGAAAGTGAAAACTCTACGAAAGCGAACGTGCTCGCGAGCAGCGGACGAAAGTGAAATTAAAAACGCACAGGAAATAAATGCGATGTGGGAACGGATCGAGACATTTACGTGATTAGATAAAAATAATGACACAGCTGGTTAAGTGGCTACATAAATGGCTTTATATGCTCGTGACTGTGGGTTCAAACCCCACGCACGACTAAAATTACATATGAACTGCAAATAGTTTGTTTTATTACGGGTGGATATAATATATATCATTAAATGGATGTCATCATCATCGTCTTTGCGTTGTATCCCGGTTGCAGCCCAAACTCTCGCTTCGGCGCCCGGGGTCCGCTTTCCGACTTTTTCTTCTCCACTTCGCACGGTCTTCAGCATCCCTGGTAGTGAGCCCATTGGCACGCATATCACCCTTTACGACGTCAAGCCAACACTTTTTGGGTCTACCCCTCCTGCCGGGGCCCGGCGGAGGCGGCATGGCCAGACATTTGTTACCCACGTAAGCATCCGGTTGCCGTAAAACGTGGCCGTACCATCGGAGCCGACACTCTTGCAATTTATCCGCAATGTCACGGACATGAAGTCTGCTGCGAATGTGGGAGTTCCTAACGCGGTCCTTCCGCGTCACTTCACACATCCACCGCAGCATATTCATCTCCGTGACACGCAGTTCTTTCTTGTGTCGCTCTAAAACCGGCCACGCTTTACAGCCGTATAAAAGTATAGACCTAATGATGGTCTTATAGACCTGTCCCTTCAACTTACCGGCATCTTGGGGTCATAAATGACACCAGTTACCTCACGCCATTTAGCCCACGCGGCAGCAATGCGTGCCTTGACGTCGCAATCGATGTCACCAGACGCGTAAAATACAGATCCCAAGTATTTCACTTGGTCCGTGCGCTTGACCGTGTCGCCGCCTATGCGTACGGGTGTGGGATCTGTGGAGTTACAGTCCAAGTACTCGGTCTTCCCCACGTTGAGCTTCAGACCACCGTTCTCAAGCGACTCCTTCCACGCCTTCACGCGTCGCACCAGCCTACCCCTGTCCGAATCTACCAACGCGATATCATCAGCACACATTAGCAGCCACGGGGGCTGCTCATGTGAATTTCTGTTGTTGTCTGACAGTACGTCTAATACCACGTTTAACAGAAACGGACTAAGGACAAATCCTTGTTGCACCCCGACAGTGATGGGGAAAGGTTTTGTATCGCTAACAGCGGTCCGAACTACGGAATCGGAGTCATGGTTTTCATGTATATACACACATATATAGACGGAATCGTCGTCTATTGTATATATGCAAAAAGACCCTACGTTACAGACTAAATCGGTAACATTATCTTAATATTCTATCTTAAATAAGTCTGAAGTCCATATATACCTAGTCAGGTCATAAATTCTGTCACATGTTTAATGTAAAATAATTGTAACAAGTTTATTAATTATGTAACCATTCATATACCAAAATGAACTTAACAAAACATAGATTCTTATGACATTAAAGTTTATTCAAAATGACCTCCGTGATTTTGAATACAAGCCTTCAATCTGCGCGGCCAGTTGTCTATCGCAGCACGAACGAGGTCCATGTCAATATCGGCGGCTGCCTTAATCAAGGATGTCTTGAGTGACTCCAAATTGGGATGAGGCTTTGAGCACGCCTTTTCCTCCAAGTGTTGCCATATCTTGTAATCTAACGGATTCAAATCTGGACTGGAGGAGGGCCAGTCTTCGTGCCGGATGGAGTCGATTTCACGCGCCGCCAGCCAGTCTTGTGTACTCTTCGCTCTATGAGCTGGCGCCGAATCTTGTTGGAATACCCAGTGCCTGTTATTGAACATGGTATGAGAAACAGGTTCCACAAGGTTCGTCAGGACTGTATTTTGATACACAACAGCATTCGTTTTTACACCTTTCTCACAAAAATGTACCTCTGTTAAGCCCCAATAAGAAACTACCATGAGCCCCAACCATACCATGAGCGAGGATGGAAAATGACCTCGTTGGACACGCGGAATACGGTTGCTCGCTTCTTCACTACTGTGTGCGTACACCTTATCATTTTGTTTGTTGTAGCTCTCTTCTACGGTAAACATTTTTTCATCCGAAAAAAGAATTTCCCGATATTTTTTTCCCGCGTACCGCTTCAACAAAGCGCGGCATCTCTTCAGTCTCAGGTCCATTAGACGAGCATTCAAACGATGTCCTGTTTTTCTTCGATATGCCCGAAGCCCTAAGTCTTCATTTAACACCCTTTTCACCGTGGTTCTGCTTAACCCCATCTGAAGGGCCAACAGTTTCTGCTTACGTTTGGGATTTCTTTGAATTCGTGCCTTCACAGCTTTTATCACTGCTGGAGTCCTAACAGACCGAGGGCGACCACTTCTTGACCTGTCATCTACACTAGAGTCTTCATTGTATCGTTTGATGGTACGATAAACGAATATTTTGGTTATATTCAAATTTTTCAGTATGTTAAAAATTTGAATTGGCGCGTAACTGTAACGATGCAACGCAATAACTGCAACACGGTCTTCTTTAAGCGTCCACTCCATATTTAAAAATGAGTAAAATTCTAAAAGTTATACATTTTTATTTTCATGAACAATTCGAAATTCGAATTCAATAAACTTTTTTGTGGCCAGCATTCTAAAAGAAAAGTTTTTACTGTGTGACAATACTTATGACCTGACTAGGTATAATAAAATGGATGTATCTTTAAGCAAAATTTGAAGCTGAAATAAAACGCACTTGAAAAGATTTCAACGGGGTCTCATGTCCGTAAAACGTATTTATTAAAGTTTTTTTAAATTTATTAGTATAATGTGAGTAATATTATGATTGTCTTATCTTTTTTACACAAAACTAAAAGCACCGTAAGGATACTGACTCTATATAACAGCGGATCCCGGGCTCCAAATTGAAAGCTCTGGATAAAACGCTTAGAAGAAGAATATAGCCTTTTACAGAACATATAACTTTTACTTCTTGAAAGCTTTTAATGAATTATAGAGAAGGGTCAAATGATTCACCTCTTATAGTTTGTAAGTGATATGCTCGAATGTTATGTCCTCAATCAAATTAGGCAAAATAAATATATTCAGAGGTCGCAGGTTTGAGTCTGGGTGATATGTATAAAACGAATTAATTTACAGGGGGAAAGTATACACCTAAGTAGTGTATCAGTTGTCTAGTACTCATAACACAAGCTACTATTTAGGTGGCGCTGTATAATCCTTAACAGAATTTTTATATTTTTAAGAGCTACTGCGATCTTAACCTTAAGGGAGGCAATGAAATGGCAGATGAACTGGCAAGAGAGGGCTCAACTAATGATTTTATGGGTCCGGAACCATGTGTAGGCATTCCGACTAGCCTCGTGAAAGCCACATTCAGGGATTTTGCAGACCGCAGTCAACAACAACACTGGCTGACTAGAATCGGTCTGGAACACTCCAAAAAATTTTTGGGATCCACGTACAAAGCACGAGGATCCATCTGGAACATGAGCAGGGGGCAAATACGCTACTTGCTTGGAGCCTTTACTGGGCACTTTGGAACCAACAACATGCTCATGAAGATGGGTCTAACCGCGACACCCATGTGCAGGTTGTGTGGGGAACATACAGAACGCATGGAACACCTACTGTGTACATGTGATGCATTGGCCAGGAGGCGAATGAATCTTTTGGGGGTAGGATATCCAACACCGGAACACTACAGGCTCCTATCTCCATACCTCATTGTTAGGCTCATGAAGTAGATCTTCAAGGAGATTGGAGAGGAGTGATTGCTATCTAGGGGAACACAAAAGATCCCATTGGGTCGAAGTGTCCGAGATATTTCTCGGCCCCAAAATAAGATAAGATAACCTTAAGGGAACGAACACAAGCTGTTGCTACTAGCTCGCTTAGCAAGACTTTGACAGAATTAAACACCATTAAATTAATACTTACGAGTTGCAAGATATATATTTTATCTGGTGTTATGTGACCCTAAAATCCCAATTAAGTTAAAGGGACAGGTCTGTAAGACCATTATTATGCTTCTCATTTTATACGGTTGTGAAACGTGGCCGATGTCGGAACGGAATGTGTATCATAGAGATGAATATGCTGCGATGAATGTGTGTGTATATAGGAACGCTTGCATTCTTCTCCGCAACTGTAACTTTAACTCGCGCATATTTCTCCGTTCAGGGACGGAGTAAGAATACTGACCACTGCGGCCGGGGTCGCCCTGTAGTAAAAGGCGACAAAACAACCTTAGCTACGTGGTAGGACCGCAAGCCTGTCTGGATGGCAATCACCCTTCTTAAGTCGACGACATAATAACGTTGTATTGCGTTTCAGCATAATTGACTCAGGTTTCTGTACCCCTATGGAACAGCAGCATGTGTGCGGTGATTCTAACAGCCCAAACATCGATAGGCGGCGCTTTACTGTTGCTGTTCCTCAGCAATAAATTTTTTCTCTGCAGCCTTCATGTCCTTAACATTGCGGATAAATTACATGAGTGTCGCCTTCGCTGATATGGCAACTGACTACTTAGGTGGGACACAAATATCTAGCCATGCCACCTCCACTGGGCCCCAGCAAGAGGAGTAGACTCAAAAAGTGTTGCCTTATCTTACTATCAGGGATGCTGAAGATCTTCCAAAGTGGAGAAGAAAAAATCAGAAAGCAGACCCCGGGCACTGAAGCGGAGTTTTGGGTTGTAACCGGTATTTAACGTAAAGATGATGATGAATCTGTTCGTTTAAAATCTACCATAATAGCTGATATATATGTCTATAGGTTTTCGATAGATTACTAATTGTCTTTTCATTGTACTTTCTAGAACACAATCGTGTTCTATGCGTGTGGGCTCAAGTTCGACCACTCAGACTTATGTTGCAAATGTTTTAAAGCAATCATTAATATAAACTTTTTCATATCAATCGACCTTGTCGTGATATAATGCATTGTATACGAGCTTATTTGTATATAATCATTATTATCAATAGCCTATATAAATTACTCAATTGCATTTGCACTCCTGATACCTTTTGCAGGGAGAATAGTGAGCACTGTTCTTATCGGTGTCCATATTTTACGATAAGAAAAAAGAGACCACCCGTTTCATCCCCTTACCTGAAAAGAAATCCTTTTTCCGGAACTTTCTCGCTTGTTCGACAGAGTGCACCATGCAATGAAAATTACTCAATCAATATGATTCTTATTAAAGTAGTCGTACATTTAATTATGTAATAACAATTTTGTTGTCATTGTTTTCTACGTATTGCTGGAAAATTTACAAATTTAACTCTCTACGTATATATAACACAGGTTTCACGGAGAAATACTGATTCTGAGCATTTTATAGCTTGCAAAATCTGTGAATGACTCACCTTTTCAAGGCCAGTTATAATAATAGCAAAATTGCAGAGCGAGTTGCACAAATCAAACGCGTGATACCGTACTCTGGTATTACGGATCTTGATATTATTGTATTGTAAATAATAGTCGCATTTACCACGGATAAGATTGATGAAATGGGTGTCGTTTTGGATTCAATGTAGCTTTGTGCGTAAAAAACTAGATAGACTTTTTCTTCACTCAGCATGAGCGGAATTGTTTAATGGGGGTTTAAACCCAATTTCTTGCGATTCGATACGTGGGCTTCAAAAAAGAAATATGGAATAAATCTGAAAAAAACAAACCAATTTAAATGGAACTGTTTGGATAGAAAGTGCACAAAAATTAAAGACAATCTGGTTTAATGCTGCCAGAGGGATTGTGCTATTGTTTTGTATTTAGGTATACATCTGTGGGACAGCGTGTTTGCGGTACTCCTAGCGTCGCAAACATTCATAGGTGACGCTAGCCGCTTATTATTAAATTAGCTGTTAGGCTGTCCACCGACAATAAAAAGGTATACTGAACATCGAGCAAAGTATAGCAAAAAGCAGACTGTTAACTGAAACTACTAAACGAGCCTTGATATTATTTATCATCATCAGTTGAAAACTAACCTTTGGCTATTGTAATAATGATCTATGATTGATGATTATTGTAAATTAGTGATAGAAATTTATGTCATTATAGTAGTGAGCGTTTGATTATGAGATAAAAAGTTAAACTTATAGTTGTCAATCTTGAAACGTCAATGACATCTCGCTACAAGATGGCGAATTAACCACAATCATACAATAAAATAAAAATAACCTACAATAACCTCTTTGTATGCGTAGTAAACTAGAAATCTGCTTAAGAAGCTTGAAAACTGAGTATACAAAGAAGCTTATTAAAAAGATGTACTTGCAACTCATAGATGACATCTCAAGAACCGTGGGAATCATTAATAAGCGGCGAAACCGAGCAAAAACGCATATAATGTTTGTACTTGAATAAAACAATTAAAGTGTGTAATTGTTTGTGTGAATAAGACCTATTCATTTGATATACTCGAATGTTGGAACGAAGGTTGACGAATTATTTATGCTTCATAGCACCATAGTTATATAAACACATAAATTATTGCTTTATATTATTTCATCAGTATTGGCTGTGTGATCTCGGCCAACAAAAATAATATAGCCTTTTTCTTATTCCTATAGTGTCAAAAAGGCAACGAATGATAACGAAAATGTCATTTGGCAGCAAGGATTAGAGAGTAGTCGTCAATTTGTGAATAAAATTTAGTCACATGCATAATGTCTATTTTCTTCACAGCAAGGAGGAAAAAATCATCCATTGAATAGGAACATTTTTTTTTATTTTTTGGAGTTGACGTTTTATTAATGTCTACTTACTTGATTGTAACAATTACGGCAACTACAGTAAAGAGTACCATAATTTAGGACGCATATATTTATTCCTCATCCCTGTTTAAGATTCGTTTAGTTGAAAAATGTACGGAAGTTAAAGTTGGGTATGGCAGAAGAAACATGAAAGCAGAATAAATGCAGTTGAGATGAGAGCGTTAAGAAATATGATAGGAGTTAAAGTGAGTGACAGGATAAGAAATAGTGAGATAAGGAAACGATGTAGTCCGAAAGAATGTATAAGGCGAGTGTGAATGGAAGTGTTGGAAGGGGTAGACCTAGGCGGACGTTTCGAGACCAGATCAGGGACGTCTTGAAAAAAGGCCAGGTTAAGAGTACCCTAAACCGAAGGGCATGTATGAAGGGAATAATGAAAGTGGACGAAGCGAAACAAGTATATAAGGATCGTAGCAAGTGGAAAGAAGTGGTCTCTACCTACCCCTACGGGAAAGAGGCGTGATTATATGTATGTATGTATGTTAGTTGAAAAATACTTATAATGTGAATGAATGTAGAAATGAATGTGAAGCTTGAGTTACTAATAACTTTAAAATGCATAAATTTATAACGACTCGTCTTACTTATCTACGTATAAGTATAGTATTCGTATTAATATGAAATATATTAGCGTTTTTTATGCTGACAAACAGCAGACAGGCTAACGGCCCTCTCAATAGTAAACAGTTACCGTCGTCTATTTTGTTCACGACACTAGGGGCAACCCCGAACACGTTGTTGTCCTATAGAGGTACAGGATCTTGGGTCACTAATGTCAGAACACACAACACATGGTTATTATGGCAGTATACTTGTAGACCAAGGGTGGTTGCCATCCAGACGGGCTTGAGTCCCACCACGTAGCTAGGATTCTCTTGTCGCCTTTTACGACAGGCTCATCCCGGCTGCAGGAGGTATTTTGGCTTGGCACGAAGAAAATATAATTGAATACAATTATAATACTTTTGTATTGGACTTTTGATTCTAATTATCTTATTCATAAATCGTCTATATACGCTTTACTCGTTCATTTCATTTATACATACAGTTCATTCATTTTATTTATGTATCTACTGAAAAAGAAGATTAGGGAAATTTGTTAATACATCCGGGTTTACCGGAAATTCAAATTGATGCTGACATGATCGATGTGGTTTTATAAATAAAAAACGATATCAACCTTGTCCATCTTGTTCTACAACGTGTTATCGGACGAAGAATAATTATAATATCATATAATAATGTTACGTTCATGTTTAAATTATTCAAATTTATATTATGTCATTTACAAAAGAGCTTCCGTTCAAAAGTAAACTAATATTAAATATATATAGTTCCTTATAGCATTACAACAACCAAAAGACGGAAATTAATGCCTGGACGTGTTACATAGCCTATGGCGGACTTTTTCAAAATTGATTAGCCATGTATATGAACATTACTAATCGGTTTTCAATTGTTCATATTCATAATTTTTGATACGTCGCTACTAGCCTACTCATAAAATTTATTGGCTACATCATGACTAATCTGCAACAAAATATATAAGTGACGGCTTTGGATGGGTCACTTCATTACGGGGTAACTCAAAACAACACTAAATATAATTAAAAAAAAATTCTTCAAAAAAGGTGTTCTAAATTTCTTCGAGGCCGGCAGCGCGTTGGTAATGCCTCTGATGTTGCAGACGTCCATAGGCGACGGTGACCACCTGCCAGGTTGGACCGTTTGCCTGTCTGCTGAACTCTCGCTATAAAAAAAACTCTTACTGACTTCTGCACTTTGGAGGCGTGCAAAGGGCCCACACGGAATCTGTTTAGATCTTTTCTGTGATCTTTATTAAATGTACTTCATAATAAAAGAGTTGGGGTATGTATGTTATGGCTTAATTTGCTCCTTACAAGGAGGTAACTCAGACGATGTGAGCATTTACTAAGAAGTGAAATTAAGAGGCTTATTTTATAAAGGGCTATTAAGTGTTTGGCTAATATAATTATAATCAAAGTGCAAAATTGCATAAGGTAATAGAGTTATTAAGCTGCTTATTTATTTTTAGTTTCTATGGCTTGTATTTTGGGGTCGTCTTAGGATAATAATATCTTTGTCATGATGTACCTACAGCATGATCTTAAGTGTTTTTAGTCTGAGAAGAAAGTTCGTAGTATGATTGTGTACCGATCACATTACTTACTGTATTGAAAATGGTTTATAGTTTTTACCACAAAAAAAAAAAACACAAAACACTACGAAATCATTAAGTTTATTTATAAAGTCAATTATATGTAATCAGTAATTGTATTGTAAGATATTGGAAATGTTAAGTGCTGTAAGATCCATTAAATGTGGCAATCAACGTAATTGTATCGTAACTTTAATCGGGCGACTTGCGGCTGCGTGTACGGAACATTAAATCCTCTAGACTCATGTATTGTGATCATTTTATCAGATTATTATATAAGAGTAATTTTCTACGATTGATTGAAAAAACTTGCTTTATTTTTGACTATTATTATGTTAACTTACTATTTCTCAGAAATAAATTATTGTTTAATATATTTAGTTGTTATTTTTAAATTATAATTATTTTATATTATTGGAAAATTTTTGAAAGTAAACCTTTATTGAAATTTAATTATTACTAAAATTACACATAAAAAAGGTTTCTTACATAAAATATATTTTACTAGTACGTTTACAGTTTGTTTGTGGTTGCTATCTAGTTTTGGAAAAGTATCTAATAAGGTTATTAACGCTGAGAGGCAATCTCCAGTCCTTTGGACTGAGAAGAATTCTATGGATACTAGCTGACCCGGCGAACTTCGTACCGCCATATTTTATTTCTCTAATCGTAACTGAGGAAATAAAACCCTTCCGGTAAAATCGAACAGCGCCATCTATTGGGTGTATTTGCAACCTATATGTCAAACAATATTGAAGAACTTTATCGATGAATCAACGTACACCGCCATCTATGGGAACTTCATAAAACTAAACAGTAAATAAACACTTGCTTAAGAAACAATTAATTGATACATTTTATTCGTTTACATTCACGACATAAGCGAATAATTGAGATGATAACTATTCTATCCAGTAAGTTAGACCAAAATACGGGTACATGTGAAATTTGATTGAAATCTGTTCAGTAGTTTTGGAGTTTATTGGCAACATACATCGTGACACAATATTTTTATATATATATAGATATACTAAGGACTAGGGTCTCTCTAAGGACTCTATATATATACTTATAAGGATATAAATTAGAGCTCTGCAAATAGCAAAGGCTTTGTCCACATATAATTTTCTCCTCTTCTTCTTGTTGCCCTTATCCCAAACTATGTGGGGTCAGCACAACATGTTCTCTTCTTCCACTCTCCTCTGTTAGCTGTCATCTCAACATTTACACCCCTTTTCGCCATATCATTTCTTACGCAATCCATCTTTTCTTTGGTCTACTTCTGTATCCATTCTGTATCCATCCACTTTGATTTCTATCATTTTTTAGTTATATTTAATTCTTCCCTTCATATTATAAGACTAAACCACGCTAGTCTGTTACTTTTAAGTTTTTCTACCACTGGTGCTTGAACACACTTCCTTTAATATACTCATTTATAATTTTATCTATGGTCGCAACTCCACACATCCATCTCAGCAATCGTATCTTCTACGTGCACTTCATTTGGCCCTACAGACTTGCAATTTGGCATACTATCCACAGCCAATATAACCTCAGCCGTACTTAATTCTTTCACAACGCCCATATTAACGGGTGCGTTCTCTAACATTTCACTTCAGACATTCTCTTCATTCATCAATTCACAGAAATAATTTTTCCATCTGCTCTTTATTCCTTCATTGTCTGATAAGACCCTTCCACTATCATCTTTTATATACTTCACATGGGGTCCACCGCGTCAGGAATCCACACGTGAATCCACGTCCAGTGTTGCCGTCGTAAAAGTCAAAAACCACCGATTGGTTTCGAACAATATCCCTTGCATTCTTTTCTCTATCATTCACCATTCTATAAAGATGTTTCTCACCACCAGGGCTTCCCAAAATCTTACACGGTTTTGTTTGTTCCCTGGCTTGAAGACTGCAACAGCTCTTTTTGTTCTTTTCTGACATTCTAAATATTCTTTTCTCTTACTATCCTTTATCATAACATTCTCTTCATCCACACTTTTCCATTATTTAAAAAATTTTAACTAATGGAAAAGTGGTTACTTTTCTCGATGCTAGCTTCCATTGCAACTTCCGTAGCAAGTGTATAAATATTCAACAGTTTAAAATCAAAACCATCTTCATTTATAAAGCTTTGAACATTAGAATCTCGAACTTTAAGCAGTAGTTTATTATTTTATAAAACACATGCATTATGTATGTTCGTCAAAGGTCTTTCGGCGTGGGAAAATGTTTTCGCCTTGCAAGACGGACTCGTTCGTGCTATTGCGAAAATATTTAACTCATAATATTGTGTGATTCTTCTTGTTCAACATTCATTTATCGCATTGTTTTGACGAGAACGCATTTATTTAAGTTGCAGGTGACATTTCTTAGCGTTATGAAAAAGTTACACTTACATACCTATATATTATACCTATATCATATATACTTAATATATATCATAATTGTCCGCATCCAGGTGTGGATATATTTCTTTTTGAGAATTTGCTTTAGTGTTTTTGTATTTAAGTACTATCTTATATATCCTAGTTAGAGGAAATCTAGGCAATATTTACTTCAAAGAATTCTTTTTTTATATACGAATTTGTACCGAAGTACAAAATTATCATATATTTATGAATATATGACAAGAGAATAGAGATAGAGGACTAAGTTCCTCTATAGATGTTGCCTATTTATGAAAAAATTTATTACATTCTTTCGCTCATACAAGGTTGATTTTGATGAATTTTAATTTGGGAAACCCTCAATTTAACTTTTAAGAGAGAGTTTACTAAAACTGCCTCAAAATTATATCAAAGTAATTCACCTGGTATTGTAAGTATTAGGCAAAAGAACAAAGACTTACTCACTTTTTGATTCCTGATGACAATTGGCAAATTTCTTTGTGATTAATTTATTTTGGAGGACATTAATTTGAAAACCTGAATCAATTGTCCAAAAATATTTATATATTATATACATTTGTTTAGCTCTATAGATACATTATCAGCAACCATAAATAAAAGATAATAAAATTCCGGGATTAAAACCTATATATATATTATTTAATAAAAATAAGAAATATAAATATATGTACATATTTAAGGTCATGAACAGACAATAAATTCTCACTACCGCCAGCACTCCGTGTCAAATCAGTTCCAACATGGTTCCTTCAAGTATTTAACTGTCAATTAAAAGTGTTAAACGCCTTATTGTTTGTTTATTCATTGTCATGTTTGTGGTATTCTTATTTGGTATTCTTAGCCTTAATGAAGTTTCAATATTAAAAATTGAAAATGGTTGTTTATAAATCGTAATACTGTCGATTTAATCTTTCATTCTTTTTTTCACTGTGTGATTACGGCCCACAGGCATAGAATCATCCCATTCCTATTTTCGAGCGTTTTAAAAAACTTTATATGGATTTTCCTTTTACAGGCAGCAAAGGAGGAATCATTTTTCACATTTCATAGAACTCCTTAAAAAAGAATGGGATTGCCCTAATCTCATTTACACGCATAAACATATGGCTACGTTCCTAAATAACCATATTTATATAGAAACTAGCCGTTCCTGCCCGCTTTGCTGATCGAATAAAAAGAAAAAAAAACTGTTTAATATTTTGGGGTTATGTTCTGATGAAATAAAAATCCCAGTACTCGATCACAGCGCCACCACTCGCCACCTACCGGGTTCAATTGCAAATCTAAACCATTTTTGAAACCACTTGAATACACACACACACACACAAAAATTCAACAAAATCGGTCCAGCCATTTAGAAGAAGTTCAGTGACATACACACGCACATAAGAATTATATATATAAAGATATAAACTAGTTTGCTATTCTCATTGAAAACTCTGTAAATTTTACTAGTACGTTAAAAGCATTATATTTTTAGGCGATATATAAGAAAAAATCATTGAAATTCACTTTAAGCATATCTCTCCTATGAATGTCAACTTTAATCCTTATAATTCTAAAGTTACTTTTCCAAATGAAGTATCAAAGTAAAGAAAATACAAGTGACCTACGCGGCCATCACGAAAGCCGGTTTCCAGACATTGCCTCGTTACAAGTGCATGTACTTAAAGTATTTATGTTCTCTCCGTATACGTGGGTAGGCTTGTCTACTAGTTTCTTTTTGGCGTCCGGGCATCAGATAAGGAAGTAATTTATTACTCTATTTTTAGATACAGTTCCGGTAAATTTAAATAAGATTAAAATTTAAATTATATTCAGGAGCCCCATTATCTACGGAGCTTACTACTTAATTACTATTCATTTGATTATAAATCATACAATTAAATATAATATAATAAACAATGGACGAGGCTTCGATTTAGATGTAGAGTGTCTTCTTTTAGATTTCTTATAAACAAAAATAAAATAAATGATAAGGTTATAAGGATATATAATAAAAATATGAACTTATTATTCGTTACCTCAAGAGGATCACCTCGCTGATGACCCATGAGTGATGATAACTAAATTTCAATAAATTATTTAGTTATCATGCTCAAGTGATTAATCCCAATTCACCGTCCACCACAATAAAGAAGATAGGAATAGGTCTATTATTTGGTTTTTACAAGTATAATTGGCGTCTGAAAACCTCGAAATAAAAAACTTTTATGTACCTTATCCATTGTTTAGAAGGATGCATCTGTTAGCAAGTAAGGGCGGCTTGAACCCTGGAGGGCTCTTACCTAAGAGGTAAATATAACTAAATATAACCATGATGAACTGCATCTGCTTTAATTTTCTTACCTTTCAGAGTTTAGCTTGAGATGCTCTCAAAATTGCTCTAAGATATTTCTTTAATATAGTTTCTATAACCCGAATATCTTTGGAGACAAGACAAAAACGGAGTAAATTTTCATGTCATGAAATAAAAACACGAAATCAAAACTATTTACCGATTAAAATCAATTGAACTGTCACGTTTAATATGATCTAAGCCAGGATATCCGTGTACATTTGTTTTCTTATCAGTGCAAATCATTATTAATGTTAAATATAATATAGAAATATGGCCATTTACGTCACTTGGTTATTAATACTTCGAAACATAAAATCCAAGACACGCTTATTCAGTATAAATATCAGTATGTTTTGAGAGTATACATTACTAACTACTTTGGCATACCTTCTGTAATCTTCTTCTTGGAAGTCCAAAGAGTTTCTTATATTTTTCAGAATTGCAGATAGTGACTATGTTATGAGTTTGCAGATAGTGAATATGCGAAAATAAATATTTGCAAGGTTCTTCGAAAATATACTTTGATTATATTTCACGACCAAATACATGAGAATTAAAATTATTTAATGTGCATAAGTCATACGTAAGTTATACGAATGACTTTTACTACAAAAATAATAGAGAAACCACACACATTCCTCTAGAAAGTATCTCATTAGAAATTCGGAAGTAATTATGCTACTGGTATATTATGTATTTTATTATAAGAGGTTAGTTGTTATTTAACTTGAGTAATTGTAGTAAACTTATATAATTGACTGTTACAATAAGAATTTTTAATAAGACTTTATGCTAGTTATAGCGATTGTCTAACCTTTATTCCTATTTTCTCATTACAAATAAAACCAGTCAAATAAGACGAATTCACAATACTATTGATTTTTGTGAAATTCAGTTATGCCAGCGTCTTTCTTATACATTGCCTGCGGTAATTAAAGTACTGCAAGGAGATTACTCACTTATAGCGTAAAGTATTTATGAACTTTGTGACTTTACTTGTGTTGCTTACTTTAAAAATCCTTGAATATAGGAAAAGTATTGATCATCAATATCTAAAAATTCAATTAAAATCTCGTGGAAGTTTGCAAATCGCTCTTATTCTAAAATTAATTGTAGTCTGAATTACTCATCACTTGTCTTTTATTTAAATCCATCTGGTTTTAGACTATGAGTTGTAATACATTTCGTATTCGACAAGCCTGTATTTAACTCTCTATTACAATTTATAACATATTTTTGTGATTACAAAAAACAGCAATTAATCTGTTCATGTCAATAACGTTGAATTTACATTCAAATCAGATAAAAGCACAACAAAAAGGGGTCAACGAGAGAATGATACGGCCTTCTAGCGGCTATGTCGGCCGAGTGAAATAAATCCGGCTCAATATAAGCATTAAATTGGCAATAACTATTTATATATTATTAACAATGTTCCATACTTTATCAATTATCATAGTAAAAATGTTATTATATATCAAATTATCGGTTCATAAGCAAAACTTCTAAAGTTTATACAAGGAAAAATAAAACATAAAATCTTTTTAGAAATAATCATTTAGTCCAAATAGCTAACCTGATCCTATATAAATAGGATTGGTATAAACCAATATAATTCAAGTTAATATTGATGTTTCGACCACCTTTACCCATTTTAACCAGATGATAAAAGTTGTAAGTAATGTAAACGGCTGATGGTCATCATCATCCTAGTGGTAAATCCAGGTTGCATCTCAAACTTTCGCATCGGTGCCCGGTGTCCGCTTTCCAACATTTTCTTCTCCAGTTCGCACAATCTTTAGCTCCCTGTTAGAGAGTCTATTGGCACGCATATCGCCTTTAACGATGTCAAGCTAGCACTTTTTGGGTCTGTCCCTTCTGCCGGGGCTTGACGGCTGGAATCTCTATTTGTTCTCCACATAAGTAGATGGTTGCCGTAAAAAGTGGCCATACCAGTGAACCTTAAACGCCTGCTAATAAGCAAACATAATATTGTTAAGACAACGAAGTTAAACATATGCTTAAAATGTACAAATTAATTATAAACACAAAAAAGAAATATAATCACGTAGTGTAGTTGCATAACAATTTGTCTACTTGGTAATAATGAAAATATTTTTCGAAGTTCGAGGTAGCTCGGTAGTATTAATGAATTGTAACTAGAAGCACGCGCTATAACTTACATCTTTTTATTAGTCTTTCTTACTTATCATATAGATTGTAATGATCGCTGAGTACATATGGAATATCAATGAAATTAAACTTCATCCAGCAGTGATACGTAGCTTCTGATGATTCAATCAATATTAGTAATAATAATCAAGTCAACATTAATTTAAAATTAACGAAAGATTGTTAAAGATTAGGAGACAAAGAATAAAGAATAAATCTACACCGATTTTCAAGTAATACTTTAGTTTTAAATTTTTATACATTGTATTTAATAGAAATCACAAAGATGCTATTAGATAAAGGATACTCATAAGATTAATGGGTTTATTCTTATAATTAAAAACTGCCTCGAGGAAGAAAATAATTGCTTATATGGCCCATACACAAAGTTCTACATACGTTCTTTACAATATTATCTACATCACAAGGTTAGTTAGCAGATTATAAATAACAATGCAATTGTTAAAACTGAAATCCTTCATTACTGTTTCTGCTGAATTATAAATTTAATATACTTAATATACGTGACTTCTTAAGCCTCGTACGGACTTTGCGTTCCAGGGTACGCGTAGCTTGGTTACGCGTACCCTGGAACGCACAATCCGGACGTGTTGCTACGCGTACACATTCGCAGTCGGTATTTAGTTGCTAGTCAAAGAAGTTGTCACGCGTTATTTGGACGGCACAATGGCAAGCCACGCGTTCCCGTTTCAGTTGTATGAATCAAAATCATTATTATGGAATACGAAATCATTGGATTATAGAAACACATCATTAAGTGAAGATGCGTGGAGAGACATTTCAACAAAAATGAAGATTCCTGTGAAAGACTTAAAAAAGAAAATGAAAACATTGTTAGCTACTAATTCACACATTCACACTGGGTTCTTTCGGCTCGCGCTGATTACGCGTAGTTGACTTGTGTCGCTTTATAAACGGGTACGCGTACCTTTTTATACGCGTAGCCTGGGTACGCGTTCCTTGGAACGCAAAGTCCGTACGAGGCTTAAATATTTCTTTCGAATTCTTCTGTACTCTTTTTAAAGGTCTGGAGCGAGTAAGATAATGATAATTATAAAAAAGCAGAAAACAATGTCCCATTGCTGGGCTTAGGCGTCCCCCTAGAGGGCACGGACCATACTCGTATACCCACCACTCTTGTCTAAGGCGGATTGGGTTACACACACCAGTAATCTCGGTACGCAGGTTTCCTCGTGATGTTTTCCTTCACCATCGGTACATGGCAATTATGCTATAATATGCACATTAAAAATAAGGCAGGAGGGGTAGACCCAAAAAGTGCCAGCATGACGTCGTAAAGCGTGATGCGTGCCAATGGGCTCACTACCAGGGATGCTGAAGATCGCGCGAAGGGGAGTAGAAAAAATTGGAAAGCGGACCCCGGGCACCGAAACGAAAGTCTGGGTTGCAACCGGGACATAACGCTGGGATGATGATGATGCACATTAAAAATAAAATAGTAATTTAATATTATATCGAAGAGGATATTATATAGTATTGGGAGGCTTGGGATGAGGAAATACATTGATGCGTTGTACGCTGGCTTAAGCTTACAGAGCATCGACTTAATATCGTGGTTTGAGCCGATAAAAATGTACATACATGCGGAGCTTTACGGGTTTCTGAATATTTTGACCCCAGCTTAGTGAGTTAACTATGTTTACTCATCGTGCAATTTAATTTACTATCACCGGTTGTCATATCACAAAAAATATTGAATTTTGTCAAAGTAAAATGTTCCGATGTCTAAGTGCTTTTTCGTGATATTTGCTTTGCTGTTACAATTTGGCTCAGAGGCCGGCTGCTGTCTGGTCATCGAGGAAGAATACTGTTATTAAGTGATACGATATATTTAGCCAGGAAGCTATGAACACAAGGTCAAATTCAAATAATAATAAATAAATAGTTATAAATATTTTGTGATAATACACACAGCGTCATCTAGTCCCAAACTAAGTTGCACTTGTGTTATGAGCCCTAGACAACTGATATACTTATATACTTTATTTTTGTAAATAAATACATATTATACATAAACACTCAAACGCAAGACGGGAATCAAACCCGTGACCTCCGCAAGCGTACCGAAGTGCGTTATCCGTTACGCCACTGAGGTCGTCAAATGAAATAAAAAGTAGTCAAAATTATTCAAAGAACATAAATTATTTAATATAAACTTTGTACTTATTTTATTTTAAATTAGGTTGATTGTAAAATTATTTATCCTCAGATGATTAAAATTATTAAAACAGCGGCAACTTTAAATCGATAATCTATTTAGCATATTATACTTTCTAAACGATTGCTAGTGATTGATATGAACAGACGATAATCGATTAATTGTCGATTATCAATCGATGGTTATCGTTTATTCGTGATTGTTCATAAGAATAGGCTATTATTTCGACTTCGGCTTTGTTTCTCTATTAATAGTTCTCGTTTGTCTTGTGGGCTAATGTAACTGATTTTGGGCTATTATCTTCTATATTGATTATGTTCATGAAATTAATTGATTCATATGATGTTAAGCGGCTTTTATTGAACGGGTGGCCACCGAAACAAAGACATTAAATAGTCTTTCTGAAGACATAATTTGAAAAACGATCCTTGAAATTCGTTGTATACTCGTACTATAATTTAATGACAAAACCTTTGGAATTTTTTGTATTAACTTCATATACATAAAATTTCGTGAATATTACGGTTTGATTGATGCTAAATGCAGTTAAATCACTGAGTAAAAATATACGAAATAAAATATAATATAGCTCTTTAACCTACTAATTTATTATACCTATTCTTAAAGTAAAGTAGTGTAGGGAATAATAAAATATCGTAATAAACGAAATTCGGAACACCACAAAATGTACAACAAAGTACATTTCAAAGACAAGCATAGTCAAATACAAGTAAGAGAACAAGGTTGAATTAGATGCCTCACTGGAAGTGTTGGAATTCTAAGTAAAGTAGCTGATGACGGTGGTCTCATAGAAGAGTGAATGTGGATTAAGGTGTTACATTCGAGTCAACTACCTACTTTACACTATAGTTTACACTCTTAAGAAATATTTCTCACTTCAAAAATTATGATGTAGAAAAACATCATATGACATATGCACTGATATAACTGGGATAAATATGGCAGCTATTCAATTTAGGAGGAAGGCATGAGGCAAGTCACATCTCTAAAGATGGGATAGGATAGGCTGTTATTATTCCATATCTAGCCTTGCCAAGCTTGAGATTT
The DNA here is from genome assembly GCA_963693495.1 of Malacosoma neustria. Classification (NCBI taxonomy): domain Eukaryota; kingdom Metazoa; phylum Arthropoda; class Insecta; order Lepidoptera; family Lasiocampidae; genus Malacosoma; species Malacosoma neustria. The sequence goes on along the minus strand of OY856384.1, from coordinate 18,954,494 downwards.
TTAGAGTTTTCCACCATTTTATATATTTTTATGTAAATATATATAACTCGAGATTATGCTAAAGTGCTGTATTAGCATGAACGTGTCGTTACAGCCATTGGTCGAACAAATATCGATTTATTCATTAAAAGCCATTAAACAGGTTAGATAAGTTATTGAACCGTTTCCTTCTTTCTGGTTTAATTCTAGTTATTGAGTTAACTTTCACTGCGTTCATTATACGTGTTGATATGGATTAGTTTAAGTTAACCTGAAATACTTTATAATTTTCATAGTTGTCTTATTTTCTCAGTTTTTTAATGGAAACAGACAGTATACCCGTCACGCTTGCCTAAGGCGGATCAGCAGGTTACATATACTGGTGATCACGGTATGCTATGCAGGTTTCCTCACGATGTTTTTATTTATCCTGTTTATGGCAATTATGCTACAATACGCTCATTAGGCGATAAAAACTGTCTAAGTGATGCATACTTCCGTGAAATTCAAACCCAAGATATCTACTTTGGTCTCAGAGTATAATGTCACTGAGCTACCAGGTACTTTAGAATTTATAACAGTTTATATGCTCAGGTAAAAAAGATAGCTACACTGAAAAATTTTACTGACTACGCAACAATAGGAATAAGGCTTAGCAAAAATTAAGCAAGGAAAAATGATTGAGTACGGAAATATTTTGATCATGCCAGGAGCCTAAAGCAGCTCAAATCAAAAAAATAATAACTTATATAAAAGTCTGTTCCTGTTGCCCACAACATTTAAAAGTGTTATTTGCTTTTTATTTCGGTTGCGTCTGTATTGTCCATTTTGTAGTTCGAATTACATTGTTGAGTATTAACATAAACTAAAGCTAAACTTCTTCTCGTTTATTTGATTCAAAGTGTTAGGGAAGGCCATTTTGGCTTTTCCTTTTCTTATGTAAGAGGCCCAAGAAATCTTAAGGAATAGACTTAGCTAAATGTTGTGGATATAAGATTATTAAAATTTGATATCGGTACACGAGTATGCGTCTTATTTCATAGAAAAGATTTAAACGCGAGCTTATCACGTTAGATATGCGTAATACGTGTTTATGTAATTTCTAACTAAACCTGTAAGGTTATGAGGTCGTCATTCAACTTAAGGTCTTAGTCTAGTTTTTTAAATTCATAAAAACGGAAAATTAACCTTTTTCAATAATCGTTATATCATACTTTCAAGATTGAGGTGTCGTCCCGTTTCTTTTAATCAAATCTTAATTTATTATCTAAAGAGATTGAATGAGAGACACTATTTAAGATAGTTACTTGTTATTCATAAAAAACGTGCAAAATGAGTTTTATTTCATAATATCAGTGGCTGAGTGAGTGATCGCACAGTTGTGTCATAGGTTTGATTCCATTGTAAGACAAAATATTATTGAATCTTTTCTCACTTTTAGTACATAGTTCGTTTTGGTCCGGACACATTAATCATTTGTGTATTTGTAAAAAAGTCCTGCAATACATGGTTTTGACGAAGCGTAATGAACTCATTACGCTATTCTGAAAAAAAAAATTAATTAAATGAAACCATTTCGTTATTCTAAATAGGAAACTTAATACATCTAAAGCTTTTCAAGCTCACTATAGACACAGGGACAGCGCGAGTGTAATACTTATGCTCTTACGCAACAAACAACCAGCCGGTTGACCGTGCGCACAGACCGGTCCTAAGGGCAATATGTAGAGCACTATTTGCAACTGTTAGTTATGTAAACTGTGTTATATGTGCTTAGGAATGCGGTTCATTTTGATTGCATTCATTGAATTTTCCACGCATGAAAACGATGAATGAACGAAAATGACTTAGAAGTAAGCTACCTACATTTTATTCAATTCTGTTTTATGAATAGTTTTATAATTTTAATAACATATAATATTAGAATAGTAAACCATTTTTTTATTATTATTTAATGTACAAAAAATTTATATAATACTAGCTGAAGCAGCAGCGGCAAACTTTGTTCTCCTCAAGCTCAATTATTTAATTCAGAATAAGTTCCTATCTAAAACATTTTAACATCTTTGCCAAGGTACAATCTATCTCTACCGCGAAATTCATCAAAATTGGTTCAGCGGCTTAGCCGTGAAAACGTAACAGATAGACAGGTAACTTTCACATTTATAATATCCACCCATACTAATGTATGGATTATAATTCTTTAATAGTGGGAGAGTCTCCAATTCAGTTCTTCTGATAGTGGTGTTATTATTAAGATTTTTTTTTGCAAAGTTACTACACCCTAAGACATGCAAGACACTTAAGTAAAAAGCCACTTACAACAATCTTTATTCACGTCATTTTAACTTTTGTTCAAACGGTAGAACGTAATTCCTAGGTTGTTATAAAATATAATATCAGGTAATATAGACAAGCCATGTAACAAGTATCGCGAATTACTTTCCTGAGTGGAATGAAGCGTAACCGGACACTGTATTAAACTTAATCCATTCACACACGTTGAGCACTGTAACAATATTAACACGTTTATGGTTGTCATCTTCACATTCCTCGTCTGGAGACTTAATGGCCAAATGTTCTGTGTGGTGGCTGGATAGAATAAATTTAGCTAAAGCAGTCATCATTAAAGTTCTTATAAAGCTGTGATTTTGTAACAAAACAAAGCTTGCTCATAGCTTTCAAGATTTATCAAGCATATTTTTGATCTGGATTTGTTGCTGTCAAGTGTATTAAGTGGTGGCATAAAGTAAAAGTTATTCTTTTTTTGTGATCATAATATATTAAAACTTGTTTTTGTCTCGGGAATAAGTAGTTTTCGAATTTTTTTTACAGTTTTATCATGTCTTATATAAAAGTGTTTGACGATATGTTAATAGAAACTTGCAAGATTTGCATTTGTTCGTCGTCAGTCAATCAAAGTCCATTGCTAGATGTAAGCCTCATTAAGATGATGTCTTTTGATAGGCACACATTAGAAACAATGAGTAGGAAATTTTTTATTTACAGCTATGTATGTAATATACAACTTCTGACATAATAGGCTTGGGTAAAAAATTACTTTAAATATGTACATATAATAATAATAAATACATTTTCACTATTGAAGACCAGCGTTGTTCTTTAGCCCATACGACTATGAATGTATGTTAGGTTACATTTAACCGGGTGGTTTTTTAAAAATATAATAGCTAGCGCTATCAATAAAACCTCTGTGTTATTTGTTAGTTGAGTTTAATATCATTTAAAACTCAAAACCAAGTATCAACTTCACTATTATTTTCATAGCGCTCAATATATTCACTAAGACAAGCTTTTGGCAAACCCATTGACCTATGTGCTTGACAGAGGCATCGCGTTATATATGATGAACTCACATTCAATTCTAAAATATAGTCTGCTATTATTTGTTATCCTCTTAATATTATTATCGTAATATTATTCTATTAATAATATGCATATACGTATAGTTACTGTTATTATGTGTTATTACACATAATAACAGTAAGTATATACATACATGCATATTATGTATTAATAGAATAATATTTACCCATATTATCAAGTCATTGTTAAACTTTTGTGTCGCTTACGTAAGTGAAATGTTAAATAAGTTTCGACATGCGCCTGCGACGACAACATGGCGGAAATTTAGAGAACGCGGTTTAAATAATACAAGTAAACATAGAACAGAAAATCATATCATCCTCAAAATGAAGTAGATGATGATCATTTCAACTGTCTTAGGACCGCTTTTTAGAAACGTACATGAAACTTGGCATTGATGTCTTACGTAATCTAGCAGGAATAACAAAAGCTGGAATATTCCAATGATGTTATAAAATTTGTTTATAATAGGAGCGGCTATCTGTCCTTCTACCTTACAAGAAGTTACTGAATAGTGATTTGCTTCAATCTTATTCCATTTATAGATTAGGGCACTTGCCTTGATGCACTTGATGAGGTGGTCCTGTTTTCTATCCAAATTATATCTATCCAAATATATTTCTATCCAAAACCATGCGAACCAAAATCAAGATCAAAATACAGAAGGCTTTGTGCTAGCAAATATTTCAACAACGTTATTTCTCTAGTTTGAACCACTTAATTAAACAGCAGCTTCTAGTCAGCTTTTTTCACTTAGTTCACCTCCAAAAATGAGCGAATTGTAATGAGTAAAAAATAATTCAATGCAACAAAGTTTTACTACAATCAAAATAACAGATCAAAGTATGCAGTAGGCAATAATGATGTATTACGTCATAACAACACACGAACAGACATATTGACCTTAACTTTTGTGATTTGATTTCATTTTGGATAAAAAAGAATTACTGGGTAATAAGACACTCTGTTTCCCATTTGTTTCGCTATGATTTTGTGATAAAAATAATGACGCGCAGTAAAAAGAATGAAATTTCATTACAGTCGCCTCACATATATTTTAAATTTTTTAAAACTATTCGGTGTTAACGGATGGTTGCCATTGTGGGGTGCGATCTAACATCGCCATGTTTGATTAGATAATCTATTATTAAAATTCCCGATTATTAAGTTAAACTTTGTTCTATGTTCATATACGTCTGAATGCGATAGAGTATTATTAAAGTAGAGTAGTATTAGTAATAGAAAACTAAAAGTTATCAAGCTAGCATGGTGTAGACAAATAATATTAAATGAAGAATAAGAACTTGCTGTAGACCACGAAGAGATAAATTACATGAAAATGATATAGATTTCAAGCGTTAAAGTTGAGATAACGTTTAACAAAGTTATCTTTTGTGAAGGACATGTGTACCGATCCCACATAATGTGACATAACGGGGTGAAAAGAGTCGGAAGGTAGGATAGGATTAGGGTTAGCTGGCTGGAGTCTATTTGTCAACTTTTACGGCATGTTAGAAAAAATGGCTTTCTTTTTCAGACAGTATGTTTGTGATATCATAAATAGTATATCAATTGCCTAGTAGCTACAACACAAGAACTCTGCTCTTTACTCTGGGACTGCACAGAGCTATCTATCTATGTGAATTGTCATGGTATACTTATTAATTAAGATTTCTCGTGTGATTCTACATTTTATATTGTTCTCATACATTGAGTTTTGGTCAATTCTATAGAAGGACGGTTGAATTACGAAATCAGCATAAAAGTGAGTATAGCTTACGCAGTAATAACTCTTCGAAGTAAAATAAGGAAAATGTTTCTAATGTTAGGTTAAATTTAATTGCAAATTTTTACAATAATCATACAATAACATCAACTTAGGGTATAACATACAAATTACACATGTTAAGGATAGTTTTACATTTTATCTATACATTTAAGACACAATAGCTCTGATAATCTCAGATCACGTCATCCAAAAATATTTTCTTTCGTCTCTACCAAATACAGTCATAATAAGCAAATCGCTCAAAACAAGTTTATAATAATTAAATATTGTGGGTAGACGAAAATAATTTGTAATTTGAGGGATTACTTTTAAGGCTCATGGAACATTGAATGCAGAAATATTACTAAGTAGTGCGAATGGTTGTGATTATTAAAAAAACCCAGTAAATCACATTTGAATTCAAGATGTTGCCGGTATAAATTATTATTGTAGCTTATTAATTTAACGCAAATGAGACACATTATAGAGGCCGATGATTAAAGAATTTTTTAATTTATAATAGAAATTATTGGGAAATTGGGACAGTATATTTTTGCTTATAAAAATATTTTGAAATATAGTCATACAATACTGAAAACGACGCTATCCATTACACAATTACGAAAACTCACATATATTACGTACACTTACCGTCTTAATTAGCGTGAATAACGGCGTTGCGCATTCGAATGTTAGATTTATTAATAAAGGTAGACTTCCATTAGTGCATCCGCCTCGTTTTATCAACGGGATATCACGCTGGGTGGAATTCATGCGATTATTGATGCTCACTTGGTATCAGGTATAGCAATAACACTAAACGTACTAAATTACATTATGGTAGCACGATCACATGATTTGATGATTTTTGACCTTTGCGCGCAGATTTTTCGGCACTCCTGATCTGTGTTCCGCGATTTTGGATGCGTGAGTGTTTGACCAAACCATGCGCCAACCATGGGCGCATAATTATAGCGACGAAACACATGTTTGTGTATATGTTAAGATAGAACTTTTTTCGTACTCAGGGATTTTACACTCAATTCTAAATTACTGTTTGACGTTTCTACGTTGCCTAACGTACATACGTTAGCCAACTGTTTTACCGTTTCTTTAGTATTTTATGTATAATATGTATTTACAAATATATATATCTTCCCATTGGTAGGTGTAAGAAAGTTTTGAGTGATTATTTGTATGAGCTGAATTATCAAGAGTCAGAAGAGACTATTAAAGCAATTATTTAAATATAATATTACATTTTACTTATATATAACTTACATACATTATATTCACATACAATTATTGTTTCAGTTAATATATGTATCATATATCAAGAGAGGTTTTTCCCCGAGACCAAAAAAAAATGTATCATATATATTTTTCTTTCCCTTCTTCTTTCATTAATATTTTATTTTAAATTATTATTTATTTTTACTACTATATCTCATTTAACTACTATATATAATTAATTATTAATATAATGATAATTATTATATATTAGTACTTATGTTAAAAATACTGGCCCACTGAAATACAGTATTCACTAGTTCAGGGTCCAGTGTGATTTTCTCTAGTCAAATTAGTTGTTGTACATGAACTGCTGTGCTATATATCTTTTATTTTTAAAATTTGTATGTCATGTATAAATAAATAAATAAAAATAAAAAAAATATCAGTCGTCTATTCAATAATAATTTGCATTTTAAAAATAAATACTGATATACATTATTTTATGTTTCGGACATGTAGTTTAAGGAAAATAATTAGAGAATACTAAAATATATAAAATATATAAAACACTAAATATAATAAACTATATAAAATAATATTAATGTAAAATTTTTTTAAATCTTTTTAAATAAATTTGTATGCCATAAATGGCGAATTATGTTGTTCATTTATAAATTTGTATAAATATGTTTTGATGTTTCTTACAGTGATTTGATTTAATAAACTAGAAATGTCATATATAAAAATCATATGTAATATTTAATTACTCACAATATATAATCATATTTAAGCTTAATTTTGTTCGTAGATAATTCATTCGAGATGAAGGATGTCTAGATTTTTTGTTAATTTAATTGCTAATTAATGTTTTTGTCTTTTAATTACTTATTAAGATTTAATATTATTTATTTTTATTTTCAGGTAAGTACCAAGACTTCCTGGTTGATCAAAACGAGAGGATTATTTCATGTATCATATAGTCTTTAGTAGCGATTATCCTCGGACTCCGAAACATTGAATGCTAACCAAACTAAACGCAAAGAAAAAGTTTTGCCGGTAAGTCCATTGTGGTTTGTCATTAAGTACATAAGCATATGGGGGTGAACGCCAAGTAGTATTCGGGACGTCACAAAATTTATTCTCATATTTTTTAAAGACTTATTCTGCAATTGTTGAAAACCTGTATGCTAGCCCATGCTATTTTTTAAACCGTAAACACGCTGCTGTCCGCATAGGTATACTAGAACTTAGGTCACTAGTACCAGAATATAGCACAAGGTTATTATCGCGGCATACTTATAGATCAAGGGTGGTCACCATCCAAACGGAACAGACCGACCCCGGCCGCAGCGGTTAGTATTCTTACTCTATACCTGTACGGAGAAGCTTTGCTAGTTACAAATGTACAATACTAGATCTTATGCATAGCTTCTACTTAGTCGTGTCATCAGTAAAGCACCTTTACGACAGTTTCCTCGTACTGTGAAAGAAAACATATACAGGAATCGTGCACATCGAAAACGCCGATGGCCAATAAACCAATTTAAACAAGCGTGGTTTTATACCAGTAATTCTTTCTAGGCTTTACCTCAATAGTGAGATTATATATTATATTATAGTGTGATTTTCTCTAAGTCAAATTAGTTTTTGTACATGTACTGCTGTGATATGTATCTTTTATTTTTAAAATTTGTATGTCATGTATAAATAATTAAATAAATAAATAAATATAATCGAGTTTCATAAAAGTAACGTGCTTTGAGATTTATAAATGAAAGTCGGAGTAAATTCGCTCTAAATAATTGTATTGCTACCCCACTTCGATAAAGTTAAAAACGGTTTAAACCTCGCCTTCGACCAATGTTTAAGGCTTTAACGATGTATTAAACTGATCATTATATAATAGTGTTATTTAGCATTAAACCAATTTATTACTGATTTTGAAAGCGTGTACACAAAATTCTGATTTGTATTAATTCAGTATTTATAGTAAGGTAATGTCAACTGAACAGTGGTTCAGATAGTGATCTGAACCTTCATCTTCGGAAAGAACCTTACATCAAAGCCTCATTGTCATTTAGGATGATACCTCACCATCAGGTGAGGATAACCTGCCTTGGGCCCTAGAGATTTTAGCGAGACTTTTAGAGCAAATAAGTCATTCTATAAAATTTTTGAACATGTTCATAAGGGTCTGTATTGTTGAGCGGAGAGCCCTAGGAATGGCATTAGAAAGGATAAAGACAAGGTTGTACGGTGTCCGACAGATATACGTACTCGATACCTACAAATTATTTACAGATACAAATTAATCTATTAACAAATATAAGTTATTAACAATAAATGTCAAATCACATATATCGACGATCTCAAGATCAAGTGGTCATCCAGGCCCAAAGTAACTAGTATAGTATTTGTATATGAGTACTAGACAACGGATATACTACCGGTATATAATCAAAACCTGTTATGACGATATCGACAAGATTACTCAAATTTAGTCATAAAAACTGATACTCTTAATAATAATGACGTTTTTGAGGTACAATTTCAACCGGGACCTTTGACGTTAGTTAATATAACCAGTATGTTGTTCTAAAAGATGTCGTTAAAAACGGTTTTCTCTGTACATTTCTTTTGTAAATAAATTCATTTTATAAATTAGCACCCTGACGCGGTATTTGATTCGAAACTTCATGAGTCACAACTTCTGCAGGCGTTCCGACATGTATTAACCGTTACGCCACGGAGGTTACATGTGAATATCATTCTGAGGTTTCTGGTTCAGATTTATTCAGTTCTGAGTATAATTAAACGATGCTGTTACATGCTTTTTTGTTATAACTCCTAAAGATATCGAAAAACATGTATTCTCGCTTGGTTTACCCAACGCACAATGACTATTACGTTACGTGTGTAATTACAACGAAGCCTCGTTTTTGTTGTAAATAAAGCTTATACACCTATTTAGCAACTTTCGACCAATTTGAGTGTGCGCGTCAACTAGTGTAATGTGTGGGAACTCACGCATCATCGTTACACGTTTTTGAATATTGGAAAGAAAGCAAATACTTTTATAAAATACAAAATTACATATATTTATACAGTATTTGGTAGCACATAATTGCAAGTGTATTCTGTGTTGCAATTATGTTTAACAATACCAACCAATTTTAAAGAAAGTAACTTTAATACTTAAAAAATACTGGATGTTTTATATAAGAAATGCTATTATAGTATTCAGCATTTTTAAAAGATTTCATCATCATCATCATTTCAGCCTAAAGACGCCCACTGCTGGACAAAGGCCTCCCCCATAGATCTCCACGATGATCAGTCCTGCGCTGCCCTCATCCAACCTATTCCGGCGATCTTGACCAGATCATCGGTCCATCTTGTGGGGGGCCTACCAACATTGCGTCTTCCGGTACGCGGTCGCCATTCGAGGACATTTCTGCCCCAACGGCCATCAGTCCTTCGAGCTATGTGCCCAGCCCACTGCCACTTCAGTTTTGCAATAATCCGGGCTATGTCACTTACTTTGGTTCTCCTGCGAATCTCCTCATTTCTGATTCGATCTCTGAGCGACCATGAGCTTTCTCATGAGGCCCATAGTTAGCGACCACGTCTGCGTTCCGTATGTCATCACTGGCAACACACATTGGTTAAAAACCTTCGTCTTGAGACACTGCGGTCATCATCATCATCATCATCTAAGCGTTATCCCGGTTGCATCCTAAACTTTCGTTTCGGTGCCCGGGGTCCGCTTTCCGACTTTTTCTACTCCACTTCGCACGGTCTTCAGCATCCCTGGTATTGAGCCCATTGGCACGCATATCACCCCTTACGACGTCAAGCCAGCACTTTTTGGGTCTACCCCTCCTGCCGGGGCCCGGCGGAGGCGGCATGGCCAGACATTTGTTTCCCACGTAATCATCCGGTTGCCGTAAAACGTGGCCGTACCAACGGAGCCGACACTCCTGCAGTTTATCCGCAATGTCACGGACATGAAGACTGCCGCGAATGCGGGAGTTCCTAACGCGGTCCTTCCGCGTCACTCCACACATCCACCGCAGCATATTCATCTCCGTGACACGCAGTTCTTGCCTGTGTCGCTCTAGCACCGGCCACGCTTCACATCCGTATAAAAGGACAGGCCTAATGATGGTCTTATAGACCTGTCCCTTCAACTTTACCGGCATCTTGGGGTCACAAATGACACCAGTTACCTCACGCCATTTGTCCCACGCGGCAGCAATGCGTGCCTTGACGTCACAATCGATGTCACCAGACGCATGAAACACAGATCCCAGGTATTTCACTTGGTCCGTGCACTCGACCGTGTCGCCGCCTATGCGTACGGGTGTGGGATCTGTGGAGTTACAGGCCAAGTACTCGGTCTTCGCGACATTGAGCTTCAGACCACCGTTCTCAAGCGACTCCTTCCACGCCTTCACACGTCGCTCCAGCCTACCCCTGTCTGAGTCTGCCAGCGCGATATCATCAGCATACATAAGCAGCCACGGAGGCTGCTCATGTGAGTTTCTGATGCTGTCTGACAATTCGTCTAATACCACGCTAAACAGAAACGGACTAAGGACGGATCCTTGGTGCACCCCGACGGTGATGGCGAAAGGTTTTGTGTCGCCAACAGCGGTCCGAACTACAGAATCGGAGTCACGGTACATGTCTTGGATGATGTCAATATAGGCCCCTGGAACCCTTTTAGATCGCAATGCCCACCAGATTATCGCGCGAGGAATACAGTCAAAGGCCTTCTGCAAGTCAAGAAACAGGCAATGCAGAGGCGTATTCTTCATCCTGTATTTCTCCGCGACAGTCCTTAGGGCAAAAATCGGATCCATAGTCCCATGACCAGGGCGAAACCCATACTGACATCCCGAGACAGTGCACTCCTGCCGAATCCGAGAGTCGATAACCCTCTCGAGGAGCTTCATGGTGTGGGACATGACCTTAATCCCCCTGTAATTACCGCACTCCTGCACCGACCCCTTGCCTTTGAAGACTGGAGTAATGATACTCAGTCTCCATTGGCTCGGGATCGTACCGGTGAGGAGTGTCCGGTTAAAGAGGTCGGTTAAGATGCCCACACCACGAGAGCCCATCGCCTTCCAGGCTTCGATGGGGACTCCATCGGATCCAACAGCTTTCCGATTCTTCATGCGGCGAAGACAATTCTGGACCTCTGCAGGCGTTACCAGTGGCACTAGTCCTTGATTCGGAGGAAGATCTGGCGGCTGCACCTCTTTGTGCTGCGTGTTCAGCAGCTCGTGGAAATATGAGCGCCATCTCTCCTTCACCGCGAGGTCCTCGCATAGCAGGTTGCCCACAGTGTCTTTTACACAGCGGCACTTGGAAATATCCTGTGCCGCTTTGACCCTGGAGCGCGCCAACTTATAAATGAGCTTCTGCCCCTCAGACGATTCCAACTTGTCGTATAGTGGTTGTAAGTGGTCTCGTCTGGCTCTGGCTACAGCTCTCTTAGTGGCGCGCTTGGCAGACCTATATGCGATCTTCAGGAGATCTGGACGCTTGCCACTTCTTAAAGAGGGCTTTCTTCGCTCTAGTCTCCCTCTGGACTGTGTCGTTCCACCACCAAGTCTCCTTGTCACATTTGCGCCCACCCTTAGACACACCAAGCACCTCCCTCGCCGACCCAAGGATAGCCGCCTGAATCCTGTCCCAGTAAACTTGAACCGGTTCGCCCTCACCACCGGCGCACTTGTCGCCGATGGAAGAGGCGAGCTCCTGGGACTTGACTTCATCGAGCAGCCACCACTTGATTCGACGCTGAAGGCGATCGACACGTTTGCCTTTGTGCTTCACGCAGAGGTCCATGACAAGAAGACGGTGTTGTGCAGTGAGACTCTCACCGGGTATGACCTTGCAGTTGGCTACTTTGCTGATGTGGTGTCTCCTAGTGAGTAGGAAGTCGATTTGGGTAGCATTCCTCCCGCTCTTGTAGGTGATGAGATGCTCGGGTCTCTTTTTGAAATACGTGTTCACGATGGCAAGGTCGGCAGCCGCACACGTATTGAGGATATCCTCCCCTTCCGCGTTGCGGTTACCATACCCAAATCCACCGTGAACACGCTCAAATTCCCCACATTCATCACCCACATGACCGTTTAGATCACCGCCCAAAACGATCCCATGTGACAATGGAATCCCACGAAGCACTTCTCCGAGTAGGTTCCAAAACGCTATCTTGTCGGCGTCGCTACAACCGGCCTGTGGCGCGTAGGCGCTTATCAAGTGGGTGACTACCCCACCAACAAGCACCCTCACAACCATAAGCCGATCGCTACAGCGCTTCACCTCTAAAATGTCGTCCTGGAGCTCCTCCGAGAGCACTATGGCGACCCCATTTTCCCCACCAGGTGCACCCGTGTAGATCAGTTTGTAGCCATTCCCAATGAACCGGGATCTGCTGGCCTTCCACCGAGTCTCCTGCAGGAACGCCACGGCCACCCTCCGCCTGGAGAGTACATCGGCCAACTCTCTCGCGCGTCCAGTCAGCGTGCCAATATTCCAAGTTGCGAAGCGGAGTTTCCTTTTGGATGGGGCTAGTGTCTTTAGCCGAGCTCGCCCACGGCACGGCAGCCCTAGTCCACTTGTCACAGGAGTCGGGCGAAGTTCCTGCGCGTCGTTTTGCGGCGACGCCCTATCCGTGACAATTCCCTTTCTTGTTACGACCATTTTGTTTGGCTAGGTTTTGGTTTTTACGGGAGCGACTGCCGTCTGACCTCCCAACCCCTAGAGGAAAACCGAGAGGTGCACTTCCTTTGCCGCATGCAAGCTGGCAAAGGAGTAGTCCATCAGTCGCCTTTTACGACTCCCTTGGAATGACCTGGGGTGACCCTATTCTTTTCACTGGCCGGGGTCACACGGCTGGTCTTGAGACACTGCGGTATTTGGGACGAAAGAAGAAGAAGATTGTTTTAAAAGATTTAATCTACTATAATTTTGTAGTTGTTTATAATGATAGTTTATGAATTCTTTTATATATTTTGATCACTGAATTATAATGAGATTGACTTTATGTATTATAAATACAATATCTATACGTACACCATTTTTGTCTATCAACGCACATACAACGTGTTTATGCAAATAAATAATATTTCAATTTGAATAATTCGTCGTGATCGTAGAATAACGTCGGATTTGAAAAAAATCCAAAATTCACTTTTTACCATATTTGGATACTACTATTGTCTAAATATTATTGCTACATTAAAAAAAAATTACATGTATTTTAGATTTCAAATTAAGCTGTCGGAAAAGTGACGGATATGATAGAATCTCATAGTAAAATGACGCTTGTGTATTTTTAAAATGGCTGTCCTGTAAAGTTTAATATATGTCAGATCCGTCACTATTCTACGACTACGACGAATTGTGTGTGGTTACCGACGCCCATGGATGTTTGTAAGGCTAAGAGCTTCGCCAAATCTAAACTGTAAGCAGTCGCGTCGTCTAAACAAAGGTTAGGGCCGAAGAGATAGAACCTATCGAGATGTTAAGGTTTCAATCAATCAGTTGTACTCTCCTTATGTACAACCAGCCCACGTCCCACTTCTGGACTCGGGCTTCTCCTGAGAGGGAACGGACCGCATACCCGCCATGCCTATCCAAAACGGATTGGCGGGTTACACACACACAAATTATCTTGATATGTGGGTTTCATGATGTTTTCACCGTCGGTACATGTCAATTATGTTATACACAATAGGCGAGAGTAACTGTTTAAGCGGTGCATACCACCGTGGGATTCGAACCCGGGACCTTTATTTATTTATTTAATACGCAATAATTTCAACAACATACATAAAACTTAATTTATGTAATATTTATATTAATAAAATTCATATATGTATGCCTATTATAGGTGCACATTGCACAAATTTGCCATCATAGTAGTTGTTTAACATTAAATCTATAAAATGCAATATCAAATAAGATAAACATTAATAAAATTACAAAAACAATAAAAAAATGTATATTGATAAAATACCAATCTATAAAAATTACAAATTTAGTACAAATTATTTTTTTGTTAATTAAACAATGGTAGTAAGACAATAAACAAGATCAAGACCAGTTAAAAAAAAAAACAATTTAAACCGATGCAATCGGTCTTTAAAACATTTTTTTACTGACCTTGAGATAGGTTTCCGAGTGTAATACTGAGCTACCAGGTACCATTATATTAAGTACTTATTGTAATAAATTTGCCACTTAATGATTGTAAAGAAAAACACAGTGAGGATACCAGCTGGAGATCACTGGAAAGTGCAACCCGCCAATGCACCCTAGATAAGCGAGACGGGTATGCTGTCCATCCTGGAAGAACACTGAATCCAATAATGACACTATTTGAGCAGTTATTATTGAATTTCAGTATTAATATTACAAAAGAAACAATGACTCATCACATATGATTAAAATTAGGTAACATAGTGTTGTGAGCGTGAAGTGGCTAACGTAGCGTGTCTGCAGGTGCAGTGTACTCACCAATCGACTTCCGTGACATGCAATATGCTAATTACCATATATTTGCGGAGCAGAGTCGAGAGTCTTAATCTTGAGTAGTATCTTAAAGTTTTTAATTGTCACTAATTTCTACTTTTCTTTTAGTTGTTTCCGTACACTCTCTTGGTATAAAAGGTAAAGTAAAATGAAATTGTTAAAATTTGACGACTTTCTTCTTCTTTCTTTCTTTCTTGTTTCTGTACATACATACATATACATATAATCACGCCTCTTTCCCGTAGGGATAGGCAGAGACCACTTCTTTCCACTTGCTACGATCCTTACATACTTGTTTCGCTTCGTCCACTTTCATTATTCCCTTCATACATGTCCTTCGGTTTAGGGTGCTCTTGACCTGGCCTTTTTTCAAGACGTCCCTGATCTGGTCTCGAAACGTCCGCCTAGGTCTACCCCTTCCAACACTTCCAATTACACTCGCCTTATACACTTTTTTCGTCAATCGTTCTTCATTCATTATCTCAACATGGCCAAACCATCTCAGCATACCTTTATCAATTTTTGTCACTACATCTTCTTTTAGACCACAACGTTTCCTTATCTCACTATTTCTTATCCTATCACTCAGTTTAACTCCTATCATACTTCTTAACGCTCTCATCTCAACTGCATTTATTCTGCTTTTATGTTTCTTCTGCCATACCCATTGTTTCCATACAAGCACATTATATGTTGCATAGCCTTCATGGATATGATCGAAGCTCTGGTTAGTCTATTCACTATTATAACATAGAACAACTTTACTTTTTGCATCCATACCTTTATTGTCACTTTTTTTCCTATAAAAAGAGGCTATCTGACTGCCATTTAACCTTCCATCTCTAAAGACATGTATCGGAACTTGGTTTGTTGTTTACCATAGTGCAGCGGGATAGGTGAGATAAAACATATTTAGTTTTTTGGCGGATTGAGACCCGTTAACCAACATATCTTTAATAATACATCTTTTTTGACAGTGATATATATATATATATATATATATATATATATATATATATATATATATATATATATATATATATATATATATATATATATATATATATATATATATATATATATATATAACTAATAACGTTGATGACATATTAATTGCTAACTATTCGTTAGTTGGAATCGCCATTCGAGCGTTATTTGCCCTTCAAAGATTTTACACACTTGTCAATTTTACTGACATTACAAGGTGGAAATGTTTTAATTAGCACGAGCTGTCAAATTTTTTTCTATAATTACAGTCATTATCATTTTAGTGGTGAATCTCGATTGCCTTCAACGACCTCTCTACTGAACTTGTTATATAATCTAACCTCTCCTTTTGTTATTTTCTTTAGTTGGGGTGTTCTGTATTCGTTCATTATATTACCTATGAAGCAAACATTATTGCCTTCCTTTTGAGTTATGTGTTAGTATGATCGTGTGCCGATTCAAGTAGTCGAAACTCAGGGTCCACAGTAAAATATTTTTGCCAACTTTCGAGCAACTACCCTCTGACCCCTTTTAAAACTCTTTGAAAAAGAAAAATCCTATATATCACTAAAATTTCTTGGACAAGTAAAAAGATAGATATATATAGATAAATATAATAACAACTCATAACGTCCTACTGTTGGTATATAAACTTCCCGCTGAGGGAACGGGCAGTATTCTGCCATGCTTGTTTCTAGCGAATGGATGGATATACTGATGATCTTGGTATGCATTCTTCACAATGTTTCCTTTAAGCGTAGGTATGGAGCAAAAAAATTATAAATTTTTTTTTCCCGCCTAATGTTATACACATCATTAAAAACCCTAAACAATACACGCAATCGTAGGAGAACCAATAACCGCCACATTGTTCTCCGAATGGCTACTATGTAGTTTGAAATCACCATTAATCTACTTTAAAATCAACCTAAGGAATTAACTAAACTGTTTATTTGCCATGCAAGCAGTTAACACAATTTTCGACGACGTCGTGACTGATAGCCTTTGAATAAATTAAATCGATTTTTATAAATAAGTATTCACTTATTAATCAGTTTAATAATAAAGGTGTGCACCGAAGTTAGTTTTGAGGCACATACGAACATATAAATAAAATACTTAAATGATTAAAATTATGTTTTCCAATGGCATACATCCATTATCACGATCTCCGTGGCGTAACTGATAACGCACTTAGGTAAGCTTGCGGAGCTCATACTATTTGTTTTAGGACTAGATGACGCTGTGTAAATCGTGCCAGTATATTTATTTATTGTTATTTCAAGATGTACACCAAAGTAATTATTGAGACATACACGTATATAATAGCAAATAAATACATACATTATTAAAAGTTTGATTTTCGGCGAAGCATGCAGTTTTTCCTTGCTTAATTTGAAAACTGTAAGATAATTTTCACGATAAAGGAAACAACGTAATAATTACTATTCCATCTTGGACAAATGTTTTAAATCCCTTTATGAGAAGTCCAGTCTAAGGAGTGGTTACGTTATTAGCAATTTCACCTAATTTTCCTGATTAACATTTGTCTTATCACTATACTGTATTTAGACTGCCGATTCGTGATCGAACGAAACTTGTGCCCTTTGCAAACAAAGTTACAATCCAGTTTAGATAAACGTTCCTTGAGCCTTGAACTGGATGTCTCCATACATTTTAATAGTTCATATATATAATTATCATCATCTTAGGGTTAAATCCCGGTTGCAATCCGAACTTTCAGCTCGGTGCCTGGGGTCCGTTTTCCGACTTTTTCTTTTCCATTTCGCACGATCTTCGGGATCTCTGGTGGTCAATCCATTGGCACGCATATCAATCCTTACTACGTCAAGTTAGTACTTTATACTATCCCTTATGCCAGGTTCCGGCGGAGGCGGCATGGCTGGACTTAGAGCTAGCTATAAATAATAACAAATTATTAATATATTGGGAGATTCCACACAACCCCATCTAGTCCCAAATTAAATTACATAGCACTTGTGTTATGGGTACTAGAAAACTTATAAACTACATATATATTTTTCTTTTGTAAATAAATACATATTCTACATAAACACGCAAACGCTGGACGGGAATCGAACCTGTGACCTCCGCAAGCGTATTGAAGTGCGTTAGAGATTAAGTTAAGTAAGTTGTCGAATGTGATTGTGCACGGACCCCGTAAAAGTCGGCGACCCAGCAAAAGTGTCACCCTGCACATCCAAACCGACACTCGGATGTTGTTTGTTCAAGAAGAAACCAATAAAAGTGTAGCTTGAGGATATGTTAGATGACTAACAACGAAATTTCGTTTCCTACTTTCAATGTGAAACCAGAAAATAATTTAAATAAAAAGGATGACTGATTTTTTTTTTCCCCAAAAAGGGCTTTAATAATTATGTGTGTGATTGATCGTTTGAAATCTGAAAATATAACCCATTTCAAGACTATACTACAATTTAGATAAGTTATTATAAAACATACTTCATTAATAATAGTGTTTATAAAGATAATACAAATCAAACTGTCATTATCATGTATTATAATGGATCATTATCGTTTATTTTAGTTTATTGGAATTTTTTATTGGTGTCGCTCATATATATGTGTAGAGTTTAAAAATAGTTGTGTGAAATTGGAATACTTTGTAAACTATGTTGTAGTTGCCCATTAATTACTACCTTTTATTGTCACTGTTGTAGTGTGTGGTGTCGCACCAGAATAGCACCACCCCATCTCCTCCCGTGGGTGTCGTAAGAGACGACTAAGGGATAGAACGAACGGAGGATGGGCAGCAGCATCTTTCCGTGAGAGCATCACCAACTGCGAATACTGCGATCGCCAACCCGCCTGCCAAGCGTGGCGATTATGGCAAAACCCCCCCCTAAAATGACAGATACACACAGGCCACGGCCCCTAGTCCCCGGCGGCCCCGTTCGTGGTGGTCACGGTAGCAGCCACATAAGCGACGGGGCAGGGGGTGCGAAGAATCCCCGGGTTCGGATTCGCTACCAAGAACGACGACCTTTGGCCCTGGCAACATACAATGTCAAGACACTGCGGACCAACGAGAAGTTGGAGGAACTGGAGGAAGTTTTGAGCAGACTGCGATGGGATGTTGTGGGGTTATCTGAAGTCCGAAGACAGGGAGAGGACTCAATAATCCTAAATTCCGGAAATCTGCTCTACTTCCGGGAGGGCGACCAACTGTCCCAAGGTGGTGTCGGGTTTCTCGTTCACAAATCTCTTGTGAACAACGTTACTGAGGTGGGGAGTGTTTCGACTAGGGTAGCGTACCTAATACTCAAAATTACCAAACGGTATTCGTTGAAAGTCATTCAGGTTTACGCTCCGACTTCGACACATCCTGACGAGGAGGTGGAAGCCATGTATGAGGACATCTCAACAGCCATCCACACTTCTAAAACCCACTTTAACGTTGTCATGGGAGACTTCAACGCAAAATTGGGGAAACGTAGCGGCGATGAGTTGAGAGTGGGGCAATTTGGGTTCGGAAATCGGAACACCCGAGGCCAGATGCTGGCCGACTTCATGGAGAAGGAGGACCTGTATATGATGAACTCCTTCTTCATGAAGCCAGAACAACGCAAATGGACTTGGATTAGTCCCGATGGTGCCACCAAAAATGAGATTGACTTCATTATGTCGACCAAAAGACAGATATTCAATGATGTCTCTGTGATCAATTCGGTGAAAACTGGGAGTGATCACCGCTTAGTAAGAGGCACATTGAATATCAATCCAAAATTGGAGAGGTCTCGACTGGTGAAGTCTACGCTCCGACCTGCACCCATACAGATCCAAAACCCGGTAAACTTTCAACTCGAATTGCAAAACCGCTTCGAATGCCTCGGTGACTGCGTTGACGTGGACGAGTATAATAACAGGTTCGTGGAAGCTGTTCAAACGGCCGGGTCTAAATTCTTCAAGGCCAGCCGTTCAAAAAGAACCGGAAAAATCTCAGATTCTACTCTCAAATTGATGGATGTGAGACGTCAAATGACCCTTCAGTCCCCGGACGATGCTTCCCAGTATAGGCAGCTAAATAGACAGATCTCCAAGTCCTTGACTCGCGATATCCGCCGCCATAACACAGAATGTGTAAAGGCGGCTATAGAGCGTAACAAGGGCTCTAAAGTATTCGCACGAGACTTGTCTATTGGGCAGAGCCAACTGACGAAGCTGAAGACCGACGACGGCAGGGTCGTTTCGTCTAAACCCGAACTTTTGAGGGAAGTCGAGAAGTTCTACGGACAGCTATACACGACCACACGGGCACCTGTTAACAACAATGCTAAAGACCCAAGAGCTAAATTAACCCGACACTACACCGTAGATATCCCAGACGTCAGTCTGTACGAGATTAGTGTAGCCCTTAAACAGCTTAAAAACAACAAGGCGCCGGGTGATGATGGAATTACAGCCGAGCTTCTGAGAGCTGGTGGTACTCCTGTGCTTAAAATCCTCCAGAAGCTATTTAATTCCGTCATCCTCGATGGCAAAACGCCGCAGGCCTGGCACGGAAGTATAGTGGTGCTGTTCTTCAAAAAGGGCGACAAAACCCTTTTGAAGAACTTTAGACCGATATCACTTCTGAGCCATGTTTACAAGCTGTTTTCAAGGGTCATCACGAATCGTCTCGCGCGCAGATTTGACGACTTCCAACCTCCCGAACAAGCCGGATTCCGAAAAGGTTTTAGCACCATAGACCACATACATACGCTGCGGCAGGTTATACAGAAAACGGAGGAGTATAACCAGCCACTATGCTTGGCGTTCGTGGACTATGAGAAAGCCTTTGATTCGATCGAGACCTGGGCGGTGCTTCAGTCTCTCCAGAGGTGCCACATTGATTATCGATACATCAAAGCGTTGAAGTGTTTGTATGAAAACGCCACCATGTCAGTCCGTCTCCAGGATCAGAACTCGAAGCCTATCCGACTGCAGCGGGGAGTCAGACAAGGCGATGTCATATCGCCGATGCTGTTCACTGCTGCGTTGGAAGATGTCTTCAAGCTTCTGGACTGGAACGGACTGGGCATCAACATTAACGGTGAGTACATCACTCACCTTAGATTCGCAGATGATATCGTAATCATGGCTGAAACCATGGAAGACTTAAGCCATATGCTTGATGGCCTCAATACAGCTTCCCAAGGAGTAGGTCTCAAAATGAACATGGACAAGACGAAGATCATGTCTAATGTCCATGTCGCACCTACCTCCGTAACAGTTGGGAACTGTACTTTCGAAATTGTTGACGAATACGTCTACTTGGGTCAAACGATCCAGTTAGGCAGGTCCAATTTCGCGAAAGAGGTCACTCGTCGAATCCAACTCGGATGGGCAGCGTTCGGGAAGCTCCGTAAAATCTTTTCGTCCCAAATACCGCAGTGTCTCAAGACGAAGGTTTTTAACCAATGTGTGTTGCCAGTGATGACATACGGAACGCAGACGTGGTCGCTAACTATGGGCCTTATGAGAAAGCTCATGGTCGCTCAGAGAGCAATGGAGAGGGCTATGCTCGGAGTTTCCCTGCGAGATCGAATTAGAAATGAGGAGATTCGCAGGAGAACCAAAGTAACCGACATAGCCCGGATGATTGCAAAACTGAAGTGGCAGTGGGCTGGGCACATAGCTCGAAGGACTGATGGCCGTTGGGGCAGAAAAGTCCTCGAATGGCGACCGCGTACCGGAAGACGCAGTGTTGGTAGGCCCCCCACAAGATGGACCGATGATCTGGTCAAGATCGCCGGGATAGGTTGGATGAGGGCAGCGCAGGACCGATCATCGTGGAGATCTTTGGGGGAGGCCTTTGTCCAGCAGTGGGCGTCTTCCGGCTGAAATGATGATGATGATGATGATGAGAGATTAAGTTAGGATGCTATACATTTACATAGTCCGTATATATAATATACTTGCAATTTATTAGCAATGTATTGGATTGTCACCTTCGCTGGTATGGCCATTTGCGGCAATCGGCTGATTAAGTGGGGAACAATTATATAGTCCAACCACGTCTGGCGAGCCTATACAAGCTGCCAGGACTTGAGGGGTTAGCTTGACCTAGTAAATAGCGATATACGTATCAATGGGATTACGTGAAGTAGAGAAGAAATATTCTGAAAGTGGACGCCGGGTATCAAGGTCAAAACAATAATAGCTAATTAAAAAAAAACTTTAAATATAAAAATACTTTTTCTTACATTCGTTTTCCCCTCATATGCCTATTTGGCACTGGCAACTCAACTACTTTGAACCCAAAGTAAGGCGTATTGTTACAAAGCTTATATCTTTATATCTGCTAGTCTATTAACGACTAAATGTTTTCACTGTGTTTATCATTTGAAAACTTGGAAAGATGGATGTCTGTAGTATAAAACGCTGATTATTTTTTTTATTGCTATAGGACAGCAGACAAGCTGACGGCCCGCTTAGAATTTATCAGTTACCGTCGCCTATGGGTTTTTGCAACGCCAGTGGCATCGCGACCACGCTTGCTGTCCCATAAGGGTACAGGAACTGGGTCTCTAATGCCGGAACACAACACAAGGTTATTATGGCGGCATACTTAAGACCAAAGGTGGTTGCAATCCCGACGCGCTTGAGGTTCTACCACGTAGCTAGGATGGGTTGTCTTGTCTCTTGCACGAATAAAATTTTGAATTGAATACAATCGGAATTGCTAAACCTGCGAACCGTGGGCATCTCAAATTGATCGAAGTAAACATGTTGAAGTTACCCATCTTACAAAACAAAGCGTTTCGTAAGCAGCAACCACTGTGGGAGTCATAACAGTAACGCATTCTCACAATCGCCGATTTTATCAACTATCACATTTTATTATTTACAAATTGATTTTAGTATTATTTACAAAAATAATTATGAAATGCATTGAATATTAAGGTAAAAGGTTACTTCCAATTTGTGTGTGAGGTAATTTAGACCTCTTACCACCACTTCGGAATGGTATTTCGAAAAATACTTTTTAAATCAGCACACACTTACCTCTTAAGCCATGCAAATTTTTTCTCATGGATAAAAATTAATTCACAGAAAAATATTTCCGTATTTTCTCTACTGTAAATAGAAGCTTGAACATCGAAGACCAGAATAGTCATTAAGGGAGTCTGCCCACTACACCATTCAATACCATGACCGTGCTAGGACCGTATCAGACACAAAAGCAACACGTTGGTCGGTTACGGAACGGTCTAGTGGGCGTAGTCACATACTTTGTAATACAAAGAATATTTTTTTGCCTGACATATTCCTAGGACGGTCATGGTATGGAACAGTGTGGTGGACAGACTCCTTAATCCTCATTTTCTTTGCAGAAAATTGTCTATACTTATCTCTTTTGTATACCTCTGCATACCTTGAACACAACTTTTTATTGTCATTTGCATTTGGAGCGAATTTCCACGTGCTCGTTTTCCATAGGTTAAAGATTCTGTTAGGTATGTACGCCAAAGAGCGACGCGGTGGCTGCGCCCACCCTCTTATATATGTAATATGTAATATTAAAGCAGTTAGCAACTAGCCGACGTTTGACTTGTACGTATACGCGCTCCGTCATAACAGTGGCGACGAGTACCCACAAATCTCAATAAAATGTTCGGGTCGCTTACGATAGGTGTTTTATCCAATTTTGATCATCACGGTCAAGATTGGAAAACATATAAGTGTAGATTAGAGCAATGGTTCATAGCAAATAATTTAAATGAACAGACGGACAAAGCTGGAGTCAAAAGGAAGGCGGTGCTACTCAGTGCTTTCTCGGAAAGTACATATCAGCTAACGAACAATTTAGCATTACCAGAGGATCTGACTACAATAAATTATGGAGAGATAACCCACATGTTGGATAGTCATTTCACACCCAAAAGATGCGTGTTCGCCGAAAGACATAAGTTCTACGAAGCTGTACAAGTAAGCGGTGAATCACACATGCAATGGGCCGCCCGGCTGCGCGGTCTTGCTGCTCACTGCGCTTTCAGGAATATAGAAGACACCTTACTGGACAAATTCGTGATGGGGATGCTACCAGGTCCAGAGAAAGAAAAACTGTTTGCACACGAGATTGAAGACCTCACGCTGGGGAAGGCAGTGGATCTGGCGGAAGGAGTTCGGTGCGCACGCGCCGCAGTAACCATGGGGTCCTCTTCAGTTGGCCAGGAAGGCATTTTTAAAATGTCTCGTGAGGGTCATCCCGCGAATAAAAAAGTGCCGGGGAATGGAAAGTGCTCAGTGTGCGGCTATACAAATCACACGGCCAAAGAGTGCCGGTTTTCTAATTACAAATGCAAAAAGTGTAATCGTAAAGGTCATCTACGGAAAATGTGTCCGGGTAGTTCGCGTGTGAGGTACCTGGAGGAAGGTAACGGCGATGACGAAGGCGATGATGGTAAGTTTATGCATAATATCTGTTGCCCAAATGGGGAACCCTTGGTTGAGTCGGTGAGCTTAAATGGTCAACATTTAAAATGTGAAATAGACAGTGGGTCTCCTGTATCCGTAATATCAGAGGAAACCTACAAAAAATATTTCTCGAATGTTCCATTGTCACGACCCTTAAAACGGCTTTTTTCTTACGATGGCGTTAATTTGTCTGTTATCGGTATTATTAACGTAACTATAGGATATTTAGGCCACTCGGCTTTATTAAAAATTTACGTGATAAAAAATGGGGGGCCTCCCTTACTAGGCCGAGATTTTATGCGAGAGTTTAAGTTGGAGTTCACGTCAACGCTTGCTTACTGTAGAAGTAATAAGAATAATCAAGAGATTTTATTAGAATTAATAAAGTGCTATCCTAAACTCTTTTCAGATCAATTAGGATGCTTTAATAAATATGAAATAGATTTGCCGTTAAAATCAGATGCAAAACCGGTTTTTATGAAATCGCGACCGGTACCATACGCGCTGAAAGAAAAAATTAATAATGAATTAGATCGGTTGGTGTCGTTAGGTATCTTGGTACCGGTTAAACATTCCGATTACGCGTCGCCAATAGTACCAGTTTTAAAAAGCGACGGTAGTGTCCGAATTTGTGCCGACTACTCGCAAACAATTAATAAGCAACTTCTAGTAGAAAAATATCCCCTACCATCGGTTCAGGATTTGTTTACTAAGCTTTATAATGGCGCTCAATACAGTAAATTAGACCTGTCTATGGCGTATAACCAATTTAAATTAAATTCATCATCGCAGAATTTGACGTGTATAAATACGCCTCGAGGATTATTTAATTATACACGACTAGTGTTTGGGTTGTCAAGCGCGCCGGCGATTTTTCAAAGAGCGATTGAGTCAATAGTAGGGGACATGGACGGAGTGTTTTGTTTTCTAGACGATTTAATTCTTACTGATGTTAGTAGAAGTCTTCATGAGGCCAAACTGAAAGAAGTTTTGCATCGCTTACAAGAGGCAGGGCTCACGTTACATAGGGACAAGTGTGCATTTTTCCAAGACGAGGTTTCTTATTTGGGATATATAATAAATAAGCAGGGCATAAAGAAAAACCCAGACAAGGTAAAAGCTATAGTAGACGCAGCGGTTCCAAAAAATATACAAGAGCTTCAGTCATTCTTAGGGCTTATTAATTATTATCGTAATTTTATAGCGAATGCATCGACTATATTAAGTCCCTTACATGAACTATTACAAAAGGGAGTTAAGTGGAATTGGAACTATAAACACGATAAAGCGTTTAAATTAATAAAAAAATTAATGGCATCGGAGCAAGTGTTAGCACACTTTAATAGCAACGCTAAGTTGGTTTTAACAGTAGACGCTTCACCGGTTGGGTTAGGGGCCATTCTGTCGCAAGTAGGCAACGACGGCACCGAGAGGCCCATCTCGTACGCGTCGCGCTCCCTCACTTCAGCCGAAAAGCGGTATGCTCAAATACAAAAAGAAGCAACTGCTATTATATTCGGAGTCAGGAAATTCCATCAGTTCTTGTATGGGAGGGCGGACCCATTCTTACTACGAACAGATCATAAGCCACTAACTGCCATTTTTGGGCCACACCGTGGGATCCCAGTAGTGACAGCAAATAGGCTACAGCGTTACGCGATTTTTTTGAGCGCCTATAATTACATTATCGAATATGTGAGCAGTGCGGCAAATACAGCCGATTTTTTATCGCGGGCAATACCAGATCGTGAGCCGAAGCGGGACGTGGCCACTAGGGAGATTAGCGAGGAAGTAGCTGCCTATGTCAATTTCGCCGTCGAAGGCTGTTTGCCCGTAACCTTGCGGCACATTAAGCAGGAAACAGCTCGCGATCCTGTTTTGGCGAAAGTTTTAAATTTTGTAATAAAGGGGTGGCCGCGTAAAATATCTGACAAGTCCCTTAAGCCGTTTCATCTGTGTAAAAATGAAATAGCATTAGAAAATGGCGTTCTTATGCGTGGTTATAGAGTTTTGATTCCATTTAGTTTACGCAATAAAATTTTAGAGGAACTTCACAGTTCTCATTTCGGAGTGGTGAAAATGAAGGCGGAAGCCCGATCTAAGTTCTGGTTCCCAGGAATTGACTCAGAACTGGAACGGCTGTGCGGAGCGTGTGACGTGTGCGCACAGCTGAAACGCGCGCCGCCCCGCACCGCACTCGCCCCCTGGCCATATCCCGCGTATGCATTCCATAGGATCCACTTGGACTTTTTCGGCCCGATTAATAATAAGTCATTTTTAATAATCGTAGATGCTTATTCGAAATGGGTAGAATGTTATGATATGAAATTAAACTTAACGACTAAAGCTGTTATAGATAAACTTTGCGACTTCATGTCACGGTTTGGCACGCCGGAAATCATAGTCAGTGACAATGGAACTTCGTTCGCGTCTCGGGAATTTTCAGAATTTTGTAAATTGAACGGAATTAAACAGTTGTTTTCCCCCGTCTATCACCCATCTAGCAACGGACAAGCCGAATCCTTTGTAAAAATTGTAAAAAGGGGTATTAAGTCGATTATGCTATCTGGGTGCAAGACGGTCGATATAAATACTAGGCTGTGTAAATTTCTCTTTGACTATAGAAATTCTGTAAATACTACAACAGAGTCTTCACCGGCTCAAATAGTTTTTGGCCACAAATTACGTTCAAGATTAAATTTAATTATTCCCCACAAATCGCCTACGTCATCGCAGTTATGCTCACGGGTGTTGCGAAAACAGTGCTTACAGGCGGCCAGCTATGGGGGGAAAAACAATAAAGCTTTTGCGGTCGGTGATTTAGTGTGGTTAAAAGAATATGTAGATAAAATGAAGCAGTTTTGGTCGAAAGGGAGGATTGTTCGAAGGACAGGCAAGGTGACGTACGAAGTTTATGTATTTAACAAAGACCAGATATTGAGTAGACACAGGAACCAACTTTATATTTTCAAGGAGGGAAGAGCTGTATGTGAAAAACAGACGCCTGTTTTACTTAAAGACTACTCGTCTTCAAAGGGTCAAGTAGAATCGGCGGAGTTCGAGTCCGATTCACGTCAATTAAGATCGCCACAAAGAGTGCCAGAAGGGGTTGAATGTCATGAACGAAGTACTAGTCCAACCACACCTTCTGCTTCACCAGCCCGAGTAACAGATCCGTCTAGTCCTCAACCCTGTACCCTGGATAAGACCAAACCAAATGAACCACAACGCTCGCGGAGAGACCGTCCTATTGTAGATTATAAGAAATACTTTAAACGTGCGTGATTTAAGAGGGAGGAGTGTTAGGTATGTACGCCAAAGAGCGACGCGGTGGCTGCGCCCACCCTCTTATATATGTAATATGTAATATTAAAGCAGTTAGCAACTAGCCGACGTTTGACTTGTACGTATACGCGCTCCGTCATAACAGATTCCTTATACTTGAAATAAACTATGTCACCTCTAGCATAAATGAAATTCATTTCTATCTATACATATTACATTTAATAAGTCATAATGAATGCAACTAGGAGTTTTTTATTGCTGTAGGACAGCAGACAGGCTGACGGCCCACATAGAATTGAGCAGTTATCGTCGCCTATAGGTGTTTGCAACGCCAGTGGCAAGGCGAACACGCTGCTGTCGCATAAGGGTACAGGAACTTGGGTCACTAATGCCGGACACAACACAAGGTTATTATGGTGGCATACTTAAGGCTGAAGGTGATCGCCATTCAGACGGGCCTGGGGCCCTACAACGTAGCTAAGGTGGGTGGGTCTCTAATTCTTATAATTTTATCCATGCAGGGGCGGAGAAAGAATACTAACCTCTGCAGCGGGGTCGGCCTGTCGTAAAAGGCGACAAAACAACCCACCCTAGCTACGTGGTAGGGACTCAAACCCATTTGGATGGCGATCACCTTTGGTCTTGAGTATGCCGCCATAATAACCTTGTGTTGTATTCCGGCATTAGTGACCCAAGTACTTATGGGACAGCAGCCTGTTCGTAATGCCACTGGCGTTGCAAACACCCGTAGGTGACGGAAACTGCTAAATTCTAAGCGGGCCGTCAGCCTGGCTGCTGTCCTACCGCAATAAAAAAATCTGCAATATTTTACTTAATAGTTAATAGATATATTATGTGAAATTTTTATCAGTTTTGAACAAAAATTCGAATACAAATAAAAATTTCGCTTCTTCAGTCCGCGAGTTAATCACTGTCTTTAAAACCACAATATAGGTAGTCCGGTTTAATTTAAAATGTAAAGCCAAATGATTATCATAGCCTTAACCTTTGTGGTGTATTTATAGAAGCAGTATTTTCGTGGAAATAATCGTGCCTCTTCGCCATTTTAGTGTAATCGATCATGTGTACTTTCAAGGTTGTAATGTAACGTGATTATGAAATAAATTTGTATTATATAGTTAAACAAAAATGACGAGGTTGAAGATAATAGAAAATTTTGAACGAATAATTATTTGGTACAACCATATAAACACTACACTACTTACTTACGTTGTGTGTAGTTTACGTTACGGTTATTTTTTTGTTATGACCACCCGCATCTGTGTGGCTAAAAATCTGTAGCTGCGATGGCGTGAATACGTAAGTACCAATACTACTGATCCGTTTAAGTAATGGGACTATTACATTGTGCTTTAGTTTTTTATGAAATAGCTTTTCCCCCGCTCCAATTCCCTATCATAGATAAGGTTTGGGGTATTATAATTAATGTATTATCAATTTACTATGTTGTATCAGCGAGTAGATTTTTTTTGATAGCATCTTCTGCCTTATAGTTTAGTTTATAACTACTAGGAGATGGAATAACAATTAATTAAGCGGTAGTTTTTCTTCACTTTAAGTAATAAACTGGAGATTGTTGATCCATACATATACATAAGTTGTATTAAGAGATATTAGCATTTAACATACTAAAAATCAACGTTGAAATCCTAAGATGATCGGTTGGTTGGTGGAAAAGAAGGATAATTTTCATAATTTACAATATCAATAGTAAACTATTTACGTATTAAAGTCGTATACCGAAAGGGCACACCTTTAGAAAAAAATATATAGATACATATAATTGTATAAATTAGAACGCACGTTAACACCACCCATAGTCTTGAAACTGCACTTTTCTCCCTTGATATCAAATTGTTTCCCTCAAAAACATTTTTTTACAATTCACACAAAACCATCAAGTCGTAAAGTAAGTAGCATAGCATTTGTGTTATAGATACCAGATAATTAATATACTAAATATGTACTTTTTTCTTATAAATAAATAGATATTATAATTATACATAAACACCTAGACCAGAGACGGAAATTGAACCCATGAGCTCTATCTACAAAGTGCGTTAGCCGTTGTGTCATGGAGATAAAAGTTCATTGCCTGTTTCTAATACTCTAGTGAACGTATGTGCTTGCTTAGTAATTACAATGAAATCGTAACAAATAAAAATTAGCATTTAAAATATAACACGATCCTTACATCTAGAACTAATAGATTCAAACTTTCATTTACTTAACGCAACAATGCAATATAGTATTACACATACATTATTTAAAGGTGCATATATAAACTGTTTGCTATTCCATATACCGCTTAACTTGTCCAATAAGATTAGATTTAAACTGAATCCATAAATAACTTTCTATAAGAGAAAGGTTTCAAAGTATTTTTTGTAATTCTTCGCTCTACCTATTTTTCTTTCCAGAATTAAAACTCTTAGGAGTAATATATTCAAAAGTTACAAGTGTACCAAGTGTATATGACTGAATCGTAAAGAATTCAAACAACAAGTTTGATTTTATAAAATATAAATAAATTAATATACTGGGAGCACCATCTAGTTCCAAAGTAAGCAACATAGCGCTATTTATTTATAGAACATAGTAAATAATAAAATATAACACAAAAATACTGCTACCCTTTTATTTGGTTATGAGAGACATATGTAACGTTTGTAGCACTGAATTATGTTTTTTTTTAAATTTTAAATGAAAGTTTGATAGATCTATATAATTACCAAAAGTCATAGAATAAAATTTGTCGTATACCATATTAGTAATATTTATCGAAGAGGTATTTTTTTTATTTATTACAAGTATCTAACAGTAATTTCATTCAACATCAAATAAAAATAATGTAATATATCTTAACCAAACAAAAAGATATTTAAACTAAATACAGGTGCTGTATTGAACAGAGTTGTGTCATGAAAAAAAATCATAATTACCATAAAATTATGGACAAACTGAAACAAAAAAAAAGCCATAAGAACATTGAAAACAAAAGATACTATTATACAGAAAATTAAATAAAAATGTAAATATAAAGAATAACGAATTGAAAAATATACATAATATGTAATAGGTTGTCAGTATTTTTTTAATAACTCTCTATAAAATAGGAATTGGATTTCACATAAATATCTTTTACGTAATCAAACCTTTACATACACGAATACCATTCATCCTTAAAGGGTAAGGACCAGTGGACAAGCTAAGGAATTAGAAAGTAATTCCTGCTCAAGTTTTCTCAACACATTCCGCAAGTTCAAGATGGCTATGAACTTGGCATTCTGATAGATACACAATTATTTATAGCATTTTAGATATATTCATTGACTATTTCCGTAGCGTAAGAGCTTTCGTACGTCAGAATCATCATCATCATCTTAGCATTGAATCCCGGTCGCAGCCCAAACTCTCGCTTCGGCGCCCGGGGTCCACTTTCCGACTTTTTCTTCTCCACTTCGCACGATCTTCGGCATCTCTGGTGGTCAATCCATTGGCATGCATATCAACCCTTACGACTTCAAGCCAGCACTTTTTGGGTCCACCCCTCCTGCTGGGGCCAGGCATAGCCAGACATTTCCCCACGTAAGTAGCCGCTTGCCGTAAAACGTGGCTATACCAGCGAAGGCAATTTATCCGCAATGTCACGGACATGAAAAATGCCGCGAATGCGAGAGTTCCTAACGAGGTCCTTCTGCGTTGCTCCACTCATCCACCGCAGCATATTCATCTCCGTGACTCGCAGTGCCTGCTTGTGTCGCTCCAGCACCGGCCACGCTTCACATCCGTTTAAAAGGCCTAATGATGGTCTTATAGACCTGTCCCTTCAATTTAACCGGTATTTTGGGGTCACAAATGACACCAGTCACCTCACGCTATTTGGCCCACGTGGCAGCATCCTTAAGGTCGCAATTAATGTCACCAAATGCGTGAAGCCTTCGTACGTCAGAAGGCTGGTCAGAAAGTTTAAATCGAAGTTTATAAGTAAAAACTCAAATATTCTTCTAGATATTACTTGTTAAGCGGTTGCACAGTTTAAAATATTTCATCAATGTTGTAAAAAAGACGAAGACGAGGCATTGTTTTTCATATTTTTTTACAATTACAAAAGTTTTAAGCACATAAAAAGCATTGTACCTATAATTAAAACACTCTACTTCTTATTTTAAAATGTATGGAGACATCCAGTTCAAGGTTCAAGGAACGTTTATCTAAACTGGATTGTAACGAGATCTTCACTGGGGTCTGAAGAGAAAACTTGGATGCGATGGGGATTAATGCATAGACGATGATGGTGATGACGGTTAATATAAAATAAATCGAAATAGCAAAGAGGTTAGTCGACATCACAGGAGACCGAAGAGCTGGCATCTACCTCGGACAAAGAATTAGTCTAGCTATTCAAAGGGGGAACGCTGCCAGTATCTTCGGAACCTTGCCTAAAGGGACTCCTTTTAATAATATATTATTATTATTTTATTATATTTTTTAAGGTTTTTAGTTTTAGGTAAGTATTGTACTAGTATATATTTCATATTATGTATATTTGATTTATTTGTATAGATTTAATCTAAATTTAATTATTAATAAGCTAGATTTTATTGTAAATAAATCCTTGTTAGAAAACTCTTGTGAATGAATAAAGCTAATACAATAAGTTTCTTCTATCGCTTTTAGGACCAGTATACAGAAGTCTTAAATATCACTTTGGATACGACCATATAAATGATGACATAGACGATTATCCGTTTCTTTTTTATAAAGAAGATAGGAATATACTGAAAGACATATATTTCTCTTTTTAAATTATTTTATTTTAGTTCAAAATAGAAAAGCCCTTGATCCAATTTCTTACTTCATGAACCTGCTTTTCACCTTGATCTAACCAATTAATTATACCTTAAGTAATCCATGATCATGCGCCATATAGATGTGGTCTCGCCCCGGGGTGTGGGTCCGCTTCTAACTAATGTAATGGTCGTTTTGATTTACTGACGTGTTTGTGAATTAAGTTAGTTAATTACTCATGTTTATTCTAAATTGTTTTGAACATAAGCAAATAGAAAGTCACAGAAAGAATGATTAAGAAAGTTGAAAAACAATTAACTGACAATTAAATAACACAAAATGACGTTATGATAGATTATTAAAACTATAAAAGATATTGGTGGTGTTGGAGGAGGTTGCTACGCATACCGTGGACAGCAAAAACAACCAACACATCCATTCTCGACCAGCGGAATGTCAGAACCAGATTGTCTACGACCTGCTACAAGCGAGTATTCGGCTATTTTGGCCATATCGCTCGTAAGGAGTCAGACAACCTCGAAAAATTGATAGTACAAGGCAAACTAGAGGGGAAAAGGCCCAGAGGATGGTCAGCAACCCGATGGTTGCACTTTGCCTGCAGCTCAGAAACAGGCCGAGGACAGAGTGGTGTGGAGGCAGTTCGTCAGCGTCTCCGTAAAGGCTTATCAAGACGGGCACGACCTTCAGGAATGAAGAACACGACGAAGAAGAGAAAAGATATTTAGGAAAAAACAGACAAGAATCATTGCCAAGCAAGAAGTCATAGAAATAGTCCTAACTAAAAAACATAAGCCTTAAATTTCAGTCGGGACAAAATATATTTTCCGAATTTAGCACTCAGTAAGCCTCAATGCCTTTGCCGTAAAGCCAACAGCGGTTGACCCTTGTTGAATGGTTATATGGACGACCTCCGCAGGGTAATGGCTAACTCACATTGGAACGCCTGTGGAGGTCACGGGTTGGTTCTCTGGTTCTACTCCACGTGTGTATGCATTTATGAACAAATGTATGTAAATACATAGGTATGCATAACACAACTCGGCTGCTTATTTAGGACTAGATATGATGTTTATTTATTATTAATTTTTTTATTGCTGTAGGACAACAGACAGGCTGACGGCCCGCTTAGAATTTAGCAGTTGCCATCACCTATGGGTGTTTGCAACGCCAGTGGCATCGTGAACAAGCTGCTGTCCCATAAGGGTATAGAAACTTGGGTCACTAATGCCGAAACACAACACAAGGTTATTATGGCGGCATACTTAAGGCCGCCATCTAGACGGGCTTTTTGTTGCCTTTTACGACAGGTCGACCCCGGCCGCAGAGGTCAGTATTCTTTCTTCGCCCCTGCACGGATAGGATATTGAACAGTAGATACGTGGTATCACACTCGATAGTATACACCGCTTTGGTAGTTTTTCCTTTAATGTTATAGTATAATTGTCATATACCGACAATGAAGAAAACCACAACGATATCACTAGTATGTGTCTGGTTCCTATAAAAGGAGGTCCGTGCTCAACAATGGGTCGTTTTGTGTTGTTATTAGATATATAGATAAATCTTTATTGTACATCACAATAAAATATTGTAGTATAATAATATTACGAGTATATTTATGTGCAAAGGGCGTTTTTATCGCTAACAAGCGATCTCTTCCAGACAACCCGTGCAGGGGCAGAGAAAGATTACTAATCTCTGCGCCGGGGTCGGCCTGTCGTAAAAGGCGACAAAACAACCCACCCTAGCTACGTGGTAGGCCAACCACCTTTGGTCTTAAGCATGCCGCCATATTAACCTTGTGTTGTGTTCCGGCATTAGTGACCCAAGTTCCTGTACCCTTATGCGACAAGCGTGTTCGCGATGCCACTGGTGTTGCAAACAACCTTAAGCGACTGTAATTGCTAAATTCTAAGTGGGCCGTCAACCTGTTTGCTGTCCTACAGCATTAAAAAAACCTCGTGTATCCAACGCTCAGATTGCATTACTTCTGTCGCAGGCGCTACTTTCAAACTTCCTCTTATACAAAAATTATATTAGACTAGTTACGAACTATTTAAATCTACTGTTGCATGTACGAGTATTAGCTAATGTAGCGAAAGTATATTCGTGGTAGTAATATTAAATTAGTCTGTATGAATAGGCTCTATTGACAAAGCTATATAAAAAATCTAAGTGACTTTTAAGCAATCGTATAACTAGGGGTTAAGTAATATAACTTTATTACAAACTGTAAAGCATATGTTGTAAAATAAGTGTTGATGATATATATACAAAGAAATCGTATCTCGATGATTAAATAGCTGGGTCGGAAGGTGGACAGATCGAAGGAAAAACTCTGATTCAGAGGCTATCTTCGCGACGTCGTGTATGAGTCAGTCTTTTTTATTGCTGAGGAACAGGAAACAGGTTGAGTGTCCACCTAATAGTTAATTATCACCGTCTATAGATATTTTACGGCGCCAGAAGCATCGTTAACTCACTGACGTTTGCGTAGGAGACTTTGAACTTAGGTCACTTATACCGGAACTAGGTTATTATGGCGGCAAACTTAAAGACCAGGAATTGCCATATAGGCGGTCTTGGAGCCCTACTACCTAGCTGGGGTTGTTTTGTTGCCTTTTTCGTGCCGCTTCCGAGCGCAGGGGTCATTTTTAATCCGCCCTGCACAGAGAAAAAAGAACTGCACTGATTTAGTTCACTTAACAGTATGTAATGAACATTTATAAAACATTTGTCTAACAATGGCGTCCCCGTTTGGCCACAATTAGTAGGGTAAATCAAAAAAATGTCGGGTTGTCGTAGTCAACGGCTCAATATAGAATGATTCAACCACATAAAATAATTGTATTCTTATATAAATACTCGTATTGATATTTAAAAATAGGTATTTACAAGTTATATACTATACAATAATTATGTTAAAGTAGCTAATATATCGATTAGCGTTTCCGTTTAAACAATAACATTTACATAATTAATTAACTGTATCCTCATACATATCCTGATTATTTTACAAAATTATATAAGATTTTGAAAATTTCCCACGATGAAACCTAATTATTAGTTAAAATTAGGTCTTTTATACCTAGTCGTTTACCTTGAAAATTTTATGTAACTCACTAGAATTAGAAAAATAAAACAGGTATAATTGACATTTGTGTAACGTGTTAAAGTCTGTGTTAATTAATCTTAAAACGTATTATTTAAACCAATTACCAATTAGTTGAAGCATAAATTTATTTGGGTTATAAATTAAATGTTGAAATTATTTTAACATGGCGTAACATGCCTTGATTTGTCTCTGTTAGAAATAGAATAGTATTTGAAAATTACTAATAGAGTAATATTTGAAAATTATTGAATTAAATAATTAAAAGGAATTTTTTAATTAATTGTAATAATACGTTATACAATAGTATTTGAAATATGTATTTAACGCGTCTGGCGACATCTGTTGCGTGTGCTGGTGTCATTTGTGACTCTGAAAGACCGATCAAGTTGAAGGGACAGGTTTATATTATTATCGCCCTATGGCGCCCTATATGGGGGCGTCAGCCATTAAACGATGTTGGTGGGACAAATATATCTCTCCTTTTATATCATTTGACCGATTTGCTATGCTGATAGAGAGCAGGATTATTGGACCTATAATTGTTTGGCCAATGTCTACGCCTCTGATGCCCTAAGTCATTCCTATCCAGTCAGTTAAGTCTGACGCGCACTTACTTAACACTAGAACAATGCATTGGACGTGGGAGAAGATAAGGTAATTTGGAGAAATGTGTTGCATCTGTGGAAGAGAAATCTTATAAAAATTGGTAGGGCCCCAAACGTGTCTGGATGGCGACCACCGTTGGTCTTATGTATGCCGTCATAATAACTTTGTGTTGTGTTTCGGGATTAGTGACCCAAGTTCCTGTAACCTTATGGGACAGCAGCCTGGCGTTGCAAACACCCATAGGCGATGGTAACCGCTAAATTCAAAGTGCGCCATCAGCCTGTCTGCTATCCTACAAAAATTAAGGAAATATATATTATAAAGTAATAATCAATCTATATCATAGAAAATATAGATTGATTATTATTTTACGTATTTTGCAAATTAATCTAAGTATAGATAATTTATTAGTTTTAATTAGTTAATTTATTTTACAGTATGTAGGTATGTATGCACTTTTAAACAAGAATATTTAAATGCTAAAAATAAGTAACAATGTTACAAAAACTTTCAACACAAGCAGTTTTGAATATGAGTGTGTAATGAAATTTTATTACGACTTACGAAACCGTAGTAACTTGATGTTATTTATATTGCACGTTAAGTGATTGTACGCAAATTTAATGATCGAGTAACTGAGTAACTGAGCTTGAAATTATTGAAAAAGTGTTAGATGGCAAAGATCCAATTTTGAAATGGCTGGAATTATGCTCGAAATACGTAAAATAATGCCACTTTTAAAATTATAGTTTGATCATATTTCGCTTAACACTACTTCATATAAATAAGGTGGTTGCAAGGGATTTCTTATTCAAAAGAAAACTGGGATTTCATTTAATTAATATTCATTTCATTTAAGCATTAAGGAAAAGACTTCAGTGCTCTTTCACTGATGTTCTAATAACAACAAAAATAGTCGTTAGTTATATAGAATGTTAGTTTATATGAATAAAAAAATTGAATGGCAACACTTTTGGAGTTCCCCGGCTAACGGCTTTTCCACGTCTCGAGTTTAGGTGTTTGTGTTTTATAAATATATATTAACATAAGTTAATTTAATTAAGTTCATTTAAGTTAGAAGTTAAAATAAATATTAACATTGTCAAACTGTAGACAAAGCTGTGTACGCCTGTTATTGGCATGTATGCATATATGTATATAATTGTTATGTTTGTTATATCATGGTCTTATTTAATGTATACTGTGCTGTTGGTGTATCTATAAAAAAAAGAACATGAGTCTGTAAGTAGTATAACAGTTTGTCTATTTGAAAAGTGCAAGCTAGTATTAAATAAGTGCTTTGGTGCATACTTTCGGACAAGATGGCGCTGTGTCAATTATCCCAGTATTATAATAATACACAATATTATTTTTTATGTTTAATTACACATAACTGTTAACACGAGTATATTTTTGATTTGTGCGGGTGTAAAATACGAGAAATTACTTAAAGTTTACTTTACATTGGAGAATAATCTTAATAAGAAGTCGGTCGCATCGGTGGCTTAGCCTTCTTTATAACCGTGCAGCATCATCAAACGTGTTTACCATAACGTGTTTATAAACATGTAACATTCCGAAACACGTTAAAATCGATGGGCGTGACATTAGATTGATTATTCCGAGGAATGTTACGCTTTCCCCTGTTTGGTGGGTGCCCTAGTGTTGCGTCACAATTCGTGCGTAACTAGGTCGGTATGTGCTCGAGTAATTACATGATTGCATTATTATGACATTATCATTGTAATAAGAGTTTGTTTAATTATTCAGGTTAAGTATTATACCTCTTTAAAACAACTCTACACATTACGTTTTTGTTAACTGTGAACATGAGCTTCATTAAATTATGAAGTATTGTTGGAGAGTTTCTAATTTAAAATATTTTAAATACATGAATAATAATATAGCTTATATTATTTTTTTAAAGTAGGAAGTAATAGGTGAAAGTTATTCTCGTAGGGTTATTTACAAATTCTTGAAGGACATGTGCACCCAGATCAAAAGAAATTATTAGATAATCATAGAAACATTTTATTTGACTAAGAAATTTTGGATTTTTTTATCCAATACACGTACTATTTCATGAATGGAAATTTGTGGCAACTTAAAAAATCTGTGAAAATGATTGAACTAATGAAGATATTTCATATAGAGAACAGCTTTAAAGTCGGACATTAGCTTCCTGATGCAAATATTTCTATTTGTAGTTAAGAATTATTTTAAATTTAAGTATCCATACTTGCTTTTACGTATATCAAATATTGTGGCAGAATACTTAAGATTTCTAATCTAGTTCTAAGTTTAAATTAACCTGTAGTTTGTTGAATTAAATCTTGAAAAGAGATTATCTAAAATTTACAATTTACAAAATATCTAGACATTAACTAGAACAGTTTTTGAACTTTTTAGAAAAAATTAACCAGGGATGTTAGAAATAATCCTGCAAATGTGAAAACCACCAGGATGAATAGAAAGACTTAATTGTTCTGCCATTTTACTCATAAATGTACTTATAGAAAAATTGATCAACTAAGAATTGTTTGATTTGACATTTTCATATTAATCCATTCACAAATTCCATTAGTTTAAATGATATCAAATTGATTGATATAAATCTACTTAAACGTTTGACAATTGGTTTCGTCATCGGCTAACTTGTCACTGACATTGTGATTCTTAACTTTAAATGTTAGTGTGTCAGTTACTTGACATTGAGTTTGACATATGCTTGAGAAGCTGTCAAAAAGGCCCTTTGGGTGGAACATAAAATTATTTTAAACACATTTTAGTTTGGTTATACCTTTTCGCTCTATACTCCCGGCTTGCTAGCAGACCCTTTCAATGTCATACTTTTCCCAGCCATAAGAGCTCGAAAAATTATCTACCAATAAAACAGTTAAACTACATCTGTTCTATATGCTTGTATATAATTCATGCATCTGCACAAAATAGATAGATAGATAACTCCTTATTATATACTCAATTTATCTATAAACATAGAGGTTCTTACAACTAATACACAATTAACAATAAACAGTTACCGTCGCCTATGGATGTTTGCGACGCTAGGTGCACCGTGAACACGCGGCTGTCTCAATGGGGCACAGGAACCTAGGTCACATGCCGGAACATAACAAGGTTATTCATCATCATCATCATCTAAGCGTAGTATCCCGGTTGCAACCTAAACTTCCGTTTTGGTGCCCGGGGTCCGCTTTCCGACTCTTTCTACTCCACTTCGCACGGTCTTCAGCATCTCTGGTGGTGAGCTCATTGGCACGCATATCACCCTTTACGACGTCAAGCCAGCACTTTTTGGGCCTACTCCTTCTGCCGGGGCCCGGCGGAGGCGGCATGGCCAGACATTTCTTACCCACGTAATCATCCGGTTGCCGTAAAACGAAGCCGTACCAACAGAGCCGACACTCCTGCAATTTATCCGCAATGTCACGGACATGAAGACTGCCGCGAATGCGGGAGTTCCTAACGTGGTCGTTCTGCGTCACTCCACACATCCACCGCAGCATATTCATCTTCGTGACACGCAGTTCTTGCTTGTGTCGCTCTAACACCGGCCACGCTTCACAGCCGTATAAAAGCCATATAACAAGGTTATTATGGCGCCATACTTATAGACCAAGGGTGGTTGCCATCCAGACGGGCTTGGGCCCTACCATGTAGCTAGGGTTGTTGTACGACAGGTCGACCCCGGCCGCAGGGGTTAGTATTCTTACTCTACCCCTGCGCGGAGAAAGACGGTTGACAACATAAGATATTATAAATAAACAAGAGCAAATATCATAACTGAAATACATTTGGGTCGTACTGATAAATATGACTTTTGACTTTTCAAAAGAAGTTTTTAAACTCCAAAATGTTTAAAACTTGAACCTCGCAAGTTAAACTATAATGTAAGCGTTTAGTAAGCCAAGGTTAAAGGTCTTTAGCTCGTCTTCGTTCATTCATCTAAATAATTACGTAACTCATATAATAATAAACCCGTTAACTGGTTATTTCCGATGAACGGTCTGATTTTTGTTTAATCTCATTATGTAAACTAAACAAAAACTGCAATGAATTGTTGTTTTTTTTTTCTAAAGAGAGTCAAATGATATGTACATGAAAGGTTAAAAGTGAAATTTTACCGTAAAGATTTTGTTTGTTCTAGCCAAAAATTATAAGAGGTAAGTAAATTTTCCTATGCCAAAGCTCAGGAAAATTATCGCGGATGGCACTGACGCGAAAAAATATATAGAACTTTTGCTTAGTAAATTAAGGTTCTAGATTGTAATGCTTTGGGATTGTGATGCTTTGGATGCATCCGAGACGTAAGACTTGTGAAAAATGTAACGTAAATTGTTAAGGCTTTTAACAAATTGGATTATATACATCTATGTAAATTGCTCAGATTATTGACTGATCCTTATGAATTTTAAATGTAACATCGTCACGGCCAGATATTGTTTTACTCCATCGAGAAAAAACTTTGGTAGTTGGATTAATAAACCAACTGTAATTACTTCTTAACGGATGTCGTATATAACTTTTGCTACCCGGTTTGAACCATATTGTTACCCAATTCGAGCCATAATGTTACCCTATTTTCGCCATATGATTACCCTGTTTTTCTACCCTGTTTAAGTCATATGGTTTATGCAACTTTTTCTCTCGCAGTCCACAGTAACATGTTAATTAGAAAATAATTTGCTTTGTTACTCTTTTGTCTAGACGTGTTGCAATGATAGTAAATATAGCTGTGTAATTGCAGTGCTTACAAGGTCGGTACTAACGATGCTCATATTGTTTCACAAATTTCTAGATGTTTTCTAAAATATAGCTCAGATAATTAAATTTAAAAGAATAAAAATAAAGAAAGTTGTATCAAAAAATTTAAATATTAGTACTTTTTAATTATGGGATTTTAGGAGCCTTATATTTAACAACATTATTTACTTATAATATGAGTAATATGAAATTGTAATATATCTAAAAATATCTTTCTATAGGTATACCTGTCCTATAGGACAGAAAAATTACTCCGAAACGAAAACGTACGTAAACGTTAACTACTTTCCGAGTCTTCCTGTTCTCTTATCGCTTTTGCAAACAGACCAACAGACTCTCACACACACCTCTCTCCAAAAACCGACAGACAAATCGCCTGCCGATGTCGTGGCTCAGGCCGGCAACTAACCCGCCCCATTTGTCAGGACGGTCCTCTTCCATGGTGTGAGCCCCTGCACTCTCCTGCGCTAATTTGAGATTAAACGTGCTCCTTTTGGGCGGTTCAGCACGCGTATCGTCACCCTCGCGGTATAGGTGTGGGCGGCGAAACCAAAACGCGCGACCAACTGTCGTTGAAATTGGAAGAATCCTTATATTTTTTCGTTATGAAGAGTTAAAAAACTGATTATTATCTTTGAATTTAATATTTCATATGTGTTTTCAGGTCTTATACGCATTACTGCTGGTGGAGCTGGCGACGTGCGCCCGCCCTCGGCCGAGGGTACAGCCGCAACCTGTCGAAGACTACGACTACGAACCGCAAGGACAAGACCGCGCTGCTGTTGACCAGGTAAGTCTGTATGGACAATAGTTGTACATTTATCCGTGCAGGGGCGGAGAAAGAATACTGACCTCTGCGGCCAGGATCGGCCTGTCGTAAAAGGCGACAAAACAACCCTAGCTATATGGTAGGGTCCCAAGCCCGTCTGGATGGCGACCACCTTTGGTCTAAAGTATGTCGCTATAGTAAACATATGCTGTGTTCCGGCATTAGTGACCCAAGTACTTGTACCCTTATGGGACAGCAGCGTGTTCGCGATGCCACTGGCGTTACAAACACTTATAGGTGACGGTAACTGCTAAATTCTAAGTGGGCCGTCAGCCTGTCTGCTGGCCTATAGCAATAAAAAAATTATACAATGCAGTATTTTCATTTGATTCAATTGAAGCTTAATAAATCATATGGCTGAAAAAAATTGTGAGGAAATACATTAGATCAGAAATTGTTTAAATTAAATTCTGCTTAGCGACCATCATCTGCATAATTAGATATACAAGAACTTCAAACGGATGAAATTTTATTATAAGTGCTAAAAGCATAAATAATTTTTTATTGCACACATATATCTATTCTAATCTCGTAGGCCGGGAAACAAATGCCAAGGGACTGTACGGTTTTTCTTTTCGTGGTTGGGTTAGTCGCCCAAACGTTACCAAATCTAATTGATTGTGTCTTTTTGAACAAAGAGGGTAAGAGCCGCGATAGGGTTACAAAATAATAGAGCGAAGAAGCCTTACGACGACAATCAGCAGCGATCATCGAGCTCAAAAATTTCGTTCGTTCATCCAGGATCTATAAACAACTGAGTTGGCCTAAATGCTTCAATTGTATCTCACACAGTAGTATACTCGATTTATAGGAAATAATAGGGATTATGACAGTCTCATCGCAATATATCTATAATAACATTGTAAATATTCGCACTCATATTAATAATTATATGAAAGAAGAAAGAAATTATGTCAAAGACGTTCATAAGGTGAACACTACATTTAATGATAGACTAGTCCTATCATCTTAGACTTCTTAGACTAAAAGATATATAATCCTCCTTCATAGGTATATGTTTTTATAATAAAATCCCGAAGGATATTATTGACCTGCCCTTAACCAAATTCAAGTCCTCTGTCAAATCATTTTTATTAAAGAAGGGTTTATTATTCGATTAACGAATTGATAAATCTGCTTTTACATAGCCGCAAGCTCCAGTTTTTGATATGAATTCTGAGCTTGCAAATTATATTGAAATAAAAAAATATCATATTAAATTAAAAGATATACATTAAAATTGGACGTGTAGGTGGGGTGTGTAAAAAGTTACACAAACTAAAGAGTTTGTTTGCAATTAATATTTTGACTTTCAAAAATGTTCTTTAGGTTTAAGTATAATAAATAATACCATTAAAACAAATTTGCAGGTAGTGCTAGTACCAGCAGGTGCTTACGACGACGTGTATGGGCCGAGAGACAGGCTTGATGAAGATTACGAGCCTAGAACACTGCAGCGAGCCCCCACGAGGCCCAAGTCGAGGCAAGAAGTGCAAGAAGCACCCAAGCAGCCACCGGTACAGACAATTAGGAATTACAATAAGGTGGGTGTTGCACATGACATAGTCTACCGACTATTTATTTTCTTAAAAGACAGACACTACAACAGTTATCACAGATTTTTTTCCAAATTTCAATAAGAGGATATGTGCACCCAGACTAGTACACAAATATTTTACAAGACCTTACAAGGCCATTTACCTTATAAATATTTTTTAAATCTGTCTGTCTTACCTGGAAACTAAAGAAAATAGTTAAATATATACTTGTGTGACACACCTATCACACAAGTATGAAATATATGTTTTATTTATACACATATTATCATATAGTGAAATATATTGTCACCTAAATCACAACCATCGTGATGATGATTGTGCCAAATCCTAGTTCCTTCCCAAACTTTTGCTTAGTTGTTACAAGCCCATGTTATGAAACTAATAAATTGGTCAATTTTAGAGTTAAGTTACTTTTTTAGATCGCCCTAATCCTTCACATATACAGTGGATGCATTGTAATAAGTTATATTTCAAATTTCAGGTGAACGATGATGGCAGTTTTACATTCGGCTACGAGGCAGCTGATGGATCCTTTAAGGAGGAAACCCGCGGCACAGACTGCGTCGTCCGCGGCAAATACGGCTATGTTGACCCCGATGGCAATAAAAGAGAGTTTACATACGTATCTGGAAACCCTTGCGATCCCAACAAGCCTAATGAAGAGGAAGAACCCGAAGGACCAGTCCCTGATTCCGCTGAACGAGATGATGGTGTGCCTAACTACCCAACTAGGCCAGCTCCACGACCCACCACATCCCGGCCACCTACAACTTACTTCCAAAACGACTTCAGGGACGCTGATGAGGATGAAGATGAAGAAGAACCCCTTCAACACATCAGACAACGCGTCGTGCAACGTCCTGCTCCTAGAAGACCAACATACCAAGCTCAGCCGCAACCTATCGCTATTACTCCGAGACCTATCCCTGTGACCACCGCTAGAGCTCTACCACCAGCGACCACATTCAGACCTCAAGTAGTGCAAGTCACCCCCAAATCACAGCCTCAGATTCAATACACACCTGAGTCAAATTATTCCCCCACACCTTCCCCCGCAATTTTAAGTACTGGAAGACCAACTCCTGGACAGATCGATTTCGCTGCTGAGTTTGCCAAATTTCACCGTGAAAATCAGATACAGTCATCGACGTCAGCCACTGCTGCTCCTACTAAGGCAACTGGTGCTTCTCCAGCGCCAACTGGCAATCCTCTTTACTCCACTGAGTTAGTGTTCGATCCTTCAAGCGG
This sequence comes from Malacosoma neustria, assembly GCA_963693495.1. NCBI lineage: Eukaryota > Metazoa > Arthropoda > Insecta > Lepidoptera > Lasiocampidae > Malacosoma > Malacosoma neustria. Next base: position 18,909,885 of record OY856384.1, on the reverse strand, counting down.
ACAATATAACACCCAACTATTCCAGTCATTGCCTCAGACAAACGGAGAGTTGAATCTGAATCAGCGGCTACAGCCTTTTGTCGCTCAGCAACAACAAGCGAGACCTTTTATTCCATCCCCTCAAATTGCTCCCGTTCCGTCGTCTGCGTCTCCTAGTGGTCCGTTGTATAGACACCAAATTCAGAATCCACAGGAAGTGTACCAGAGACAGCAATCTGAGAGCCAATTTCAGAACTCTCAACAATTGTTTGCGCAGCAGCAACAGTTGCAGCAGAGTCAGTTACAAAGAGATCGTGCTGCTGCGAGGGCGCAGGCTCAACGATTGGCTTTGAACCACGCCCAGCCAAATCCACAAAGGCCGTCCCCAACTCCTCAGTACTACTATGTTGCTCCACGAGGCGAGTCGAATCCTTCGAGCGGACAGATCGACGCTTTCCTGAGGGGTCATGGCATTCAGTTCTAGTTAATTAATGTGTGTTAGATAATTCGCTACCGAATAGTCACGAAGTCACCGAAGCCATAGTTAAAGTCTCAGGAACTGTCCAATTAGCTAGTCTTTTAGTTTGACGCCCTGGAGACTTTAATATTTTCTATGAGGTAACAAATTTAAATATTAACTGATTTATTTATTAAAATTTAAAGTAATAACGCATAATTTGAACGGAATAATTTATTTTTAATTTCGATACGAATCAATATTACTCCTTTCTTTTAATGTTTTTATCAAAAATTTTAAATGTTTAAAATATTTTGTATAAATACATCCAAGGTTGAGCAGAATGTAGTTAAAACTTGGAAATTACATAATTTATCAATATAAATATATTTGAGTAAAAAGAGTTCAATATGTTAACTTTTATATTGAAAAGTTCAGTTTAATCATATTATCAGACAGTTGTAATCTGGCAAAGTGAGTAGTGGTTTTATACATATTACTGATTAAAAAATAAATGGGCGAAACTCAATAAAATTTATGACAATGTTAAATAAAATTAGACTCGTGACTAATGTTTTCAGTTCATAATCGTTTGCATAGTTGTCAATGCAAATTATAACGTAATTTTTACCATATAAAACTATTATTAAAATAAATTATGCATTATTTTGTAGAGTTTTGCGCATATATTGTTATTCAGTAAATAAATTAGTTTAGTAATAAGTAAATAGTCCATCGACCTAACTGTGTCTGTGAATACGGACCTTGTAAAATAATTTACAAATAAAATTTAATTGTAATTTTATATTAATTTTGTTTAATAATAAATTATACGTTTTTTAAATATAGTGTGTTGTTTTATTTATATTGAAATATTTATTGTTTGATATTAATTTATACTCTTTACGAAAAATTCATTACTTCTTCAATATTTTTAGTTTACTAGATGTCATTCTAAAAGTTACTGATTTATCCCTAGTAAAGTATACCTATTATATCATTGGTTCAATATTCAAAGATGGAGATAAGTATAGAAGTTTGAAAAACTTTTCCGTTAGATAAGGGAGATAAGTATAGAAGTTTGAAAAACTTTTACTTGCCAGAAGGTAGTGATTAATTTACGACGATATTTGAAGTGAGTCATGTATGATGTGACTGTGCAATATTGAATTAGCCATTCAATGAATCTAAATCAAACTCTATAACTAATTAATTCATTCTAATAAATATTCCTTACTATAAGATAGGCCACGAGACGAATCAAAAATCCGATCATATGGATTGGGGCGCAGGAATCAGAGGGCAAATGTCAGTAAATTTTATCGAAATGCCGCGCTCTTTTTGATGAATTCTTTCTACGAAAAGAAGTCCCACAGAAGGTAGATATGGCAGAACTCCGGTTCTCTGACAAACAAAGAGATAGACTTCGTTATGTTGGATAAGAATCATATATTTAGAAATATATTTGTCTGATATCGGTATTAAATCAGTTTAATGCCGATGGTGACCACCGGCTTGTATGAGGCACTCTAAATATTAAATTCAAACACGAAAAGCTTCGCTTGGTGAAATCTGTTCACCGACCTACGCCACCCCAAATGATCCAGGAGTGTGAGCAGTTCCACCAAGAACTGCAAAATCCATTCGATTCGCTAGAAACCCATCCAAAATTCATGATGAGATCTTACGAGAACTAGGTGTGACATGCCATCTAATTTGTTTACTTCCCCAGAGCATAGGGCTAAACTTCAGCTGCTCTAATACTCGTGCCATTCAGTCAGCTATAGAACAGAAACCCCTAGGTTCAGAGTTTTCTTCAGACCGGTGGGGAAGCAGGAATAGAGGAGTTATAGGCGTCACTGGAGATTACGATTTATCTTGAAATCCTGGAGAAGTTCGAAAATTTCTATGGAATTCTGTATTCTTTGTGCCACTATACAAAAGACATACTTGGAGATTAAGGTTGACGAGATTTGGGTGGCTCTCGGACAGCTTCACAACGGCAGGGCTCCCGGTGATGACGGAATGTAATTCCGTGCAGTTGGCTGTTTACGTCTGTCGCAGGGCCGATCGGCTTTGGAGCAAACAACTTCTGAAGTGGAGACCATATCTTGGCAAACGTAGTGCAGGATGCCCCCTACCCGATGGACTGATGACCTGCGCAAGGTTGCCGGTCGGGGCTGAATGAGAAAAGTAAAGGTTTTTTTATATTAGAATTACAGCAGACAGGCAAACGGCAGATTGTCATCGTCGCTTATGGACGTTTGCAACACCAGAGGCACTACCAACGCACTGCCGGCCTCTAAGGTATCGGGAGTTGTGGCGTCAGTCTGGGGAGGCCAACGTCCAGCTGTGGACAATAACGGGCTGATAGCTATAACCAGACTCGAGTAAACTTGCGCAATTAAAATTTCCTAATTATTATTAAGAAATTATGCCTTATTAGGTATAATGTTCTGTACCAGAAATTTATACGTTCTGCTCTAATACATATAACTATAACATTAGATTGGAAATACTATGCGAAATATCCGCATACCATTAAGACACAAGGCTGTTCGAAGGTTGTCTAGTTAGGCTTTTAATAATGAGTCATAGAAAACAATTTTGAGGTTTATTTCCATTCGAATAATCCATACTAATATTATAATTCTGAAGGTCACTCTGTCTGGCTGGCTGTTACGTTTCCACGCCTAAACCGCAGAACCAATTTTGATGAATAGAATAGATTGGAAAAGGACTTTGGAGAAGGCTACTTTTTGTCGCGAAAATGAAACTTGAATGGGATGCAATAGGGATATATATATATATATATATATATATATATATATATATATATATATATATATATATATATATATATATATATACAGTATATATATATATACAGTAAAAAAAATATATATATATATATATATATATATATATATATATATATATATATATATATATATATATATATATATATATATATATATATATATATATATATATATATATATTTTTTACTGTTTCGTCTCTTAGCGTCGCTTTTTTAAGACACGGTGTTAGAGATTTTGACTTACAACAATATGTGATCTTAACGATTCTGTAATGAAAATAATACTTATAGAAAAAAAATGTTTTCAAGTCATTGCTATTACTTCAACTATTATAGACGACTATATTACGTACTATTTAAACTGAGCAAACAAATTCACAACTGCTAGACAGCATTAGGCGTTTAGTTAAAATAACGCACAACTATCGAGCGCCTACATAGTTTTAATTATTAAAAACCATTCCTACGTTAACTATTTGGTTTGGTTTGGAGAACAATTAAGAAATGAGAAATTAACGTTAGTTTTTAATCTAGGAATCAATTCACTTACCGCTAGATAGCAGCTCTATCGCTGCAAAATTCTTATCAGATAGATGGCAGCACTTGAATTAATTGGTATTTATAGCAATGTGTGCAAAATATATTAAGATTGTCAGAATTCAAACTTCTAAGGATATACGATTAATAAATAATTTTATAATGTACTTGTAAGTAGTAGATTTAATTAAGTTGAAAGTTAAACTACTTTGAACGAGAAGGTGGATAATGTCTCATAGGCCTTTATCGAGCAGTGAGACGTAAAAAAGAGGACGCTATCAAACTTGTAAAAATAGAGGTTGTATCCCTGTTATCAATTTCACAAAATTATTTGAAGTAATTATTTTGCTACTGTTTCCACAAAACAAAGCTCTGACCAATCAAAGTTACAAACTTCTAATATTAAGCTTTAATCATTGTACCTTTAGTACTTTATAGATCAGAAAAAATATAAAAAACAGGCCTAGAAGAACTCATAGTATGAAATCACGATTTTAAACTTTCTCAAGAAAATTATCGGTCTGCATAACTAGAATTTAATTTAAATTAAAAACATATTTTCTTCATTATTAACAATGTTATCATAATTAAAAATACATTTTGACCAGTATAACAACGAAATAATTAAATTGGATACAGTATGTCGTTATAAGTTTTGAGCCTACCAATTACGAAAGAAAAAACTGAAATGATTCGGCTATTTTACTGTCACTAAGGCACCTATTTGTATTTTCAAGCTTTTATGATATTTTAGGAACTAGTTGGAGGGTCAATTATTAGTATCTGGAACTACTAACGCAAGAGTAGTAACGCAAGTAAACTTATTTAAAAACGACAAACTAAAAATAAAGAAAAAAACATCTGCTATATGCAAGTACAAAGATTCACCGCAATCTACATCCATTTATATATGCATTTGAAGTGAAAAGTCAGTAGAATGGGCATTTATAAACTGATAAAAATGTCCAATTAGAATTCCAAAAATTTTAAATAAAATTTATAGTTATTTTGTAATATTTTGTAATTTTTTTCATCACAACATTAATAAAATTAATTTTTTTATTATAATTCCTGATTTTAAGACGTTTTAAAGTCTTCTTCCTTCCTCCTGCCCTTATCCCACATTATATGGAGTCGGCACAATATGGCACATGTTGTAATTGTTATGGCTTAGTTTTTACAACCGGCCTCCTGCCTGATGTTAATCCCTTTTTGAGGATTTATACGTTTTATAGTGTTGTATGCATTTTAAAATAGGTAGATAGATAACTCTTTATTGCTATCTGTACATTTAAAATAAAACTAAATATTTAGACCACACAATAAAACTAGACGTTAATAACAAGCAATCCATACTAATATTATAGTCAGGTCATAAGTATTGTCACACAGTAAAAACTTTTCTTTTAGAATGCTGGCCACAAAAAAGTTTATTGAATTCGAATTTCTAATTGTTCATGAAAATAAAAATGTATACTTTTAGAATTTTACTCATTTTTAAATATGGAGTGGACGCTTAAAGAAGACCGTGTTGCAGTTATTGCGTTGCATCGTTGCAGTTACGCGCCAATTCAAATTTTTAACATACTGAAAAATTTGAATATAACCTAAAGATTCGTTTATCGTACCATCAAACGATACAATGAAGACTCTAGTGTAGATGACAGGTCAAGAAGTGGTCGCCCTCGGTCTGTTAGGACTCCAGCAGTGATAAAAGCTGTGAAGGCACGAATTCAAAGAAATCCCAAACGTAAGCAGAAACTGTTGGCCCTTCAGATGGGGTTAAGCAGAACCACGGTGAAAAGGGTGTTAAATGAAGACTTAGGGCTTCGGGCATATCGAAGAAAAACAGGACATCGTTTGAATGCTCGTCTAATGGACCTGAGACTGAAGAGATGCCGCGCTTTGTTGAAGCGGTACGCGGGAAAAAAATATCGGGAAATTCTTTTTTCGGATGAAAAAATTTTTACCGTAGAAGAGAGCTACAACAAACAAAATGATAAAGTGTACGCACACAGTAGTGAAGAAGCGAGCAACCGTATTCCGCGTGTCCAACGAGGTCATTTTCCATCCTCGCTCATGGTATGGTTGGGAGTTTCTTATTGGGGCTTAACAGAGGTACATTTTTGTTAGAAAGGTGTAAAAACGAATGCTGTTGTGTATCAAAATACAGTCCTGACGAACCTTGTGGAACCTGTTTCTCATACCATGTTCAATAACAGGCACTGGGTATTCCAACAAGATTCGGCGCCAGCTCATAGAGCGAAGAGCACACAAGACTGGCTGGCGGCGCGTGAAATCGACTTCATCCGGCACGAAGACTGGCCCTCCTCCAGTCCAGATTTGAATCCGTTAGATTACAAGATATGGCAACACTTGGAGGAAAAGGCGTGCTCAAAGCCTCATCCCAATTTGGAGTCACTTAAGACATCCTTGATTAAGGCAGCCGCCGATATTGACATGGACCTCGTTCGTGCTGCGATAGACAACTGGCCGCGCAGATTGAAGGCTTGTATTCAAAATCACGGAGGTCATTTTGAATAAACTTTAATGTCATAAGAATCTATGTTTTGTTAAGTTCATTTTGGTATATGAATGGTTACATAATGAATAAACTTGTTACAATTATTTTACATTAAACATGTGACAGAATTTATGACCTGACTAGGTATATTTAAAAGAAACTCTGTCTGTGTATTATGTTTTCACGCCCAAACCGCTGAACTAATTTTGATGAATTTCGGAATAGATATAAATTGGCCCTGGGAAAAGGACACAAGCTGTTTTTTAATTTATATGGCAAAACATCGTTTGCCAGATTAGCTAGTAACATAAAAAATAATACAGTAAAACAAAAGGTGATCTTATCTCTTATCTTATTAATATAATAATGATCACGGAGTAACAGCACGTAATTATCACCAAACTAAACTGTGCTTAATATTGCATAAGGGTATGTCGGATCGATTTCAGGTTTAGCATTCAATACTTATTGAATGCTAAACCTGAAATCGATCCGACAAAGTAACCCTCACTGTAAGTACAGTGAGGGTTACCTGGAAGAAATTACTTTAAGCGACGAAACCACCCATTGTTGTAGCTTGTAAGTTTATTTTATGTTTTTGTATATTTAAGGTGCAGCAATGAAAGGTTTTTCGTTCATACTCTAACTACTCGACTAAAGAGGTATGTATTCGAGGTACCTCATCTACTAGGAGTAATTCCCACGTTCTAAATAGGCTGTATAATAATTTGTGGTGACCGAAATGTGGTTACAAGTATGGCTTGTTCATAATTTATCTTTATGGTTTATTTTGTAATTTTAATTTGTACTAATGATAATTTAACTGCCAAATTTAAGGCACAACATATGCAGTATCTTATTACTTTGTTTTATTGTTTTTTATATATATTAAAAATACAATGAAATGCAGTTTATTATATAGGATAAACATAAGCACTTACAATAATAACATAAATAGGAAATTAAAGATTACATGTATAAAAATAAATAAAATATACATAGTATGAAATATATACTAGAACAATGAACCTAAAACTAAAAACCTTAAAAAATATAATAAAATAACTAAAATATATTATTAAAAGGAGTCCCTTTAGGCAAGGTTCCGAAGATACTGGCAGCGTTCCCCCTTTCGCCTGACGCAGGTCCTCTCGGGGCACGGTTGCTTCGGGAGGTACCTGTGTCGCATAGGGCGGGAGATGACGTCAGGGTGCCACCACTGTGGCGCGGGCGACGAGGAGCACACGGTGAACCACACTGTCGCCGTGTGCCCTGCGTGGCGCGAGGAGCGCCGCGCCCTCGTCGCCCAAATCGGCGTGGACCTGTCGCTCCCGGCCCTGGTTCTGTCCATGGTCGGGGGCGATCCTGGATGGACGGCCGTCGCCTCATTCTGCGAGGCAGTCATGTCCGCAAAGGAGGCGGCGGAGCGGGAGCGGGAGTCGACCACCACACTCCCCTCCCGCCAACGCAGGCCACGCCGGCGGCGCCGGAGGGCCAGTAACGACCTCCGGCCGCCGTAAAAAGCGGCCGCGGGCGGCCCCTCGGGGGAGGACCCGCCGCCCGCACTATTGCCGCGAAGGTGAGGGCTGCGTGCTGTTCCGCGACCCCCTCAACTCCTAGAGTTGTTAGGAGAGCGCCGGGGGGACGAAACCCTGACCCCCTGGCGCCAACACTTTAGAAGGGGCCCGCCTCAAGACAAAGGGCGGGCCGGCGCCGGCCCGGGCCACGAGATCGGCAGGCCATATATCCGTGGGCCCGGGCGTAGGCGATAGGAGAACAGCGGGGTTTTTTAGTGGGTAGTCGGAAAAATCCCGGAGTCCCACATATCCCTCGGTCCCCCCGGGCCGGGGGAACCCGTCAAGAGAGGTTTTTCCCCGAGACCAAAAAAAAAAAAAAAAAAAAAAAAGCGTTCCCCCTTTGAATAGCTAGACTAATTCTTTGGCCGACGTAGCTGCCAGTTCTTCGGTCTCCTGTGATGTATATATTTTTTTTATATATTGAGTACTCGAATAGTCATATATTATATTTTACGTTTGTTTTACATCCTCGTCACGAGTACTTAATTTTTATATGTATTTATTTACAATATAAAAGTACGTATATCTAGTATATTAGTTATTTCCCATAACACAAGTGCTATGCTACTTACTTTGGGACTAAATGGCGTTGTGTGAATCGTTCCAGCATTTTTATTTATTTCAGCATATTTTTTATTATATATCACATATACGAGTATTCTGTACGGTTACATAACATGGTTATATACGACTATGTAAAGCTATTTTGTTCACCATCAGCCTATATGTGTTCTCCATTGATTACCTTTTACTCCTGAGGAACAGCTGACAGGCTGGCGGCCCACTTAATAGTGAATAGTTACCGTCGCTTATGGATGTTTGCGACGCTAGGGCCATCGCGAACACGCTGTTGTAATTAATACCGGAACGCAATAAGGTTATAGCGGCATACTTAGGGCCCTACTAAGTAGACTTTACGTACATATAATAAGGTCAAATATCACTAAAATGTTTATAATTTGATTAATATTTATTTATATTTGCTGGTGAAATCATAGTTTTGTTTATTCGTTACTACACAAAATGGAGAAAAACAATTGAGCAAAAAGGTCCAAAAATTTAAAAAGAAAAGTAACAGAACTGTTTTGTTAAGTGTTCATATTCGTGATTAGGTGATCATTGTTATCAATAAAACACCCAAACGTTGATGATGCTTATTTTTCTTACAATGGCTTCCTATTCTCCCGAAACATACATTTTGGATGTTGAGTTTTTCAAATAGTTTTGTTCCAGTTGCATTTTTGTGCTTTTTCGTTGGGTTATACGACTTTTTTTCGAAATATATAAATATGTGGCGAGTTTAGTTTTTCTCAACCACCAATGGCAAAGTCAAACTACGTCCTTCATTAAGTGCAAGGCGTGACGCTAGTTTTGCATGTTCGGATGACCCGTGACATATGTAATACGATCATTAAAAGATTCCTTATAACACCCTGTATCTTAGAGCTTGCCCTGTGTGGTAACATGGCCATGATCAAAATTATATTTAAAATAATCGCTACTTAAATTTGTTCTAAAAACAAATCATCCTAATATAGGTAGTTTTACAATAGATTTCGTAGACAATTAAACAATTGGTGACTTACACACATGCAATGAAAAAAGATTTTCCTTGCAAGATAATAAAATGACAACAATGGCTTGTTTGCGTAAGTATTCGCACGGACGCATACATAGTGGGGATATATTTTATATAGGGAACTCGTATCGTCCCGCGCGGCTTACTCCGTCATGCATTTGGTGCTAAAATGATCATTATACTTCTCTTTACGTTGTTATCATTTTCCACCGCGAACCATACCACCGATGATGTCACAACGAATGCCTCCGTTTCGACTACAAAAGAAATATTAAAAGCCGATGAAACAGGAGATCCTACTAAAGTGGAGATTGTCAAACAAATACGAAGACTAAACGAAGATGGATCCTATACCATTGGTTACGAAGCCGATGATGGAACGTTCAAAATTGAAAGTAGGGATGTTCGTGGTAACGTGAAAGGAACATTTGGATATGTCGATAAAGATGGTGAAATCAAACGGGTGACTTATTCTTCTTCCGGTGACACAACTCCAGTGCCTGTGACTACTACACCGTCTATGATTGTGAGAGTGAATAAAACTGTGTCATCAACTACAAGGAGACCCCTCGCAACAGTTGTATACCCAACGCGACAGGGTTATACCACTAGAGGCACTGTTATCCAATCAATACCAAGAAGAAGAGCCAGCACCCGTACTATAACTGAAATGACCACTGAAAAACAACCTGAAGAAACGACTAGCAATATTTTAAACCTCTATAAAACCAATGGAGAATCCAAAACTAGGACGCAAATCTTAAAACCGATGCCCGCTGGTGAAAAGGATGATTTAATTCCAAAGCAAACCACTACTAAGCTCCCACCCTCCATGAAACCGGTTTATGAGCCGCCAGAAGAAGAACCGGATTCACCAAAATCGAATGCAGTGAGGCGTGAACTATCGCACACCAGTCCCAATCCTCACATGGTGAACCTACAGCAGTCGGCAGGCGATGACTCGACAGATTACTACGGAAGTTTATCTCTAGGAACAGTTCGACCACTATTCACAACAACAACTCCCCGATCAAGATTAGTGCCAATACATTCAATAGTTGCTGCAAGACAAAAAATTCAAGAGCAATATCAAGATGTACCTTTACAACACCAAGAAACGAATATTGAAGCAAGTACAGGGAGAGTTTTCGATCATGAAAACGTAGTGACAGCTAACCCAGTGCCTGTGATTCACATTGCACCAAGAGAACATGAAGAACGTTACCAACAACATGTGTACCGAAGACCAGCAGCAACGTTACATTTTAGAACACGTGAGTACCTTAGGGATAATCCTGACGCACCAGTACCTATTGGGAATCAGCGGCCCTTTCTCCAATACGAAAATCAAAAAATATTGGAGCCTCAGTACTTAAAAGAACCGCAACAAAGGTCTGAAGAAACGGCTCCTCCATATGACCCAAGACCAGTGATGAGGATAATTCCAGTACCAGTAGATGACAGAGGCATGCCATTACCAGAATATCAGGCGCGATTTGTAAATCCGTACAGACAGCCTCAGCCCTTGTTTCAGCCAAGGTACCAAGATCCCATTGATGAGATGAATGCTATATCAGCGCCTGTTAGTACTAGAGACCTTCGCCGTCTTCTGCAGATCCTGATACTAAGGCAGAGTCGTCTGCAGAATTTGATGGATCAAATCATGCCTGGACCACCGTTTCCGTTACCGATGTACAGGGATGAATACCGGTACCAACCAAGGTTCCACGATGACTACGACTATAGGTACAATCCTCAGTATAGGAACGAGATGTACATGAGCCAATACGATGATCAGTACGAAGGCAACAGATATATGAGCAGAAGGCGAATGTATCAAAGAGCTTATGATACAGCAAGTTCATCGTCGAATAGAATCGAGGAATCCCCTGAATATCTCCCACCAGATGTAAGAGAAGCTTTACTTTTAAAAATGTTGATCCTGGCTATCAGTCCAGATTTTATGCCAACGCCTGCGCCTCCTACAGAGTTGACGACCGCAACTCCGATGAGGAAGCAAACTAGAAATGTTCAGATTTTGGGCGAGGACCATTCTGATGCCAAGAGCAAGCCAAGGCATTAATTAGGTCAGGTATTGACTGACATTATAAAACTAAAAAGTAAATTATATTTGATTATCGTCAAAACATATTGAAAAGTATTATAGTTTAATTTCTGTAAGCAGAGTTCGGATAGTTACCTTAATTTATAATTAATTTTAGTTTTAATATTCTTTGAAAATGTAAATAATGTTTAGTACCTATTATGATTTTATATGACAATTGCGTATTTTTATTTACAACTTTTGTTTAAATAATATTTTTCACATTAATTTTTATTTCGGCGGCCTGTCGTAAAGGGCGACAAAACCACCTTAGCTTGGTGGCAGGGCTCCCAGTCCGACTGGATGGCAGCCACTGATAAAAACCTTGCGCTGTATTCAGGTTATGCCTGTCCTAGCATCCAGTCCCCATAGTCCATCCCCTACGTGGACGGCAGCGAATTACCTGAAGTCGGAAATCCATAGGCGACGGTAACTTCCATTAAGTGGCCCGTCAGCCCGCCTGCTGTCAAACAGCAATAAATAAAATTCGATATTAAAAACCTAGCTAGTTTTTCTCCTCTAATGAGCATATTATAACGTAATTGCTTCATACATAAGAAAATTGGGATCAGATCCGCTTTGGACAAATGTTGAAGGTGTCGTCCCCTATATATGTACTCTAGTACTGAAATGTTATGCGCTGATAATATATTATAAATTAAATTTAAGATTTTTAATTTTGCGTAAAATTATCATTAAATTGTAGTACAGAAAAAAATAACATCTTTATTTTAAAAATTATACATCAACTATCATAAAACTATTTTAAAAGCTATATATATTTCACAATCTAATAATTCTTTAATTACATTTTCAAGTAATTATTACTTAAGTAATTGTCATAAGCATTTTTATGATAATCAAAATAAACCTCAACAACATGACATCCAATTTTCTTGTTACAGCTTACACCACTGGCTGTTGTAAGAGCCAGGGCCGTGAAGGCTTGCTATTGTTTTTTAAAAATTTGCGTACCCACGCTATCGTAATGTTTGGTCACCTTGAATGTTCTAAATACTCTGTTACTAGTAATTAAAACGTAAATTTTGTTTATTTAGGTTGATGGTATCTATAGCTTTTTATTTAGACATAATAAATGCGGAGTATTCAAATACTGAAACTTGTGTAAAGGTCCAATAGTATGGGCGACCCTTTTCGAGAGTAAATGCGCTGATATTGAAAGTGAGCTTTATTAATTTGTTGTGAAATCCGCCCACGCACTGGAAGGGCAAAAGCTCCACCAACCTTAACACTTCCACGGTCTGGATCGGTTCTGATGCACCTTCACTTTACACATGTGAGGATGTATGTCCTTGGCACGGCCAGTAATAAATTGAATGTGCATTCACCCGGCCAAACGTTGATACTATAACTGCATCCTCCATCACAGAATCAATCATCGCCTCATGTAATCTTGAAGGTAGTCAAAAAACTTGGTGGAGGAGCTAGTTTTATCCACCTAAATATATATATTCAAGGACCCAGCAACTTATATGCATAACTTGTATCAATAAGATCGGTAGAAGAAAAAAATGAGAAAACAAATACCAGTCTTTTTCATATAAGCGTTTCCTCTTGGTTACATTCGAAATTTATGCCTTTAAGTATATATCTTTAAGTTTTTACAGAAATCTTTATAACTATTTTTATTGAAGAAAACAACTGCTGAGAAATTTTCACGATCATATTTTGGTTGATTGGTTACTTATCTGCTATTATATTACCAGTTCTTTGGTACTCCACTGTAATTAATTCAGTACAATACAACACCAAGATAAAACAGGTTGTCAGACACATAATAATTACGCAATGGCCTGGGAAAACGTATACAGTAATCCATGCTTTTTCCCATACATTCATCACTGGGAATTTTGTCCCACGGCCTCGAATAGGAAAAAAAATATTATTACAATACACAGTGTTTATTTGTACTTTATTTGTACAAAGTATTTTGTAATGATTTGAAAATTTGTTGCTCTGACAAACTGGATTATAGTCTCCAAGAATATAATCTATTTTTTTTGTAATGATTGGTACTAAATTGATACTTGTGAAAAGTATTTTAAACATTGTCTCTTTTCTTGATAATATATGTATACAAAATCCGTAAATTTGCTAGGTGTTAAGATCTCAAGCACATTTGGATGGCAACCATTCCTAGCCTATAAGTATGCCGCCATAATAACCCTGTGTTGTGCTCCGGCATTAGTGACCAAGGTCCCGACCCCTATACGGACTTAGGAGTCGCTAGGGCATCGTAAACATCCATAGGCGATGGTTACTGCTTACTATTAAGTGTCTGCTGTACCACAACAACAAAAATAAATGCTGTTGGCACATCTTCTAGAAATCATCTGTTACCAATAATTTTCGATTTTTCCTGTAATACAATTTATTAGGGATTTAGTATCGTGGTAGCCATGTGGTAATCAAGTGATCGTAAGTCACAGACAAACCTGATGGTTTGAATACTAGGATGGCTTGTATCGTTTAGGCAGTTTTTTCCGCCTAAAGTACATATTATATCAAAATTATATTTAATGTACTTTTATCTGTGCAGAGACCTGTCGTAAAAGGCGACCAAACAACCCACCCTAGCTACGTAGTAGGGCCTCAAGCCCGTCTGGATGGCGACCACCTTTGGTCTTAAGTATGCCGCCGTAATAAACTTGTGTTGTGTTCCGGCATTAGTGACCCAAGTTCCTGTACTGTTATGGGACAACAGCATGTTCGCGATGCCACTGGCTGGCGTTGAATACACCCATAGGCGACGGTAACTGTTAAATTCTAAGCGAGCCGTCAGCCTGTCTGCTGTCCTACAGCATTAAAAAAAAAGTAATTTCGATATTATTGCTGTTATGTACATATATGTATTATATCTTATACTTTTCCATTTTCTCAATTTATAACACCACATTGTCTGGGAATCCGGAAACGATATTAAATTCCTATTGTCGAATTGCAACCCAAATTACTTTCGATTGATGTCAAGGTTAAACGAAACACGTGCATTCAATTAAATAAACTGTTTTATTTAATTAGACCACACGTAATAGGCATATGACTGGATGTAATTATGAATATTAAATCATTTAAAAGAATTATTAATCTGTTTCTAAATCAAGTTCAATTTCAACATCACCTATTTAATTAAAATATTTTAAGCAAGGTTTATTTAGATGCTGTCGTTTTAGAGTAGTAGTAGTAATTTGCGCTTGCCATCAACCTGTCTGCTCTCCTACAGCAAAAAAACATACTGAGTTTAACTGAATGTGTATACCCGACAACTCGTCTTGAACAAGTGTGGTGAATATACTGTCTGTTCCGTTTTGGGAGAATCCCGAGCTCATCACAGGAACGTTATGGTTATAAAGTCAGGCTTGTCTAATTAGCTTGATAATATACATTGCTCTTGAAGGATGCTGTCATAATAGTTGTACATTTTCATCCTTCATTTATTAGCCTATTTTATCCACTTTTATATTAAATAAATTGGAATTAAATTACCTTTGGCACTGTATCAGTGAAAATGTAAGTACGTGGGTACCACGGCCATAGCAGTAAAAAGCTGGAGTAAGCCTAAAAATATAGTTTTTACAGGAGCAACTGTTGTTTTTGAGTTTTTGAGTTGTTGTTGAGACACCTCTACCCAAAAAAGAGAAACCAAACGGAACCCTTCTAGTACTGTTTCTCACTAGTTAATCAATAGTCGCATTTAAGTAAACTCTTATCTTAATTTTAAGTTGTAAATTGTATTGCTCTATAAATTCAGGTCTTGTAAACAATATATAACATGTAGGAGACTTTATGAAATAAAAGAATGGTGCCATTATATAATAAAACAAATCAATACCTAAAAATATTTAATACAAAAATACACTAGAAATATTTACAAATTTCATTATAATTTAATTTAGTAGGATCCGAAGGTGATATCATGTAAAGGAGCGGCTCCACCCTGGGGTAAAGAGTACTCCTTGAGGAGTTGGTCCAGCATTGAGAAGGGTTGAGTGTTCCTAGGCTGCTGATGGAACTGTTGGGGGGTGAAACTAGACTCTTGGGGTGAAAAGTTCTGGTTGAATTGTGGAGCAGGTCTGAAATCTTGTTTAGGTTTGTACTGACGAGGCTGGGGTTCAGGATTGAAGAAGTTGTTTTCAACTGGAGCAGGAGCAGCACCGGCGAAGAATTGGGGCTGTATAGAAAAAAATAGATTAAAAGATGTCTGGCGTTATAAATATTTGATATGAAAAGAACCGATTACACTAGGGTTGCCAACCCCAAATTTAAAAAAACTAGGATATGATGTTGGAAAAACCAGGACAATTTAGTTTAAAAACAGGACGCAGTAATAGAGTTGCAATACTTAAGTAGGTTTAGTTAGAATTAGTTTTTTTTTCTGCTGCGGAACAGCAGACGGCCCCCTTAATAGTAAGCAGTTACTATCGTCTGTATGTTTGCGACGTTAGGGGCACCGCGAACACGCTGCTGTCCCATAGACATACACAAGATTATTATTATGGCGGCATACTTATAAACCAAGGATAGTAGTCATCCAGAGGGGCTTGTGACCCTACCACGTAGCCAGAGTGGTTATGTAGCCTTTTACTATCGTATAATAACCTCTGCACGGAGAGTATAACAAGTTAGTTACAAATATTATTTAATAATAAGTATTTGAATATTAAAAAACAGGATGCTACTTAAAAACTATCCAGGACATCCCAGGACACCACAAAAATTAGGACATGTCCTGGGAAAACAGGACGGTTGGCAACCCTAGATTACACTATTGTATTTGGTTGAGAATCAAATATAGCTGTCAATGTTATGTTAGTTATAAAGAATCTCCTGGTAGGTTAAGTATCGAAGCAAAATTAAATGCTCTATTTTCTGAAATTTACATAAAAATACAAAAGGCAAAAAATGAGAGGGAAGCATTTTAGATTCGATTTTTCATCTATTTAAATGAAAAATATATTTTAACTTATTTTATACGCGATTTTTCATACTTTTATAATTCGTTTCGATTAAATTCAATTCCATTTAAAATATATATACATACACATATCGCCTCTTTCCCGTAGGGGTAGGCAGAGACCACTTCTTTCTACTTGCTACGATCCTTACATACATGTTTCGCTTCGTCCACTTTCATTATTCTCTTCATACATGCCCTTCGGTTTAGGGTACTCTTGACCTGGCCTTTTTTCAAGACGTACCTGATCTGGTCTCGAAATGTCCGCCTAGGTCTACCCCTTCCAACACTTCCATTCACACTCGCCTTATACACTTTTTTCGTCATCGTTCTTCATTCATTCTCTCGACATGGCCAAACCATCTCAGCATACCTTTCTCAATTTTTGTCACTACATCTTCTTTCACACCACAACGTTTCCTTATCTCATTATTTCTTATCCTGTCACTCAGTTTAACTCCTATCATACTTCTTAACGCTCTCATCTCAACTGCATTTATTCTGCTTCCATGTTTCTTCTGCCATACCCAACTTTCACTTCCGTACATGAGTGACGGAACCAACATCCCCTCATGCACAGCCAGACGAACCTTGTTAGACACCTTCCGACTGTTCATAAAGGAGTGCAAAGCTCCATTCACCATGTTTCCTGCATTCACTCTTCTTTTAATATCACTCTCACACTTTCCATCTCTTGTAAACTTTGAACCCAGATACACAAACTCATTCGATTTAAAATATCATCCATTTAAATAAACGTTCTTGTTCGTCGTGCCTACTTAGGACATTTTATTTGGAGTATGTTACAAAAAGAGGTACAAAAAGCGTGTTAAAAAGGATAATTCTTTCTGCAAGCTCACATTTGGTAATGACATGGCATCATTAGTTTTCTTTTTTGGTTCGGATAGTTAGACGAAATTTATTTCTATTAAAACTATTTATATTTAACTTTATTTATGTATTTCATATACATTGTGTTCTTTGACACAAAAAAAGATAGGAAATGAAATTAACAAAAAAATGTAGAAATTTTGCTTTATGACAATGTTTTGCAGTGGATTCGGTTAGGTGAGTTCTAACTTCGCCATAATTCCTAGCGATAAATCTCGGCTGCAATTTAAACTTTACTTTGAAGGCCGGCGTCCGCTTTCTTACTTCTTTTCATGTTCTTTGGTATCCTTAGCAGTGAGACCATTCAAACTTCGAACGCAAACAGTTATGAAATATGGCTTTGTAGTGTTTTTCAAAGCTATAAAACAGTATTATTGCTTGCAATTAACATAGCTTCTTTGACCATATTGTAGGAAATTATATATTGTAATATTATATGTTATGTATATACCCAATTGAAAAAAAATTCATTGCATTTGTTGTCGCGTGTTTGCGTATAAATTTGCTCTCGATTTTGATGAATTAAAATTTTCTTACTTTGGGAGGTGCAGGCGCCGATTGTGGGGGTCTGTATTGCTGTTGGGGTTGCGGCGGTGGTGGAGGAGGTCTATACTGCTGCGGTTGAGGTTGCGGCTGGGGTGCAGGCCTGTACTGCTGGGGCTGCGGTTGTGGCGGAGGCCTGTATGGCGCTGGAGTGGGTCGTGGCCTGGGCGCCGGTGGAGGAGCAGGTTCTTCGTAGTCGTAGTCAATCGACTGCTGCTGTGGGGCGCGGTATTGAGAGCGACCACCCTGAAATAGATCGAAATATATTTCCTTGCAGGTATCGATTATTTGCAAAACAGTGTAAGTCACTCTTCATACGAATATGCTTTTTTGCTTCATAACTTTAGCTTACACAGTGATCTTGTAATAAGAAAGTTTAAATATATTCTACATTCTGTTACAATGTATAATAATAATGTTTTTTCATGTTGTAGATTTAAATTATTAGATGGTGCCAAGTAATAACAGGTAATTGTTATGAATAAAACGAACAATACGACTTCCAGACTCTATGGATAGCCCTTTAAAAAAATTATACCTTCTTACCCTCTTTGGGTTTATTTTGGACCAATCAAAATGTAGACACAGAATAATTATAAATAATAATGTTATAAATATTTAACGTAAATGGATTTTAACCGTGAAAAACTCAAGCTTAAATTTTTATATACATTTGTTTAGGGCTGTTTAGTACTAGACTGGCGATTATATATGGAAGGCTGTACTCATAACACAAGCCCGAGGTCTTACTCATACATATTCTAATGGATTGGCCGCGTGGTCCCGGTCTGAAATGGGGCTTCCCCATAATTTTCACAAGTGGATTAATCCTTTAGTTAATCATAGACAAGCGAAAGCTATCGTTTGGCCTTTCTTTTAGGGTTGTCAATTTATTCTCTATTTTTTTAGCCCCACTTACCAATGGACCTCGGGCTCCGTTGTAAAATCTAAAAGTATAATTATACGATTATGTAGGTAGAAGCTTATTGGTATCATAATCGGAGACCAAGCGAGAGGTCACTGGTTCGAATCCCACAATGGCATCGCTTAGGTAGTTTTATCGCCTAAAGTGCATATTATAACATAATTCCCATGTGATCATTTCCCATCGATACAGGAGGAAAATACCGTGAGGAAACATGCCTATTGAGACCACTGGTATGAATAATCCCTCAATTCGCCTTGGTCTAGCATAGTGCGTATATTGTCCATTCCCTTTAGGGGAAGGCCCGAGCCCAATAGAGTGACGTAATAGGCTGTTGTGTGATTATGATATAACAGTACATTTATAAGTAAATTTACCTGCGACTTGCTTGGCCTAAGTCCTTCATCCCTAGTAGACTCATCGACGAGGGTTGGTGGAGCGACGGTGATGCCCTCTCCGGCTGGCTGGAAGCCGTACTTATTGGCACCGTATTCGATTACTCGGAGCTGTGAATGATAATGAAGTTCATTACTTTTCATTTCGAGAATTATTTTAATAAAATATTTGTGTATTTTTCGTATTAGTTTTAAAGCATTTTAATAGGTTTAAGGAAAAAGATATTTAACTGTGCAAGAAAACTATTTGACAAAAAGTGACTGAGAATGCTACATTTCAATGTTTGGTTTACAAAAAAAAAAATCATACCCTTTACTTTTAATGACTTTCACATAGGCATCATCATTTCAGCCGGAAGACGCCCACTGCTGGACAAAGGCCTCCCCCAAAGATCTCCACGATGATCGGTCCTGCGCTGCCCTCATCCAACCTATCCCGGCGATCTTGACCAGATCATCGGTCCATCTTGTGGGGGGCCTACCAACACTGCGTCTTCCGGTACGCGGTCGCCATTCGAGGACTTTTCTGCCCCAACGGCCATCAGTCCTTCGAGCTATGTGCCCAGCCCACTGCCACTTCAGTTTTGCAATCATCCGGGCTATGTCGGTTACTTTGGTTCTCCTGCGAATCTCCTCATTTCTGATTCGATCTCGCAGGGAAACTCCGAGCATAGCCCTCTCCATTGCTCTCTGAGCGACCATGAGCTTTCTCATAAGGCCCATAGTTAGCGACCACGTCTGCGTTCCGTATGTCATCACTGGCAACACACATTGGTTAAAAACCTTCGTCTTGAGACACTGCGGTATTTGGGACGAAAAGATTTTACGGAGCTTCCCGAACGCTGCCCATCCGAGTTGGATTCGACGAGTGACCTCTTTCGCGAAATTGGACCTGCCTAACTGGATCGTTTGACCCAAGTAGACGTATTCGTCAACAATTTCGAAAGTACAGTTCCCAACTGTTACGGGGGTAGGTGCGACATGGACATTAGACATGATCTTCGTCTTGTCCATGTTCATTTTGAGACCTACTCCTTGGGAAGCTGTATTGAGGCCATCAAGCATATGGCTTAAGTCTTCCATGGTTTCAGCCATGATTACGATATCATCTGCGAATCTAAGGTGAGTGATGTACTCACCGTTAATGTTGATGCCCAGTCCGTTCCAGTCCAGAAGCTTGAAGACATCTTCCAACGCAGCAGTGAACAGCATCGGCGATATGACATCGCCTTGTCTGACTCCCCGCTGCAGTCGGATAGGTTTCGAGTTCTGATCCTGGAGACGGACTGACATGGTGGCGTTTTCATACAAACACTTCAACGCTTTGATGTATCGATAATCAATGTGGCACCTCTGGAGAGACTGAAGCACCGCCCAGGTCTCGATCGAATCAAAGGCTTTCTCATAGTCCACGAACGCCAAGCATAGTGGCTGGTTATACTCCTCCGTCTTCTGTATAACCTGCCGCAGCGTATGTATGTGGTCTATGGTGCTAAAACCTTTTCGGAATCCGGCTTGTTCGGGAGGCTGGAAGTCGTCAAATCTGCGCGCGAGACGATTCGTGATGACCCTTGAAAACAGCTTGTAAACATGGCTCAGAAGTGATATCGGTCTAAAGTTCTTCAAAAGGGTTTTGTCGCCCTTTTTGAAGAACAGCACCACTATACTTCCGTGCCAGGCCTGCGGCGTTTTGCCATCGAGGATGACGGAATTAAATAGCTTCTGGAGGATTTTAAGCACAGGAGTACCACCAGCTCTCAGAAGCTCGGCTGTAATTCCATCATCACCCGGCGCCTTGTTGTTTTTAAGCTGTTTAAGGGCCACACTAATCTCGTACAGACTGACGTCTGGGATATCTACGGTGTAGTGTCGGGTTAATTTGGCTCTTGGGTCTTTAGCCTTGTTGTTAACAGGTGCCCGTGTGGTCGTGTATAGCTGTCCGTAGAACTTCTCGACTTCCCTCAAAAGTTCGGGTTTAGACGAAACGACCCTGCCGTCGTCGGTCTTCAGCTTCGTCAGTTGGCTCTGCCCAATAGACAAGTCTCGTGCGAATACTTTAGAGCCCTTGTTACGCTCTATAGCCGCCTTTACACAGTCTGTGTTATGGCGGCGGATATCGCGAGTCAAGGACTTGGAGATCTGTCTATTTAGCTGCCTATACTGGGAAGCATCGTCCGGGGACTGAAGGGTCATTTGACGTCTCACATCCATCAATTTGAGAGTAGAATCTGAGATTTTTCCGGTTCTTTTTGAACGGCTGGCCTTGAAGAATTTAGACCCGGCCGTTTGAACAGCTTCCACGAACCTGTTATTATACTCATCCACGTCAACGCAGTCACCGAGGCATTCGAAGCGGTTTTGCAATTCGAGTTGAAAGTTTACCGGGTTTTGGATCTGTATGGGTGCAGGTCGGAGCGTAGACTTCACCAGTCGAGACCTCTCCAATTTTGGATTGATATTCAATGTGCCTCTTACTAAGCGGTGATCACTCCCAGTTTTCACCGAATTGATCACAGAGACATCATTGAATATCTGTCTTTTGGTCGACATAATGAAGTCAATCTCATTTTTGGTGGCACCATCGGGACTAATCCAAGTCCATTTGCGTTGTTCTGGCTTCATGAAGAAGGAGTTCATCATATACAGGTCCTCCTTCTCCATGAAGTCGGCCAGCATCTGGCCTCGGGTGTTCCGATTTCCGAACCCAAATTGCCCCACTCTCAACTCATCGCCGCTACGTTTCCCCAATTTTGCGTTGAAGTCTCCCATGACAACGTTAAAGTGGGTTTTAGAAGTGTGGATGGCTGTTGAGATGTCCTCATACATGGCTTCCACCTCCTCGTCAGGATGTGTCGAAGTCGGAGCGTAAACCTGAATGACCTTCAACGAATACCGTTTGGTAATTTTGAGTATTAGGTACGCTACCCTAGTCGAAACACTCCCCACCTCAGTAACGTTGTTCACAAGAGACTTGTGAACGAGAAACCCGACACCACCTTGGGACAGTTGGTCGCCCTCCCGGAAGTAGAGCAGATTTCCGGAATTTAGGATTATTGAGTCCTCTCCCTGTCTTCGGACTTCAGATAACCCCACAACATCCCATCGCAGTCTGCTCAAAACTTCCTCCAGTTCCTCCAACTTCTCGTTGGTCCGCAGTGTCTTGACATTGTATGTTGCCAGGGCCAAAGGTCGTCGTTCTTGGTAGCGAATCCGAACCCGGGGATTCTTCGCACCCCCTGCCCCGTCGCTTATGTGGCTGCTACCGTGACCACCACGAACGGGGCCGCCGGGGACTAGGGGCCGGGGCCTGTGTGTATCTGTCATTTTAGGGGGGGGTTTTGCCATAATCGCCACGCTTGGCAGGCGGGTTGGCGATCGCAGTATTCGCAGTTGGTGATGCTCTCACGGAAAGATGCTGCTGCCCATCCTCCGTTCTTTCTATCCCTTAGTCGTCTCTTACGACACCCACGGGAGGAGATGGGGTGGTGCTATTCTGGTGCGACACCACACACTACAATAGAAGATAATATACAATACAATATACATAGGCATAGAAGATCCTAATTAGAGGTGAATTTTAAATGTTGGTCATATGTCTTTTCGTTATTTTTTACAACAGTGTGTGTTGCAAAGAATTTTATTTATACAATTTTTTAGTTGATACCTATATGTAATAGTGTCATATTCCTGTGACAACCCTTTATGTACGCATACTAAAAAGAGTATTATGCTGAAATCATTCTTCCCGAAAATTACCCACCCTCTTTATGATATCTTACCTAAAGACTTTCCTCGACCTATTAATGTAAATTTCCTTTTAACGCTAACTGATTCTATTTTTATATTTATACTAAGTAAATTTTTGTTGTTAAATGATATATGTTTATAATATAGTCAATTTATCATTTGTATATTACGTTGTCACCAGGTCTTCAGAATACTTTTAGCAAAATTAATACATATCCTTATTAACTCTCGCAATAAACACTGGTCAAATCTTCTCTTACGCCGACATTGGCAAAATAAATGCCCAAAGCGTTGGAGCCAAAATTAACAAGAATAGAATAGAATAGAAATCATTCTAGTTAAGGAATTTAATGTATTTTTATGTTGTGTCAATTTATTATTTTGATGACTTACTTTTCCAGTATCATCCTTGTATCCGTATTTGCCTTTGACATCACCGGTAGGAGATTTCGTTTCGATTTTGAACGACCCATCGGCAGCCTCATATCCATAAGTGTATGACCCATCCTCATTGTGCCTGGAATTGACACACACATAAATTAATGCAATTGTATTTATAATTTTTAAAATTGCATAATTTCCGCAGAATACTTTCGCAAGTGAAGTGAGGTCGCAGTAAAATAAAAAAGATGTATGTATATACCATAAACTAGCTTTCACAGTCTTATTTATTGAGAAGGAGTTTGGCGACTAAATGTAATTGTGGTACATTAAATGAATCTCCATGAAACGCGTTGAATTTCAAAAGGCCTTAGGGATTGTGTTTTGGATTACATTTAGTGCAAAATATTAAGGTGTAACTATTATATAATATTTATTAAATTACCACAAGAAACCCGATTTAAATCCTGGTTCCTATTAATTATAAAAATAAAATAAAAAATTATTGAGAGAACTGATTGGTAGTGGCAAAAAAGGTTGACCCTTGGGTATTTACCAATAATCATGGTTATTAAAAATGGACTATTCAGACACAGAAAAATTTATTCATATTGGAGAATAATACATGTTTATGCTAGCTAGAAAAGTTCACACCTACACATACGCACACGCGCATACATACATACACACACAAACACACACACACACACACGTGCACGCACAAACACTTCCTCACACTCGCGCATAATAACTAACGTTGTAAAATATATAATATTCATTTATGCAGAATTAGTTAATTAAAAATGGGAGAATAAACTTGCCCCAGAGATACAGATATATCTAGTTCTGGAGCAAGTGGAATCAATTATTTTATTTTATCTACTTTTAGTCATTTTATTTAAGTTTGTAATATTTAAGTTTCACCGTCATAATGTTTAATTTAATTTTAATTAATTTAATTTAAAGTACTATTGCTATTTTTATCTTAATTAATTGTAACTTGTAATTGATGTTGTATTTTATATTGTCAATATTTTGTTGTTGTTGAATAAATTATTATTATTATTTAGCGAGAACATATAGCTTAAGGACTTACCTATTGATCTGCTTCAAAATTGGCACTGGCGTGGATGTGACCTTGGGCTCCGACGCGATATACCTTGGCGCCCTGTCTTCTACGTACTGCGCGTGGGCACACGCTAGCACCGCAAGGACCGCCTGAAATCAACGAATAGTTAGAAGAAAAAGAAGACTCATATATCTTATGTTACTTTTGGTAAAATCTGACTGTGTAGTTTTATTCAAAAAATATGGAATTTTGGAGGTATTTGCATCCATACAGTTTTTGCTAAAGTAACTATTTGCGGTACCTATTAATTATTACAATAATTGGTACATTTATTAATGAATTTCAAATGACTTCTTAGGAAGTTGTAGAAATCGACAAAGGTTGTTTCTTTTGTTGACTTACAGGAGACAAAAGTCTAATTCTATTTCTTAAAAAATTAATTTTCAAAAGACGCATTTAGATTCATCCTAAACTCGTCACTCTAAATTGTCAGGTCCTCACGGACATTTTCCTAGGTGGAAGCATTGTTACATAAGTGTCATAGAATCTAGCAGACTAAGCTATATTGATCTGATGGTGCAGTGGCCACGTTACTAGCCCTCCCTGGTCAAATGTGGACCTCAAGACAAAATATTTGATTGATCCGTATTTAGTATATTACGGTCTGGGTGACATATCTCAGTAAATTTGTATATTTAAAAACCTTTACCAAATGTAAGAAATGTCTTTTAAAAAGAAATAAAGTAAACGATAAAAGGGTTTGCTAATCAGTCCATAATTTTAGATTTAATCAGTAAACATATCCCGAAACAAACTTGGCAAATTCAATATTAGAATAAAGTAAAAACTACTGCAATCAGATTTTATTCATGTGTGATTAATTCCATTACAATATGTCGAAAAATGTTACATATTACGCAATATTTCAATAAATAACGAAACGCTAATAACGACCTCGATGGAATAACGGCTAATGTCGGTATGCGTCAGGGTGTTTATGTAAAATAAATATTTATTTATAAAACAAAAGTATATATGTAATAATCAGTTTTCTAGTACCCATAACACAAGTACTATGCTACTTACTTTGGGGGTAGATGGCGTTGTGTGACCCAATATATTTATTTATTAAATTTGATCATTTTTAATATTTTGAATATTGAAATTTAACCTGATTTACTTAAGTGGAAACCATATTTCCTTTATGTTTGCGCAATGAAGGCAGTGTGAGTCAAGGGCACGGCGGGGCCACGTTTCGCATTCCTATTTACACAATTTCAACAATTACATTAGATATTATCCGGTTTTTATTTATCTTTAAAACTGTTTTTATAACTATAACAAAAACACAAAATGTTTCTTTACTACATTCATTACATTTATGATATTAACATCTTTAATAACGGGTCGCATCTAAATTTTACACTTTCTAGTTCTTAGTCCATATAATTTTAACGCGCCAACTTATGTCAATTCTCGATGACTGGTCCATCTCTTATTCGCGAAGAAACAAGACAATGCTACGATAGATGAGTTTTGATACAGAAGCTATTTTTAATTTCCCCCGAACCTCGAAACCAAACTTTTCAGTTCCTCTCTCTAGGTTCCTTTATTGTCTGTTTAATGTCAGAGAACAATTTTTCTGTTTGTTGTTTTATGTTAATTAAGCTCCTCCCTTACACTTCTTTTAAAAATAAATGAAAAAGATATGGCTACTTATGGTTTATACAGGAGCTCTATTTCATCTCCTCATTATCATAAAAGGAAATATTAAACATCCTTTCTTGGTTGCTTGTTAACTAGCAAAAGGCGTTATCAATTTGTTATCTGTACATCTCGGAGAATAAGAGGATGCACATGTTCTTATCTGAGTAGACCTTCTTGTAAAATCTTATATCTTTAAACGAGCAATTCTTGTATATATATATAATTGGAATCTCGGAATCGGCTCCAACAATTTTCATGAAATTTAGTATACGGGGGGTTTCGAGGGCGATAAATCGATCTAGCTAGGAATCATTTCTAGAAAATGTTATTTTATTCGCTTTTTTTTTATTGGAAGAAGTCTTCCTGACATCTATCGGTGAATAATAATACTATTTTTTTTTAAATTGCTTTAACGACACAACAACACTAAAGCTATTCCAGCAGATGGCGTTGTTAAGTAACACGAAGTCAATGAGTGTTTGCTTTGAGGTTAGACTAAGAAAATACATTATATTATTTGTGTCTTCTTAATGCACGTGTTCACTTAAAAATGCCTAAACGATCTTGAAAAAAAAAACGCTTATAAACAATCTAACTTCATGAAGCCGAAAAATACCGAGCAAAGCTCGGTCATCCAGGTACTAATATTATAAATGTGAAAAGAACTCTGATTGTTACGCTTTCAATATTAAATTTCCAATTTTTTATGAATATCGGTATAGAGATATGGACCTCGAAGGAGGACATAGGCAACTTTTTGTAGCGAAAATGAAACTTGGAACGGGCAAAATATAGGTAAACGTAATTAAATTCTGTTTTTTTTTTAATTTATATGACATATCAATGTCATAGGACAGTTAATATCCAAAAATGACCTGTGACAGATATAGGTCCATTTAATCCCGAAGTGAGCAGCAGAGCGCTTTTGTTACAGGTACTAGATTATACTCAGAACCAAGACGGGAATCTAACTCCTGACTCTCGCTGGCGAAACGAATGAATAATGATGAATAAACTTTATTTCTTTTATATTTCTGATGAGAACAAGATTTGAAAATCAAATATCGGAATCTATACTAATAACTAGTTTTCTATAGTGTTTATATTTTTTTTATTGCTGTAAGACAGCAGACAGGCTCACAGTCCACTTAGAATTTAGCAGTTACCGTCGTCTATGGGTGTTTGCAGCGCCAATGGCATCGCGAACACGCTGCTGTCCTATAAGGGTACAGGAACTTGCTTCACTAACGTCGGAACACAACAAAAAGTTATTATGGCGGCATACTTAAGACCAAAGGCGATCGCCATCCATACGGGCTTGGGGCCCTAGCACGTAGCTAGGGTGGGTTGTTTTGTCACTTTTTACAACAGGCCGACCCTGGCCGCAGAAGTCTTCTACCCATGTATGGATAGAAATCCATTTATTATCCGACATTATATCCAAAAAATATTTTCTATTAGTAACCTTGTATATAAGTGTAGTATTGCTTTAAATGAATATCGTAGGCAATATAAAATGTATTAAACGTCAATAATTTGATACTTAAATTCACCGGTGCGTGAACTTACGACATTCTTCCATGGATCGTGTGACACGTGCCAGCACTTGCAAAAGAACCTTTCGTGCTTCGCAGTATATGTATGAAACATTGAGTATTTTAGAATGCGTAGTATACACTGCTGTCCAAGGTGGACTGACGTGATACCCACATCGGTCATTTTGGTATACGTGTTACAATGTTTGCCTTCAACGTACATGGAAATTTTTAATATGCAGCATAGGTACTGGTAGCTCAGCGTTTAGGCAGTTTTTCTCACCTTATGAGCGTATTAGCATAACTGCCATACCTAGATACTAAAGTCATCGGTATGTGTCGTTACACATGTGCACGCCGCCAATGCACCTTGGAGATGCGTGGCGGGTACATTGCCCATTTCCTTTAAAGGGAGGCCAGAGTCCAGCTGTGGACTACTTGTACATAGCGCGCGAATAAACTTTCTCAAAGGTTCACTCTGTAAGAGGAATTGAATTCGAGACTTTTATTATATGACTACAGGACGATATACTTGGCCACCAAGTATTGCTATCACCCATAGACAAGTATGTGTATATTATAATCATTTGCCGATTATTATTAAGTCCATTGTAATTTTTAGTTCCGAATAAATAATGCAATAAATGATACTTACATTGAAGTAGGCAAAATAAATATTAATTTTAAAATCAATACACAGTCTGTTACAGCGTTTTAGTAGCTCAATTTAATAAATATAATTGTTTATATGTGAAAGTTAAAAATAATTCGCTGAGTAAAATTTAAAGGTTTTTTGTGTACATACATATTTTATTGTATATCATTATGTAATGCTAGAAATTACCAATTTCGTCCTACGTTTGCAGTATAGGTATTGGTAGCCCGTAGTTAATAGGTAGCCTATATTGATTAGTAATATATGTATACAATAATAAATCCACAATTTTTATTTGCTATTCAAATAAAAAAAAATCTTCGATGTTTTCATAGGAAAAATGATTATTAGACCACATGAGGGTGGTGAAAACAATTATCATATGAACTTAAACTACGGAAGGAATACACCTTAGCTTTTTATATTGATATTTTTTTTTGAGATTTTTAATGTTCTCCCCTTTCTGATCAATCGTGTGACGAACCATGTTGTAGGGGCCGTCTATTGTGTTTAGAAATGTGTAGATTATTAGTTGGATATACGGCAAAGTCTATATGCACAAAGTTAGACTAAAATAATCTTGTTACTTTTTAATTCAAATTGTGGTATTTGTCATGAAGCGCAAATCACTACTGAAGTATAGCTAAAACGACAGCATCTAAATAATTCTTGCTTAAAGTATTTTAATTAAATAGGTGATGTTGAAATTTAACTTGATTTAGAAACAGATTAATAATTATTTTAAATGATTTAATATTCATAATTAGATCCAGTCATATGCCTATTACGTGTGGTCTAATTAAATAAAACAGTTTATTTAATTGAATGCACGTGTTTCGTTTAACCTTGACATTAATCGAAAGTAATTTGGGTTGCAATTCGACAATAGGAATTTAATATCGTTTCCGGATTCCCAGACAATGTGGTGTTATAAATTGAGACAATGGAAAAATATAAGATATAATACATATATGTACATAACAACAATAATATCGAAATTAATGCAATCGTATATAGATAAAAGTGTCATAAATGAACTCTTAATTAATTTACTGAAGTTACTTAGATTTTTTTTATGTATACCTAAACACTAAACAATTTTTTAATAAATTAGTTAAAACTCTAAACTTACTGTCGATGCATATAATACCAAAAAATAAATGATATATTATCTTAGTTTTTGTACACATAAGCACGTACGCCTGTTTTGTTAAGTTTAACTTAATAAATTACACTATATGACCAGTGCGTACGTTTTTATATAACTATTAATATACAACCTTAAATGTGTATTTTGTTTAAAAAAATAAAACAAAAAAATCGTACTTTGAAAAATAATTTTTTATTTTTGTCCATTCAGCACTTTCGGTCTGTGCAATTTTATTCATTTTCCGAACTGGGGAATCAAAACTTTTTGTAGTAATGTGTCATTTAGAGTATAAATATTTATTATAAGCTTTTATCTTTTAATTTGAATTAAACGCTTGAAAGACAATGATAATCATTTTAATTAGTAATTACTACTGCTCTATAACAAAATCGTGTAGACATTCATGCATCAAATTAAATTTCCTGACCTTTGTTTTAGTTCATGGTTCATATAATTGTTTTCATATTCGTATTATTTTGTAAAATACTTTTTAACCTCTATCAATGGTACTTTTTCAGTTTTAACATTTTCCATGTTCATACATGGAAAATGCCATTACTCGAGCGTATACTCATGTATACGCTCGGGTAATGTCTCTATGGTAGAGTCACGGGACGCTTGTTAGCACCGTATGCAACATGTCAAACTTGTGCTACGCCGTAGGCATCTCAAATAAATAAATTATTATTTCTTAAAATTTTCCTTGCTTAGGAAGATTCATTATAGGTAGATTCATAAAAGTACGTTACATAGATTAAGATAATCTCGAGCTTAAAATTTGTAAGTCGGTTTAATATTTAAGTTAATTGCAAACAATTAGAAAAACGACGATTCGGAATTCGTACCACAAATAATTTATGATCAAGTGGACACAATGAACTTTACAAAGAGGTTTTCAATCAGTGTACCGGTAGTGAATGGTGGCTGCCTACTCGTGGCCTTAAAGCGAACCCTTTGCTCGATAGCCGTCCACCTCCAAATGGGAAATAAAAAATACATAATGCTAATAACTATTTATAACTGGTTCTATATAAAACCGGGTTGGGTGGAGCTTATATCGCGCTTTTGTTGTGCATAAAGCCTTTTCAGGTTAATAATTCATAATCAAGATTATGTAGAGTAGATATCACACGTTAAATGATCCACAGATCATCCAGAGTATATTGGGTCACCGACTGATATTGGTTTAACACCAGTGATGAATTGTCAAATAAAATATTTTTATAACCACTTATATAACGTATATTAAATTAAGATATCCGTGCAGGGGCGGAGTAAGAATACTGATCTCTACGGTCGCGAGCGGCCTGTTGTAAAAGGCAACAAAACAACCTTAGGTGGTAAGGCTTGAAGCCCGTTTGAGTAGCAACCACTCCTGATTTCTAAATTGGTCGCCATAATAACCATGAAATGTGTTCTGGCATTAGTGCGCTGGTTCCAATAAGCGTGTTAGTGGTGCGCCTGGTGTCACTAACTTGTGTAGGCGACAGTAACTGCTAACTAATAAGTGGGCCGTCAGTTTGTTTGCAGTTTCTCAGCAATAAAAAAAATATATGTAAATATATGAATTGTCAAAATTTTATATGATATGAACAAATATACTGAGACAATTTACGTAGTGGTATGGATTCTAAAGATCTAGTTTTATGGCTAATAGACAATTGTAATACTACTTATATACTTTTCATTCATAAATAAATGCATATTACACATAATTCAGTTTTACATGAGTTAAACCGATTTTAAATTACATTACACAAATATAAAAAAAAAAAACTACAAAGAACTTTTCGGGTGTAGCAAGAATATATAATTTTAGCCAAGTAACGAATATAATTTAAAAAAAGTAAAATAAATTGATATAAAACTATGGAAATTAATGTAATAATTTGATGTATTTATTTCAATTATCCCAGTCATTGACCTGAGTCTGTACCTAAATCCGGCATTCTAAATATTCCTTTGTGTGTAATGTCTAAACAGCCTTCAACTCTTTTTTGCATCAATTTTAACCTTTAGGCAATTCGTTGGCTAAATAATTCAAAAAATAATTAAAAAGTTTCATGATTTACAACCGATAGGATAGGTGCTACCCCGACTGGACACTCTGTCTGGTCTGTCTGGTCACCGGCAGGTCTAGTGTGACCGCCGGCAGCGGGAACTGCCACTCGGGGTACCCTCATTGGAGACGTCTGGCTGGGGGCCTAGCAGAGTAATGCCAAAAGGCGATCCTGCGAAGCCCCCTCTAAGGCCAAGAGTGGCGACCGGGGTTTTTAGTGGGATAGGACCGGCGGCCTTGGCCCCCGGTCCGCCCGAGGGGAGTAGGCAGCCCCCTCGGGAGGTAATCCCACATACTCCACCGGCCTTCCCCCGGAGGCTGGTGGAAACTGTAACAGTTTTCCTCGGTATAAAAAAAAAAAAAAAAAAGGTGCAGTTACGGTTACAACCCTAATTTTGACTTTCGGTGGGGTTCTTACTTATTTTCAAAATTCGATACATGTATAGACTTACTACTTCAGACGCGGCAAGTTGCTATTTTAACGAGCATCTGTTGCCTAGGCCCTCAAGCCCAATAAAAAAACCTGCTCCCAAAATTAATTAGTTAATCTAAGATAACAGTAACATACAGGTACATATGGGACAGTAGTGCCTGCTCCCGAGATAGGCTTGAAGGAGCCTAAGCATAGTTAAATTTAGTTAGTGCTCGATAGGGACACGCTTCTTCTCCGTCCGGTGGAAGTTCCTGAGGGTAATTTCCTCAAGAAAATGTAGAGAATCTTAAAATTGTAAAAATATAACAGAATATAAAAGGGCAGTTCTTGTGAGAATATCTCGGAAAATCTTTTATATCACGCAAGGTGTAAGCGTGTTAATAATTTCACGCGTAGTACTGAACTGAAGTATACACCCCTTACTACACTGAGAACGTAACAAACATAAAAAATAAATTGAAATTGCAGGGTAAATATGAAACCAGTTTTACAATCTAAAACTTTTTAACTGCAATCGAATTTATATGTAAAGAAACATAAATCATATAATTAGGTAATCTTTAACAGTTGTATTATACTTATAAGTAGTTGTCAATGAAATATATTTATAATGTGGTTTAAAAACATAAATGAAATAATTGTGCTCTTTTTGTAGTCATTTTAGTTTTCTAGTTTTAATAAGGTACTAGAAATCCCACCAACTCCTCTAAATAAGATTCACATCAGTCGCTTAGAATTTAGGAGTCTAATACCTGGATATAAGACACAAAAATCCAGAACTGAAAATCAATTCATACTCTTCGAAATCATACCGAAATGGGACTAGATAGATTCAGAACTAGCTACTTACAGATATATATTTTCAAAGTGAGATGTATGTAACTTCGAGACACATCCGTAAAAGGCAACTTATGGGATCATTACGCTATTTGTACTATTCATTTTTTAAACTTATATTATACAATCTCAATTAATCGAGCCATGAATCCTAGCTAATAAGTTCAGATTTGAAGATATATATGTTTCAAATGAATTACTTACAGATTTCACAAGACCAAATTTGCGGAGGTAAATCAACCAGTCATTTTTAATTGGAAACAATTTGCTTAACAGAAGATCACGTAATTTTATTATAATCTATTATATATTACGATTCTCGTGTTACGTTGTTACTCACGATTAACTACGAAACTATCTAACCAATTTTCACTCTTCTTTTAAATGTGTGTTATGCTGGCGTGCCTAAGATAGGATAATTTTTATTACATATTTTTTTAATTAATTGCAAAATTAAGATAAAATCATAACTTAATATTATAAATGCAAAACTGAGTTTATTTTTTTGTTTGTTACGCTTTTACGCCTAAGCCGCTGAACCAATTTTGATGAATTTCGGTATTGTCTAAGATTGGATCTTGGACAAAGACATGGGCTACTTTTTGGCGCGAAAATGTTTTATTTGTTGGCAGAACAACTTTTGTCGGGTCAGCTAGTATATATTAAAAGTAAACAAAACATTCTACTCACTAAGATTTGTTTCTATAAATAGTTCCTATATATATCACTCCAAGTAATTTTTTATTTAATATCAGGAGAATATTTAAAAGCAGCCTTAAGTGTAACGTCTACTATATCAAGAGAATATCAAATCTTAAATAAGTAAAAACATCTGTAAAACTGATTAAGTAAAAAAAAGTCAAGTCATCTTCTTCACATGAACTTCACTTTAAACGGAAGGAGACACCACATAGGAAAATAAACTTGGAAAAATGGTGATCTGAACTGTTTCAAATCACGACTTATTTATACCATTTACGATTTATCCGTACCACGCTCTTTGTATGCCAATATGGATGCTAACTGTCTCTTCTTATGCAGAATTCGGACCTACTCAAAGTCAAGTGTGCTGCTAGTTTTATTTATTTATTAAAAGAGTTTCAAGCCTACTACGATAATTTTCCGATACGTAGGTTTCGCTATAATATCGTTGGGCAACTGCATTGTTTTGTTCAATAGCATAGTGTAAACTGGGTTGCAACTATCTTGCAATCAATTTGCGTCAATTTTACAATAAAATGTTACTAACCGTATGATTTTACCGACGAAAGTATACGGGAAATTCGGTAACTGTCGATATTTTGCAAGAACTAATTCTATCCAACTAATTTTCATTCAATAAAAACAGGTTAATAGAAGATGAGGTGTAGTTATCATATTTTATCAGTAACATATATATACTTTCTACTATAATACACAACTGTTTTTTAAATATGGTGATAGCGAGTCATCAAAGAATTAGTCTCTTTTCGTTTAATTAATCTCTTGAAACTAGGTAACGATTGGGTTGTATTCATGCTATTTAAAAAATCTTTAAATCTAATAATATCTTAATAATAATATAATGATAAAGATTATAAAATCGTATGCCATATGTTGGAGAACATGTGATACTCTATATTTATTTTAATATTATCTGTTATGTTGGTACCATGTTTCATGCTATAGATTATATTTTATTACATTTAAGTAAACATTTAAAAAAATACCTTATTTGAATATGTAAAAAGATCTACAAATAATCTATAACAGTAGAATCAAGAACCACTTACAAACAGCTGTCAAATAAATTTTAATTTTGAAAAGCTCTTAACACTGCTAAGAACTCTGATAACCCCTAAAACACGTTCCGATATCTCGATATATAGAAAATCACTTTAGATCACAAAACACATCACTACAAAACTATTTGTATTAAAGATAGTTCAAAAGAAAGATGGAAGCTTTTTCAATTAATCAAATATTGCTTTTTACTATTAAAATAAATATATGTATATAAAAATTGTTTCTTATTTTATTTTTAAATTAACAATTTATATCTTGAATCAAAAAAGGATTTACAAATTTTTGAATTTTTGAAATTAGAACATTAAAGAACGTACCAATCGCGCGAGTGGTGCCATGTTGACAACTCGGAGGCGCAGCGCTTGCGCAGACTACTTTTATACAACAGTGGGGCGGCCTTTCACTGCTTTTTGAATTTAGGGGTGCATTGAGATTTTTTGACAGGAACTCGAGGGCAAAGCATCTTCGGTTAAACTTCCAGCGCACATTGACCGTTTACCTCTTATTGACACGCTTTAGTCTTTGAGCCTTGATCTAATTGCATTTCCTTCCGATAGTCCAATTTTGTTAATTTTGTTCTCCCTGTTCTTAACTAATTTCCTATTCTCCGTTTCCCTAGCCACATAGTCTTATTATTATTTACTTCTTCATCTAATTTTTCTATTCAACTCATGTCACATCGCCGTTGTTTTTGCCGTTAAACATATCATTTACTTTGTGTTTTTCCGTAATATTATGTATTATTTTATATACTTTACACGCACTTTTAGATAGACCTTAGGGTTTTTTGATTTCAAAGTTAATCTTTGCTTACTTTTTCACACCTATGATAAGCATGGGCGGTCACATCTATTGTAAATAAATAATAAAACCAGCTAATGTAGAAGTTCTTTCGGTCAAATTTTCTTCAAAATGGTTAATCACGGTTGTACCTTAGCACCTTGAAGCTTGGTATCGACTCTGCTGTATACAAGTCTCCCGGTGATTCCTAGTTTTCTTCACCAAAGAGGCATATGGGAATGATGCAATAAACAATTATTGCATTGGCAAAATTTGATGTTTCATAGGCCGCATGACCTCTAATTTTAAAAGAGAAACCGGACGGCTTTATGCTGTCTACAAACTAGCAAAAGTAGTAATTTATTAGTGCCTTTTATGACTTCTTAAATAAGGGGTTTTTTCGAGGAAAAACTACGATTGCCAAAGTACCATATCCGGGACACCGGGAAAGATGATTGACATCCGAATACCCACTAAAACCCCGCTGTTCTCCTATTACCTACCGCCTGGACTCATCGATAAACTGTCTCATCGATCGCGTGGTCCAGCCCGGCCCCTTGGGCCGGCCCATCAGGGCAAGCAGGCGTTCTTATCGCTTAAAGCGATCTCTTCCAGATAACTTAATTGGAAGGAAACGTAATAAATAATATAGGTGAATTACAATAAAATGAAATCATATCATTCATTTAATTCATTATGTCACTTGTATTATTTAATTTTTTTTTATAAATAAGTTTTTTTGTCTACTACTGGATTCACCAAGGTACTCTAGAACATTGAAAATAAAATTATTGCGGCTGCAACATTATTACAGTAACATATAAGGTGAAACGGATCGATTTAATTTACAAATTTTACGGGCTATGAGTGTTGTAAATACAAATGTTCATAATTTACATACTGCTTCGTTTTCTCATTTAAACTGGTACATACGTATTGATTGTTTTACTCTGTGCAATAGGAGGGGCCAATGACATCATATATTATTTATATATATATATATATATATATATATATATATATATATATATATATATATATATATATATATATATATATATATATATATATATATATATATATATATATATATATCTAAAGGTTATTTTATTATATGGTATACAAATCTTTACTTAATAATAGTAAGTACATTGTATATGTATTACTTGGTTTCATTTCTTTTTAATGTTTACACTATCTTCTTGTTAAATCCTGTGCGTAATTCTAATCTTTTTCTACATTCTTTATTGTTTAAGAATCTTCTATCTGTTTAGACCACCCGAAAGTGAATAAAAAATATGAATCGATTTTGTTTCATTTCATTTGCAGTAACTAATGTTTTTATATTTAATCTTGACATAATATTTGACCTCGGATTATAATTTTCCCAGTGAAATCTAGATTCTGAACGTGTCGCGTCACAGTTGGCAGCCCTGAGCGACCTTCGCAGGGCTGCCAACTCACAACAATGTATAATTCAAAGCTTATATTTGATTCGCATCATGGCAGCTTAACTTAAACTTCATGTGTTTATGTGTTTTATTTTGGATGCGGCTATACAATAATTTAAAGGAGTTTTAACTGGCTTCCATTTTTGCTTGTGATCTAATCGAATCTAATCGAAGAACCCAATTGACGATCTGGCTGATTTAGTGGCTACATCATCATCATCATCCTGGCGCTAAATTCCGGTTGCTAACTTTCACTTCGGTGCCCGGAGTCCTCTTTTATTTTCTTCCTCACTTCGCACGCTCTTCATGGTCTCTGATAGTAAGTCCATTGGCACGCATATCACCCCTTACGTCGTCAAGCTGACACTTTTGGGTCTACCCAAGAATGGGCAGGCATTTATTCCCCACGTAAGTAGTCGGTTGCTGCATAGCGTGTCCAT
The DNA here is from genome assembly GCA_963693495.1 of Malacosoma neustria. NCBI lineage: Eukaryota > Metazoa > Arthropoda > Insecta > Lepidoptera > Lasiocampidae > Malacosoma > Malacosoma neustria. The sequence goes on along the minus strand of OY856384.1, from coordinate 18,872,549 downwards.
AGCAGCGAAGGTGACATTCCTGCAATTTATCTGCAATGTTACGGAATGAATGAACGGTTTAATGACTACGAAGTGGCTGTAATACGATTGTCTCCGAGGGTTCGAGTCCCAGGGAAGCCACGCGATTACATATTTTCATCTAGCAGAGAAATAGATTTAAAAGTTATAGTTAATTTTCTTCTATAAACCATGAAAACGCAGCTAGAAGTAAAAATACAAAGAGCTGAATATATGATACATATAATAGTATATGTTTAATCGAAAGTATTTTTTATTATTTTCTTTGCATTGAAGAATATATATTATATGACATTAATTCAAAATTATAAAACTTAAACGGAGTGCTGCCTAATGAATAATCGCAAGTACGTGATTAAAAAAGTTTCACGGTGACTTCAGTTATCTATCTGCCTCACAAATCAAGGATAAAAAATACAGAGTTTGTGGGTTTAATATTTATTCGAGAGAAAGCACTTCTCCAATGCTTATAGTTTATTTCACTCGCATTTACGTATTTAAAAACTTTGTGACATAATTTTTATTAGTACAATTTTATTTGTAAAAATCTAAAGTAGTATTATACCATTCACTCTCTTTATATATTGAATAACAATTGTATTAAAATTCATTCAGCCATATAATGAAAAATGTGTTTTTTTTTAGTTGCAATAAAATATAGATTTGGTTCTGTATAGACAGAGCAAGCTCCGCCTTTCTTTGGAACCTAGATTCGACCTCATTGTCAGTCTGTCGGTTGCCTTTTTAATTTTGCCAGATCGGGTGTCGCGAAGGCGCCTATGACGTGACCTCTGAAGAATGCGGACCAAGGCGGACTAGTATATTTCCTACGGGACACTGATTTGCAGTAATTGCTTATTTAATATAACTTTGTAGTACGTATGTAGTACATGTCAACATTTACGGCCTCTGGGGTTGAGTGTTTTTCAAACCACTTCGATTTCTATTCCAGGTATATAAAATCTTTAATAAATGTTTATAGTATCAGCCTAGCAGCATACCTCAAAAAGAATATACCAATAAATATATTATACATACTAAAATAAATATCCTCCTCCTCCTAGAGTCGTGTACCTCATTACTGAGGGTCGTGATTCCCCTTATGAGAAATATAAATGTATCATATTTAAAATATACATACATTTTAGATAGATAAAGAAATAAATAATAACAGGAATAATCAATAAGGATAAGACTGATTCAGAAAGTTTTAAAGTTATGATGAAATTTCCAGAGCTTTTACTGATTTCGTTCCAATTTTGTAATACTACTTTGTAATTATGTATTGTATATTAAATACTTTGTAATTATGTTATAAAAAAATTTGAAACATTGCAATAATAAAACTTTAGACTGACACGATAGTAAAATAGAACACGGATGGTATGACGGTATTACGAGAAGTAAATCTGCAACCTTCAGGTACTTTCACGGCAATGTATAGACTTAAAACAATCATATAATATTTATGTTAGGTTACTATCATGCAAGCGTAGCTAATAAAAAAGTAAATCGGACAAATAAACATCCATATTTCTATTCACATTTAATAAAATCAAAATAAGAAACACTGGTATTAAAATTATGGGACATTTACTGTATGAAGTACAGTAGTACGAACGTCAATTCAGCTTCTACTTAGTTTTGACTGACAAAGGCGATTAAAAAATTAAGAGCAATACAAAATTCACGTAACAAGGAAAGTGGTAATATAATAGAAATTTCAGACTTCATTATTGTCGAACATCTAGTCAAGCTTTAATTAAAAATCCATAAAAGAAATTGTGTAGGTTCTTGAAAAGGACCATTGCAAATCGTGGCTCTGATATCGATTACATTGAAATGATCGTACTGATACGATTGGAAAACTGCTACGAGGAGCTGCAATACAGAGAAAACCAAATCCTAAACGCGACGATAACTAATATAATAGAACAGAACTGGTCAAATAACGGATTGTGAACTGATGCCGTAATCCAACTAACATATTATATAAAACTTTGAGTTCGTCTATGACACCAGTTTACTTGAGTTTTGAAGGTCTCACGACCTTAGTCTGTAAATAGATTAGTTTTAGTATATCGAAATTAATAACTTGTTCATTTTATTGCCTGGAGCTATTTTATTCGTTGATTTTTTAATCGCTTTATACAAATTTAAGACACGAATATAATTATATACGTATCTATATAATAGAATTATAGATTAGGAAATGTACTTATTCTTTTTATTAAAAATTATAATAGTAATTTATAAATAAATAAATATAATGAGGACATTTCACACAACGCCACCTAGTCCCAAACTAAGTTGCATAACACTTGTGTTATGGGCACTAGACAACTGATATACTACACATATACTTTTATTTTGTAAATAAATACATATTATACATAAACACCCAGACGCCAGACGGGAATCGAACCCGCGACCTCCGCAAGCGTACAGATCTGCGTTACGGAGGTCGTCGGCCCATATATGTCCCACTGCTGGTCCCATCCCCCTAGAGGGAATCGACAGTATACCCGTTCCAAGGCGGATTACACATACCCTCGTTCATCGATCTCGGTTTGTAAGCTTCCTCATGAAGTTTCCTTCACTATCGGTACATGGCAGTTATTGGCAAGCATATTGGCGAGAAAAAGTGCCTAAGTGGTGCGTACCCTCGTGGAACTCGAACCCACAACCTCTAGATTGGTCTTCGAGAGAAATATCACTGAGCTAGCAGATATCTATTATATATTTTATGTTTATTGCTTATAAAAATATATATGTTTGTACATCGTGGCCATAACAGCGTAAGCCTATTGTGAATGTGGATAGGCATATTTATAATATTTATTTTAACGCTATTTAATTTTCAGAATTTTATACAAATAAGCCAGTTTGTACTGCCTAGGCGCAACGCCGCAGCGGGCCTAGTTGCGCATCTATACTCACAATTTTTTTTTTCAAAATACTTTCAGTGATTTAGAAGTTCATTGACATACATAATAAAGTATTATTAATTAAAGTAGCTTGCTTCCATTTAATGGGCAACTTTTTCAAATGATTCATATTTAAACCTCCAAAATAATTAGCATTATTAGCCTTAACCAATATAAATAAATCATTATTAATTATACTTTTAAATGAATAACATTATAGTAATAATTAAATCATTAAAGATATTCGTAACAAATCGCAAATGTAACGAGTGCTTCATGAGGAATGTTTAATGCAGTATTTTAACCATGCTGACCTTGCAATAACTCACTCTTGACATTTTCGAATTGGTCCGCTTTATTCCATAAGGGCTCATTTTAATTACAACAAGTCTTCGTTATTTTGAACGTCTTATTCTACAACGCTGGCTTCACAGCTATCCGGAAGACCCGTACGGCCTGTCCGTATGCGGAAGACCCGTACGGGTCACGCCCACAGTGCTCTGAAACGTGAGTTCAGTACGATACGGTTGTGTGTACGATACGGTGTCGTTATACGGGCTCTACCCGGAGTGGGTCGCGAAACGGGTCGAGAAACGATGTACCTAGCGCCTTACATGTTCTCCCGCTCCGGGCGCCCGTACTGACAGCCCGTACGGATCGTCCGTACAGCAGTGAAACCAGCCTAAGACTTGTATCCGAGAAATTTCACTTTAAAAATATAAAGGCGCCATTTAGTCCCAAAGTTAACAGTAGAGCTGTGTTCTAGGTACTAGACAACTGATACTGATTTTTTTCAGTCACCGAGTCTGGGTCTTGGGACGGGAATTAAACCCGTAATCGCCGCAAGCGTTCTGATTTGTATTAGCCATTATGCCACAGAGCTCGTCAATTTGAAGCTGATGTTGAGTGCTGTCACAGCTTCATAACTTCTGCAGGCTTTTTTTGTTGATGCCTATACCGTAAAACTTTAATTTACTATCCAAAGAGACATAATAAAATAAATGGAATAGAACTCAAAAGTTTTTGTTACCTCGGGTAACAAGGTAAGCTTAGTGTCAATACTTGAAAATTGGATTATAATGTTACCTCCACTGGATCCCAGTAGTTAAAACCTGCTAAACCTATCTATCTATGATCTAGCGTTAGAAGAGGTGGTATTCACATTTCCGAAACCACAACATCTTTATGTTAATTACTTTCAATTGAATAATGAATATTGGTACTATCCCAATAGAAATAAGACGATTTAAACAATTTCGACACTGGAATGCCCTCTGGTATAAGACGCTACGTGCGTAAATACATTGGCGGCTTCCCATCTTACAGGCACAGCTCTGGTAGCCGGTGCTGCTGCTGCACAGCAAGAGGTCCTGAAATGCTGAAAATATTCATCCTTTGGCAGTGGATTCATATTTGCAGCTTGCGTGTTGTGACTCTGAGGCCGTGGGCTCCACAGGCCTATCGTGACCTGTCAAAACGTTTTATAGAGATCTCACGGGATCAAAAAGCTAGTTTTTATTTAGGGCAAAGGTTAAATGTTGCCATTCAACACGGTGATGCAGCTAGCGTTTTGGGAACGTTTCCGGCCGAAAGCGATTTGGAATCAATATATTATTTACAGTTTTCGTGTTCTTTTTTCTTTTTGTAATATAGTGCAATTTTAAAATTAATTTAAGCATATTTACTGGTTATTAATTGAAACTAAAGATTCTTAGTTTTAAAACATTGGCTCTTAGCCAGTGTTTTAATTATGATGATTATATTAGGCGTTAAGGTATTTAATTGCCGATTGGTACTGAAAAATTGAAATTTATTTTTTCTAAGATGAAATATATTTATTTAATCAAAATATTTAACTTCATTATCTACATTGCTGCTATCTAAATGAAAAATTCATTTATGCCTTTACGATAGAACTCTGGGGATCAAGATTTGACAAACCGTGTGAAAGCATTTTGTACAAAATGGTAATCCATTGGAGCAAAGTCTGGCCAGTATGGTGAATGACGTATGATTTCTAACTGCAGCTCCTGCAGAGTTGCAACGATTTCTCGCGCATTGTGAGTGAGGTCTTGCGTTATCATAGAGCAATAATGGTGAAGATCGATTCACGGGCTGAGGCTGTTTCACTGACAGTTTCACCATTGTTCGAAGTTCGGCACAGTAAACATTTGTTGTTATTGCTTCACCAGACCTGAGAAAGTTAGAGTGAATAACACCATGATGAGACCACCAAACAGTGTCCATTTTTATAGATAAACTTTGCTTTAGGGCACTGTTGCGGCGTTTGATCTGGAGCCATTGTATTTTTCACTTACGGTTATCATAAAGAATCCACTTTTCGTCACATGTCACTTTGATTGAATTGATCCAATATTGCTTAATTTCTATTGTGATTTTTTTCCTGGGGAAAAACCCTATTCTTCAAAGGGTTCCCTCGGCCCGACGGGACCGAAGGAAATGTGGGACTGTTTTAACACGGATTTCTTTCTGCAGATCAGTCGAAATGTATTTCTCAATAATAAATATTTTGAGAGATTTGATTTTGAGAATGTTAATCACGATGAAGTGCAAATTTTGTAAGGTAACGGTGAATTTACATTAAGTTGATGATGTCTGCTGTCTGATTATGGCTGCTGGTTTTGTTTGGTGTAACGATGGGCCCGGTTGCTAAGGCCGCCCACTAACTGGCCAGTGTAGCTTGCGCTCACTTGACGCGTTTCCGTTCTTCAGTTCATACCTATCTATTAAAATTGTACCAATTATAATTAATGTATTTACAATGTTGGAATTTATTTGTCAAGATTCATTGCATACATATAGCAATGATTAACAATCTAATTGTATAAAGATACAGTAAATCTTAAATTTCACCACAAATTAGCTACAATACAGCTAGACAGAAAACGTTTGAATTTTTATGTATTTATTTTCCCTTAAAATATTTTGTTTTTCTCATTCATTATTTTGACATTTTGATAGGTGGGTTAAAAGATTATAAAAGCCTAATAATTGTATTGTTATAACCATATTAAAGAATTCCAATAAAGCGATCTGATCTACAGTATATCACAGAAGCGTTTAAGTCTCATTGTATCACACATTGACTGCAGCGGAGCCTTCCACTTGAATTTGTGTATAACGTCTATTCATATTGGCTCCAAGACCTGTGCAAATCAATAAGAACCAAAGAAGATTTATTCTATTATAAGAATTAAAAGAACCATTAATTCAAAATTGTAAAAAAATCACAAATTCCGTATTTTTAACCGATGAAAAAAACGGAAGAGGTTCTCAAGTCAACGCGTGTTTTCTTTTTTTACACCTTCGAGAATCATCTAAAACAAAAAAGAAACGGTTCCTCTGGATTCTTTTTTAAATGTTAAAATGGCAATCAATCTTTTAATTATGTTGCACGAAGTTCTTATACTTTTGTGAAGGTTCTTTGTCCTGTTAGAAACACATTATCACAGATAAATCAGGATTTTAAAGGAAGATGAAATAGTATACATTATTGCTCCACTTTCACAAAAACAACGAGGAAAAGAAAACTATTCTGATTTTACACAATACTTTATTCATATCCAGCACACGTATTTCGCGTCTGACGCCATTTTGTATCCTGTGCATGCTAGGCTGTGTGTCATTTCTATTGTGTAACTCGTTACGTAAATGTTATATATACATGATTTGCACTCTCACAACTCATATCATATACTAGGGCAGAAAACGTTGTTCTGCCATAAATGAAAAAAAAAACAGAACTTAATTACGTTCACCCCTATTTCAACCCGTTCAAGATTAATTTTCGCGAAAAAAAGTACCCCATGTCCTTTTCCAAGGTCCAATCTATCTATCTATATATCGAAATTCATCAAAATCAGTTCAGCGGCTTAGGCGTGAAAACGTAACAGACAGAGTTACTTTCACATTTATATTATTATTATATTATTATGGATTCTATCTATCCTTGTTTTTCAATTACAACACTAGATCGCATAATGTGAATACAATTTCATTTTAGAATTCGAATCTATATTCTATCTATTTTTTTTTTCAACACTGAACTTAACGCACTCTGCTGGTGTATTTAAAAAACTAATTCACGTTCCAATTCAGCATTGTGCGCCAGTGAGTCGTATTATGCTCTGTAATTGGAAATCAAGGTATAATTTACAGTAGATTGAAATTTGACATTAATACTATGGCGCTTATGTCAAAGTTCCGTCTTAGGGATATAAGGGATTTTGATTAGGAAGCCATTACGACTTGCATGCTTTTTTTTTATAAAACATAAATACTTTATATGAAACAAATTACAATAATTAACTGTTATAGTTTTGTAAAATGTTTCACTAAGTATTTTATTTGTATTTCATTTAAATATAGGTTATAGATTTTACCGAAAACGTCATTAAGAATTGTATGGCAAAGTCCAAATTTTAAGAGGAATAATTAAAAATTAATACGAAATAAGGCACAAAGAATTAGACGAAAAGATTTTTCATAATGTTGACTAGTTTTTATAGAGTATACAAATGTACAAAAAATCTTCTGATATAAATCTTATAATAACATCTCTAGATAACAATATATTTGTACATAATAACTAATTAACTACATTATAGTGTTATTATTAAGATACATGTATTTTAACAATAATTTAAAAAACGATTCAACATAGAGAAAAATGGTTCTAAATTTAATATTTGCGAACTTTCTCCGATTATACACAAACAGAAATAATTAATAATTTAAGCGACACCATACATGGTGCCCCAGAAAATACATGGAATATTTTTTGTTACTGAAAAGTGAAATTAGTTTCTAACAGTACTGGATTTATCGTATCTTGAACTAATTATATTTCTATCATAATTTAATCTCATTCCCTTAAAACCAACCCGAAATTTCAGTACAACAAAGGTGAACTACATAGACCTAGTAAAAATAGACTGAAATTAATATGAGAGTGAATTTATTGTATTTACGTGATTTATTAAATAATATAATGATTTTAAATTACGTGACAATCTCTAAGTCAATATGGTAAGTTACTATATATAATATAATGCAGTACTATTGTTACCCATCCTTGGATGTTGCTATGCTTTATAAATAGCTAAAAGATTTTAATTCTAAGCGTTTCATTTTAAGCGCTTTTATTTTTATTATTAAAATACATGCATTTTAAAGAAAATATAAATAAAGTACAAATAATTTATTACCCGGTGAAATTAATAGTGTATGACCCAGAAACAGGGTCGATGTTCTGGGCGGGGTGTCCTACGAAGGGATTGTAATTATGTGCCTGGTAGCTTGGAGTTTGATAGTTCTGGTACTGAGGGGCTTGGTTGGGCTGCGTGTATCCTTGGAATGAGAACTGAGGTTGCTGGTGGTATACTTGGCTCTGGGCTTGTGGTTGAGTGAAGGTTTGAGGAGCTTGGTTGAGAAGACTGGACTGCTGAGACTGGAATGGTGTACGATATGGTGTCTGAGGCTGGAAGCTTGACTGAATCGCTTGGGTGTGCAGCTGGCTAGGCTGATTTTGGCTTGACTGATAGTTGTACTGCTGATACTGTGGCTCTGGTTGCTGCCGAGCTGGTTGAGCTGGTTGGCTGTATTGTCTAAAGGCTTGTGTTCTAGGTTGAACAGCACGGCCTTTAGCATTGTATTTGGGATCCTCATATATGCTGGGGTCTTCTCTGTATTGTCCATCGTCTTCTTGGCCATCGCTTAGCGCATTGATTGGGGCTTCATTCAGCGTTGGTGGAGGCACCATGATACCAGAGCCTGGAATTGAAAGGAAACCAGATTTTTGTTGATTATTGCTTATTTTGAAGACTTGCATCTTTTAAGATTGGTAAGTCAGAGAACAATTATGACTTTATCGATATTAGAAAAGAAAGCTGTGCGGAAAGATTTTTATTTAAGAAGTTTACACTAATATCATCTTATGTATAGACTCAACTACTGGTTGTAGACTTCTAAACTAAACGCTTAAAATAAATAAATATATAGTTACAATTGGCACAACGTCATCTAGTCCCAAAGCAAACAACAAAACGTTTGTGTTGGGTACACTAGACAACTGATATATTACGTGTATATTTTTCTTTTGTAAATAAATGCCTGTTAAATAAAGCCTCACTTAAAAAATACTTTTTAGAGAAATTGTAATCTAAATTTACTCAGTCATTTGAACGTGCGTAGACTTAAGTTTCGATGGCATTGTACAAACCTTAGTGGTTTTTTGTGCTATTATTTTATTAAGCCAATGTAATAACTGTGAATTTGATAAATAAATTAAAAAATATATATATAAACATCTGATGATTCATTCCGATGTGTGAAAGCCATTGCGCCACGATTGCAAATAATAAACATGGACAAACTCTTGAAAGGTAAAATTTACAAGTCTGTTATAAGGCCTGTCGTATTGTATGGATCGGAGTGCGGGGCCACAAAGAGGAGGGATGAAAGGGTTACATACTGCGGATGCAAATGCTGAGATGTATGTGTGGTTACGAAAATGAATAAAATTAGGAATGAGTATATTAGAGGAAGTGTAAAAGTAGCACCAGTGGTTGGAATACTTAAAAGTAACAGACTAGCGTGGTTTGGCCATGTAATGTGAAGAGAAGAAGGTAATATAACTACAAAAATGAGAGAAATGAGAGTGGTTGGATACAGAAGTAGAGGTTGACCAAAGAAAAGATGGATGGATTGCTTAAAAGATGATGGATGATGGGTGAAAAAGGGCGTGAATGTTGAGATGGAAGGAGAGAACATGTTGTGCCGACTCCACATAGTTTGGGATAAGTGCAGGAAGAAGAAGACTCTTTGGATGTTTATAATTGACTATACCAACACAGCGTCACATTCAATGTACATTAATATCCTCAATTTAAAAAAAAGATTTACTCAAATATTGTTTCATACACTATAAATATAGAAAATATACTTGAAAAATTGTGTAGTAATTGGCGTTTCTTTATCTTTTTTTTTATTGCTCTAGGACAGCAGACAGGCTGACGGCCCGCTTAGAATTTAGCAGTCACCGTCACCTATGGGTGTTTGCAACGCCAGTGGCATTGCGAACATGCTGCTGTCGCATAAGGGTACAGGAACTTGGGTCACCAATGCCGGTACACAACACAAGGTTACTATGGCGGCATACTTAAGACCAAAGGTGGTCGCCATCCAGACGGGCTTGGGGCCCTACTACGTAGCTAGGGTGGGTTATTTTGTCGCCTTTTACGACAGGCCGGCCTCGGCCGCAGAGGTTAGTATTCTTTCTCCGCCCCTGCACGGATAATTATTTTTAATTATCTTTTTGCAAGTGAACGTTAATTAGATTATTTTAGAAGCTTTCAACCGTGAAGGCCGTATCTGATGAATGAGCTGAAGGTGCAGCGTTTAGCTATTTTCGTCCCTTCTTACTTTAAACGGTCTTACAGGTCCTAAGTCAATTTAATTATAAACTCCATTTCCTTGACTTTTAGATGACAACAGCAACGTTACTTAATATATATAATGATCGTGCCAAATACAAAAATATATAATTTCATATCGTTTTAATTATTCGTTCTGTAGTTCTAATATGTATAACATAAAATTTGATTTTAAATTATACACTACATTTTTTTCATTATAAAGCGTATGTTCTCGGATACGTCCCCATTTTTATAACTCTCTAACTTGTTAAGTTGCAGGTTTTTTCTAATGCTGATTGATAGCCTTATTAATTGGATAAGTCGAGAATATTAAATAATTCTTATATATGTTACAATATTTATGTATAATAATTTCCTTTTTGTATACTCAGTACGCAAATAATTCTTCGCTGGCATTTTGGAAGGAGTTGTATGTTGCCGTAAGTAATTATTTCTATTTTGTAATAAAACTAGTATATGTCTGCGATTTTGTCTGAATGAGCATTTAATTGGCACAAAATAAAAAATGTGTACAATAAAACACCACTGCACAAGTACATCATTCAAGTTTTTTATATAATATACTCATAGTCCCTATCTATTGAATTTTATAAGGCAATTCAATCATTAATCTAATAATTTACAGTAAAACAGGGGATCCTTATTATGAATTAGACATAAATAAACTTAAAACAATACTTCCCAACGTTTATAATATATTTTTTTTCAAAACAAAGACGATTTTCACGTGTTGGTATTTAAAATTGAACAAACATATTTTAATACTAACCTTGAGGCACGAATCCTTTCTGTTTGCCAGCTCCATAGGAAATCTCCCTTAATTCTCCAGTTTCATCAATATAACCGTATTTTCCGGCTACGTCACCATTAGGGTACTTAGTTTCAACCTTGAATGAGCCGTCAGCGGCTTCATAACCGTAGCTGTAGGAGCCGTCGTCGTTTTGTTTGTTAATCTGCTTCAAGATGGGTACGGGGGTGGTGGTTGGGTACTGCTGAGTAGCAGCAATCACCAGCCATGCCGAGCACAGGATTATTGTCTGGAAAAGAAAATATTTCCCTTGTATTGTGTGATGATTACAACCAAATCCGATGGCAGACAATACTAAAGATAGCAGACTGGCTGACCTCCTACTTAATATTAAGCAATTACCGTCGCCTATAGACAAGCGGTTGTGATGTTAAGTGCACCGCGAACACGCTGCGGTCGTATAGGGGTACAGGAACCTTGGTCACTAATGCCGGAACACAGCACAATGTTATTATGGTGGCATATTTATGGACCCTGCCACATAAAACCGTACACTACCGTGAAAAACTTATGAATTAAACGTTAAAAATATTAAGAAATATTAAATGGTATCCCTAATTAGTTCATAATGAATGAAAACGAAACTCTTTCGCTCAAATCGTAGGCGTGAAAAATGTAGCACCGTTGCGCAAGCGCAGATACGAAATGAAAAGTGTATCGTGGCCTTGATCTTGCACAGTGACGAAATGCGTCCGCACAGCTTAATTGCGAGCGTGTCGACATGTGCCCATAAAATACTAGAATTAACAGAATTTTATCTTTTACTTTTCGCTCTCAATAAACGAAGCCCGAAAGATACGAAAACTCAGAAAACCACTGTGAGTACCACGTAAAATCTTGTACGTAGTAACGTAGACAAGATTTTGATGTTTTTTGCGCAAATGAGAGTTTGTTGTGATGGTGTCTAACAGACAGATGAGACGCCTCTGCACCTGCTGTGCTATTGTTGTCCCCTGATGTATAAAAGTAAACTCAATATGGGAAAACACGTGCTGGAACCGAATGCGGTACGAGCAGCTCCTGTCAAAAAATTGCTTCGTTATATCAACGAGGCAGGCTTCTTGCCAAAGAGCTTAGTAAATGTGTGGCAAACACAACAGTTCATTAAATTGGACGTTGTGATACTAGGATGAATTAACTAAATAATACACTAACTAATAACGAAATAATAACAAATAATAATCATTAACAGATAGGTAAACATGTCATGATATAGAACAATTTTTTCTAAAATTATCAATTCGTAAATATAAATTATTCACTTATTTTTATATTTATACGTTTCCAAGAACGTTTATATCATGTATTCTTTGGATTTGAAATGAGTATCTGGATGAGCTAAGGTCTCCACAATGCAGTACGTTATCATGTTTTTCAAAAAATCCGGTATACAATTACTAAAAGGCGACGGTGACAACCTGCTCTTGGGTGAGCCATTTACCTATCTATTAAACTCCAGCTATAAAAGCATATTTTAAGGTATTAAATAAATAGTGTTAAAATCTGGAAGGGTTTTTGGTAGAACTAGAATATGTTAGTCACACGTTTTATGTACAAAAATATGCAGCGGGTTTTCCTTAGTAGGTATAATTTTGAAAATTTTTCTTTTTTGACACTCTTTAGTTCTATTTTTTAATTATTGTAATTGTTGACCTGGATAATTAGCAAATTAATCTAAATTTTTATATGCGTGATGGCAACAGGCTTGGGCCCAGTATTCAGGTCACTGCATGTAGGTATGTATGAAAATGAACTTCATACATGGATTTAACTTCTATACTTTACAGTATTTTATGATGTTAGGGAGGGATCGGAATTCAGTGGTTTAGATCGCAGTTATTTCGAGTTATTAATAAGGTTTTGTGATTCAATATAAGTGTAACAGCTATTAGGAAATTATAGGTGGCGTAATGTTACTTAAAAAATACAAGTTTTTTTCCCGACTTTCTTCCAGTGCGTTATAGATCTGATTACTTGAATATTTTACTAATAGACACAGTTTTAAAAGTTAAATAAAATATATTATGTTCTTGTTTGTATAGGTAATAAAGATGACAGTATTTTGCATATACGAACGATAAAATAATTCCTATAAAAGTTGTGTACGGTATAAGGCGAAAACTTATATCCTAATGTATGTAATGTATTTTAAAGTTATCAGCTACAAACACGAATAAACGGCTTCTAAAACGGTTGTTTAGTATTGTAGCGGACTGAATCGTTTGTGAGCCTCACTTTTTCTGGAGCAATAGCATAAAGAATCAAAGGTATAAATATAGTAAGTTCTAAACAACAGGGACAGCTACCATATGTAATAATAATAAGATATATTATTGGACAATCCACACAGCGCCATCTTGTCCCAAAGTAAGCAGCAAAGTACTTTATAATCTGACAAAAAGAATGATGCTCTTTGCATATCTATGATTCAACAAAAAAAATTCTCTTTTTGTGACACTCAATGAAAAGGAGTTATTAGAAAATATAATAGACAGTTAGATACAAGAATTCTTCTAGTGCAGATACTTTAAAAATATATTCTTCTTCCTCCTGCTCTTATCCCACATTATATTGGGTCGGCACGACATTATCCTCTTGACTTGTAAGTAGAGAATACAATTCCGACCGTTTTCTGACCCCGAAAATCCCGGGACTGTACTTGGCTAATCTCGGGATTTTCGGGTTTGCCACAAACAGGTCTAGTTTGCATTCCGTTGTCCGTTGCGAGTTGACAATGACCTTGCCTAGATTATATTAATTGCATTTATTACATATCGACAAAAAAACAAACCTTTGATATGCGTACGATACGTACTACATAGGTACAGCTCTAATAATATGTTTGTCGTAGAACTTAGAAGGGATTTCCCAGCAGGCTTGGAAGTCAAACCTTGGATGCATTGATATTTCTACAACAGTATTTTCGAAATTCTAAATAAGTTTTTTGTCTCGTTATTTCTTACTTACAAAATATAGTGTCTTTGTTTTGTCTTTTTTATTTTCTTACTATGTTGTGATTTGTATCGTGGACTCTTGGAATAAAATTAAAATCATTTTTTTAGAAATTACTCGTTTTTTTAAATTTGAGCCCAATTAGAAACCACATAGTCTAATCCCGGATTGGCCCCGGGATACCGGGATTACGCATCAAGAATCCCGTAATCCCGGGATCGAAAAACATGCTCGGGATTGTATTCTCTACTTGTAAGCCAGTAAATAATTTTCATTATTTTTGGAGGTTATTTGGTGACAATAAAGTGTTAACTATCTATTTTATCTCTCCTTCCACTTTCCTCTGTTAGCCGTAATCCCAAAATTCACACTCTTTTATATTAACTAATTTCAAATGGAAATGTACCCAAACAGTGAACCAAAGTCAAACGGATTTCTTATAAATGTCTTTAGGTATTTGTTTAGTCACAAATAATTAATTTAAACAGTCTGGGTGTTGGCAGTACGTTGGCATAGTGAATGTCCTTTCAGCCTTGAACAACACGGATATTGTGTACTTGATAAACGTCGAAATTATTATAATCAGATAATAAGCTTTATCGATTTCTTTAAGAAAAGAAACAAATGTAGACTTAACACTTCATCGACACTTAACAGCCTCGTTACGTACTTTGCGGATTAATGTTCGTTGTAAAATATTGACACCGGGAAAACTCTTGTGTACATTTTTGTATTGATCCTCAATGGTAATTTTCCTTTTCTGGGCCAAATAAGGATAAGAATAGGTATGGGATTAATGACAGACTGTGGTGTTTAGGTGGGTGTAAATGTTTGAGTGGGAGGTCAAAAACATCAAATTGCATTGACCGTTTGAGAAAAAGACCATAAATTGATAATTGTGAACAACTATTTGAAATATCAGAAAAAACCACTACTTATAATATGTATGTGTACATAACATATAATAAAAGACGGTTTATTATATAATTAGACGGTTCCAAGAAGTAAATTTATATTCTTTCTATCATATTATTTTAATAAAAGAAAAAATAATTCTAACACACCGATGCATACCGTTTTCAAGGACTTAGTTTTTTTGATTACTTACTAGTAGGTCAATCGATAAAATATATTGAGATACATAAATATAATAATAAAGAATCAATGTAACCTTCTGACAAATTCTTCATCCCGTCGAAGCTAACACTCTCTGAAAAGGTTCAGAAAAGAATTCCAAGTAGTTGAATATTGTCAAAGGACATTTATGCGACTATTTACGTCGTTATCCTACCGTGACATATTTTTTTCTAGAGCTGGACTTCTTTAAGCCCTACTTTACTTAAGACTACCTTTGACTCTCCAAACCCAAAAGATGGACCAGACGGAATAACACACCTTCACCATTTACAACTAATACAGGGTTACACTAGTTTTATTTCAAATTTCGTCAGCCGGGAGGGTCGGAGAGCCTACCCAGCGAAGGCAACGGTGCATGGAGGGTATCCCCTTCCCATCTAGGTACTTCTTACTCGGTCGTTAAAATGTCATCAGAACATCCCCATAGATGGAAGTACGAGTCAGGAGCGTCGAAAGCGAAGGTGACGACCGGGGTTTTTTAATGGGTATGCCAACGTGACCATCCTGCCTCTCCTTTGGTAGCCAGCTGGGTGGTTGCAGTAGTAGGATGGGAACCCCACATACTCGCATCGGTTTCCACCTTGAATTATTAAGGTGCAGTTTTCTGTGGGAAAAAAGTCTTATTTCTATTTTTAACTTAATGAGAAGAATAATTACACAATTATCAGGATTTCCGTGTTGTAGTATAATTCATTATTTTTATGTAATAAATTATTTAATGCCGGAAAAACATGACTAATTTAATATATTTATATAATTTTTCTAGTTTTTAAGTAATTTAGATATATTGAATGCTCGGTTTCCTTAAATTAATTGCTCAATAAAACGGATTATTTTTTAAATTATTTGATAATTGCTATTGACGTTTGGCAGCGAAAAGTGAGTGGCTGTTATTGAAATAGTTATTATATTTTGAGTATTAAGGTTGTTTCTAGAATATTCTATTAGTAATTGGTTAATATTATTGCTTTAATAAGTTGCATTTAAATTTCAATTCTTATTTATGTTATTAGATTTACTGTATACGGCGATAGGGATATTAAAGCACGAGGAGGGCACTGGATAAAGTTATTTGTATTAGATTAAAATTTTAAGGTAAGTAGTATCATTTTGGTATTGACATTTCTTAAATTTATAATGTCCTATCGTCGGCATAGGGAAACTAACAACAGAATAATATAAAAGACGGTGGAATACAAAATGGACAGTGTCTTCTTCCTCCTGCCCTTATCCCACTTTATATGGGGTCGGCACAACATGTTACATGTTGTAATAGTTATGGCTTAGTTTTTACAACCGGCCTCCTGCCTGACGTTACCCCTTTTGGGGAACTGTGTAAGAAAAATAATTAATAAGTCAAAGCGAAATATATTCGTCTTGATTAACGTTCATTTTATTTTCTAAATTTTATATTTGGAAAATTGCTTTTTATAATAATTGTAACTTAAGATACTACTTGTAATAATTACAAGCTCGTGAAAATCCCGTCACAAGCAAATATGTATTTATGAATTGTTCATTGTTATAAATGTTGTAAATGTTAATTGAGTTTGGTATGAAAATGTTATAAATATGAAATAATAAACGGACACTTTAATTACACATATTAGTAGATTACTAAACAGTAGGTACATAATTTTCATGTAAGAATCTAGTTCAAATATCTAATAATTTTCTACGAAATAGCTCAATAGCAGTGTTTTGCAATAGCAAACTTTAATGGAACGCACAAGTCTACGCGGCTATCATCCAGTAGGCGTGAGCAAGGCTTTGGCAGTGTAATTTGTAACAATAGCTTTATATTATCATTTATTTTTAATAATATTATTATTATTACAAAGAGGGCATTAAGGTGTAGTTCTGGTAAAAAGGCCAATTTCTTGAATAATAATATGTCCTCATGAGGGTTGATCTAAAGTGTGCGTAGCAAAAATATTGTAATTTACACGTTAGTGTTATTGAAGACGTGTTTATATTGTAAAAGACGATTGTCCATTTATTACCGTCATTAGAGTCAACAAATTCCTTTTTATAAGTCAAAGGAGGCGTCAAATGCGCAAACTAAATAGTTTTGGTATCGCAGACAAGAAAGAAATGACCTAACCATAAAGGAGAAAAGTAATTCTATGTCACATTCTTGTATTATAAAGAAATAATTAGGATTAACACAAATTAATTATGAAAATATTCTAATTTGAAATCACGGTAAATCAAGATGGCGTAGTTTTTAATTAAAAGCCTTTTGCGTACTTTGATTCTACTGAACTAATTTAGTCTTTATTTACATGAATATTAAATTGTTATTCATTGTATCTGGAATGTTATGCAGAACAGTAACAAGGCTAACTTGTAATAAATATGTATGACATTATAATGTAAGATTATTTTTCGTAATGACTCACAGTTTTGTATGAATTTACAAAACAAACGTATACGTGAACTATTGCGTTTGTTGCGCACAATTAAAATAATTGAAACTTTTATTGTATAATTATTCGAAGTACCTAGAGCCAGTTTAATTATTTTTTTTTCTTTTTATACGACTTACCGTTAGCGTTTAAAGCGTTAGAATCAAATGAATCGAAACTGATCAGAATTTTAAATATGGAGAAATGTCCTAAATAATTACCTTTAAATGTAAAATATTTGAGCTATAAATTATATAATTAAAACAAAGTAGTCACAACGAAATTTATCAATATTAGTTTAGCGGTTTAGGCGTAAAAACGTAACAGACGAGCAGACAAACAGAGTTACTTTCACATTTATAATATTAGTATGGATTATTATGATATATCCTAACTAATATTATGAATGCGAAATTGAGTTTGTTTGTTTGTTACGCTTTCACGCCTAAGCCGCTGAGCCAATTTTGATGAATTTCGGTTTTGTCATAGATTGGACCTTGGAGAAGGACACAGGCTACTTTTTTTTAAATTCATATGGCAGAACAACGTTTGCCGGGTCAACTAGTATTAGTTATAGTTCCATATAGTGTTATAATTATTATCTACCAATTGTATAATGTAAAAGCATGAGCTGTTAAAAGTGTTCACAGCTTGAAATAAGGATTCATTTAAATTTAAATGAGTCATTTAAAAAAATTGTCATTGACGACTTCTGTGGCGTAACGGATAACGCACTTCGGTACGCTTGCGGAGGTCACGGGTTCGATTACCGTCTCCTGTCTGGGTGTTTATGTATAATATGCATTTATTTTAAAAAAAAGTATATAAGTAGTATATTAGTTGTCTAGTACCCATAACACAAGTGCTATGCTACTTAGTTTGGGACTAGATGGCGCTGTGTGAATTGTGACAAAATATTTATTATTTATTTATTATTCATTTTTACTATGGCGAACACCTACCTATTATAAAATAATTACTTCCGCAGGAGATTACAGGTGGTATATATAACCTGCCTATCCGCCTTGCACAAGCTTGGTGGGTATACTGTCATACTCAAACATAAGTGGGACGTTATGAACTACAATTATTGGTTATATAACGTACGCATATTAAGTCAAATATGATTACAAAATATGAACCCATCGAATTAAGTAAAATGTTAGAACTTTTCTTTTACTTTATGCTTATTTTTTAATGTAATGTCATATTTTAAATTTAAATTTTACATAATTATTAATAGAAGGTTTATGACTGGGTAGAAAATATGTTTGGCTAGAATAAATAATATTATTTTTAGTGATGTTATCATAGTATTAATTTATTGTAACACTAGTTGACTCGGTAAACGTTGTTGTGCCATATGAATTAGAAAAATTAGCCTGTATCCTTCTCCAAGGTCTAATCTATGTCTGTACCGAAATTCATCAAAATTGGTTCAGCGGCTTAGGCGTGAAAGCGTAACAAACAAACAAACTCAATTTCGCATTCATAATATTAGTTAGGATATATCATAATAATCCATACTAATATTATAAATGTGAAAGTAACTCTATGTGTCTGCTCGTCTGTTACGTTTTTACGCCTAACCCGCTAAACTAATTTTGATAAATTTCGTTGTGACTACTTTGTTTTAATTATATAATTTATAGCTCAAATATTTTACATTTAAAGGTAATTATTTAGGACATTTCTCCATATTTAAAATTCTGATCAGTTTCGATTCATTTGATTCTAACGCTTTAAACGCTAACGGTAAGTCGTATAAAAAGAAAAAAAAATGATTAAACTGGCTCTAGGTACTTCGAATAATTATACCTACAATACAAAACAAAAAGATACCTATATGAAGAGGCAGAGAGTAGTTAACTTCTTCAGCCACACGGTTAGGCGAGATTCTGACAGTTTTATGAGGCTGTACGACTATATAGAAAGAAAGAGAGTCAGATGGCGCTCTTGAACAAAACAGACATAGCTCAGGAATGTCAACCTACAATCCTCCTCCCAAATGACGAAGGACAGAAATGTCAGGAGAAAAATGGTGGCTAAATCTACGCACCAAGGTCACGACCCTTAGTTGTGAAGTCAATATAAAGAAGAAGATATAAGGGATAAAAAACAGTTATTGAAAATTTTAACAATGAGTTTTCATTCGATATTAGTATGCAAGTCATAGGAAAGTTTGGGCAACGCCGGGCGCTTGACCTAGTTTCAGTTACGTAATAATGTTTAGCTGAACTGATTGACGATATATTGCAATCACTGATTTAGTACGCAGTTGGTCATGTGGTTCAGAAAGAATAAATAGGCAACCCCTAGGCTACACAGTCGTGAAATGCAAGTTTAATAAGAATGAGATCCGTCTAAGATTATTATT
This sequence comes from Malacosoma neustria, assembly GCA_963693495.1. NCBI lineage: Eukaryota > Metazoa > Arthropoda > Insecta > Lepidoptera > Lasiocampidae > Malacosoma > Malacosoma neustria. The sequence goes on along the minus strand of OY856384.1, from coordinate 18,852,465 downwards.
GAGTTTTCCTACGGGTAGGACTTTTGGTTTTCAAATATTTTTTTATAGCGAGAGTTAAGCAGACAGGCAAACGACCCACCCTGGCAGGTGGTCACCGTCGCCTATGGACGTCTGCAACACCAGAGGCATTACCAACGCGCTGCCGGCCTCGAAGAAATTTTATGACGCCTTTTTTGAAGACCCCATATCGTACCGCGCTGAGAAAACCTCAACCGGAATATGCCGCCATAACAGCACTGAGCTGCCTTAAGGCATAAGTGGCCAGGTTCCAAAACCCCTCCACAGGTGGCAGCGTGTTAACAATGCCCCTGGCATCGCAAACATCCGTCGTCTGCCAGTCTGCTGTCACACAGCGATAAAAAAAGGGTTTTAATTAATTAACCTGAATTTGACTGGTGTAGAATCTACTTCGGTTAGATTTTTTACGGCTTGTATATTGAATCATTGACACCGACCTGCCTTACAATTTATTCACATATTGAAACGGCTTAAAAACTTTTTAAAAAATGTTATAGAATGCATTTTATATTACATATAATAAATTTCAGTCTACGATTAAGCTAAGAGGAATAAATAATTTGAGTTCTTGTACAATCTACATTACCTTTGCCAGATTGTCCCTATCATTTTCTTACAAATAAATAGCAAACCCAATCATAAATAAGGTTTAGGTTTAAAAAAGAACTTTATTTTTCAGAAGAACTTTACAGCTACATTAGATCTGACCTGTTTTTACAATATAATAGTTTTAGTTTTCTTGTATTAAATAGCGTTAGTATTAAACGTTCTTAATTACAAATTGTTTGAGTTTCTGTTTAAATACGTAAAAAAATTCACATCTTTGTAAGTATATTGTGTGTATTTACATCTTTGTAAGGCTCTGTTTATAACATTTGTGATTGAACACACCTTCAAACATACTTTTTTGTCCATAGTGTGCTCGAGATCGTGTGGAGAGCTTAGCTGAAGTATTTTATTTTTCTTATATTGTATTTATATGTTCTGTTGGTAAATTGGAGATTGGATTGTGTTTTCTTTGTTATTATTTTATTTATTAATATACATGTGTTATATATGTAAAGTTACAATAAATTAAATAAATTATTATACTACAATTATTCTTCATTTACACAATATTTGTAAACTGTAAGTTCTATAAGCGATTAGGTTTAATGTAATATTAAAAAACGACATAATTTTTTACCAAATTGAGAATGTCAGTGTAATGGAAGGCCATGTATTTTAAAGCCTACTCACTACTATATTTTCTCACATTTATTTATTTAAAAGTACTTACATAATTACCGCCTATCGTGTAATAAAGGGAATTGTTTAATACTTGAAATCAGTTATTGTTGTATTAAGGGAATTACTTTGTGGTTTTTGTTTATAATTTGATTGTTTTAGATAATATTTCTGATTTAAATATTCTTCATTAGTGTTGAGATGTTTTTAAACGTTTTTAACTGTAGATGCTCTGGTATACTGAGTGATGAATGCTGTGATGCAAGAATCATCAAGAACTAGCAGCTCAAAGTAATATTTTACACCACTCGATCGTTTACCTTTACAAACGGGGTCAACCTGTTTATCTAACAAATGTCTATTTTGATTTTTAGAAAAGGAATATATCCACATTATTTGGATTGATCTTCAATACGTAGAGAATAAAGGAGACAAAAGCTTAATGAGTTTTCCAAATATTATGGAAATTATTCAATTTTGCTTAGAGCAGAACATCAACTAAGTTTTATTTTTCTAAAATTACAATATTTAACGTAGTATGATGATATCATCTATTTGTGAACGTCATGTTATAATATCAAACTAAAATTCATCAAGAAATATGTTATTTTAGTAGAAAGAATAGTGAAGATAACTTCATGTGAGGTCTATACTTGCTGAGAATCTCAGTAAACACAACCAGTCTATGAAAATGATGCTATAATTCATGAATAAACAGTCTTGCCCAATTAAATATGTCCTGATTAATAGATTTTCACACTTAAAAATTATGCAAGCAATCCATAGACGACCCTTGGGTATGTTGTTGTTGATATATTAAATAAATAGGTTCTTAATTTATTGTTTTTCTTCATGCTTTGGCATTTCTTATATTTAGTAGTTATTGAAAACTATATATTCATTTAGTTCATCGGGGGCATGGCCAACGTGGGCCTCAAGGGTGTTATGTGACGCTTTATTAAGTTTCTTTCGAGAACCTTTGCAGAAGGCAGGAGATTCCAGAATAATAAGTGCATTAGTATCAAATGAATATAATATAATGACCGGGAATATGGACTGTCTGTTAATAATGTATACCTCAAATATGTTGTAAATACAAATACAAAACTTTGCACATAATCAAACTCAAAATATTTTTTTATAAAGAAATTATTCAAATGAAGACTAAAGGTATCGCAGAAATCATAACAAATAAAATCACCCTAAAGTAAAGTAGTAAAAGTAAGTAACTAAAGTAGTAGTTTTTACTGTGATTTACTTTAAAATTTATAATTTTTAACTAAATTAATACTAAATTAAAAGGTTTGTCAGAAAGGAATAAGGATTTCATCGCCAAACTACTAAAATATTCTTAAACTATCTTATTATAGTACACATTGTTCATAGTATACGATGACTAAATTCTTTTTATTACTCTACAAATTAATATATGATGTTCAATGAAATTACTAAGGCATTCAAGAAAAAAGTATTGTTATCAAATACTAACCTTCAAAACAAACATGGCGATGTGTGGAAAATGCGCGAAATGAGACGTCAAATTTTCCCGCGCACTTTGCGAATGGCGCGCACTACACTTCTGGCAATGTACTGCCCACCACTTGTATTTATAACGTCGCGATATTACGAAGGTGTCTGTATTGTTATGCGGGGCGCAGTGAAGCCCTAGCGTGGTTTTGTAATGAGACACCCCCGGCCGCCATGTTTGCGGTCGCGGTCGTTTTGAGCACTATTGTTTGATAATGAATTTTCTCTTTCGGTCACACTCAAAATTTTAAGTGTTGTTGTTGGAAAAATCATAACCTCATTTTGAAACATATCAAGACAGGTTTGATCCCGGTTGATTAAATTTATTAACAATTTTCCTGCACTGGCTGTTCCATCCTCATCCATTGCTCCCAAATTCATCGATTAATTCCAATGACTATATTGGTAACTGGGACTGAGAATAAATTTTTTATTGCTGTAGTACAGCAGACAGGCTGACGGCCCGCTTAGAATTAAGCAGTTACTGTCGCCTATAGGTGTTTGCAACGCCAGTGGCATTGCAAACACGCTGCTGTCCCATAAGGGTACAGGAACTTAGGTCACTAATGCCGGAACACAATACAAGGTTATTATGGCGGCATACTTAAGATCAAAGGTGGTCGCTATCCAGACGGGCTTGAAACCCTACCACGTAGCTAGGGTAGGTTGTTTTGCCGCCTTTTAAGACAGGCTGACCCCGGTTGTTAGTTTTCTATCTCCGCCCCTGCACGGATAGCGGACCCTCTTCCGTGGAAACATAAATCTTCTTCTCTTTTTCCTCATTAAAAATAATTTTGTTTTAAACGAAACAGCTGGCTCAGTAGCAAATGTTACGGAATGGTCGTTTCTGTGGTTTCATATTCCCAGAGAGAAGAGAACAGTTGTTTTCTATCTTTATAGGTCTAGTCTTAGGGCAAGTGTCCAGCAGTTGTGTGTTTGTAAAATATATAATGATATTAACATAGTACAGGTTTAAAAAATACTATGTTTTAATGTTATATAATTGTACTATGTGGTTTTAACTTGTTTATAAAAACGTGAGGAGGAGTTTCAAGAAAAAGAGATAAAGTCGATATAAGACATAAGAGATATAAGAGATAAAGCTGACAAATGAATTACTCATTTTTTCTAATTCTTACAGACGGTAAGAAAAACGTTCGGTTTCCTTTCGAAACTAAGGGAATTAGTTGGCGGTCACTATTGTAGTAACCACATTAAGAACATTGCTTAGAAGTAGGAAGTGTCAGGAGATGAAATCAGTGAAAAGAGGTATTCCGACAAAACTCAAGAATTTCTCGGATTTTTGAATACACCCAGTATGAAAGAAAAAAAGACAAGAGTTATTTAACTTGTTTATAGATATAATAATAATAATAAAACCTTTATTTTCGGATTTTAGGTCCAAAATTTTTAAACAATATAAAATATATAAAACTTAATATAAAGAAACTAATCAAAATCTACAATATGTCTCTTAATTCGGTGGTATGTCTTTCGGCAAAGGCCTCCTCCAACTCTTTCCACTGTTTTCTGTCAGCCGCTACTCTTATCCAAAGGGGTCCTAGCATTATTTTCAGGTAATCCTCTTCTTGCTTTGCTTATTTTCAAAATTACAATATAGTGTAAATGTGTGTAATTTAAATTTTTCATTGTACACTGACAAAGCTTGGTCCCTTCAACAACATAGTCCATGTGAAAATTATTATTTCAATAATATGAAGAAAGCTTATAAAATAAACAAACAAATGTCGTTAAATCAGATTAGGTCCAAGTACCTGTTTGCCTACAGCGACATGTTTCAGATGAATCGAAGCAAGGCCAAGAGTAACTTGTTTTCATGCAACTATTTCTAGTCCACGAGGTAAGATATATTTGAGTTACTGTTGTTTTCATTTGATTATTAATACATATTTTTTATTTCATTAGGCTTAAAGACAAATTGTATGTAATAAAAATATTTGCCATCATCATTTAATATTTACAAAATGTGGAGCGCTGCTATAATTCTGGTAGAGACGAACGTCGTTTATATACTATATAAATTATATTAAATGTAGTTGTAAATATAGTAGCAACACATCATACTAAAAATCATCATACTTAGTCAAGAAATAATGATATTATAGTTTTTATTTTATGGCTGAGAAACAGCAAAAAGGCTGACGGCCCATTTAATAGTAAGCAATTACCGTCGCCTATAGATGTTCGTGATACTAGCACGCTGAACACGCTGCTGTCGCATAGCAGTACCGGAACCTGGGCCACTAATGCTAGAACACCACACAAGGTTATTATGGCAGCATACTTATACACCAGGGGTGTTTGGTATCCAGACGGGCTTGGAGCCCTACCACGTAGATATATACCCTACCACAATAGTATAGTAATCCAAAGAATTCAATTGAGAGGAAATACTAATAATATTTTTTCTGCTGATGCTTTAAACCTCAAGATCCTTAGCAACTGGGATCTGGTAAGTAATAATAATTTAACAGTACTTACTACAGCCGATGCCTCAGCTTGCACGCTTGTATGGATAAATATTACTTCAGTAACTGTCTTATTTATAGCTGGAATTCAGCAGAAAAGCAAACGGCCCGCCCGATGCCTTAGGAGAAGAAAGTACTTTTTTTTTATTGCTGTAGGACAGCAGACAGGCTGACGGCCCGCTTAGGATTTAGCAGTTACCGTCGGCCTATAGGTGTATGCAACGCCAGTGGCATCGCGAACACGCTGCTGACCCATAAGAGTACAGGAACTTGGGTCACTAATGCCGGAAAACAACACAAGGTTATTATGGCGGCATACTTAAGACCAAAGGTGGTCGCCATCCAGACGGGCTTGAGGCCCTACTACGTAGCTAGGGTGGGTTGTTTTGTCGGCTTTTACGACAGGCCGACCCCAGCCACACAGGTTAGTATTCTTTCTCCGCCCCTGCACGGATAAAACACCTTTTACCGTCAAGATAGCTCCGATAAAAAGAGCCACTCATTTTTTTCGTGTAACAAAATTTAATAATGTCTAAACTTGTCCATATAATTTACAATCATGTTAGTAGGCAGGTAAAATTTTCATATAAAATTGAAATATATCATGATTATTTAATAATGTAATCAAAAGCATCGCACATTAGACCGCCAACTCGTAGTCTATAAATCGGCTGCTTATCACGTGTAGCTTCCAACTCCGAACAAGTTGTCATAAAGAAATAAATAAATTTCCATCTCCGAGTACCTCGAGAAATGACAGGTTTTATTGACCAGAAATAATATAATAATATTATACATATTTAAGGTCCTTTATATTTAAATCTTTTTAAATAACAATATTATTGTAAATACATACCACGTACTATAGGCCTCTATGCGTTGTTAAACCGTTGATCATATTGTGATCAAACTTTGGTAAGGTGTCTTCAGGCTAAAGCTCCAAAAAATATACATATAAAATAATATATAATTTAAAAAATATTTTTAATATAGCCACACAATTTTTCTCGTTACTTATCACAGCAGTTCATAGCAGGTGTAGCTTGTATAGACATAAAAATATCTTTGGCGGTCATGTTTAACTAATTTAACGCCATGTCGGTCACTTGTGATCGACGCTGACTTTGTGGCAATTTTTTCCTAAATAATAGGGAGTTATAATGGGAATGTAGCGAATGAAATTAAGTTACTTCGATGGCCATGAGAAAAAAAACTATAATATCTTGAAAACTATCAATCTAAAAAATGTATCTTTACATAACTATGTACTATCTAAACTTCATAAACTCGTTAAAGTGCTTGGCAGTGAATGTGTTAAGCTTAACTGCTACTATCAACTGCAGCTATTCTATAGAATATGTGATGTGGAAATAGTTTTTATAACTATTAATTACTCATTTTCTGTATGTGTATACTTAATATACACGTGTTCAGAGATATATTTCCACAATGGACTAAAGTTATAATTTTAATGGTCTCTTTATCTGGTCAAATACCTAATAAATCATAAAACGCCCTTTTTTTATTAATTTCAATTACATCTAAAGTCATTTGGAAATTAGAGTTCATTGTTAAGTACTTACAGTACATGTGACATTATTTTGAACTAATTTAACCATTAAAAGAAAATAGATGGAAAATATCTGACAAAATTTAGTTTCTATCCATACATATGATACACTTAGGAAAAGACTGTGTAAAGTTTTAGTCAGGTAAAGTTCCTTATACCCCCATACTTTATGTCATAGTTGAATAGATTTTACATTATCAGTTAGTGTCGCTAATTACACCAATGTTTCGTATTTATACGTAAGCTGGCCACGGTTCCACTCTATATCCCGACAGTTTTGCTAACAAACCAAAATATTAGTTAATTATCAACTATTTAAATTGGCTGCTAATTAAGTAATAATTATAATTAAAAGAAATAATGTAGACATGGAACATTTTCGTCAAATCTTAGTTGCATTATATATGGTCTCCTTAACGTAGTCCTTCTGCACGTATGGTTAATGATTTCCGTGGCATCTGGATATATAAAGATGAGCTGTTAGGGTTTAATTTTCCTTACAAATCACATCCAAAGTCTTCGAAGGACTATATAGAAATGATCTCTTGGCACATATTCTTCTCATAAACATCTGACCTGTAATTCTGATCTAATATATAAAATTCTCGTGTCGCGGTGTTTGTTACCAAACTCCTCCGAAACGGCTGGACCGATTTATATGAAATTTTGTGTGCATATAGGGTAAGTCTGAGAATCATCCAACTACCCACTAAAAACCCCGCTGTTCTCCTATCGCCTACGCCCGGGCCCATGGATATATGGCCTGCGGATCTCGTGGCCCGGGCTGGCGCCGGCCCGCCCTTTGTCTTGAGGCGGCCCTTCTAAAGTGTTGGCGCCAGGGAGTCAGGGTATCATCCCCCCGGCGCTCTCCTAACAACTCTATGAGTTGAGGGGGGCTCTACTTTTCATATCCCTAAATGATAAGGGTGACCCATCCCTAATTTTTTTTAATTTACTTTTTGAATTTTTTTATTATTTTATGATGATTTAGCATTAAAAAATACACAAAACTTCAAATTTTCACCCTTCTACGATCAACCCCAGTTTTTTAATCGTGATTTTTATATTATTCTGTTCCATCCGCAGATCCGCAATATGGTTGCAAGATGGCAATCGAATATAATAATTATTATTGTAGTATGATAAATTTTCGTGTATAGTTTATAATTACAATTTACTTTAAACAAAATTTTTATTTCTTAGGCACTTGGTCCATATCTAAAAAGCATTATTGCGATATCTTCATTTAATTTAAAGTTTAAAGAAACAATGATTTTTATAGAAGTGGGGCAAGCGGTGTAGCGCGCATGCGTACGATAACTTTTTTCGATTTATTTTTTTCTGTTATTCGAGCAGCGAAGAGGCCAGGAACGGCTAGTATTTTATAAATTCTTGGCATCATGGATCCAGTATTTTGATCATCTGTTTCATATATATGGAAACCATCTTTACCTAAAACAAAATTAATATAATTTCTTAGAACACCAGCCAGTGAAAGTCAACAAAACACGTCACGACAAAAGGATAGAACAAAAATCAGCGTTAGATTTTTCCGGTTTGAAATTGTTGCAATAATATTATATAAATAATTTATTATGCATATTATATTATAATTTAGATACGTGTGTAATGTTTATTCTATTAGTCTTTTTTATTTCAGACAAAGAGATTGGATTTAAATGAAATTTTACGTTAATTAAATATAAAATCCCTTCCTACACATTCACAGAGATGGTATTCACACAATATGTAAGATCTTTATCGTGCTTGTGTGCAGTATATCAGGCAAGGTTAGAGTTCCGCATTTCGCCAACATAATGCAGATGACTCATGTTTTACTTTAATAATGTAAAAGAAGTAATAAATCCGATTAGCAGTAACCAATAAAAATTCAGAACTTCAAACGTTTGCAACATGACTTACTCATTACTTAGTATATTTGCCCTGATCAGAAGCAGTGAAAGACTTAAATTTAATGAAACTTGTCAGACGGAAGAACTGGATTTAAAAATTATATTTAAATATAATTAAATATAATTTATATTTAAAATTTGATGACATACGGAACGCAGACGTGGTCGCTAACTATGGGCCTTATGAGAAAGCTCATGGTCGCTCAGAGGGCAAAGGAGAGGGCTATGCTCGGAGTTTCCCTGCGAGATCGAATCAGAAATGAGGAGATTCGCAGGAGAACCAAAGTAACCGACATAGCCCGGATGATTGCAAAACTGAAGTGGCAGTGGGCTGGGCACATAGCTCGAAGGACTGATGGCCGTTGGGGCAGAAAAGTCCTCGAATGGCGACCGCGTACTGGAAGACGCAGTGTTGGTAGGCCCCTCACAAGATGGACCGATGATCTGGTCAAGATCGCCGGAATAGGTTGGATGAGGGCAGCGCAGGACCGATCATCGTGGAGATCTTTGGGGGAGGCCTTTGTCCAGCAGTGAGCGTCTTCCGGCTGAAATGATGATGATGATTTAAATAAACACCCAAAAAGTAAAAAGATGTAGTTCGGTGTCTGATGGTGGATTTACAGCAACAATATCTGTCGATTACATTATGCACTTTTATTCGAGAAGTTCTATATGGTCTTAAGAACGGAATATAACATATATTGGGGTATAAAAGGTCTAATTAAGACCTACAGGACCCAAACTACATACATACAGCCAGCGCACCCTGGTAAGCTTTCTCAGCTCTACGGCAAAGTGTTTTATTTGATGATTGTTATCTTAGTTTATTTATTTAGTCAAATTGTATTTTATAATTGTATTTTTATCCGTGCAGGGGCGGAGAAAGAATACTAACCTCTGCGGCTGAGGTCAGCCTGTCGTAAAAGGCGACAAAACAACCCACCCTAGCTACGTGGTTGGGTCTCAAGCCCGTTTGGATAGCGACCACCTTTGGTCTTAAGTATGGCGCCATAATAACCTTGGTTGTGTTCCGGCATTAGGGATCCAAGTTCCTGTACCCTTATACAGCAGCGTGTTTGCGATGCCACTGCCGTTGCAAACATCCATAGGCGACTGTAACTATTAAATTTAAAGCGGGCCGTCAGTCTGTCTGCTGATCGACAGCAATAATTTTTTTATTAATTAGGCACAAAAAGGGGTGAAAATTTAGTACAAGTATTCCCGAAATAAATTTTGGTACACTAACCAAAGCTAGAACCAAATCACCTCTATTAAGTACCTATATATATACACTTTGTTCAATACAATACCCGTTTTACAATGCATCGCACGTGCTGTCCTTAAACGCAAATCAGTAATGTCACAAAAGTAATTACTGAAAAATTGTAATTCATGTAGCAGCGATCCTTGAGCCTACTAAATGACCGTGACTTTCCTTCTTTCAATCGTACACCTCTCGGCAAACAATTCAGTATTGCCTTGTTGTTTTTGGTCCAATAATGCCTTTACGGTTGATGTACTGGATGTACATAAACTGGACTGTACACGTCCGTGTTCATAAACCTTTGCCGTCGCCTGTTTATGTTCACAAGTGTTTTGCTATGTATAGGAGAATATTAACTGATTGAAGGAGAGCCAAAACAGTGAATCTGAGACCATGTTGCACTGCCTTTATGAAAATCGCGCTCTACAGTTCTGAATTGTACTAAAAATACATCTTCAACATAATGTGAGGTTGCCACTACATATTCTTTCCTTCAACTTTCTTCTGCTAGTCGTTATCTCAACATTCAAACCCTTTTTCACTCTATCATATTTTACTCAATCTATCCATTTTCTGGTCCACCCTTTTTCTGTATCCAACCACTTTTTTTTTAGATGGTAATCTTCCTTTCGCATTAACAATGCTGTTACTTCTGTTAAATCACGTAAATCTTTACTACTAATACTTTCCCTAAATCTACCTAGTTTCTTTAGAAGCTCAGATAATTAAGTAGTAATTTGTCATAATTATGCAATAATTAGAAAGAACTTCAACAGCTTGTTGGTGATGCAAAAATTTACAAATACAATGAGCCAAGATTAATTTGTAATTTTAAGAATTTATTACAATCATATTTTTAAAATATTACGCGCATATGTTATGTATAATGTCAAATACATTCAAAATTTTCACCGCATTGCGTTTCGTGGCGCGTGCCTTGCGTCGGCCATGACACCCGCCGCCATTTGTAATTTGTATTCATTATTCGAACGATACAGTAACCGATAATTGCATATTATTTCACCGTATGCCGCGTTACACAGCCTGTGATTGTAAGTTAAAACAATTCCTTGTTACGTAACGATTGGTCTAATTATAGATAGTTGGATGACACAGTATTCTTTAATATAATATGTTATTAGTAATTTATTTGTGTCTGCACGATGTGGTTTGGGGACATTAATGTATTTGATTTGGTTATACTTAAAATGTTTAGACCCAAGTCAATTCGAACAATTGATAGATATATCTTCTGGATATCTAACCAGTGTCTATAATCTAGCCAAAATGTGCACAATACTTTTTGAATCCCGCTATCCTTGAAATCTTGACACAATATAACTTACTTACGAACAATACAAAATAACTTAGCTTAAATATCGTATATCTATTTATGAGATCGTGGATACAAATCCTGTTTCGTCATTTGACGAATGATGTGAAACTACTCCATAATACATAAGCTAATTTGCCTTTGAGCTAGTTTGGAAGTACTAACAGGGTTTCTAGTAAAGTGATACATCTGTATCTCATAGTAATATTTATAAAAAAAAACAAGTGCAAACGATATTTTGAAGATTGAATTAAATCCAATCTAATTAATAAAGCATTCACTTTCTGTCATAAAATTCAGCTGTCGTCAAGTTAGGAGATTTTACTTGTGTTCGAGATAAGGGAGATCCTTGTACCTTGGGACATAGACAGATATTTTTTCAAATTTGGCGTCAGAGGTTTTAAAAGCGATACCCCGGAGTATTTTGTGTACAACATTCCGATTACATCGGAAAAAGTCAGTTATGTTGAATGTTTACATCAAGTGGTGGTACAATCTCAAAATTACGCTAGTGTTTTTTTTCTTTATTCACTTTCTTTATTCACACAGAAAGGGCAAAACAAGGGTTTTACTGATACTTTTGAAAAGTAGGAATTAGAGGAGATACGCATGAAAAAGGAAAACAGAAGTAAAGAAAAATAAATAATTATTAAAAAAACGAGTTTTAAGAAAAAATTAAGACTAGCTCTAAGGAAGACAATAATATCTTGTTAGAGAGTGGTGATGATCCATGTGATAATATAAAAACAATTGCGTAGGGTGCGGAGAAAATTATTTCTCTACAATAAGGAAAGAAGACTGGATTAAATGTTTAACTTGTTGCTTTTGGTTACACCAGTTTCAGAAATTATTGCCAAAAATGTGAACCTAAGGCTATGTTCAGAAAAACACTGAGAGCAAAGTTGTGATTGAATAGTGTTTCCCACGATTTTACTGAGAGTTCCTTCCACTATAGTATTAATATTTATGCTAATAAATAAAAAAGAATATCTATCAAATGTTTTCGTCATTTTGCAATTATCATTCCTTAATACTTAAAGTTAAAAAAAAAGAGATACTATAGATATACTTGGTCCCAAGGTACAAACGTCAGTGTCCCAAAGTACAAGCTGTGATTGTACCTTGGGACAAAATCACAAAAAATGTTATCAATGTTTTTTCCTGTTATAAAGTTTTTTTCATAGTTCCTTGTATGTCACTGTAGGTGACTAATCTCACTGAATTGCCCGCCCCAAATACTTTATTCTGCGCTCATACATGCACCACCTTGCACCTTGCAAGGGGAAATTCTCCATCCTCACAGGTGGTACCCCTCTGGGGTAGTTTGTTGGCATTGACCTACTTTATGGTTTCTTAATTGTTTATGGCGCTCGGAGCCAGAGCCCCTTTTCCTCCACGTGCGCTACAACACCTTGGCGCGCAGTGGACTGTAATAGGTAGGTCCCAACCCACATAGCTAGATCTAGAGCTAGATATTCTGGATAAAACTCGCATCCCGCTTGAGCATCGTTCTGGGATGGGAACGACTACCAGACGACGCCTAAGGACCTATCTTAGGAAGCCACGTAACATCATAGCCGTCCCAGTGAGATTGACCAATAGCGAAGAAGCCATTCCCGCCATAGGCATCACTAAGAGGGAGCTGCCAAAGTGATCACGGTGATGACTATCGTACCGGGGTCCAAGATAAAAATTGGGACAGGCTCGGCCAGCATTCGTAATCAGTTCACCGGAAACCTCGCCAGAAATATAGAGCGAGATTATAAAGGGAATGGGAAAGTTGATGAAGGGTGATAAGAGCCTCGGAGGGAGTCTGCCAGCCTCGAAGAAATTAGACTTAGAAAATTTACTTCAATTACAAAGTGAGTTAACTAGTTACTTTATAACATTAACGAAATAATGTCAAGTACCTTTACGTTTACGCAAATCTTTCATTATGTAATTTAAAATATATCTAATATTAACCTAACATTTATATAGCTTAGTTTCTTAATTTACCTTAGAAGCAAAAAGACCGTTAGCGTTTAAATACTAGCCATGAATGATGAAATCAAAAGAATAAGCGAGAGTTTTACAAAAATGATTGCAATCTTATTAGTTACAAAATTATTAACAGCGCCTAACAAAAAGTAATAGCATCTATTTAGTAATATCAAAATTGCACGAACGTGATATAATTGTTTTTCTTACAGGCGCAAGTTTAAAATAATATAAAATAACTAGCTGTGCCCGCCACTCCGTCCGCGTGGAATAGTGACCTTATCACTAAGGGGTATGAAAAATAGATGTTGGCCGATTCTCAGACCTACCCAATATGCTCACAAAATTTCATGAGAATCGGTCAAGCCGTTTTGGAGGAGTACGGGAACGAACATTGTGACACGAGAATTTTATATTTATGATATTTGCAAAAGTTTACCAAAAGTATTTCGTAGACAGAAGTTAAGTGGTTTAGATTTTTAGAAGCGTTTTTAAGTTACATAGAAAGTTTTCATTTCGAAACCTGAATAGGAAGAAGCCGCTGTTGAATATGGCGTTAAACACTTAGTTTTCCTGTCACAAGAAGAACAAGAAAATAGTTGAAGTATATGGTTAAATCTGGTTTTCCACAAGTTTTAAGCCAATCCAAAACCAAGCAAAAGCCGAAGGTGAACCTTTTTTGCTAAGTGACCAAACGGATTGATGGCTATTTACGATTCCCAAGGAAAGTAAGTGTGCTGTCCGATTATCTGACGGAAATCAAATAGTTTGAAAACTAATTAATAACAACTATACTATTTTAGTCTGCTTAATAAGCATAACTACGTAGTTTTATAATAGTTCCAACAACTTTGTACCGGTTTTATAAAAGTGGACGGCCGTCGCCTCCTTTTGCGAGGCAGTCATGTCCGCAAAGGAGGCGGCGGAGCGGGAGCGGGAGTCCACCATCACACTCCCCTCCCACCAATGCAGGCCACGTCGTCGGCGCCGGAGGGCGAGTAATGACCTCCGGCCGCCGTGGAAAGCGGCGGCGGATGGCCCCTCGGGAGAGCATCCGCCACCCGCACTATTGCCGCGAGGGAGAGGGCCGCGTGCTGTTCCGGGGCCCCCCTCAACTCCTACAATACAGGAGAGCGCCGGGAGGACGAAACTCTGACCCCCTGGCGCCAACACTTCAGAAGAGGCCCGCCTTGAGACAGAGGGCGGACCGGCGCCGGCCCGGGCCACGAGATCGGCAGGCCACATATCCGTAGGCCCGGGCGTAGGCGATAGGAGAACAGCGGGGTTTTTAGTGGGTAGTCAGATGGCTGAACATCTTCCCCGGAGTCCCACATATCCCTCGGTCCCCCCGGGCCGGGGAACCCGTCAAGAGAGGTTTTTCCCCTAGACAAAAAAAAACGGTTTTATAAAAGAAAAATCCGGATATAAATGCAACTGTAGATAATAAGTTTTCATCTTCTACCGAGCACTGCAGCCTGGGGCCTCGGGGTTAATTATTAAATATTGCCAAAGGACAAAACTCCGCATTTTTACGTTGATGTTCTTCCGTTCAGATTAGCATAAACGCATTAAAGCAATAGAAACATGAATGAGGAGTGGGAAAGCAACTAAGTTATTAATTAATCAAAATATTGAGGAGGTCATGGAGGAGGTTCACGAGTGCCAGTTCTATGCCAAACCAAAAAAATAAAAAGCCTGTTTTCGATAAAATATCATTTAATTACATCATTTTTCAAATTATAATCTAAGTTACCATTTTAAAAGGATTTTACTGCATTTTATTGTTCCTCTTGAGTTTCGATACACAACGAAACTATGAGATTACATCTCCAAAACGTCACGAAATAATGTACAAAGCACGACTTACATTAGGCTCAAGATATGTGAAAATTGTAGCAGTTGAATTCACAATAGACCAGAAGGTAAGCTTTATAGAAAATCAAGTAATACACAGATTACACACACGGAAGGTCTTGGACCTTTTTGAACCAATCATGTGTAGATACGTGTCTTGTTACGACGTCTACGTAATATATTTCCTATATTTTCTTAAAACTCAATCTCAATTTTATATTCAATATTATTTCCTGCCTAGAACATTTTTAGGAAGTCAAATATGTATTTTATAATTATTTGCAATATAACTTCATATAGTTACTACTTCTTTGCATCAATCTTATAAGTGATATCTTTATAAACATTTTTAAACACTGGTTCATGAGCGACATAGTTTTAGTAGAAAATTCTATATTTATTGTATATCATTTGTTTATAGAAACTTTTGTATTATTTTAAATCCAATCGGTTAAGTAGCCTTTCCGTTTATCTAGGAGAAATATTACTGTAAAAGGAATTGATATTGATAAAGTCAATGGTAGTATACAGGGATGTTATGGATATGATATTTCGGATCTGGATATGGATATAGGATAAAATGATATCGGTTTCGGATAAGGTTACGGATATGCAATAATTTCGGATTATCCGTTAGTTTCGGTTACGGATATTAGATTGAAGTAAAATATAAACACAAAATGACACAAATATATCGAAATATGTCGTTTTATTTAGACTCCCTTATACGCCCTTATACGAAACTATCCGAAACTTGTGAAACGGATACGGTTACGGATACGGATATAATTTTATTTCGGATATCCGATAGTTTCGGTTACGCTTACGGAGCTCCATAACATCTCTGGTAGTATATACGATATAAATTTTATGTATCTTTGGTGATGTGTGTCAAAGAAAACAGTAGTTTCGTTTGTGGTTGGTATTATTACTACAAATATATTCTCTTATCAATATTAATATACTCCTATATGAAAATGAATCAAGAATGTACTAGAATCTTATAGCAGATAAGTATCCTAACATAGATCTTGCTTTAAACTGCAATGAAATCCGATTAGAAGGTCGTTTCAAACTCATAAAAATATTATCTATTCTACGTACATGCAATAATATCATAAAATTAAATACTATCACAGAGTTAAAACAACTTGTTCACATATAAAAATTAATATAAAATTATTTTATATTGAATTTGATACTCGAAATATTTATTATTCCACTCATAGCTTTCTTCTTAAGCCTAAGATATCATTGAGCATTTAAAGCAACAAATCTCCGCGTCTTTTACGCTCATTCTTTCATACTTCTTTTCCTCAACTAATAGGAATGATAATGAAATAGGTATAGTTAAATTTGTTTTTACAAAAGCAAATGCTATTCTGATGTTGACTGTGCGCTAATAGAACAAGTAATTATTTTGTCTTATCTGACATTTGAGCACGCTCTGTAAAAGAAACAGGGTGACCCAACGTGAAGAACTTATCATTAGCCGCCCGAAATCTGTATCAAAACTATTATTCTAATTATAATTCCGTAATACCGTATAATAATTAAAACCGTTCTTAAAAATGTAAAATATAAAATTACAGTTCAAATACAATGAAATATTAGATATTTTAAAATTATTTGTTATCTATTTTACATAATATGGGATGTTACTAGTGTATACTGACCCCCCATCCTGAATTAAAAAATTTGTTCCAAGCATTTGAATATCTGATATAAAAAATCCGGCCAATTTTAAGAATAGTTGAAACGTGTGTGGTATGTTATTATGTTCCTATCAATTTCAGGTTTGAATAAATAATTTTGTTTAATATTGACCCTTGCAAATCGTGATAAATGCTATAAATTTACTTTTTTAATGCAATATTGTGATGTTTACGTATGATCACTGAGACCTAAAATGGAAGATTTTTAGGAAATATTTTAGGTACATGGTAGCCAAGAGGTAACACTCGGAGAGTAACTTAGAGGTTACAGGTTCGAATCCCACGATAACATGTACGGCTTTGGTACTGATTACTCGCCTAATATTTATATTAAAAGATAATTATCACGTACCAAGAGTAGAGGAAAACATAGTAGCAAACCTATTCAATTTCTTCTAAGGGGAGGGCCGATCCTAACATTGGGACGCCATGGCCAGTTATTAGGAAAGGCTTTTCAATATATTATTATTTATTCAATTAATTCAGAGCGAGGTTCCGGCTATATGAGGGTATTCTAATGCTATATATAAAAAAAATGCCGAACTCTTTGGTCTTAAAATTAATAATACAAATTTTCTTAAAGTATTTATGTACTATTCCTTCCCTAGGCACAGAACAGACAATACTTAAATATTCTATAAATTTAATATAAAAATTACTAAAAAACTTATTTTGGGCTAGCTACATCTAAAAATTGTCACAAATAAAAAAAATCTTGCTTTATTGTATTTAATATTAATTCTGTTCTTAAGTTCTGAACTACGTCATTAAGTCTATGACTCAATTGACATTGTTCACGTTTCATCCTCTTTCTTAAAATGTCGTCGGAGAATTTTATAAAATTAGATCTTATCACTAATATATTTACAAATTATGAAATAATTCATTATAATCTAATCTCTATCCATTATCCAAAAAATCCATTTTTTGATTGTCACACTCCTATTACTTTAGTTCATTGTCATGATACATTTACTTTATTTACAATTTTATCAAAATTTTCACTGAGTGAGAGTCAATAATTGAAGTCAATGATAAATTATTAATTTAATAAAAAAATATATATAATGGTCTAATATCCATATGAAACGTAACCTTTCATACATAAACCGCTCATTCATAAACAATACGTACATTGTAATAACCTTTAAAATTAAAGATTAGCAAGAAAATTATTACTACATTTATATATTTAAAAATTTCAAAAAGATGTTAATATCTGGTAAACAATTTACCACACATATATATTCAATCAAATATATATAAAAAGTTGAAATGCATAATTTATTGCATTAAAATAAACCAATTTTATACGTAAATTTTTGTCCTTAATTGAAAATGTTCGTTTAATATTATTAATTTCGAACGTTATTATACAACAAGAATAGATATATCGCACATTTCTGTAACATGTAACTTAATTAAGCAACATAATTAACTTATGAAAGTATATCTCACATCATCACATCTACACAGAGAGTTCATTAAATAAGTTAATACTCATTCTGGAGCCATATCTAATAATATTGTTTAGGCAACATAACAAATTTTTATTAATATTTCATAAAATTTTTCGCTTTGAATTCCAATTTCATATAACCATTCTTTCTACATTAAACCTTAAAACACTCAAATTGGATTTAACTTAAGTTCAGTCTCGTCTTTGATTTCAAACTTAAGTAGATCTTTCGGCTTGGTATACTTGGGTTTTCCTTTACAAAACATAAGAATGGTTAGAGCCACGCCCGCAAAACCGACCGCGGCACACGCGCAGACGATGCCGCCCCAGTCGAGGATTTTGCGCACCATCCGTAGTTCCGCGACGACAGTAGGGTCGACTTTCGCCTTTTGCTCGACCCAAAACATGGGGAACAGCATACGCGGCACGTTTTCGTAGAGACTGTAGATAAGATTGAATAATAATAATAATATTTCTATAATGTGCATGCACAGTTGAGGACTAAAGTAGTACATAAATTCTGTATATGTTGTCCATCCAAAGGTTGTCTGGAAGAAATCGCTTTCAGCGATAAGACCGCCAATTGTACGTTTTTTTTTTTTTTTTCATTAATGTAATCTGTATCGGTTTTGTACAATAAAGAATATTCTATTCTATTCTATAAATTTGTATGCTAAATACAATAAGCGGTCTTATCGCTTGTAGCGATTTCTGCCAGACAATCTTTTTTTTTATTGCTGTAGGACAGCAGACAGACTGACGGCCCGCTTAGAATTTAGCAGTTACAATCGCCTATGGGTGTTTGCAACGCCAGTGGCATCGCGAACACGCTGCTGTCCCATAAGGGTACAGGAACTTGGGTCACTAATGCCAGAACACAACACAAGGTTATTATGGCGGCATACTTAAGACCAAAAGTGGTCGCCATCCAGACGAGCTTGAGGCCCTACCAATCTTTGGATGGACAGGACTTACAAAATTATAAAACGGTATTTGCTATATAATTAATCAACATATGTACATAAAATTCTAGTATTATATATATACATAAGTACTTAAATTATTAATAAAACACATTATTTATTATTATACATGCAGAAAATTTAATACTTAAACAAACAGTATGATAATGGCCGACCTTATTGGTTATAGCGACCTCTTCATTTTCATAACATAAGATTACTATAACTTAAAGATTGTTTAGTCCAAAGTATAATAGAAAAGGTGGAAACCCCAAGACTACAGAACCAAGGACCACACAAGAGGCATTGATGCGAAAAGGCATGCTTAAATTATGTCCTGTGAATAGTCAACGCCGTGTACCTTAGGCCGAAGGAAAAGCTTTTTCAGGAAGAATAAAGGGTGCCTTTTTTCTGTCTTTTCTACCTTTTAGATCAAATTAATTATGAAATAAGTTTGATAAACTTATAATATACGAAATCACAATTTTGATCAACTAGATTTTTCTATAACTTCGTTTAAGAAAAAATTATATAAATTAGAAACACTTACGCAACGTACGTGTTGGGCTCAATATATACGTTGAATTGAAACCTGCCAGCGACATCTATCGGTACACCCATTTTCTATAAAACAAAAATAATCATTAATTTGTATGTTACATTTTCAGCCATTTAATGTTGTCGCATGCAAACATGAGTCTTGTTTAAATATCATAATATAATGAATCAATGTATTAAATTTTACACAGCGCCCCTAGCGGTGGCGTGAAGAATGAAATGTAATAAATATTACGAAAACCATATTTATCGAGAAATTGATAATTTTTAACACTGAATTGCCAATGTACTTTATAACTACAGAGAGTAGAGGTAAAGATCATAGACGGGGGTTGAGAAAGTCTCCAGCTGTAACGCTGCAAATTGTATAGTTCAAATCAAATGTTAAAATACCCGCCACAAGGCGGCGCTAGTGCAGTTACAGTATATGCTAGGAATGTAGCTGTAGATAACGAATTGAAGTATGCTAAGTTAAAAATGCTCTATCGACACTGATGCGTTCGTGGCGCCACCTTAATTTAGTGCTGTTTGACCGACACTTCAAATTCTTCTCCCCTCCATCCATACTAATATTATAAATGCGAAAGTAACTCTGTCTGTCTGTCTGTCTGTTCCTCTTTCACGCCTAAACGGCTGAACGGATTTTGATGAAATTTGGTATGGTGATAGATGATAACCTAGAAATGGTCATAGGCTATAAATAATCACGCCATCGTTCTTAGGGGGTAGGCAGTAGGCAGATAACTAAATTGAGTTAGTGATTTTTTGTGCTTATCCGGTATCTATGAGAATCGGCCAACATCTATTTTTCATCCCCCTAAATGTTAGGGGTAGTCCACCCCTAAATTTTATTTTTTATTTTTTGACATTTTATTATTTTTATGGCAGAACAACGTTTGCCGGGTCAGCTAGTACTTATATAACTGAAGAAGTATTTTCTTGTTAATATGTTTACACTTACGATACAACTGACATATAACAATCAGGTACACTGACATATTTAACCAAATTGTATCTAATTTGATATGGCTGGTTTATGTTAAGATTCATAAAAATTCCTAAATTTTATAGTCATCTTGCAATTGTAACAAATA
The DNA here is from genome assembly GCA_963693495.1 of Malacosoma neustria. Taxonomy (NCBI): domain Eukaryota; kingdom Metazoa; phylum Arthropoda; class Insecta; order Lepidoptera; family Lasiocampidae; genus Malacosoma; species Malacosoma neustria. Next base: position 18,831,502 of record OY856384.1, on the reverse strand, counting down.
TGATTTGAACAAAACTGTACCGCTAATATAATGCTAACGTTAAAACCACTATTTATTAAGTTACCTCAAAACATTACGATTAACTTAAAAATCTAAATTAACTCAATATCAAAACTTGTTATAATCTCTTAACCGTTATCTGACATAGCTGGTTTAGTTGAAGAGAACAAAATTTATCTATTATAGGTGCACACAACATTTGCCTTCATAGTTGTTTAACACAAAAAAACAGGAAAAATTTATATACTGACTAGCTGACCCGGCAAACGTTGTCTGCCATATAAATAATAAAATGTCAAAAAATTAAAAAAAAATTTAGGGGTGGAATACCCCTAACATTTAGGGGGATGAAAAATAGATGTTGGCCGATTCTCATAGATACCGGATAAGCACAAAAAATTTCATCAAAATCGGTCAAGCCGTTTCGGTGGAGTATGGCAACGAAAACTGTGACACGAGAATTTTATATATTAGATTAAAATGACAATCTATAAAAATTGGCATTAAAATTATTTTTATTTCTGTTAATTAAACAGTGCTAGCAAGAAAACGAACAAAAACAAAACTAAAACTGAAGCAATCGGTTTCTAAAACATTATTTTATAGAATGCAAGTGTCCATATTGTGAAATGTGGGTGTAAATGTAGCGCGTGGCGAACCAAAATTACAATAGAAAATACAATAGAATAGTACTTAATTTGATGTGAAATATTATTGTATCATGAAACTTACTGGTTCAACTGCGAAGTAGAAGGAATGTTTATCCGGGTCAGGATCCATGCCGGTGACCAGGTCCCGCAAAGCAGGGTCACCGTGTAGGAAATGAGGCAGCGTGAGGAAGGCGGGAGACCCGAAACGGCACGCCGACACGTTCATGACGCCGCCCCACGCGCACTGTCCGTTGCAGAAACATGTGTTCTCGGGGGAGGTTGATGCTGAAATGAGAAGTAAGCTTTTGAGTATTATATTGATTAAAGATCATGACGCCTTTTAGCATTATTGCCCTTCAGAAGATAAAAATCCTCCGGGCAGGGGCGGAGGAAGAATAGTAACCCCTACGGCCGGGGTTGGTCTGTCATAAAAGCGACAAAGCAACCCCTAGCTACGTGGTAGGACGTAAAGCCCGTCTGAATGGCAACCACCCTTGGACTATATATGTACACACTTATAAGTATGCCGCCATAATAGCCTCGTGTTGTGTTACGGTATTAGTAACCCAGGTTCCTGTACCCCATACAAAAATAGCATGTTGGCGGTGTCCTTAGCGTCGCAAACATCCATAGGCGACGGGAACTGCTTACTATTATGGTAAGTGGGCCGTCAGCCGGTCTGCTGTTCCTAGCAATTCCTAGTATTAAAAAACGAATATTTTCCCGCACGTTGGGGGGTTGTAAAGACGGCATCGTTTAGTCAAATATGTCCAAACGTATTTCACAAATGTTTGTGTTATAAAGAGGAAGTGTGCTGCTAATGCAAAGGTACCAAGGTAATCAGGGGTATTCCTGGATTCCAAATTTCAAGCCCATCTACGTTAAATAGAACACATGTTAGAAGAAGTATAGAGCTAAGATCTAAGCGTAAACTTTACGTTAATAAGCTGCTATTATATGATTTGCTCAGGATTATTATTGAATTTGAAGCTAGAAACTTGTGGAAATACTGGTGTGTTTCATCGTAGTATCATAGTTTTTGAAATTACTATTTTGTACGAACTTGTTATTATTATAACAAATGCGTATATTTATATTGTTGATTGTATTTTATTTAAAAAAATCGTTCATTTTTATATTTTTGCGTTAGAATGAAGGAATAAAATATTAATAGCATAGTATTTTAACATGTTAGCGCATAAACCCGATTGCCTAGAAAGTGCTCATAGCTATGTATATGTAATCTATACGCTCAAGTTTTAAACTATTGGTGATCACGTTTTAATTTTTTTGTGAAGAATTAGTTCATTGAAAGCTTTAAATGAAAAAAAGTGTTGAAGTTATTCAAACATCGATTTGAAATTTTGACTTCCGGTTTACTATACGCAAAAATACTCAAATTTAGAATTCGACAAAAAATTAAAAACTTCAACTTTAACTATAAGAAACAATACTTTTTAGTTTTTTTACAATTTACATTCTTAGTAAATTTTTAAAAGCTCATACATAATTCAGCAATAAAGCATCATACGAAAAAAATAATGTGTACACATCCACTATATAATGACTGAATATACTCGTACTATATAACAGACCAGAGTATAAACAAAATTCACGACGTCATTTTTTTTTGGTTGTCCACTTGACATGAAATGCTCCAAATGCTTTTTTTCGATAGTCTTTTAGTGTTAAATACAGATTGAAGCTCTAACTTCTGTTTTGGTACCCAAGGTTAGCTTTTCAACCTTTTCTTCCCCAATGCACACTAATTTAAAGATGTCAAGTCTGTTTCTTTCGCCTTCTTTTTCTGTCAGAGCAAGAAGACGAGACATATATTAGTAAGTAGATACGTATCCTTTATCTTGAGATAGTGAACCGGTTAAGCCGCTAACCCAAGGATAGTTACAGCGATTATATATGCATCAGCAAAAAAAATTAGTTAAGTCCAGCTTACAATTGTCAAAACTTCTTTCCGATACTTCATACTTGTGATAATTCAGGCCATCCATGACCCCAGAGTTCACGTACTCCATGTCAAGACTCCTACATAGATCTGGTATAAACATACGAAGCTTGCTCTCTTCAGTCAAATTACGAGGAAGGAACTCCCCAGCACTGCCTTCAATCTAAAACAAATATTACATTCATTACCAACACCAGTCCAAAGCTTAACATTCCTCGTCATCAAACAAGGGTTTTAATCAGGTGTGTTTTAAGCACAATTTTATGTATTTTTATTGGAAAATAATTTTGCAGATGTTTTTCATCGTTTCGTCACACAAGTCACAAGAAAGTTGATGGAATATGTTTTAAAATCTACGCTAGTTGATGGTATTCGCTTTCAATCAATGGTTATGGTTTATTTCCTGAAAAATATATAAAGAAACGATATGTCCGGTATTCGCTATGGTATATCAGAACTATAGCTAAAATTATTTCTCGTTGAATTTTAATATATCTTACTTAAACATACAAACAGTCAATATATTGTTACAGTGCTATTTGTGTTGCATACCTTCGCACACTCTCCTTTGTAATATCTCATTCGTTTCTCGTAATTCCAACGCTGGATCTGACCAGGAATCGTCCCACTGGCATATCCCGTGGAAACCTCCATATAACCGTCGGTATCTGTATTGTTCCTCTGAAATAATTACATAAATTTTGTCCTTAAGTAATGTTAAATATTGCGTAAAATGAAATGTAAGAACTTTTTAAGATTCGTCGATAATTAAGGCAAATTTATAGGAAGATGGCCGATACTACTGTACAAGGAGGGGTCGTTTTGGTTACCGACCCCAGAAATCTAATAGTATGCTCATCGGATCTGTTAGAAGAGCAAGTCAGGTCAAAAAACTACCAAGCTATAGACAAGCCACTGATGACTAACAATAGCGAAGATTGGTCTACCTAGACAAGATAGGTCAACGTAGCGCTGTGGTGAGGCTACGCCAATCATGTGGGTGTGCATTCCCGCAGTTCCAGCATTACTCTACTAATCACTACGTCACTGGGGCAATGCTGCTCCCTGAGTTGATGCCAGAGAAAAGAGCCACCTCCAGAGGTCCCAAACTTCCCCAAGGAAATATTAATTGTTAGACTAAACTGTTGTGGGGAACTAGACTTCTAAGCAGCATGGCTGTGTGAGCTCTTTATTTCCACATTTTCATATTATCATTTTGGCTTCCATTCATGATTGTTGATTTTTTTTACACTTGCATTACTATTAAAATTTTTAGACAATTACTCACCGAATAAAACCATCCAAAGCGATCGATTAGTGGGGCTCCTCCAGTTAAAGTGGATGGAAGATTTTTCGCCATATCCAAAATAGGGTCCTCGTAACCTTCAAACAGCAGTTGGCCGACAGTCTTGGTAACGTACAGGTGTTGGCTGAAAAGCGCCAGACCCATCGACATCGTCTTTTGTTCTACAAAGCTGCTGTAGCGATATCTATATACTGCTGACTGAAAATAAACATATCCTGATGTCATAAAACAGTTTTCAATTTTATCATAGCGGAAGTAGTGCATTATAATAAAATTAGTTTTAAATCTCAATGGAAACCGAATTTCGGGTTCCATCCCTTTCTTCTTCTCTTCGCATTCTTATGGTACATTGTTTTTGTTTTTTTTATATATACACTATAGTTCAGCAGATAGGCAAACGGCCCACCATAGCAGGTGATCACTGTCGCCTATGGATGTTTGCAACACCAGAGGCATTACCGCACTGCTGGCCTCGAAAGAAATTTATAACGCCTTTTTTAAAGAACTCCAGATCGTACCGCGCAGAGAAAACCTCAGCTGGAAGCTCATTCCAGATCCTGAGAGTACGCAACATTAATGTCCACCTTTTTAATGTATGAAGCTAAAGGCCAACTACTTCTGCAGATCTACTGTACCTAGTTTTATTAGTAAACCCATATAATATGGCTAACTAGTCATTCTATAAAATTTAAAAGTAAATTTTAAAAGTGCGTTATCAACTATGAAAAATCAGTGCAAATCAAAACTATGGAGAAATATCGAAGTACCATTAGCTAAGAAGGAAATAGATTTTTACTTAAAGTTAGGTCTAATCTACTCTCTAAAACTATGAATTAAGAATTATACAAATATAGACCGGGACTTACAGCTGCAATCATATTAAGTGTAGATATAGTATCATTCAAAGATCCTTTGCTGCCGGCTTCGTCGAAGATCCAGCTCCGTTGGGTCCTATACCCCACCGTACTGTTATTTGGGTACCAAGTAATATTCACGTGCCGACGCTTTTCTTGATAGCGGTATGGTCCTAAAATGAAAGAAGCTTTTAGGGCATATCAAAGATACACTTTGTGAAACTTGTATCGTAAGATTTTTTTAATATTATTTACATTATATAAATACTTTGTCCTACTGGGGACTGAAATCTTAGACTAGACCGTAGCAGGCCACTGAGCTGACTACATGACACTCATTAGATTTTTTTCCAAAATCGTTTGCTTCTAACCCAAGCCTGAATAAAACTGAATGGTGCCCTTTTGTCACTTTTTATGGTCTTTAAGAAAATACTTCTGGCCTATGTTGGCCAGAATATCAAGTTTCTTGACAGTAAATCCATCTCTGCAATGAACAAAACATTTATATAATGCAAATTTGGGTGGTCCTTCAGTTGTCTTTAATACAGTTTTAATTAGGGCAGTCAAAATATCAAAAGAAAATATAAGACGTCATATTAGAATGTTTAAATCAAAGAATTTTTTTAATTACCTAACTGCACAAAATTGGGCTTCTCTTCAGGAAATTTCTCCGGGTTAGTCCAGTTGAACATGTATACGTCGAAATTGATCGGCACGTTTGGCGCCACCCAGCGCTCGTACGACCTTGAGTTTGGAGACAACACCACTTGCTGAAAACAGAAAAAGTTGTACAACCCTTGAAATGCAGAGAGAAAATTAAAAATATCAAGACAATTATATACTCGCTATGTAGACAAATAAATATTAATGAAATAACAGTTGTGTGAAGGAGCCAGGAGATGCTATTGTGCATCACGCGCCGTTTTAGAAAGCGCTGTGCTGCGTTCTTCATTCTTTTGGTAACGTGTTCCACATTCCTTCTCGTAATATGGCCATATAACATCAATCGCCTTCTTGCCAATTTGTCAGTTACAGTTGCTATCCTCGTATACTCATTTCTCATCATATGCAATATTGTTTCTCCACATATCCATCTCAATACTCTCTCCCCTACATGTCAGTTAGTGAATAAACGCATAAAATGCATGTATGCATGATTATCCAAATTTACCGCAAGATGGTGATGATGACGACAAAACGTGATATGGTCTACACGTGTGAATCTACAGTAAACTAGGCAAGACTAACAAGTACTATAATATATAATATATATCATACGTTAAATTCAAATATTTAAATTGTGTCACATGTTACATTTTTTATTTATATTTTAATAATCTTTTTATTTAAATACCAACCGGGACTAACGCTAGGATGATGATGATGAATCTTTTTATTTAAATATGACTATTATTTAATTTAAATAACATTTGTCAAATTAGGTGCCATGAAAAGAAAACAAAGATTTACGAGTTGCAAAGTTATATACATTAAAATCTTATATCTTTAAACGAGCAATTCTTGTATACATATTTATAATTGGAATCTCGGAATCAGCTCCAACAATTTTCATGAAATTTAGTATACGGGGATTTCGGGGGCGATAAATCGATCTCTAGCTAGGAATCATTTCTAGAAAATGTCATTTTATTGGTTTTTTTTTATTGGAAGAAAAATAACAAAAAGGTGGCGTTTGAGTAGTCCCAATTCAAACTGAAAAAAGACTCTTCCTGACATCTATCGGCGAATAATAATAGTATTTTTTTTAAATTGCTTTAACGACACAACAACACTTAAGCTATTCCAGCAGATGGCGTTGTTAAGTAACACGAAGTCAATGAGTGTTTGCTTTGAGGTTAGACTAAGAAAATCAATTGTTAATTTCCAAAAAACACAATTTATAAAAAAAAATACCGGTCATCCAGCTGGTATTAAATAAATAACGTAAAACAATATAGCAAATAATACGATATATATACAATAAGTAATTGCAAAATCGTCAAGCGTATTTCCCTCAATGCAGACAACTTTAAATTACAAGACCAGTATTTTTAACATTTATACTAAATTTTCTGTCACATTTTCAGAAGATTCGTAATTCGTAAATAAATAAATGGAAATGCATGTGTGGAAATAATGGAATGAATGGGTAGCGGGGTAGTATGAGACTCCCCGTGCAATGTGCCCGTACGTCCCTTTCTCTAGGCTAGAGGTCGCATGTCGCTGGTATACCCAGTAAAACCACCCCGGTGTTCCTTCACACGCCTTAAGTGCCGAGGCCGCGGGACGCGATGGGTTAGTCAGACCGCGGCCCCGACGAGAGCTGGCCGAGGGTTGAACAGCCCCAGCATCTTCTTCTTCACGCAGATGTTAGCTGGGCGCGCCTCTCTCGGCCATGTGGGCTTCGCCTGCGGCCGATCACTATAGCGGCCGGAGGTTTGTCGCCTACCGCTGGCGAGGAGTGGCCCTGCGTGAGCGGGAAGGGAGCCTAACACGCTCTCTTTCTCCCCAGCTCAGCAGGTAGCGAGAGGTTAAGACCAGAGGTGACGACGAGGTTTCGGCGCTCCAATGCCCATGCGGTGCGATGCGACACAGTATTGTATTTTGTAATCGCATTTTACCCTGATGATGCCAATAAGCTCGCAACTACTAATAACGATGTAAGGCGCAAACAATATTTCTCCGACATAATATATATATATATATATATATATATATATATATATATATATATATATATATATATATATATATATATATATATATATATATATATATATATATATATATATATATATATATATATATATATATATATATATATATATATATATATATATAACTAAGCTTCATATGTATGTTAGTATATAACGGAAACTTTGAACATGATTTTGACCCCTTTCAAACGTCGGATTAACTCGAAATTTGGCATACTTATCAAGGACCGATGACAATGCAATAATTTGTATATTTTGTATCATTATCCTTACCAGGATCCTCAGATCTAGACGGTTTATTTATCTTGGGTACATCAACTCGCTCTCATAATTAATTAATTTGTACTGGAAATTCGAACTAAAATTTCGGGGAGTTCAACCGTGTCGAGCCTTCCCCCTCTGCTTCTTGTACGTGGGTTGTTTTGTTCGCTATTTTTAAACTGCATTTCGGAATGACACTAGCAAAAAAAAATTATAACGATTGATATGGAGCACCCCACGCTTTTTAGAACAGTGACATTAATTTTCTCCTCAGTAATTTTATTCTTATGTTAAACATTATTATTTCTTTTTAGTTTGATTAATTATAAAAAGCGTGTCTTTTAGTTTTTTAAACTATAATGTATTAAAAGATAGAAGATGAACCGTCAATAATATTATAATGGCAATTTTGTCGGGAATGCCTCTGCAGATTTGCTTTCATTAAATAATTAAATATTTATAGCGAAATGTGAAATGTAAAGAGACATACACAATACAAATTTGTTACCGATCATAAAAGGTCTTTAAAATGGATTAGAAAAAACTGACAAGATTTTATGACCATGTAACAAACAACAAATGGACGACATATACGCCAGGGTGGGCCATTTGCCTGTCTGCTGAACTCTAGCTATAAATATATATATATATATATATATATATATATATATATATATATATATATATATATATATACTGACGGATTCATAAATTGCATCAAAATTCAGGATTATTTTGAAATTTTTTTTTTAATAAGTATGCAAACTTTTTAGATTAAATTATATAAATATGGAGAGACTGGCTCTTAATCTCAAAAAAAAAAGGATAATTTAAAATAGAACTGAAATAAAGAGTAAAACAAATGAATATAGCCGAGAAAAGAAAATTTACTCGTAGTATCAGATTTGCGTGTTATTTATAGCAAAGATTTAAATTGATTCTCATTTCTTTTTTATTCTTTTGTCAATTGAATTATTGTTACCAGCAGAATTGTTGGGTTAGTTTTTTAACTCATCGAGAGTTTTTGAACCATAATATGGATACTTCATCCGAACAAGCGGCTCAAATTGTAGCATTGGTGCGGGAGGGCTTGGATCAACGAACGATTGGTAGAAATTTAAATTTAAACCAGTCTACGGTTTCTAGAATATACAGAAGGTTTGTGGAGACAGGTTCTTACAAAAGAAGACGTGGTACAGGCAGGACTCGAGCAACCACCGGTCGTGATGACCGATTTATTGTTACAACTTCCCTGCGAAATCGTTTCCTCACGTCAGTTAACATCAAAACAGAGTTTAATGAAGTGCGTGGAGTAAACGTGAGTGCACGAACAATAAGAAGAAGGTTAAAGGAAGCGGATATCACCCCTTTTAGATCAGCAAATGGTCAAAAGTTGTCTGTAGCTCACAGACAACTCGCATAAGATTTGCGCGTGATCACCTGAATTGGACAGAAGAGCAATGGGCCTCCGTATTGTTCACGGACGATTGTAGGACATGTTTATATGGTGCAGATGGTCGCAGAAAAGTCTATCGTCGACGTGGGGAGCAATATGCTCAAAGTTGCATTGAGGAGCGTGTTCCTTTTGGGGGCGGTTCGTGTATGGTCTGGGGTGGCATATCGATGAACGGGCGAACAGAACTTGTGTTCATAAACATGGTCCATAAAAACAGTAATAGAGGGGTTTCACTGCACATCGGTACATAACAGAGATCTTAGAATATCACGTGGTGCCTTACATGGGATTCATAGGCGAAAATTTTACTTTAATGCAGGATAATGCCCGGCCGCACGCTGCTGCACAAGTTCGACAATATTGCGAAGAGGTTGGGATACGTACAATGAATTGGCCAACACGCAGCCCGGATCTTAATCCCATTGAGTATGTTTGGGATAATTCAAAAAGAGCTGTATATGCGAGAAACCCTTTGCCCACGACAGTGACAGCACTAAGAACGGCACTTTCAGAAGAATGGGACAATATTCCGCAAGATCTTTTAATAACCCTAATAAAATATATGCGGAACCGATTAGAATCCGTAAAAAGGGCACGTGGAGGTAATACACGTTATTAAAACATAAATAAACCCTTGCATAAAGTTTGTGTCTATTGTTAAATACCAATTTTTTAATTAAACCAATTTTCCTCAAATTTCTGTTTTTTCTTCAAAAAAGTCTTAAGGTCCTTTCCAGTACACAAACTTAAACTTAAGGATATGACCTTACGCTGTTAAAGTTCACGAACCAAACTAGAGGTTTCAATTTAAATCTGCATAGAAAGTTTGCATACTTGGTTAAAATATTTATTTCAAAGTCGTCTATTACTTTGATGCAGTTTATGAGTCCGTCAGTGTATATATATATCCGTCTAGACGTGTTGGAGTATCTAAGGGAAAATTGACTAAAAGTCAATCCTTTGTATCCTTCACAAGTGCTCAGATGATATTTTTTTTTTTTTTTTTTTTTATTGCGTAGTACAGCAGACAGGCTGACAGCCCGCTTAGAATTTAGCAGTTACCGTCGCCTATGGGTGTTTGCAACGCCAGTGGCATCGCGAACACGCTGCTGTCCCATAAGGGTACAGGAACTTGGGTCACTAATGTCGGAACACAACACAAGGTTATTATGGCGGCATACTTAAGACCAAAGGTGGTCGCCATCCAGACGGGCTTGAGGCCCTACCACGTAGCTAGGGTGGGTTGTTTTGTCGCCTTTTACGACAGGCCGACCCCGGCCACAGAGGTTAGTATTCTTTCTCCGCCCCTGCACGTAATCGTGGTATTTAGATGGTATACTGTTGGAATCATATCCGGCTATCATTTGCCATCCAGCTGAGTGGGCGGAGTAGGAAAGTCAGGAGAACATAACCGCGTTAGCATTTCTCTTGAAGATCGCGGCACTTAAAAGCCACAGTTTACTTCAGGATAAAAACAAACCCATATTCTTATGACGATCTCCGTGGCGTAGCGGCTAATGCACCTTGATACGCTAGCTGACGTCACGGATTCCATTCCCGTCTCGTATTTGGGTGTTTGTGTATAATATGTATAAATTTACATCTGTCTAATATCCATAACACAAGTGATATGCTATAAATATATGCTATGCTACTTTAGGACTAGATGGTGCTTTGTGAATTGTGCCAGTATACTTAAATTTATTTATATTCTTAGGATAGATACGTGTATATACTTAGGTAATGTATATTGCTCGGAGATAATCAATTATGGATACGAATCAATTGAAAATGAATTGATCAATCGATAAATTAGAACGCGGGACCAATTGATTATTCAGCTAATTGTCCGAAGTACTAGATTAAGCTTTTCGATTGATTCTAACTAATGAGTTTGATCCCGTGTCAATTGGCTTAATGTAAAATAATTTGTTATTTATGTCATGCATATTGAGTATTGTTACACATTGTTGTTTATGTCAATTATTACATTATATATGTCCATATTTGAAAGAGAATTATTGTATTAAAAATGTACAACTAGACTGACGTAGATTGTGTAGTTCTAAGAAAGACACTTTCATCTTCTACATCTCCGAAAGAAAAACCTACTTTAGAGTCAGCCAGTTGACGAAAAGAATTAGACCTTGAATTCCTTTGGGCCGGATATTTCACTGCGGAGTCTCGTTGCTCATATGCTTCACAGTAAGATCGGCTGGGAGGCGGAATATTCTTTTGTAAGTAAGTCATGCACTAAAACGAGACCGCCGAGTGGAAGAGATGTGGCTAGAAGCGCTACCTATTCGTAGTAGAACGAATAGAGATAGGTGCCACTACGCGCATCACCACCGGTGATCCTAACCCAAGGCAGTGGTACGGATGAGTGTTCGCCTCCAACCTATAACTATATCGGGGAAAAGTTAGCCGGGACACTCTTGTCAAGAGACGCATGAGTTGGGGAAGTCGCAAAGCAATGACCAACAGTCAATTCTGTGATTCCCCACATAAGGCTGAGGTTGGCGACTAGGGTTTTAGTCGGTATGCCGTTGGGACTGCCACTGGCCAATGCATCTTGGTCAGCAGCCCGAAGGCGGCCACCGTAGGGTTAGAACGGCAAAACAACCACGGCTTTCCCTCGGAGTCCCGCGTGGTGCTAGTCATTCGGTTTTCCCAGGACAGAAACAAAATGGGATTTATCTCCTCAAATGACTTTTCAAAATTATTTTATCATTCAGCTCTATTCTTTTTTGATTCCTATGTACCTGTCTGCTAAACTTCTAGGTCTTGTAGGTCTGATATGACAGTGGACCCTTCGTTCCAAAGTAAAAGCCCACGTTAACAGGCAGCGATTGTTTTAAATACATCACTTGCAATGATTTTCCATATGTAATTTTTCTTAAGCGCTAAGATAATAATCTACCTAAATTTGAATTTTATATAGATTATATTATGAAGCCGTTTTTTTTTTTTTTTTGCAAACAGGATGTATTATTATTATGTATTGTATGTTTAATGAACGATGATTTCTGTGATATACACATAATTCACAATGACTGTTTAAAAATGCACAATTTAATTATTTTTAAATTTAAAGGGAAATATAATTTAGTTTAGAATACAAATGAATATGGTGATCCGGCAACTCGTTAATTAACCTGTGACCCGATTTGGCTTAGTGGACAAGGGAATAAGGCTTCGCTGTGCAATGCGTAGTCGGCTAATTCAATTTTAAGTTTCTCACCATTGGAAGGTATTGGGTTTGAAATATTTTAAGATATTTCGTAATTATTTTAGAAGGGGGTGAATGCAGTTGAGATGAGAGCGTTAAGAAGTATGATAGGAATTAAACTGAGTGACAGGATAAGAAATAGTGAGATAAGGAAACGTTGTGGTCTGAAAGAAGATGTAGTGACAAAAATTGAGAAAGGTATGCTGAGATGGTTTGGCCATGTTGAGAGAATGAATGAAAAACGATTGACGAAAAAAGTGTATAAGGCGCGTGTGAATGGAAGTGTTGGAAGGGGTAGGTACCTAGGCGGACGTTTCGAGACCAGATCAGGGACGTCTTGAAAAAAGGCCAGGTTAAGAGTACCCTAAACCGAAGGGCATGTATGAAGGGAATAATGAAAGTGGACGAAGCGAAACAAGTATGTAAGGATCGTAGCAAGTGGAAAGAAGTGGTCTCTGCCTACGGGAAAGAGGCGTGATTATATGTATGTATGTAAGGGGGTGAATGTAAAATCGTAATTTAGACAGATCTATTCCATATGTTCTTTATGTTAAAATCAAAAACTTGTACGCATAATGCTAACCATAATTTTCGCACTGTGACAGTACTCCGTACTCCGGACAACAGCGTGTTTGCGGTGCCTCTAACATCGCAAACATCCTTAGGCGACGATAACTGCTTAGTATCAAGTAGACTGCCAAACGAAAAAACATTGTGATGTACACGACATCACAGTATTTTCTACACAAGGTGTGATATAAAAATTATCTCACATGTGCATGCTGTGGTGAGACTGATTCCTGGCCCCTTCTTACAATTGTTTCACAAGAAAATACGACTAGAGGCTAACTGAAGGGGGATAGTAATTTATCATTTTTTTTATTGCTGGTAGACAGGCTGGCAGCTCAATAGTAAGCAGTTACCGTCGCCTACGGGTATTGTGATCCCAGGGGCGCGCTATTATCCTGCCGTCCGCACAGAGGAACTGGAACTTTGGTCAGTTATTCCCGAACACTACAAATGCAGTTATATCCGTGCAGAGGCGGAGAAAGAATACTAACCTCTGCGGCCGGGGTCGGCCTGTCGTAAAAGGTGACAAAATAACCCACTGGATGGCGACAACTTTTGGGTTTAAGTATGCCGCCATAATAACCTTGTGTTGTGTTCCGGCATTAGTGACCCAAGTTCCTGTACCCTTATGCGACAGCAGCGTGTTCGCGATGCCACTGGCGTTGCAAACACCCATAGGTGACGGTAACTGCTAAACTCTAAGCGGGCCGTCAGCCTGTCTGATGTCCTACAGCTGAATGGCTATGGCTGAATAATTAGAGCACAGCGGAGGTTGCCATCCAGACGGGCTTGGAGCCCACGACTTAGATGGGGTTGTTTTGTCCTCCTTTATGACAGGCAACTAGCCTTTTACGACAGGCCGACCTCGACCGCAGGGGTCAGTATTCTTACTGTGCCTCTGTACGGTGAGAATTTTTAATTTTTTATTACATCCTAGTAATGGTGAGTAATGGAGTATCTTATCTCTGCATTCTAAAGTAATAAAACTTAAGTTTATTTATTTGTTTGAAAATAGCGTGACTGTTAATCATTTCATATTGATATTCTTTATGAGTCTATTCCGATACCTCATTATTGATGATTGATCATCAGCTAACTTGAGAACTAAAACAATAAGTCCAAGCGCTGAACTTTATAATGTCTACACGTAACAGCTTTAGTTATAATCTTTACACTTTTTCTTAATCTATTTATGGAGCTAATATATTAAATTCGCCCTTGATATACGACGGTCGTACCGTTTATCAAATGTAAATGCACTTTAATTGGCTTAAGTCTTACAAATGCAGAGTACATTGTACCTTTATGCTTTATACATTAAATTATTTTATGCTACGGTTCTACGCAACGTGGCAGGTATTAGGGTCATTATGTATCCCAGCCAGGAAAATGAATACGGACCCTAACTTAGCTAGATAGTAATAAAAGTTGACAAATGCATAGTTCACAGGCAATTAACATACATACTCCGGCTTTCCCTTCAATGTTGAGACATACACACGCCCTTGTAAAAACAAAATCGAGCTATATCTATTTCATTTACCGTCTTATGGTTTGCGGCTCTAAAATAGAAGTGTCATGGAAGGTCACCGTTGCAATGCTCAGCTGCTTATCAGCCTCGGGCTCTGAAATAGAATCTCGGGAAAAAGTCATAATAATCATTAACATTTATACTTACAGACGAAAGGACGGAGTCAAATATAGCTTCCCAAGTGATGGCCGTGAAGAATGCGCCAAGCGCGAAGAGGGCACTTGCGCCGGCCGCCAGCCTGCTCCAGTGCACTGTGTCACCGCGCATTGCGGCTGTGCTCACGCACACACTGCAACACAAATATTTTTTATGTACATTTGCATGCATGCAACGCTATATAACAATCGATTCCATAATAATCGATAACAAATATAATTTAACATTAAATGTCAATGCCAAACATTGACAACTCAATATCCAATTAAAACTGTCATATATCAAAAATACTCGGCCATTCTGTCCGAACAGTCTGGATTGTCTGGAACGAGGCCTCGCCGTAACAGGTTGATACCGTGATTTTTACCGTGTTATTGTGATTATTCATTTTACTCTGAATTAATGTGTAGTGTATTTGTTTAAATTTGAATATAATATTTCTATGGATAACACTTATTTAATTTTATATCCCTTTTGAGATGTCTGTAACACATTGTAGTATTGATTAGCAACGCACTAGGTTTTATGTGGCATATTATGAATGTTTTAAACAACACTGCCAAGTTTCTCTGTAGACCGAGAATAATGAGAAAATAACAAATGAATTAAAAAATGAGCCCGTTAAGTAAACCAAACCTTATTAGCTAGATGCTTGACACGTGCTAGCGTGACACGCCAGTTAGGCAGATTTAATGGTTAAATAGGAAGTAGCAATTTACCAATGAGAGGGAGGACTGCGTGAAGATTGCATTCTAAGCTATATAATAATTCATTGCATTAAATGTGGTACCTGCATTACGAATAATTTTGAAATAAATATGGAGTATTACATGTTTAAATTTGAAACTTATTTAATTTTATCTTGACTTCAATTTTTTTTATATTTTAACATACAATACATTTATAAACAAAAAGCTACAATCTCAAGGTAGGCCAAAGTTAAATCAGCTTATTTATTCCCTGCCATTTGACCGGCAACTAACTTTCCAAATTCATTTAAAAATATATTTTCCCTTGATATCAAATCAGTACATATATGTACTGATTTTGACATAGTTTTAATAATTTATCTTCCTAAAGGTGGGACAATTTTAAAACGTTATTTGTCAAATACTAATTTAAAATATTTTTAAAACATAAATTGTACACGTGTATACTTTGGGGTATGCCAGAATATAATCGATCCTACATGACAATCTAAAAGACTAAAATCTTGTATAATTTGAAAGTAGTTAATTATGCAAGTAATGGAAAATAAATATGCCGAATCAACATTGAATTAAAAATCCTTTAGAACAAGTTAAATAGAGATAATATTCTAGTCTTATGTAAAACTAGAATATATAATAGTGAGGCTAACAAACAGATACCTGTCCCATAATGCACCACTTGACCACCCGGATGTCATTTTAAGCCAACACTTGAACGATACTCTTATCTTGGATAACAGGTCGTTGTTCGTTCATCATCAAACTAATATTATTACGTATCATATGATAAACATAAACATATCTTTGCCATTTATTAATAAATATTACGTACAAACTGGATTAGTAAAATCCTCAACAAAACCCTGCTCTGGATGAAGTCTAGTGCCCAGCTGAGGGACGTTGTTACTTTAATACCTTGAACTTATTTTATTCTAAAGGGTATAGATTATTAGGTGGTAGGGCTCCAAGTCCGTCGGAATGGCAACTAGTCCTAGTTTCTAAATATACCTGGTTAGGCGCTTTATCCTATCCTTTGTATCCCTGCCTACCCGCAAATTAATTTAGATGCCGCGGCGCCTTATGGTGATTCGAAAAACTACTGGACTACCGCCGCGCCTTCAATACGTGGCTAGCTCCCACACCGAGGATATGTATCACTGTGTTCTTGGCTAACACCCGCCCCGAGAACACATACCGCAGTGTTTGACTAGCGACCGGTTCGCTGATTCGCGCCATCAATTCGTTAATTATAAAGGCCTAGACTCCAAACCGCAGAACCAGCCATGGAAGGTAGCCTACGAATAAATGACATTACTTATTCGTAGAAGGTAGCAGATCGGAGAATCTCAGATGAGTCACCGCTCTTTTTGACTGGCTGTGTATTTCCGTCTCCTTTCTTTTCCACGCTTATTATCGAACCTGCCACTACCTTTGTTTCCCACACCGCGGCTACCATTTTTCTAGATATATGCCGCATCATCATTTTTTATGGTCCTTCAGCCGCATTACCAATACCCCCAAATAACCTTATGTTATAAGTAGGTTTCAGTAAGTACCCCTACACGGATGGCAGCGTCGGCGGTGCCCCTGGCGTCGTAAGCATTTATAGTGACGGTAACTGCGAACCATAGGGGCCGTCAGCCTATCTGCTGTCCCACAAAAATGAAAAAATATTAATTTTATTGTACTATATTTATACCTGTAAATAATATATTCTGATAATTGGAATAGGATTAATTGCGATCAGGAAAAAAAATATACACGTTATTTTTCAACATTGTTTTACGTGTGTGATGCTAAATGACACCAGTTTCTGACCTTTACATTAAAATTTATTTTACGGCAAATTAAAATTTCTAATTCTAATCGTTTATACAATTAAATGTGTATTTATTTTCGGGATGGGATAAACAATTTAATTACAAGACCATTGACATTGTGCGTCTCTGGCGTCTCTATTGTTTTTACTGCAATAAATTCTAATATATAAACTAAATTATAAATTACACTGAAAAAATGTTGGCTATAAGTTTTTGATTTTAGATAAGTATTGGATATTATCAAGTCTGTATATATTTTTGAGGAGCATTTTACAAATTTTTAAATAATACTATCAAATTGATAACTGTGTGACTAATTTTTATCAAGACGATTGTTGGCTAACCTCCGTGTAGAGAACATCTGCAGGGTGACGCAAGTGTTCTTTACTCTATTTCAAATTATATCTTATATCTTTAAACGAGCAATTATATATATATATATATATATATATATATATATATATATATATATATATATATATATATATATATATATTTGTTAAGTTCATTTTGGTAAACTGATAATTTTTAACTAAAACTATTTTTTTTTTCTAAAATAAAAGTAGCCTAAGTTACTCCTTGTTAAACCAACTATTTGCCAATAAAAGTCCTGTCAAAATCGGTCCAGCCATTTCAGAGATTAGCCGGAACAAACAGATAGAGAGACAAAAATTGTAAAAAATTTTGTTTTGGTATATGTACCGTGTATATATCCAAATGCACTTAGTAAAAATCGGTTATTTTAATATTACAAACAGACACTCCAATTTTATATATTTGTATAGATGTATAGATAAATACCTCCTACTGTTCAGAGATTATAAATCCCCAAAAAGGGTTAACGTCAGGCAGGCCGGTTGTAAACAGCTATAAGTACAACATGTTTAAGACCATATTGTATAAATCGGAATACTGAGCCACAAAGGGGAGGGATGAACAGATGCTGTGAAGATGCTAATGTTGAGATATGAAAATATATAAATTAGAAATGAATATAACAGGAGATTATAATATTATTATTCGTGCAGGGGTGGAGAAAGAATATTAACCTCTGCGGCCGGGGTAGGCCTGCCGTAAAAGGCGACAAAACAACCCACCCTAGCTACGTGGTAGGGCCTCAAGCCCGTCTAGATGGTTAAGTATGCCGCCATAATAACCTTGTGTTGTGTTCCGGCATTAGTGACTCAAGTTCCTGTACCCTTATGGGACAACAGCGTGTTCGCGATGCCACTGGTGTTGCAAACACCCATAGGCGACGGTAACTGCTAAATTCTAAGCGGGCCGTTAGCCTGTCTGTTGTCCAGATGATTGAGAAGCCAGCGATTGAGAAGCTGAACAGTAAGAGAATAGCACGGTATAGCCATATGATATGCAGAGATAAATGCTATGTAATAGGAAAAATGATGGAAATGAACGTAGATGGAACAAAAGTATGGGCAGACCAAAGAAAAGATGAGAGAGCAAATATTATTGATTACGGCTAATACAGTCGAATGAGGGAACATACATGTCGTATCCACCGCAAGTAATTTAAGATAAGGACGGAAGAAGAAGATTGGTGGGATTAGGGGTAAATTCTGCAAGTTATGTAATAAAGCTAAGCTAACGAAACATTTCTACACCAACAAGTGGAAAGAATCATTCAATCACAATCAAAGCAACAACCAATAAAATAAAAACAACCAGATGAAGTGCTCGTTGTTCATGTGCAAGAACTATTTATATTGTATATACAGAAGCGTAGACTTTGCTGCTTGCGTACTAAGGTTATAGTTATGTGAGGCGATCACATAATTTTCTAGTACACTGTGATAATAGCTAGACTGATATAGTCATCCCCAAGTAAATAATAATACCAAACTACGAATATTTTATTTTGAAGGTACTTTAGGTTTCTTATAAGTAACAAATTCGGTGATAATTCAATCACGCCGTATTCTTACAATGTAACATAATAATATTTGTTTGTACTCGTATCTAGTGATATGTAATCAGAGTTCGATAATTTCAGTACACTGACTTATTTGCTATTTTAATTTCCTACGCAGTAGTAAAAGGGTTTTAAGATTATTCATTGTTTGAGATTTTTAGAAATAAAAATAATATATTTCTTAAGACGAGTTTGAGAACTCAATAAGAGGTGACAACGGGTTGGTCTGGTTGGACGATATTCAGTTTTAAGCTTTTAATGCATGTTTTTTTTTAGATTAAATCAAATTGTTCTTGGGATTTGAACCATGGATGCATAGACTAGTGCGTACAGTTGGATAGCACGTAAATAAAAAAGAATGTAATAATAATAAATAAAATGTTATTATTTAGTTTTATTATATTTTTTTTTATTATTATCTAAAAAATCAAGTATGTACATTTTTGGCAACAAAATGCATTTAAGCGATATTACTTGATGCTGGTTGCCTCGAATGCACGCTCAGCTACCATAGGATTTGGCTACCAAACCCCAGAGATCTAGTAGAACGCTCATCAGGCTTGAGAGATGAGCAACTGAGGCGTTCAAATCACTAAATCACACACAATTCAACAGCAGCCGCCAATGACCAACGATAGCTCAAATGAGTCACGCTTACATGTGGTTTCCAAACTAGGGCCATATCACCACCCCTTGATTTTAAGTTATGATAGTGTTAAATCGAGGGCCCAAATATCTCATTCACATTCAGGGGAAAAGAATCGATTAAGTTTCTTTATTCGATGTTTTTGCAAGTAAATTAACTTTGGGCTTGTACATAACTGTGATTAATTGAGAATAATTTCAATTTGAATGAATACAATATAGTTTACATTTATTATCTATGCATTACATCAACAATAACATAGCACATGTTATATCACTAATAATCGAAACTTCACAATTGATAAGAATGTCTGAATACATGAAAAGGGCAATAAAAGACATCGTGCGCGTTATAAAAACTCTACATATTGATTATATCGTATTAAAGTATAGTAAAAACGTGATTGAACGAAATTATTTAATAAATTTCCTATCACAACAACGTGATATAACAACACGAAGCAAGAAAACATTTTTGAAATGAAGGGTGATAGTCATACTACTACATACTAGGTACATACAAGGTACTTACAACAACTACATACTAGGTACTTACTATATATTATGGATACGTATAAGGTGATAAAGGAAAAACAGTTTCGGTTTCTCCTTTCAGGTTATGAATGGCAGCAAAAATCAAATTGAGCTACATCTATTCCAGTTTTTTTTCGCCCTTTTTATCATGAAGGTCTTAAGACACTGAATGATTTTACTTTTACTTAAAAATGGAACTTCATGTTCCAAAATGCTTTTCATGCAACACGGAACATTCACTTAAATCATACCAGTCTGATTGTTATTTCTAATGTTTTCGTAACTTAATAATTATTGATCGATTACTCTTTATTATCCATTATTACCGTGCAGGGGCCGAGCAAGAATATTGACCCCCGCAGTTGGGGACGGCCTATCGTAAAAGGCGACAAAATAATACTAGCTAAGTGGTTGGGCTCCTAGTCCGACTGGATATCAACAACCTCTGGTTTGAAAACATGCCGTCATGTCTTTATGTTGTGTTTCGGCATTATTAAACCAGGTTCCAGTTACTCTACGAGGCCGGCAATATGTTAACAATGCCTCTAGTGCTGCGAACGTCTATAGGCGGTTACCATCTACTATCGGGAGGGCCCTTTGTCTGCTGATCGGTTATAAAATACATTAAAATAAATGAAATTATATGCAGTACAGAAGTAATTCCCTTAACTATAGCTCACCGCAGTAATTCTATCGATAGATCGCGTTACAGACGCCGCATGATACCTAAGAATATTATAATAAAATATTGTTATTATCCAATAATATATGTCAAGGTCAGGCTGTGCTGTCTCATGGGAGACATACGATCAAAGAAGATTGCTCGTTCATTACTTACTATAAATGGTTCCAGCTTACATGAACAGTTTATTGATTTAACATATATGTATAATACTCGTACAAAAGACTTCAATCAGTGCGTCCTACTGTTGTCGCCTTCGCCGCGAGATAAACAAAATAGATTTTAAAATAATTAATTTGTATAAATTGGTGTATAGATAGGTCTTCTTGTTTGATTAGTACAAACCTGCAATTGATTAGTTCTAAATAGAGGGCGCTGGTGTAGCACCGTCGTCCAATCGCGGGACAACTTACCAATCATCGGAAATGACCAAGAAGATGACGGTCCGACGGTAGGCGAAGGTTGAATTTGGAATATTGAAGAAGTTTGTCATACTTATATGGTAAGAATTGTTAAAAGTGAAATTTGTAACAGTGTTCGAATAATAAAATAAATCTGTTAATAAGAGAGCGTTAGTTTGTTCGTTATTATAAGAATCAGGTTCCTAACACTACCCATTACCACATAGGGAGCTGAGAAGTGGACAATCATAATACGGTTGTTACACGAATTTAAAGTAACTACTCGCTGAACTCAGCGAGTTATGGAGTTAGTAATATTAGATATATTCATAAAGATTTTTAGTGTTTGTATTTTATTTTAAAATATACACAGAATAAGTGGGAGTAGGGATGCACAATTTTTCTCTTTGAATCGATTTTTTGGATCCTAATGGATCGTAGGCCTCTGAATCGATTCTTGGATCGGATCGTATTCTGTTGAATCGATCTCCTAAAAATCGATTCAAAAAACAAATCAAAATTTGCAATAATTTGAACAAATAAAACATTTCTTTTTATTAAATACAAACTTTAATGACATTTACTACAAAAAATAGGGGAAAAATCATTGGTCTTGAAAATTTACTTTTTAAAAGGAAACAATATCGAAATTTGAAGAAGTTGAAGGAACGTTTAGCTCGTCTAGATCAATACTAGCAGAGTTATTTGTCTGTAAAGAATGAGTATTTTATTACATCTTTTAAATACATTTTATATTACTATATTTATTTATATAAATTTTATTCTTGCCATAAGTTTGAAGTGAATATGTATGTAATATCCGTCAATGTGGTATGCAAATTATCCAATGCATTTTCATCTTGATTTTACGTTTCATTACTTTATGAAAACAAAGAATGATGTCTTTTCATATGATAAGAAAGGTTTGTGGTTTTACCTTTTGTTTTTACGATACAGTGACATATTTTACATTTTCCTCCAATATCAGTCTTTACGAAATTGGATCACACACTGAATTTAATAGGTGGAGCTCTCGGTAAAATCAAAATAGGCACAATTATTAAAATACAGTGATATGTATGGCACAAACTACCAAAGCAAAATAAAATCAACGAGGACTTTTTAGAACTACCTGCATCATGTTTCATTATTTTTGCCTATCGACTTGCTTCGCTTTGTACCGTCATAAATATTGCAAACTAATAATGTAAATAATTATAATGTCGGCTTTCGTTTGTATTCTATCTTTCTTCTTAACAATATTTTTATAATATCTACGATCTAAAGGATTCGATTCACTTAACTTATGAATCGATTCGAATGAAGATCGTATTGAAGTGAATCGATTCAAAAAATCGCTAGATCGTATTCAATTGAATCGATCTTCATAAAAATTGAATCGTATCGTGCATCCCTAAGTGAGAGTTTTCGTTATTTCAGAATTATTATCAGATTAAAATTATGGATGACGATATCCTCATTCAAAGAAAAAAGAATGGTTCAAATAGAATTAAAGTCGTTCATGAACAGCCTCCACTCCTTTTTCTTTTCACAAAAGCTAGCGCTATAGGATGGATATAGTGGGTGTAATATATTTAGGTACTCCCTTATTAACTGTGCCATTGAAGGGGGTGCAAACTAAAGATATATCATAAGAACTTGACAAGGCTTGATTAGTTAGTGAGTCAAGCATCGAATCATAATTGTCATTTTGTTTGTCAACGAAAGTACTGAAACACTTAATAATTGTACTTAAACTTATTATTTAAATATATTTATCAACACAAATACTTTAAAACCACTTAAAATTTAGTTCATGAAGACACAGACTTATAAGTATTGTTTATAGTCTACTATCTACGTTCGTGGCTTGGTCTGGATTTTGATAAAAGAGAAAGAGTGCATGAGCATGCTCGTGAGGATGGGCTAGACCCTACTTGAATTAATTTTTATAACAAGCCCTAAATAAAAGTAATCTTAGTAACTTTTATCTGTTACCAAAAGTGTCGTCAAAATCGTACTAGCCAATTTTGAGACAAATCAAAACAATTAGTCAATAAACTTATAGACTTATAATTTCATTTTTTTTTTCAAATACTATTCTGTACAGGGTGAAATGCATGCGAATTATCTAACTATTAAGAATGTCCATAGGATCGTCCAAACCAAAGTGATATGACAAATACTTGTCTAAGTTGCAAGCGTTTTGTTTAATTCACTATTAGTTTGTGTCAATTATTAAAATAGTTTTAGATGCATCAGTTATTACTGTGACATTTATAAATTAAAGTTTGTATTATTCGGATTCTTCACATACTCTCGTAGTTCTACGAATTCATAAAAGATCCAAAAATAAACATCTACAACACATTCCACAAAAATTTACATTTATAATATTTGACTAGTTTTGTGGTAACACTTCACACGTCGGGTCACTTGAGGAGATTACGGGTTCAATTTCTGTACCGAGAATGGGTGTTTAATATGTATTTGTTTACGAAAGAAAAGTATGTCAGTTGTCCATTACCCGCACCACAAACGCTCTGCTACTTTGGGACTTTACTTGGGGATTTTATGGTATTTTACGTTGTGTATTTTTTTATTGCAGAAAACAGGCTGCCGGCCCACTTAGAATTTAGCAGTTACCGTCGCTTATGGGTGTTTGCAAAGCCAGTGGCATAGTGAAAACGTTGCTGTCCCATAAGGGTATAGGAACTTGGGTCACTAATGCTCCGGCATTAGTGAACCAACTTTGTGTTGTGTTCAACCAAGTGACTTTGTGTTGTGTTCAACCAAGTGACTTTATGTTGTGTGCAACCAAGTGACTTTGTGTTGTGTTCCGACACAACACAAAGTTATTATGGCGGCTTACTTAAGACCAAAGATGGTCGCCATCCAGACGGCCTTGGAGCCCTACCACGTAGCTAGGGTGGGCTGTTTTGTCGCCATTTTTTGTCAAAAGTAGTACGAAAAAGAAACAAATGTCTGGCCATGCCGCCTCCACCGGGCCCCGGCAGGGAGGGGTAGACCCAAAAAGTGCTGGCTTGACGTCGTAAAGGGTGATATGCGTGCCAATGCACTCACTACCAGGGATGCTGAAGACCGTGCGAAGTGGAGTAAAAATAGTCGGAAAGTGGACTCCGGGCACCGAAACGGTAGTTTGGGTTGCAACCGGGATAAACGCTGAGATGATGATGATGATGATGGTTGAAAAACTTCATACAGGGCTCCGAATCGTCGATTCGTTGTTGTTTTTGATCCGGTGTTAACAAACGCAGCACCCACTTTGAGTTGAGCTTTTTCATACCCAAATTGTCGTGTAAAATAGTAAGCACGCTGCCACATGACTTTGAAACCTTAGCCATCGCCCTGATTTTAATTTTGCGGTCGGTGTAAATAATTCTGCGGATTTTTTTGACGTTTTCTTCGTTAATAGCCGTATGTGCGACCACTGCATTAACCTGTGTTACCGACGTCAACGACGCTACAAACACGTTTAAATTCATTATACCATTCGTAAACGGTTGATTTCCCTGGAGTGGAGTCCGAATAATGCTTATCAAACCACTCTTTCGCGTCTTCAGCATTTTTTCCAATAAAAAAGTTGCTTGACACAAACAACAATAATTTGAGAACACGTTGTCAAATTTTCATGAAATTTTGACACATACCATATAAAGGATGGCGCCATCGAATGCTATAATAAATTTTGCATATGTGCCACCATCTATATATCAGTGCGGGAACTTTTTGATCAATGTAGTAAAAAGTATACAAAATGTAATGATATATACTATGTCAATGCACTTCCTGTTACTATTATAATTTTTTACGATATCATTATTATTCATGTCTGCTAATTATCTCTTGAACTTTGACGTTTGATAAATATATAACTACATACTTTTATCGGTAAAACTCCAGTTCGTTTTGAAATAAATACTTGTTTTTTATAAACATTTTTCTTTTACATATAACATCAATTGTTCCATATAAATTGGCAACAGAATCAGGAAATAAAAAATGCCTACTTTAAGCCTAAAGGCGAGGGGAGTTGTCAAACAGCAGTCCCTTATGTCTAAATAAAATAAATCTTGCGCAAGATAATCAAGTGTCATGTGAGGCCCGTTGATAAAAAGCGTGCAGCTATTCTTTCTCTGACAATATCTATCATTAAAACTAGGTTTCTTCGGGAAAAATTTAGCTTGAAGCTAACATGAAATGTTTAAGAGCTTTTCTAGCTGTGGCACTGTACCGTAATGTATTATTACCAAAACATTATTAATTAGAGATTTTTATTTAGATATAAAACTCTCAAGTTATGGATATGCATTCAAATTATTAGTCAAACTTATTAACTACTTCATGGCGGGACATGAATATCTAACAATATTTAACAATTGTATTGATCATTGTATAATTAAATACAACTTTCTCGCAATTAATTTATTGTCAGAAACATCGTTCTCCCGTTTTTAGTGTTATTGGCTTAACATTCTAATCAAATAGTAACGTTCACTACATAAATATAGCAGAAAGTAAATAAATATAGCACTGTGACGGAATTTCCATGAGGAAAGCTTTGAAAGTATGTTTAATTTCAATGATCTGAAGCCACCAGGCTACTAATCTAATCTGTACTATTACTTAATATTTTAAAAACAGCTTAACTTAGTTTAACTATATAAACTCGTTGCCTGCAATCATGGATAACGCCTGGTCTTATTATGATGTATTAAAACCGTGATTGAATGAATTTGAAGTGAAAAGTCCACGAATCATATATTAAATTTAACTAATCAAAGATATCGATAAGAATGTTTACAACAACTTATTAAAACACTTAAAACAAACTTTTAAGAAATATCAATTAATAAATTATTCTGCAAATACCCAGTTTAAATGGAGAATCATAAACAATATTACCTATTGAAACAGTAAACCAAAAGCTCAGTTGCTTCTGTTTACTTAAACAAGAAAAATGTTCATAATAATCCTTACATACAGTTAATATTTATTTGGTTAGAATCACTATGAATCTAGCAAAATCTACATAGTCTACAATAGAAAACAAAATATCATAGCTACTATATCCGACTCTTAAAATAAATAAAAAAAATATAATTAAGTTGTTTGTCTCAAAAATTAATTAATTTAAATTATTCATAATTATACATAAAACTTTACTTTTATGTTTTATTGTAGTACATAATTATGATATTTTAATATTATTTAGCTAATTATTATACAAAACAAATATATTTATTTCCGTTCCATTGTGATTTCGATGAAACGCAAATTTAGATATTTAATTTATAAAATGTTTACAGCGGTTATTATTTATCATTAAAATTCGCAAAAAAGTTATGATGTTTGACTATAGTGTTAATAATCCATTATTTATAAAATATGCTAAACCTCACAAATGCACAAGTTGTTGATATATAACTTCTCGAATTCGCTTCAAAATTTACCCGCGCGATTTATACTTGATCACACAAATTGAAGATTTTTGCTGAGCAGTAAAATAACGTAATGACGTCCTCTAGCTTTATGAACCTGTGGGATATTCATAAATAAATATTCCGATCACTTGAGGCACTCGCATACCGACCGATCTACGGCACTACGCGTTTTGTCATTATTTTTCATGGATCTATTAATGGTAAGAATGCAGTACAAAACTATATGACCAAAATGTACCCGCTCTACCTGTGCTTTTGAATTCTCACCTGTACTCAGTTGGACAGTTTACAAGTGACGGCATAGCGCTAAATCTTATTATTTTATACCCTTCTATCTATCTACATAGGTCTCCTGGTGGTTCAAAAAATCCATCAATTTTTGCCACGGGCCTGTAGTCTATAAACAACAGCCTTCTGATCAGATGTGTGGAACGTAAACAAACATTGTATAAATAATAAACAATAAACTGTGTTTCGTGGTGGCAGTGTTACAAACAAATATATAGTGGTAAAGTTCCCCACAAACCTATAAAATATTAGGGTTTTGATTAGAGATGCATGGAATGGAGTAATGTGGCAAAGTTGTAGAAACCTAAATCTGGCAGAGTTTACATCAAGTTATGTTTGTGGTAGATGCTTGATTGTTGTTCACGGGACGACGAACAAAGTCCGTGAGCGGGGTATAAGTTAGTTGCAGGCAATACCGCTCAAACAGCGCGGCTCTAAAAATGTAACTTTGTAAATAATGAAAATATATTATCAAAAATCTGATTCGGATAGGACGACCTAAAAATAGCCTAGAATAAGATTTAAGGTGTCAAAATATATGTAAAAATGACCGATGTAAAAAATAAAACTGAATTTTTATGTGTTTTTTCGGGGACGTGTTAGACTTATGTGCATTATCATGGGTACGTGGGGGAATAATATGGCTAACACATCCTTTAGGAAATATAATGGGAGCAAAGTAGATTTAAGTTAGTAATTTGCATTGTATAAATAATAGGGGTTGTTCTCTCCTAGCAGTAAGTCCCGGATCGATCCCTGGCATTATTATGGGTCAGGTAAAGTTCGGGTCGTTTAACAAGGGCACATACCCGCGAAATAAGCTAAATACGGGTAGGTGTGTGCTCCGCAAGAATGCGTGGAAATGATTTCGGCGGTTCGGCCTTCACCACCCACGCGTCTTTTATACCTAGTCAGGTCATAAGTATTGTCACACAGTAAAAACTTTTCTTTTAGAATGCTGGCCACAAAAAAGTTTATTGAATTCGAATTTCGAATTGTTCATGAAAATAAAAATGTATAACTTTTAGAATTTTACTCATTTTTAAATATGGAGTGGATGCTTAAAGAAGACCGTGTTGCAGTTATTGCGTTGCATCGTTACAGTTACGCGCCAATTCAAATTTTTAACATACTGAAAAATTTGAATATAACCAAAAGATTTGTTTATCGTACCATCAAACGATACAATGAAGACTCTAATGTAGATGACAGGTCAAGAAGTGGTCGCCCTCGGTCTGTTAGGACTCCAGCAGTGATAAAAGCTGTGAAGGCACGAATTCAAAGAAATCCCAAACGTAAGCAGAAACTGTTGGCCCTTCAGATGGGGTTAAGCAGAACCACGGTGAAAAGGGTGTTAAATGAAGACTTAGGGCTTCGGGCATATCGAAGAAAAACAGGACATCGTTTGAATGCTCGTCTAATGGACCTGAGACTGAAGAGATGCCGCGCTTTGTTGAAGCGGTACGCGGGAAAAAAATATCGGAAAATTCTTTTTTCGGATGAAAAAATGTTTACCGTAGAAGAGAGCTACAACAAACAAAATGATAAGGTGTACGCACACAGTAGTGAAGAAGCGAGCAACCGTATTCCGCGTGTCCAACGAGGTCATTTTCCATCCTCGCTCATGGTATGGTTGGGAGTTTCTTATTGGGGCTTAACAGAGGTACATTTTTGTGAGAAAGGTGTAAAAACGAATGCTGTTGTGTATCAAAATACAGTCCTGACGAACCTTGTGGAACCTGTTTCTCATACCATGTTCAATAACAGGCACTGGGTATTCCAACAAGATTCGGCGCCAGCTCATAGAGCGAAGAGCACACAAGACTGGCTGGCGGCGCGTGAAATCGACTTCATCCGGCACGAAGACTGGCCCTCCTCCAGTCCAGATTTGAATCCGTTAGATTACAAGATATGGCAACACTTGGAGGAAAAGGCGTGCTCAAAGCCTCATCCCAATTTGGAGTCACTCAAGACATCCTTGATTAAGGCAGCCGCCGATATTGACATGGACCTCGTTCGTGCTGCGATAGACAACTGGCCGCGCAGATTGAAGGCCTGTATTCAAAATCACGGAGGTCATTTTGAATAAACTTTAATGTCATAAGAATCTATGTTTTGTTAAGTTCATTTTGGTATATGAATGGTTACATAATTAAGAAACTTGTTACAAATATTTTACATTAAACATGTGACAGAATTTATGACCTGACTAGGTATGACGGTGGTGCGGGGCGAGGTAATGCAAAGTTATGAAAGTTATAAGAAATTAAGGGATTTATTAATATTCGGTCGCGCAATTATTATGGGGGTAGGCTGCTAGAAGGGTGCAATGTGTGAAAATAATGTACAACAATTTAATAGCAATAGGTCATTATATTGAAGGAAAAATAAAGTTGAGGCGGTGAGATCGGGTAACGCGGTGGCAGAGTGGGGATGAATAAGATAAAAGTCAGGCCGATTTTGGGAAAATTGGTAGTAGGGATGTCGAAACTGATATATCGATGTAACGATATTTATTAAAATATTAATATCGACGTCGATATATCGAGGAAAAAATATCGATATATCGGTCATTTTCAAAAGGTTTTGCGTTTTTAAAATAATATTGTATTTAGCTCAAAATGTACAAAAATCTCAATAAAACGGAGTTATTTTTATCAGTATTCCTTTTTATTAGGCAATAATTACAAAAATATCAAAAACTAAACAGCTATCTGCTAACTAATATCTTATTGTATCCGGCAAACCAGTATTTGTCCGGTAGCGAAAGTAAAAAGAATCTGCTCTTTACATGCTCCGCTGTTAGCCGGCTCCTGTTGTTAGGAACCGCCAAATTAACGGCAGAAACCACTCTCTCTGAAGGTACAGAGGAAGCCGTAGGTATCAAGTATTTAAGTACTAGAACACAATACATAACAAAAGAACTAGCAAGTGAAAGTGATCTGACGATATATATATATATATATATATATATATATATATATATATATATATATATATATATATATATATATATATATATATATATATATATATATATATATATATATATATATATATATATATATATATATATATATATAGTCATATTTGATGGCACAATAATTGAATATAGCGACAAAGTGAAGGATCTTGATGTCATCATTGACAATAAGCTGTCATGGCAACCTCAACTGGCTGAACTAAACAGAAGAGTTTTCGCATCATCTGCATCTCTCAGAAGGCTTAAAAACTTTCTTCCGACAGCCACCAAAGTTATTCTTGCGCAGTCCCTGTTGCTCTCTTTATTGAATTATGCTGATGCTAGTTTTCTTGATTTAACCGAAGAGCAACTAAATAAGCTAGAACGTCTTCAGAGTTTTTGTATCCGGTTCATATTTGGCTTGCGCAAATATGACCACATATCAGAATTTCGTAAAAGGCTCAAGTGGTTACCTATCCGACTTCGCCGGAATGTTCATTTGCTGTCTCTCCTGTATAACATTCTTTTCAATCCTCTTTTACCAACTTACTTAAAAGAATGTTTTTACTTTCTCCGCTCCTCTTGTTCACGTAATTTGCGCTCTAACTACAACAGATTTCTAAAAGTTCCTGGACACCGTTCCTCATACTGTCGTAAATCCTTTACTTATCAAGCCACTCTTTTGTGGAATTCACTTCCCGTCACTATCAGAGAGGCAAAATCCTTAGGAGTGTTCAAGCGAATGGTTGTCGAACATTACTTAAAGATGTAGGCCATGTTTAATAGATGACTATTTCCTTGATTTGAATCATGTATTTTTTTCATTCATGTAGATTTTTTTTCTCTCTATACACCGCACGATAAGTTAGTGCTAGTATTCTCCATAAGAAATGTATATGTGGGTTGCCTGGAAGAAATCGCTTAAAGCGATAAGGCCGCCCATTGTCTCCAATATTTACAATATTCTCTTTAACTTGTATTATATCATTAGGTTAAGTTGGTGACAATAAAGTATTATCTATCTATCTATCTATCTATCTATCTATATATATATATATATATATATATATATATATATATATATATATATATATATATATATATATATAAAGATGTATATAGGTGGCTCTTTTTACTGTGACTTTTCCGTTTCATCAAGTTTCAGATCACAACGACACTAACGAAGTTTTCACTTGAAAATCGGTATCGTTTTTGATACAATTTTCGATATTGGATATTTTGGATCGATATATCGGCTAAAAATATCGATACTTTTTCAACAAGCCTAATTGGTAGTTGTTTGCAAACAACCAACAAAAGAAGACCTCAGGAAGAAAGACCCCTCTATGGAACCGCCGCCCGGACCGCATTCGCCTGCAGATTATAAAGTAAATATCGTTTTATTTCTACGGAGCCTTCCCCGAATATTTAATACAGTCCACTAAGGGCTAGTAATCGCGGTACGAAAAAACCGCTGTATATAATTCTTAGGGGTCGCCTACAATAATTGTTATATTAAAACTTAGCTACCGTTGACGTACCGCGACAGAGCTGCTCTAAGCATATTCTGCACCAGGGTGTGGGTGATCAGGCTGCGCCCCCGATCTTGCCAACCAAAAAAATCACTATTTAATTTTAATATAATAATTTAATGTTGGGCCCTATACATTTAATTTGTGCATGAATTTGACGATACAAAGTGTACAAGAGGGTGTAATGAAGTTGATATTGATAGACTTTAATGAATTATCGAAATTTGCAAGGGCCCCCTAGGACTGGGTGCAAAAGCACCCCTTGAACACCCGAGTAATGACAGTCCAGTACCGCGCGCCCTCCTTACTCCTAAATTGAATGTATATTTTCTGTTATGTAGAAAGTACAATCTACGCCTATTGTTTCCTACACTTCTTTATTGATGTTTCTTGCTGGTGTAAATGAAACGGGCCACTTTAAATAAATATGTAAACAGGCCCGGCATTTCCTCTCAGAAGCCCATTTTCACTATAACGACGGGTCCTACGTAGACTAATGCAACCGACAAAATGACGAAAATCGTTTTTTTACATGAACAGCCCTAAAATAACTTATATTTTCATATTCTGAAACAAAAAAAAAAAATATCAATTAATTTCGAAGATACAAACTTGTATCCTGGTGCAAGTGACGCTATTTTAAGCCTAACGACTGTCAACGCTGGTGTAAGTGCTTTGCACCAGTGTAGGTAGTCGCGAGCCGCGCGGCGCGCGAGTGCAAGTGATCCTTGCACCAAAACGCGCGCGCTGACGTTACCGGGTGCACGTACGACACTAGTACAACTGCAAAAATTTTTTTGTTTATGTATTTAATGAATAAAAATGTTCTAGTCTTTGTTTCTATTTGGTAAAAGTGACAGTAATATACCTAGTCAGGTCATAAGTATTGTCACACAGTAAAAACTTTTCTTTTAGAATGCTGGCCACAAAAAAGTTTATTGAATTCTAATTTCGAATTGTTCATGAAAATAAAAATGTATACTTTTAGCAATTTTACTCATTTTTAAATATGGAGTGGACGCTTAAAGAAGACCGTGTTGCAGTTATTGCGTTGCATCGTTGCGGTTACGCGCCAATTCAAATTTTTAACATACTGAAAAATTTGAATATAACCAAAAGATTCGTTTATCGTACCATCAAACGATACAATGAAGACTCTAGTGTAGATGACAGGTCAAGAAGTGGTCGCCCTCGGTCTGTTAGGACTCCAGCAGTGATAAAAGCTGTGAAGGCACGAATTCAAAGAAATCCCAAACGTAAGCAAAAACTGTTGGCCCTTCAGATGGGGTTAAGCAGAACCACGGTGAAAAGGGTGTTAAATGAAGACTTAGGGCTTCGGGCATATCGAAGAAAAACAGGACATCGTTTGAATGCTCGTCTAATGGACCTGAGACTGAAGAGATGCCGCGCTTTGTTGAAGCGGTACGCGGGAAAAAAATATCGGGAAATTCTTTTTTCGGATGAAAAAATGTTTACCGTAGAAGAGAGCTACAACAAACAAAATGATAAGGTGTACGCACACAGTAGTGAAGAAGCGAGCAACCGTATTCCGCGTGTCCAACGAGGTCATTTTCCATCCTCGCTCATGGTATGGTTGGGAGTTTCTTATTGGGGCTTAACAGAGGTACATTTTTGTGAGAAAGGTGTAAAAACCAATGCTGTTGTGTATCAAAATACAGTCCTGACGAACCTTGTGGAACCTGTTTCTCATACCATGTTCAATAACAGGCACTGGGTATTCCAACAAGATTCGGCGCCAGCTCATAGAGCGAAGAGCACACAAGACTGGCTGGCGGCGCGTGAAATCGACTTCATCCGGCACGAAGACTGGCCCTCCTCCAGTCCAGATTTGAATCCGTTAGATTACAAGATATGGCAACACTTGGAGGAAAAGGCGTGCTCAAAGCCTCATCCCAATTTGGAGTCACTCAAGACATCCTTGATTAAGGCAGCCGCCGATATTGACATGGACCTCGTTCGTGCTGCGATAGACGACTAGCCGCGCAGATTGAAGGCTTGTATTCAAAATCACGGAGGTAATTTTGAATAAACTTTAATGTCAAAGAATCTATGTTTTGTTAAGTTCATTTTGGTATATGAATGGTTACATAATGAATAAACTTGTTACAATTATTTTACATTAAACATGTGACAGAATTTATGACCTGACTAGGTACAAGCATGAAGCGGTCACGGGGTCAATTGATGATAAATTTATTAGAAAATAAACGCAGCAAATCAAACACACACAACAATTATGAAGGTAAGAATCAATTTAACATTTTGAGTACTGTAATTAAATCTTTTACTTTTATGTAATTGATCATAACAATTTTTTAAATCAAATTATGTACATTTTTGTTATATTTTCACTTAAACCAGTAGACAATGTTCGTTATTATCGTTGATCATACCCGTGTATAGAGGTTTAAGTGAAATTCTGTTATTATTATTGTTATTTTTAATAACATTCTTCAAATTATGTTTTAATATTATCCTGTTTATATCTTAGAATCGTCTTTAGTTCTAAAACGAAGTCCATGTAAAGAATTAGATTTAAATGTCTCGAGCTAAGGAGCCGACCGATATAAACGATAAATTAAATTTTTCGACTGAAAATTTAACAGCCAAGCTAGGTAATGATTTTTTTATAAAGGTGAAATATTTTTGTTTTTAATGTTTATATCCTATTTTGACCAACTTTACACTTATATCAGTATACATCGATTCGTCTATCTTTTTAATTTCCCGCTATTGTAACATATTTGCGTAAATAGTTTTTAAACTACTGATTCGGTTACTTATACTGTAAATGGGGTTAAATAAAAACATATAATTCACTTATAATAACGAGCAGGTACATTTTATTCGCAATTAAGTACATTTTTAATATTTCATTTTAGATTACCCTCTACCTCCAAGTGCTTCATTGGTAGCTGAAGAGATGTCATTCATCAATCAAGTTATCGACTTCAGCGATCCAGATAACATATTGGATGTAACGCCATCGGTGGAAAATTTGCATAGAAATTTATCAAATGTTCCGTCAGATTTCGATAGTTTTACTAGCTGTTCTAACGTCCAGACAGTAACTGCGATTGTGCATAATGTACAAGAAAGAGAGCCGTAGCCTTTACCTGTGCCTACTTCTGAGTTGAATGTGTCTAACCCGAGTAACTTTTCTCTAAATGAAACAGAGAGCTTATGCTCTCTGTTTGGTGTTATCACCAATGCCTTCTCCATCAGTTTCCTTTTCTTCAACCTGTTCACAAACTGAACGTGAGATTGATACTTTTTCACACATCGATTCCGATTACACTGATACACCATTAAGTAGTCCAGCAAACATAAAGAGGAAAAACCAAAAAAAGAAAGACACAGACAGATTGCGAAAGAGATTCCAAAACAAGTGGTTAGATAATAAACGTAAGTACAATTTAAACAGAGGCTTAGAATATATGAGTCGGACTGGAAAAACACATGAAAAAAAAGAAATGAAAGCTGCTTGTAAATACCCAAGAAAATGTTCTGAAAAAATAGAAGAGACTGCAAGATATCAGACATTTAAAAACTTCTGGGAGCTAGGCGATCATACTCGACAGTGGGATTTTATTACGAAATATGTTTCAAAGCTAGAAAAGAAGAGGGTAGTTACTGAAAAAAAAGCTGTGTTTATGATTTTATTTGTATGAAGGTAAAGGAAGGAGTTAAACCCTTTATATTCTGGTCGGACAATTGTAGAGGACAGAATAGAAACAGAATTATTTTTCTTAGGTATATGTACTACTCATGGAAATTTAACGTGGATATTATTCAGATTTCTTATTGTTGGTCACACCCAAAACGAGGGTGATTGCATTATCTCTGTAATTAAAAGAAAAACTAGAAATGTATTGATTTATACTCCAGATCAATGGATTTTGGCTTTCAAAATGGCAACGGCTAATGCAAAACTATACATTATAGAAGAAATTACTCAATCTCACGTCTTCTATTTTAAATCTTGACTTGCCTTTTTTGATAATTGGAAAAAAAATTCCACCAGGGAACTTGTCATGTGGAGTAAAGTTTGCGAAATTAATGTTCAAGCCAAAGATTTATTCTTGATTAATTATAAAAATGCTTTTGATGAAAGGGTCTACAAAACTATTTAATGGCAGAGAAGTAGCACACGGACCAGTATACAAAACTTGACGAAAAAATTTGATGGCTTAAGTGTAGCTTACAGTAGCTTATTACCTATAGATAAAAACAAGTTCAAAGATCTACAAGATCTTTGCAAACCCAACGTGATTCCTGAACAATACCATTCATATTACAATAATTTGAAAGTTATCTCAAAGAATACTACTGGAGATGTATTTGACTGAATCATTTTATTTAATTGTGCAATCCTTACTCTAAAGAGTAATTTGAAATTAAAATTTCGAATGCGATACTTAATTTAGCTACCTACCATTAGATAAATAAGATATTTATTCTGTTAGGTCTGAAAGACTGAAGTATTCAGTGAATAAGTATTAAACTAGTAATTATTAATAATACAGGCAAAGTGCGCTCGTATGTAAAGAAATACTTTATTTTTTAGATTTTGATTATTATGAAAAAAATAATAATTTGATAACAAGCGTTAAATATAATTTGATGATTTTTTTTAAACTACTGTGACTAAATAATTACCTTACGAGAGAGTTAGAAGATATTTGTTTCTTTTTTTTTTGGTGGAAAACCCATTGAATTTTATTTTAATTTAGAATAAATCGTTGTATTTCATTAATTAATACATTCGTTTTATTTAACCACAAATTTAGTTTAATCTTTTACCAGAGCACTACAGGTGTAACTGGCACATGTGAATTGCACTACTTTGTAAATTGGTGCAAGTGACAAAATTTGTTTAAAAATATCTTATATATAATAAATAAGCTTCAGTCGCTCACTAATATTCACAAAAATAAAACATGTTAGATATTGTAATATTTTTCTATTTTCCTTAATTTTCACAAAACCTAATACACTGTAAACTGGTACAAGTGGTCACTTACACTGGTTTTCGTGTTAAAACACTTTAAGGAAAACCATATAGGTAAATGCAAGAGAAGCTAATTTCTAAACTACAAAAAAATAAAAAAAATAAGTATGCAGTCTTTTTTGAAACATGTTCAGGTATAACATTTCCAAATTTCAAAAAAAAATGTTGAACTATGTTAGAGTTACAACTGTTTAAACCTTTAAAACGCTCTCCTGTAAAGTTGCGTTTTTGCACTTGCATTAGTCTACGTAGGACCCGTCGATAAAGTCTCAACACAGACTTTAAGAGACAGGTGTTATCATATATATAGTAATAAGTAATTAAATCTTTCTGTCAGACATTTTACTCGAGTAGTTTATGGGTCGAATGTATACGCGATACGCGTCGTATTTACAATGTCCTGCTTGTTCAGTACAAACAAGTACATAGAGGGCTTTTTACTATGGAGATCATGTTTGTAAAAGCTCGGCTTTTAAGGCTTTAATCACGAAAAAAGCGGCCTCGATGCTACTGTGATTGCGTGACACCAACAGCATTCTTCAAGAGAATTCAGCCTGCTACGAATGTGTGCATTGGTAAAGACAGTAATGGGCAAAGTGTAGTTTTGAAATGTTAAATTTTTCGAAATACTCCAGTTTACAGATGTTAATGAGAAAGTTAGTGCTATCGTAAAACGTCATTTACATTTTCCCTCCCTTCTGTATTTTCCAACTAAAGGGGTCTTTCACACTTTCTTTAGCCCATTGGTTGTATAACGTGGCTACACCAACACGGATGAATGTTAGTACCGCGTCTCCTACAGTTCGTCCGCAATGTCACAAATATGTTCATTGTGTCTGGCGAATTATTCCAAAATAAATAAAATAATTGTATAATTATAATAAAGATAATATCATTTTCAACCAATAATTACGATGTTTATTTATTCCACTATTGTTTTTAAAGTTAATTATAACCTGTATTTTAATGCATTAATGCATTAATATAAAAATATTCGCAATTAAGAGAAACTGATATAAAATTATTTTACATACACACATACATATAATCACGCCTCTTTCCCGTAGGGGTAGGCAGAGACTACTTCTTTCCACTTGCTACGATCCTTACATACTTGTTTCGCTTCGTCCATTTTCATTATTCCCTTCATACATGCCCTTCGGTTTAGGGTACTCTTGACCTGGCCTTTTTTCAAGACGTCCCTGATCTGGTCTCGAAACGTCCGCCTTAGTCTACCCCTTCCAACACTTCCATTCACACTCACCTTATACACTTTTTTCGTCAATCGTTCTTCATTCATTCTCTTAACATGGCCAAACCATCTCAGCATACCTTTCTCAATTTTTGTCACTACATTTTCTTTCAAAGCATTTTAAAACTTATATGATGAGAAAACTGGATGCGAAGCCCCGATTTATTAGATGAATATAGTTGCATCTTTCCTAGGTAGTCACTAACTCACAGTTACAGAAAAAGGTTAGGGTTTAAAAGGTAGCCACTGTAATAGTTTTGATAAATTAGTCTTTTTAATAAAACTTACTATCTCAATAGGGGCGCACAGAAGTCCTGTCATGTGACGCAGTAGTTTGCGGTAAAAGAATAGCGTGTTCGTAATTATCACTGGACAATGTTAAATTACCATGGTGTTATTATATAAAAGAGTGCCTTTTTTATTGCTGTAGGACAGCGGACAGGCGGACGACCCGCTTACAATTTAGCAGTTACCGTCGTCTATGGGTGTTTGCAACGCCAGTGGCATCGCGAACACGCTGCTGTCCCATAAGAGTACAGGAACTTGGGTCACTAATGCCGGAACACAACACAACGTTATTATGGCGGCATACTTAAAACCAAAGGTGGTCGCCATCCAGACGGGCTTGAGGCCCCACCACTTTGTTGCCTTTTACGACAGGCCGACCTCGGCCACAGAAGTTAGTATTCTGTCTCCGCCCCTGCACGGATAGTCATAGATTGAACCTTGGAGAAGGACATAGGCTAGTTTTTTAAATTCTTATGGCAGGACAACGTTTGTTGGGTGAACTAGTAAACTATAAAATAGAGAAGCAAATGAACCTGCTACTATGTAAGAGAGATAAAGTTTATATATACACATCAAAAAAGTCTAAGCAACATGCATGATATTACAAATTTACCATTTATACTAATTAATTTCTAAGTCTACTCACTCAAAGTGCGTAGGTATGTAAACTTTTTTGTTATTGATGACATACTGGCTGGTTGTAAAAAAAATTCGATTATGTTTTGTTTTTTTTTCATAAAATTAAATGAAAGGGAATTTGTTTGAATTTAAGTGCGTTTTTATTGCTACGTAACATGTATTAATTTAAATTTTAGGATGGTTTTTCACATTATAACATCGTATTTTATTTTTAAAATAATATTTTCAGGGTCCTATGATGTAAAAATAACAGCTGTTGTCTTTATAAGTTCTTTTAATAACAGAAATTAACAATATTAGATAATTATTAGAATAAGTATTTATACTTGTTCTATTCCATAACGAAAAAGTACCGTGACCTGGAATCTCACATGCGTAAATGCAAGTTCGCATTTGATGTTAAATTCTTGGATTTGATATATGTATTCCTTTTAACGGAAAGAGACGTGCTGGGCGAAGAAAGAAGTCATGGCTCCGGAATATCCGGGAGTGGACCGGTATTGCCTCCGTCGAACAGCTGTTCCGGCTGGCTGCTGATAGAAATGAATACAGGAATCTAACGGCCAACCTTCAGGATTGAAGAGGCACTGGAAGAAGATTCCTTTTAAGACCGTTGATAAAAGAAAGCGAAAGGTGCCGTACGCAAAGGCGCACTCAGCCGTCTGACCGGAAGTCTCAATTGGACATTATGGCCGTATGGGATCACTGGACGACACTTATTTCTAATAGCTACGTTCAGTTAACCTCAAAACTTCTCACATTCACAAGTAGGACGGTTGTGAATTTCTGTCAACCTGTTGGTCTTCGGCCCTTATTATATTGTCTTGGTTTCTTAGAAATCGTAATTATTTTTATTAGTTAATTTTACCTAAATTTCCGCATTTGTGATATTCCAAGTATTTGTTCGCAGCCACGTCAATACATTATAATATTGATCATGATTTAATTAAAATTAATTTACGCAAAATGTATGGCATAGATTTGCCTATAAATGATGTATTTAGTTGAAAGTATTTTTTTTTCATGTTTAATAACTTTTAGACCTTGAATATAGATAAAAACAAAACAACTGCGTATCTTTTGATATTGAAAAAGTGATGTCATTGATGGGTTGGTTTCTTCCCACATAAATTTCATCCCAAAGCACGCTGATGACAAGTTCCTTATTTGGTCAATTATTTGCATAACTACGGTCTCTTAATACTTCTTTTTCTTGCGAAAAAATGTACTAGAAAGTATATACAAACGTAACTCGATTTATTTTTGCAAGGCCTGTGACTCCACAACCTTAAAAGAAAAGCCGTACAGAGGGAGTATACGATTCTCTTTAGTATTTATTTTTAAATTTTTTTCATTCTGAGGAACAGCAGTTAGGCTAACGGGCTTTATAGTAAGCAGTTACCGTCGCCTATGGATGTTTGCGACACTAGAGGCACCGCGAGCACGCTGCTGTCCGCTTAGGAGTACAGGATCCTGGGTTACTAATACCGGAACACAACACAAGGTTATTATGGCGGCATAAGTAAGACCAAAATTGGTTGGCATCTAGTCGGGATTGGGGCTCTACCACGTAGCTAGAGTTGTTTCGTCGCCTTTTACGAGAGGCCGACCCCGCTCGCAGGGGTTTGCATTCTTATTCCGCCCTGCACAGAGGAAAATTGTGTATTGATTACATCTGAGTAAGCAGACGTGGATGTGACCGCGTTAGGAACTCCCGCATTCGCGGTAGTCTTCATGTCCGTGACATTGCAGATTAATTGCAGGAGTGTCAGCTCTGTTGGTATGGCCATGTTTTACGGCAACCGGATGCTTACGTGGGAAACAAATGTCTGGCCATGCCGCCTCCGCCGGGCCCCGGCAGGAGGGGTAGACCCAAAAAGTGCTGGCTTGACGTCGTAAAGGGTGATATGCGTGCCAATGGGCTCACTACCAGGGATGCTGAAGATCGCGCGAAGTGGAGTAGAAAAAGTCGGAAAGCGGACCCCGGGCACCGAAGCGAAAGTTTGGGTGGCAACCGGGAATAACGCTAGGATGATGATGATGAAGCAGACGCTGATATTTATAGGTGCTTCTATGATACGCTAGAAACGAGACGGGGTGACTCGTTTTATAATACGTATGAAAATCATCTGTAAAAACAACAATAATCAATATTGTCAAATTCATTATTAGTTTCAATCAATTGTTAATTTTGCTGTAAACTATTTTAGCTTCGATGTTATATCTGTCTTTTTCGCATACTCATATCATCAACATCCTTTTTAGTCAATAAAAAACATATGAAACTATTATCTCGTCGTAGTCGTAGAA
Source organism: Malacosoma neustria (assembly GCA_963693495.1). NCBI lineage: Eukaryota > Metazoa > Arthropoda > Insecta > Lepidoptera > Lasiocampidae > Malacosoma > Malacosoma neustria. The sequence continues at coordinate 18,790,319 of OY856384.1, read as the reverse complement.
TAGTGACGGATCTGACATTATATTAACTTTACAGGACAGCCATTTTAAAAATACACAAGCGTCATTTTACTATGAGAGTTTATCATATCCGTCAATTTACCGACTGCTTAATTTGAAATCTAAAATACATGTAATTTTTTTTTAATGTAGCAATAATATTTAGACAATGTAGTATCCAAATATAGTAAAAAGTGAATTTTAGATTTTTTTCAAATCCGACGTTATTGTATGATCACGACGATCTGAGCGCAGAAGACATGAGCTGTCGACACCTGTCCACCATAGACAATATAAAGAGATATATCATGATAAAACTAAAATTATCTAATCAATATATATGAGACAATTTTATCTTTACAAGTGGCGAATCTGAAATCAAATAGTGGGCGAGGGTCAAAATGATTCACACTCCGTCAACAAGTGATGTGATGGATTTGGAACTCAACTGACAGGATTCAATTGATATAATATATTAGAGCTGAAGAAGAAATATGCTATGATTGAATAACTAAAACGTAATAGATTAGGGTGGTATGGCTAGAAATGAGAGTGATTGAATGAAAAAATGCTAGACACGAGAGTGATGGATACAAAAAAGGGTAACCAAAGAATCCATACTTGGATGGATTGCGAAATAGAGGTGTTGTACTTGTCCCATATGAATGATAAAGGCAGGAAGAATATTATTCGAAGACAACTTACCCTATATTTGTTAGGTGAACAAAATTTGAATTAAATATTTCGCTGTTGCTAGTGACAAAGAATGATCATGTGCAATAACTGTTGTATAGTACATATACGAGTATAATAATAAGATGAGCTATACAATTGTTGGTAATAATGTAAAAATTAAGATTTATAGTGTATAAGTCCTTATTAATAAACTTCTACCCAAAGTATAAAAAAATTAAAATAAAACAGTTATACAAAAAATTATTTACTTAGACTTGTGGCTGCAAAGTTTCTTTTTGTTGCTTTCTTTAAAACAGAAAAGCTCTTTATGCAGGTGATAAATAACATTTAGTTATAACTATTATTATTAAAAAGTTTTTTAAAATTATTCTTTCAAATTAAATCTATATTAAATGTATTTAATTTATTTCCAGAGGGAAAATTAGAAAGTTATCTATATAACTTTTGATGTTTAATAAATGCACGCTGAGTACTTGTTCATATACGAGTACTGCAAAAGCCCTTAGTAGTATCGCAAGCTTAGAAGCAGAGTGCAACTAGAATTTAAGTATACATCTTTCTATATATATAAAAACCTTGTGTCACGATGTATGTTACCAATAAACTCCAAAACTACTGAACCGATTTCAATCAAATTTCACATGTACCCGTATTTTGGTCTAACTTACTGGATAGGATAGTTATCATCTCAATTATTCGCTTATGTCGTGAATGTAAACGAATAAAATGTATCAATTAATTGTTTCTTAAGCAAGTATTTACTGTTTAGTTTTATGAAGTTCTCATAGATGGCGGTGTACGTTGATTCATCGATAAAATTCTTCAATATTGTTTGACATCTAGGTTGCAAATACACCCAATAGATGGCGCTGTCCGATTTTACCGGAAGGGTTTTATTTCCTCAGTTGCGATTAGAGAAATAAAATATGGCGGTACGAAGTTCGCCGGGTCAGCTAGTATGTCTATATATTATTATATTTCGTTAGTTTATATAAATCACTATTTAGTTTTACTATTTAGTTGGGTCAATAATTTTCCTCAAGGTCTGAATAGGTCGGCTCTGAAAACTAGCGCTGGGTCAGAGTATTTCGCCACAGCATCATGCTGAGTGGTCAACCTAATTTGGAAGATATTCTTCGTCTTCAAGTGCCTCTTCAATCTGAATGTTGGTCGTTGGCTCATTGTACTCGTCTTTATTAATAGCGAGACGGAACAGTTGTATGTAAATTATTTGTAAAATTGGCTGGTCAAATAACTTTTCTTTCTTATTCCAAGTGTAATATAATCTTATACGTGTTAATAAAAAAAAATCGTGGATGTAGTAAGTCCCTGTGAACATCGTCCATGGCCGGATGTCTCCATTAGCTGGTTACGATGCCGGCCGGACGGTCATTGAGTACACGAGCACTTCAATGTTGTGCTCGTTACATCCATCTGACAAATTGAAAGATATCGTTTGAAGGTCTTCAAAGTGTGTATTGCATACACTGATGGGTCTTGGAAAAGGGTATAAATAGTGCGCGTCTTTTACTTCTACTTCATGTCATGTCTTTTGATTAATATTCACCACTATATATATATATATATATATATATATATATATATATATATATATATATATATATATATATATATATATATATATATATATATATATATATATATATATATATATATATATATGTGGGACTCCAATAAAGTAAAGATATGTAGATTTAGCAACAATTCTTTTATTTTTGTTACACACAATACAACTTAGTTCGTAATCTGACATGACCTCTTTTTGACATCTCTCTCGGTGTTTTTTTTCTTAAAAACTTGCCATTAATATAAAACTTTCTCCCACACGGCCATCCTGGTTATTCATCTGTACCAGATGAACAAACTTCTTCTTCCACATCGACCCATGGCTTCATATGATCAGCCGAGCTGGTGGTATTAATAGGGCCATCACATTCACCAACTCTCTTAACAGCGTATCGTTCATGGTTCTTTTTGGCTACCACTTCATAGGGTCCTACGAATTTTGGATAAAGTTTGCTCCCTTGTGTGAATTGGGTACGTTTAATTGCGACCAGGTCACCAACTTTGTATTCGGTAGCCGCCTTTCTCTTTCTATTATAATTTCGGACGTTTTCCTCTTGAATTTTCTTTATGCTCTCTATGGCCTTTATTCTTAGTTCATCTCTTTTCTCATTATAATTCTGTATCTCTTCCTCTTCTATGTACTTCATAATTTCATCACTTTGATCTTTCATCTTTGTACCAAAAAGTAACTCAAAAGGCGTCATACCGACACTTCTTTGATAAGTACTATTAAGACAGCGTTGAACCCCGGAAACTCGTTTATACCATTTTGTAGGATTGTCAGCGCTTAACTTGCCTAAGACGCTTATAATTACTTGGTGGATTCTTTCTACCTGTCCGTTCCCACGTGGTTGACCAGTCGTAATCGTATAATGGATTATACCTTCCTGCTGACAATAGTCTTGAAAATCTTTTGAGGTAAATGCAGCGTTACGATCGGAAATAATTCGTTGAGGCGATCCAAAAGTCTGTTGTTGGATCCTCAACTTGTCCAATGTCTCTTCTGTAGACAAAGACTTCGTAGGGTAGATCCAGGTGAACTTGGTGAAGCCATCCACTACAGTTAAAATGTACTTATAGTTTTTATTAGTAGATGTCAACGGACCAAGATGATCGATATGATAAGTTGACAGTGGGACATCACCTTTATCGAGCGGATGTAAGTATCCTTCTTTTCTTCCTTTCTTTTGCGCAATCAAAATACACTCTACACAATTGTCTATAATCTTTCGAATCTTTTCTTTCAGATTTTCTATGTAATATTCTCTACTTACAAGCTCTTCAGTCTTTTTAATACCAAAATGTCCATACTCATGTTTCTTTCTTATAACTTCGTTCTGCATTCTTTTTGGGACCACAATAAGTCTCGTACCATTTTTTTCTTTACATACTATTCCTCTTTCTATAATATAGTCTTGATAGCGTTCTTTTTCTAGCATTTTCTTTAATAAGTTTATATGGGAGTCTTCGTCTTGTGCTTTCTTCAGGCGGGCGGCGGCTTCGGTAAGTATCATACAAACTGGGTTTCGACTTAATGCGTCAGCGTGTTTAAGTCTTGACCCTGATCTATGTTCTATTTCGTAGTCATACTCTTCCAGGAGTAGAGCCCAGCGAGCAACCCGTGGAGGTAAATCTTTCTTTTGTAATGTTTTAGTTAAAGCGGAGCAATCTGTTACAATTTTGAAACGAATGCCCAGCAGATACACACGGAACTTCTTAACAGCTTCGGCGATTGCTAGAATTTCTAGGTAGTAGCTGTGATAATTTCTTTCAGCTGGTGTCGTTTTTTTACTCATATAATAAACCGGGTGCATCTGATTATCTTTTGGATTCTTTTGTAGCAAAACAGCTCCATAACCTTCAGCACTGGCGTCTGTATGTAGTTCTGTAACTAGCTCTGGATCATAAATACGTAGGACTGGTGAGTTACACAGTATTCTTATCAATTCATTAAAAGCAATCTCGCACTCTTCATCAAAGTAAAACTCAGCATCTTTCTTTAGTAAGTTAGTAAGCGGTCTTGCGATTAAGGAATAATTCTTAATAAATTTTCTGAAATAACCTGATAAGCCCAAAAATGACTGTAAGGACTTAATGTTATTAGGTGACTTGAATCTTGATACTGCCAGAATCTTCTCATGTGAGGGTCGTAGTTCATTGTCTTTAACTATGTATCCCAAATATTGTATCTCCGTTTTTATAAAGTGACATTTTTCCCAGTTAAATAGTAAACCATACTCTCCAGCTCTTCTAAACACTATTTCCAACTTTCTAAATCCTTCTTCTACTGTCTTAGATGGCAAGATCAAGTCGTCTAAGTATGATAACACAATACCTTCAGCGATAAGGTCTTGGAAAATATTGTTCACAAATCTTTGGAACACCGATGGTGCTGTACACAAACCAAACGGCATTTTCAAAAATTCGTACTGACCTTGAGGTGTTACAAATGATGTAAATTTTCTGCTTTCCTCTTGGACATTCACGTGCATAAATCCGTTTTGTAGGTCTAAAGTCGTGAAAATCTTGGCACCCTTCAACCTATCAAGCTGGTCTTCAATAAGGGGTAAGGGAAATCGGTCTTTCATAATCTTTTTATTTAGCTTTCTATAATCTATGCACAATCGGTAAGTTCCGTTTTTCTTCTTTGCCAGCACCACAGGACTGGAAAATTCTGATTTACTAGGTTGTATAATCTTTTGTTCCAGCCAATCTTTTATTTGTTCGCTGACAACTTTGCTTTCCAGTGGCGACAATCGACGAGGGCTTTGATGGATGGGCTCTTCATCACTAAGTATTATTTTCATTTCAATATTACTCTTCTTTTTAACTTCAGGTTTGTATTCTTCTATCATCTTTTTAATCTTCTTTATATTTTCTTTATTTCCAGGACCATTGTCACAGCAAACAGTGTCAGCCTCTTCAGCAAGTAGAGTCAGGTAAGTAATTTTCTCAAGAAAAACACCATCAGCAGTGAAATTAACTTCAAAATCATTAAGTATAGGATTTCCAAGGATAACATTGACAGGTATATCATTGTCTTTCACAACGTGAAATTTAATATCAGCATAGTAATCGTCAATCATGACTTTAGCATTCAGTATTCCTTCAGTACTAAGTTCTTTTCCAGCTATTCCAGTTAGTTGTATTTTTACTTTTTCGTTGTATTTAGAATTTTCTGTCATAATCTTTCCAGCTTCAGTTAGATTTATTAAATTCACATCACTTCCAGTATCAATCAATGCTATTATTTCAATATCATTTATTTTTATCTTCTTGTATGGTGATTTTACTTCTTTGCCTTCTTTATCAAAATTTGTGCTCGTATTATTTTGAATATTTAGAGTTTTATTAGCCTTGCTAGAACAATCGGTACTTTTGTGTCCAAATTCATTGCATTTAAAGCATTTTATTCCTTTTCTACAGACAGGAGCTTGATGATCTAGGTCTCCACATTTGAAACATCTCTTTCCATTTTTATTCTTGAAGGGTTGAGTGGACATATTAGGTTTTTGTTGAACTTTTTCTTTGATATGTTGGTAAATATCAAGTTTCTTTCTGAATTCTTTAAGGTTTGATGCTCCATACAAAATAGATTTATTAGATTCACTGTCAGTTATACCATCGATGACATATTCCATGAGCGCTGCGTCTTCAATTTTGCCATGGAGTGCACATTCTTTCATATGTAGAAAGTATTGTTGTAAGGTTTCATCTTTATTAATTTTTCGTGAACTAAGCTTCTTGTGTATGGCAGCACTATTCAATTTTAATCCAAACTCTTCATCAAGTTCGTTCTTTAGATTTCTATAATCTTTTACACGTCCTAGCGATCGTAAAAACAATTTTGCAGTTCCACTAAGCAGTCTTTTCGCGTAAATCAATTTCTGAATTTCACTCCAGCTCATCAACTCTGCCGTGTCTTCAAATTCTTCAAACCAAGTTGAAATTGGGTAATCATCATCTCCGCTGAAAGACGTCATTGATTTCTCCACGTCTCTAAACGAAATACAAGGGGAGTCATCAGCATCACGCCATTCCCGTTCACGGTCTTCAACATCTTTATTTTTCTTTGGTGGCATCTTGTAACTTCAATCAGAAAAAATAATCTTTAAATCGTTGAAAAAAGTCGTCTTCTTAAGTTGTAAAATCTTCTTCAAATCGTATCAGCATCCTTATAACATCTTTAATCGTATAGTCCAGTAATCATCAAAATAAATTTTATCTTCATTCAATCTTATATAAACATTGTTTTGACATTACAAACACGTCTCACAGCATTTTTAAGCGGCTTATTGTCGGTAAAACAGCACATCAACACGATGACGCGTCGGTATTTCGAATGAATTTCTTCGTAAATATTGCTAATTCTTCATCACTTATACTTCTCTGGATCCCGGACGAGCCCCCAAATTAGTTGTGGGACTCCAATAAAGTAAAGATATGTAGATTTAGCAACAATTCTTTTATTTTTGTTACACACAATACAACTTAGTTCGTAATCTGACATGACCTCTTTTTGACATCTCTCTCGGTGTTTTTTTTCTTAAAAACTTGCCATTAATATAAAACTTTCTCCCACATATATATATATATATATATATATATATATATATATATATATATATATATATATATATATATATATATATATATATATATATATATTCCCTTTTAACCCAGTAATGAAAAGAATATTACCTGAATTTCTTACGTCATCATTCTTACGTCAAATATTATATTTAAACTATTTATCACCCAAACTGGCAGCTACAATATCGACTCAAATGTCTCACCAATGGGTATAGCCATCAACCCCCTATAAACAATGGACAACATATCTACCAAGTCAATACAAGGTCTGTGGTTATAAATAAATATACTGTGTTAATTCAGCAGAATAGCAGTTCTAGATAACTCATATACTACATATTATATATTTTTGTTTTGTAAATAAATACATACTATACATAAACACACAGACGCGAGACGGAAATGGAACCCGTGTAATCGTACCGAAGTACTTTAACCGTTACGCCAAGAGATCGATAACGATGTAATAATACTGATTTTTCGTTGCATTTCTGACGACCTCTTGGCGTAACGGATAACGCACGTCAGTACACCCGCGAAGTTCACGGGTTGGATTCCCGTCCAGCGTCTGGGTGTTTATGTATAATATGTATTTATTTACAAAAGAAAAGTATATAAATATGTAGTATATCAGTTGTCTAGTACCCATATCACAAGTGCTATGCAACTTAGTTTGGGACTAGATGGCGTTGTGTGAAATGTCCCAACATATTTATTTATTTATATAAAATTCTCGTGTCACAGTTTTCGTTGCCATACTCCTCCGAAACGGCTTGACCGATTCTCATGAAATTTTTTGTGCTTATCCGGTATCTATGAGAATCGGCCTTCATCTATTTTTCATCCCCCTAAATGTTAGGGGTAGTCCACCCCTAAATTTATTTTTTATTTTTTGACATTTTATTATTTATATGGCAGAACAACGTTTGCCGGGTCAGCTAGTTTATTTATATATCTGCAAATAGCACATGAACCAGATGGTCGAGTGTCTGCGATAAATGTAAGCTTTATTGTAAACTCACGTAATACATTGTTAATATACCACTTATACTATCTTATCTCCGTAATTTATACTACATAATAACGATGGACAGTTTGTATTTGGGTTATATTTGAAACATTATTATTCTCAACGTTTTAAGCAAAAATCCATAAAGTTCTCAATCTCCGCAACTTTTCGAAAAAATGGACAGTAAACGTAGTAGGACGCTTGTCCAAGTCGGATTGGCGGGTTACACACCAATAACTTCAGAATGAAGTATATCTCAAAATTTACAGTCTTGTATGCGATTTAGTTTATGGTATACTAAGCCCGTGGACGACCTCCAACCAGATGGTGCGATCAAATTACCAACCTCATCCAAATTTTGCTCGGTTATCAGAGACGCAACGGATAGACACCGATGGAGGCAGATTATTAAAAAAAGATGTACAACAGCCCCGATATCCACATCCAGTGATAACCACGATCCACAGCCATAAGGGAGATGCTGAAGGAGATATGAACTTCAAATCACTTTCCTAGAAAGTTCACTCAATGCCGATTAGTAAAGGTCGCCTTTCAAGCGTCGATCGAATGAGTGTTGTACGTGGATTATTGAGCCACTGTAGCATCCTTAGCACTATAAGGCTGTACATAGAATTTTTTCTATATTACATATACAGGGTGACTGACAAACCCGTCCAAATTCACACAGAAGAATCTTTAGTAAAAGTTATGAGAAACGTGTATTTTAGTTTAGTATCGCATAGTACAAAAATGTTGAGTAATCAGCATCACAAAGTCATTCAAAGAACTCGCAATTTACATAATACGGCGCGAGAGTGTCAATGACCTCTTCATCGGTACAGCAAAAAACTGGCAATGACCTAGTAAGCAGGCAAGGACGGCGGTCATTGCACCGGGCGAGCGAATACGCACTACTCTTTACGCGGGAGTGACAGATACAGGTAATAACAGATTAACGTACGGAGTTTGCACCATATGACTATTCTGTACAATTGAATTAATGATCATATTTTCCTTGGAATGAAATATTTTTTGACATACAATTTTTTTGCAAAAATGGGTTCCTTAAATGATGTTTAGTGCGTAAAAAAAATTTGGACGGGTTTGTCAAAGTCACCCTGTATATTTTAATGGATTGAAAACCAGGACTATATCAAAATTTTAACATAACTATTATTGAGAGCGAACATTATTCGTTGGATAAATGGTGAGTATACGCATAATGTATGTTATGTTCACCCACGATAATATCCGAAATTACGTATGTCAATGTACTTGTTGCTTGACATTTGACTTGGCTACCTTGGCCAGTTCAATGTGCCCTATTTACAAACCATAGTAAACATATTCTTGTCCCTTTAGTACCTAATTGGGTATGATTAATTTTAATAGCTGAGCTGAATACTGGGCCGGTAAGACTGGTTTGCTTAAAGGCGTAAATAGCACTTGGAATGTTACCATATTTTTGAAAAACAATATGTATGTAATGCAATACCACGTGATGTGAGTCATCTCGGGTAAATAATATATCATAAAGTTCCATCACTAATTTACCCCTAATGTTTTATACATATCATAATAGTTTGTAATTTTGATGGTTATGGGCTAACAGAAAAAAACGGATAACTCATAGTAAAAGTTTATTAATAGTAACTTTGCATAGTAATTAGTACAAACACCGTACGTAAATTAAAAAGAGAGGAGTTTTTCCATAATGTACAATAATATAGTGATGTAACCATTGCTTTCCGAACAGTTAAAATATGTGGCTAGTTCAGTGGCTACGTAATAAGTCATGTACGAGTCCATAGATCCAATCCCCACTGAGAAATAAGATTTGTGTAAAAAACAATAAGGTATAATATACTGTGAAAATTCACACACCGACTTCGAATCACAAAATAAGTAGCAGACTTCTTATTATATATTAGACTCGGGACGGAATTGAACATGTGACACCCGCGGCCGTTCTTATGTGCGAAAGCCCCCATTCCTAAGAGTTTACTCTTAGTCCAAATGAAATGTTACCCGTCAAGAGAGAGTGTCTCCCCGAGACCAAAAAAATGGGTACTAGAAAACTGAAACTGAGACTTAAACATTTTGCTTATGTAAATAAATACATATTATACATAAACACCCAGATGCAGGACGGAAATCGAACCTGTACTGACGCAAGCGTACCGTTGTGCGTTAGCCGTTACGTCATAAAGGTCGTAAAGATTGTACCTTCTGCAAGCTTACAGGCAGTAAAACGGTAACACGACGATATCTTTCGGATTTTGGGGTCACATGTCAGCCATACCTATGAAAACCAAACACAGCTCCTTTCTTCTCTTGTATATCTTAAACAAAAAATAAATCTGTCACTGTAATGTTCATTGTGGTAGTTAGTAGTCCCTAATCTTGATCGAATTTGGATTCGTCGGTCCATAGAATTTAAAAAAAAAGATGCGTCTTCTAAATAATCCGTATTTAACACAAATCTACAGAAAGCAACTCTCCTTTCAGGGTCCTCTTCGTGAATAACTTGCACAGGAGTATAATGGTAAGGATAGAACTTCGGTAGTTAAGTTGCGACTCAGAAAAAGAATGCGACTTTGCGTACGGAAAAGGGGAAGTCACTTCGAGCAAGAACTTTAATTAGGCTAAATTACAATATGTCTTAATTGTTACTTATTATATATATATATATATATATATATATATATATATATATATATATATATATATATATATATATATATATATATATATATATATATATATATCATCTTTGCGTTGTATCCCGGTTGCAGCCCAAACTCTCGCTTCGGCGCCCGGGGTCCGCTTTCCAACTTTTTCTTCTCCACTTCGCACGATCTTCAGCATCCCTGGTAGTGAGCCCATTGGCACGCATATCACCCCTTACAACGTCAAGCCAGCACTTTTTGGGTCTACCCCTCCTGCCGGGGCCCGGCGGAGGCGGCATGGCCAGACATTTGTTACCCACGTAAGCATCCGGTTGCCGTAAAACGTGGCCGTACCAACGGAGCCGACACTTGTAATTTATCCGCAATGTCACGGACATGAAGACTACCGCGAATGCGGGAGTTCCTAACGCGTTAATTGTTACTTATTATTAATTGTTAATTGCTATTACTACTAAACTGTTACTGGTTTTAAACCTTATTTTAAATTTGCATTTTTTATTTTATTTACGTTGGGTATTGCTTTTTTATTAATTTTATGGAAATTTTAAAGGACGACCACAAGTTTACTTCAAATACGAATTTCCGCCTGCTTCCTTTCTTCTTCGTCCTCCTGCCCCTATCCCACATTATATGGGATCGGCACAATGTGTTACATGCTGTAATAATTGTGGCTTAGTTTTTACAATCGGCCGCCTGCCTCACGTTAACCCCTTTTTGAGGAAAAATCTCTCATCCTTTTTATTTAAATTATTTTTCTCGTCTACATTGAAAGTAAGATACGAAATTTCGCTGTCAATTATCTAATATATCCTCAAGCGACACTTTTATAGGATTCTTCTTAAGTAAGCAACTTCCGCCCGCTTCGTTTGTGATCTTTTCTTTCAGTTTCTTTGAAATAAGTTCCTAGTTGTTATGCATTGTTGGAGAACTAAGAAAATGTTAATGTTTTTAAAGTAACCTGCAAGTGAAGTTTCATAATTTTTTTTTGTTTTTAACGCATTTATTAAAATATTAATTGAATTTGCACTTGAATTCACATCCAGATTACTCAAAGCCTGAAAAAGTACCAGCTGAGACTGAAAAAAGTCTCTTATACAATGGAATTGTAAAAATTGTAGCGTTGTTGCTACATATAGTGTTGAAACTGGCCAATAATAGCCCAATGGTATCACACTCGCAGACTAGAGTGCTTTTTTTTATTGTTGAGGAACAGCAGCCAGGCTGACGGCCCATTTAAGCAGCTGCTGTCGCTAAGACAACTGGAACTTGGGTGATTTATGCTAGAACATAACACAGGGTTATTATGGCGGCATATTTAAATACCAGAGTGGTTGTCTTCCAGACGGGCTTAGGGCCTTACGTAGCTAGGGTTGTTTTGTCGTCTTCTACGACAGGCTGACCCCGACCGCTGAGGTCAGTATTCATACTCCACCCCTGCATGGAAAAAAGCTAAGCTTAATAAGAATTTTTTAAATGTGTTTATCACAATTGACAGTGAAACAAAACATTGTGGGCATAACAAAAACCGGCATCCGAGTTCACTCGTATGCATAACTCGCCAATATGCCTTGGAGGAGCGTGGCTACTGCCGGCTCATTCTAGGAAGACGTATTGAGGTATTAATAAATAATCTATACAAATAAATAAAATTGGAGAGTCTGTTTGTAATATTAAAATAACCGCTTTATAATAAGTGCATTCGGACGTATACACGGGACATCATATACCAATATATTTTAGACAAAAAAAAATAGTTTTTGTTATAAATGATAAGTTTCGTAAATTTTATAATCCATTTCAATCAGATTTATATCATCAATCATATGAAATAGGGTTCAGCTTAGGTTCGTAAATTGAATTTCCAATTTAAGTTGACCTCATATATCCAAAAAATGCTGCCCAAAGTCACTATTCCACGCGGACGGAGTCGCGGGCACAGCTAGTAATAAATGAATATATTGGTCCAATTCACACAGCGCCATCTAGTCCCATAGTAAGTAGCATAGCACTTGTGTTATGGGTACTAATCAACTGATAAACTACATATTTATATACTTTATTTTGTAAATAAATACATATACATAAACACCCAGACGCGAGACGGGAATCGAACCCATGACCTCCGCATGCGTACTGTTATACGAGATTCCGTAAATCTTATTAAAAAAACACTTTTATTACATTGATTTAAAACTATATTATGTTAATGAACTTAGGATTTAGTACTTAATAATATATATTGTGGAACAAGTATTCCAAACGAGAGCTTGACAGAGACTGGGGGAGCCCAGTTGGCGACCGGCCGATGCACATCGAAATCTGCTGACACTGACGTGGCAGCTAAGTCAGTGAATTGTCTAGGCAAATGGGAACGTAACAGTACGAAGTGTGTTAGCCACTACGTCACGGTCTTCAAATATTGTCGGTAGTTAACGTATATCCATACCAAAATCATAAATGTGAATGTAACTCTGTCTATTATGTTTTCAAGCCTAACCGCAGAACTAATAGATGGGACCTTGGGAAAGAGCATAGGCTAAAGCTTTTTGTTGCGAAAATTAAACTTGTAGGGAATGAAATAATACCGTTATCATTTAACGTAATTAAGTTCTGTTCGTACGTAAACAAGCTCATTTTCTCTTACATTTTCATTAAACTAAACAACCAAAGTAAACGAGCATTCACCCTCTCATTATACAAGACAAATAACAACAAAACTTGAGTAACGTAACTAAAAGTTCGTTGAAACTTCAGGAATTTCTAATATGATATCGACTACTCGTTGTTATGTAAGTAAATATTCAATTCTTAGATCTTTTCAGAACTACGTCTTGTTTAAAGCATCTGAGTTTTACGAGCTTTCAGTGTTTTACATAATATCTGTCTCATTATATAACAGCGATATCTGGTGGTTATCAACTCAAGCAACCAAGCTTCTATAGATTCAACCACTATAGTTATACCTATGGACCGTTAAGGCTGGAAGGCATCATATCAACTTCACCAGCTAAGCTAGTCCTGGTCTATCGTACTACCGTTTCTAAATTTGTTATAGATGGGACAGAAAAAATGGCGAACACATTCTCTCCACCAAATATTTGTAGGTTTGTTAGCAATATTTCTATTTCAAGTTGGTCAGATAGTCATCAAAGCTTTGATGTTTGAAGGTAGGACTTTGGATGACGCATGACAGCTTAAAAAACAAATCTGTCCATCAACTTCAGCATATTAGTAATAGGGTCGGATCTGTAGGATACAATAAGAGGGCGGCGGCCTCGACGATTAACCATTTCCACGACCGGGGGATTGAAATGGTGTGGATTACATCATAAATTGATGAATTTCGTACAAAACTCAAGTGGTTATCTATCCATCTTCGCCGGAAAACTCATATCCTTTCACTCGTTTACAAATTTATCTTTTTTCCAAACGCCCCTATTTACCTAAGGAATCAATTCGAGTTTCTTAACTCGTCTGGCCTCCGAAATTTGCGTACATCTACTGAACTATCTCTTAAAACTCCTGTTCATACTTCTTCTTTTTATAATAACTCCTTCATTGTTCATGCTATCAAACTTTGGAATGCACTGCCTATTGCAATAAGACAAGCTAAGTCACTACCAACTTTTAAAAAATTGATTAAAATTACTACTTATCTTTAGTGTAACAACAAAACATATATTTATTTATGTACTCTACAAATATAGATATTTAAGTATGTTTATCTATTTATTTATTATATGTGTTATTGAATTTTATGTATATTATCTATTTATTATGTAAATAAAATATAATTATTATTTATTGCCATACCTCCCTTCCACATCAATATAACACCAATAATGTAATGTTCTATAGCCCGGGTTGCCTGGAAGAGATCGCTCTGTAGCGATAAGGCCGCCCATTGTAAGTCAAGTACATATTGATTGTGTAAATAAGTTTCATTGTTTTTGTAAAATTGCTTTACAATAAAGTGTTAACTATCTATCTAACTTTCAAGACAGTGACTATGCACTTAATAGAGAGGAGTTTGGGATCAGCGATCTCGAGCGAGCCATTGCTTGGAAACTACGGAGTACTATATGCTAAAAATGGTTTTGCAAAGAATTTGGTGGACCAGCCAGCGATTAACCTTGTTAAAATCAAAATTATCAACATCAAAATATAAACATCAGCCTATTGAAGTCCACTTTTGGATCTACACCGTTCTCAAGACTTGCCACAAAGCTCTATGTTTAGGTTGTTGTATCCAGCCTTTGCAACTCGTCTTACGCCACGTCTGCCGAGACGCGATCTCCACTCGAGATCACGTTTACCCCATCGGTTATCAATTTTACTACATATATGACAGCTTGCTCACTCTAATGGCCGTGGTCTTAGCGGTATATCTAAACCAGGTTATTTGCAGGTCTAACAATGCACAGGTTAACAGTAAGGCTTCAGCACTGTTAGTGCGAGAGGGTGATCTACGATCGCCAACTCTCACTTGCCCAACGTGGCGATTATCGACAAAACCTCCCCATATTAATAGCACAAACAGACATCTAAATATATAGAACAATAAATATGGATTATTTTACGAATTTTCTGTTTAAGCCTAATAAAGTACTTCAAAGGCCAAAGGACGTGAAAGCATACACTCCATTACAATAAAGCAAATCTATTTGGTTTTGTATCCCTTATTTTCTGTGAGATATAGACAACGAGGCGTCTGACTTGTTTTCGTTACGATGTAAGTTTTACTTACATAATTACTTCTTACTCTAGCCTAGCTCGAACTGTGAGAAAAGTTTTTGTAATTTTATAGCAAATAATAAATTTAATTAAATTTTTTTTAGAAATAGTTGTTACTTGATATTGATTCGATCAAATTAAAACGCTGTGAGATATCAACGTTTTTTTATTGCTGAGGACCAACAACAGGCTAATGGCCTATTTAATAGTAAGCAGTTACCGTCGCCTATGGATGTTTGCGATACTAGAGGCACCGCGAGCACGCTGCTGTCCCATAGCAACCTAGGTCACTAATCCCGGAACACAACACAAAGTTATTATGGTGGCATATTTAGGACCAAGGGTGGTTGCCATCTAGACGGGCTTGGGGCCCTACTACTAAGCTAGGGTTATTTTGTCGCCTTTTACGACGGGCCAAATCCGGCCATAGATGTCAATATTCTTTCTCCGTCCCTTCCCTGAGTAGAACGTTTGATAAAGCTAAAAAATATAAGCTTTATCAAACGTTCTACTCAGGGAGAATATATATGAGTATAATAATGAGTTTCACATAATTATACTCGTATGTAAGGAGTTTAATTGTGTGAAACTCATATTCATTTACCAGGACTTTCAGTACTCACGCTCTTCAGAAAGGAGTACCCTGCTAAACAAGGGAACTAACGTTTTACATTTCGGGTTTAAAGAGTCAAAGTAATGAAAAATCAAACAATAATTAATACATACATAAATTCTATTTTCACAGCGGTAGCAGATATATTGCAAGGAAAACGGAAAAACCTAATTGGGTATTTTATCCGCATTTGTGAGCTAACAATTGTCCATTTATATTTAATCCGAAATCCTAAACTCATTTATTACCCGAATGCAGTTTCCATTTTATCAAATTTTGCCTCTTATGCTTAAACACTTTTTGTATCGAATTATGTATTCCACATGTAATGCGAATAACAAATTAATTGACTTGAAATACGATAGCATCTCAGGGTGCAGCAGCATTTCGTTTTCTTATTTACTCTGCCGGCAATGATTAGGGCAACAAACTATGAGGTTAGTGATCTTGTGAATTTATTTTTCGCACCTCTATTTAAAAGATGAAAGTAAATATATAATAACATAAAATAATCATAATTTTTTTTATTTTAGTTTAAATTTCTAATATGAAATACATGCCAATACTTCCATGCTGACGGAATTTGATAGCTTTGGGCCCTTTATATCTATCTATATCTTGTTTTATCCCGCCCGAAGGCCAATATTAAAGTAATAACATCAGTATTTCAAGCACGTCTTTAACTTATAAATGTCCGCATAAATAAGTTTCTTTAAAAAATATATTATTATAAAAGCTTTACAACTCTTTTGATTAAAACTTAAAGTCGCAATCAATATATTAACAATAAGTTTCATCTTCTTTAGTGATTTTTATTGTGACTCTTCTTTTTGAAAAATGAAAGCTTAATAAAGCAGCTTTCCAAAAAGCAACAAGAAAAAAATGTGGTTTTTATGTGGGGCGACTTATCCCCAAAGCCGAAAGAAAATCCCAATGCCCTGTCTTACGACTCCCCAAGGAAAATGTAATTTAACCACACCTTTTATTCTATTTAATCCTAACTTACAATGTTGTTAGCTACAATTTTGCAATAATTCCCTAATCTACAAAAATTCATAGATAACTCACCAATACAAATCTTCGATAACGGCAGTCGCATAAATCACAAAAGAGTTTTAATAATAACCTTCTTTGACACTCAAATTAAAAGTAAACACTAAAAATCTAAATATCCATCATTGTTCATTTAAAATGTTAGTAAAACTTGACGATGTTTTTGTTTACGGTGATCACTGGAAACGTGCACGTCTGCCTGTGACCGATAGCACACTGATTGAGTGCCATGATAAAATGTGTGATAAGTATTCAATTTAATGTCGAATAAATTTACCGGAATTAATACATTTGAATAACAAGTGTTTTATTTGTGGACGAATTAATTTTGTGCGTAGAATCGGCATTAAATTGATCCTTGAGCGGCAAAGGGAAATCAACCTTTGTCTTTAGTTCGCAGGGATTAAGGCAATTAATTATCTTCATTTTATCACGTTAACCAAAAATGCAATATACTGAAATAGGATTCTAGAACTCTGTTTACATTTATAAAGTATTTTGTTTAACAGCAATTGGATAGACAAATAACATGACCAAAAATAGCTACAAAAACAATAATAAGTATTTTTAATATGTACATATTCGTTTAATATTATAAGTTTAAAATATGATATACTCATCATCATCTTAGCGTTGAATCCCGGTTGCAGCCCAAACTCTCGCTTCGGCGCCCGGGGTCCGCTTTCCGACTTTTTCTTCTCCACTTCACACGATCTTCGGCATCTCTGGTGGTCAGTCCATTGGCACGCATGTCATCCCCTACGACGTCAAGCCAGCACTTTTTGGGTCTACCCCTCCTGCCGGGACGGTATGGTCAGACATTTGTTCCCCACTTAAGTAGCCAGTTGCCGTAAAACGTGGCCATACCAGCGAAGGCGACACTCCTGCAATTTATCCGCAATGTCACGGACATGAAGGCTGCCGCGAATGCGAGAGTTCTTAACGCGGTCCTCTCGTGTCACTCCACACATCACCCTCAACATATTCATTAAGTTTTATTAATTAACTTCAGTACCCTTTTAAAGTATGTACATTACAATGTGTTTGTTACTCCACAGCATAATAAAATAGGATATAGGTACTATAAAAATAAAAATGGTTTTCTTTCGCTTTTTCTTCTATAAACAGTTTATTTTATAAAACTGTAGTAGCTTCTTGACTTTCAACAAGTTATCTTGTCCATTTTACCTATAAATTGAAATATTTCAAGTTTGTCATATAAACACAATAATTTACTTATCCGGTTTTTTTTGCGTATAAGGTTGTTTAGACAAGGTTGGTCCAGAAGTTCCGTCAAGAGGCCTTGTACGGTCGTGTCTATGAATTCGATCCCTACAAGGAACGAATATGTTTGCTTTGCAATTAGACGGTTTTGATCCGACTGTACATCAACAGAACAGCTCTATCAATAAAAAGCTCTGAACAGCTTTTCAACAATTGTTCATGACGTAGATGGAAAGAAAACTTGGATTCTGTTTTTAACTTTCGACTAAATCTTGTCATTTTTTTTCCGTGCAGGGGCGGAGATAGAATACTAACCTCTGCGGCTGGAGTCGACCTGTCGTAAAAGGCGACAAAACAACCCACCCTAGCTACGTGGTAGGGCTTCAAGCCCGTCTGGATGGCGACCACCTTTGGTCTTAAGTATGCCGCCATAATAACCTTATGTTGTGTTCCGGCATTAGTGACCCAAGTTCCTTGTACCCTTATGGGAGAGCAGCATATTCGCGATGCCACTGGCGTTGCAAACACCCATAGGCGACGGTAACTGTTAAATTCTAAGCGGGCCGTCAGCCTGTCTAGCAGACAGGCTGACGGCCTACAGCAATGAAAAAAGAGGTAACAGATTTATGCAGTATAAACTACACTTTAGAGACGTGTTTATATGCTTAATATTGCGTTTTAGCTTCTTGGTAAGTGAACTCTGACTAAAATGCTTCAATTTAGTTCAAACGATGAATAACAACTGTAAATTGTATTACCAAAAAGATGAAGTTATCTACTTTAACGTGTGATAGAAATAATTTGCATCATGTTACGAGGAATGTTAGAAATACACAGTGAGCAGGTTCCTTAAAGGTTTGGTCAAGCAGCGGACGGGGCGGGACGGCGACATGAGCGTGATGATCTTTTTAACCGACGAAAAAAACGGAGGTGGTTCTCAAAATTCGGCGCGTATATATTTTTTTCTTTTTTTTTATGTATAACCACGCATAACTTTTTACAGAGTAGCCCGATTTTATTTGTTGGAAATGGTATACCCCGAAGTTGGTCCCATATAAATTTGGAAAAAAAATTCCTACTCTAAGAATAAGAAAACAGAGAATGATTGATTGTTCACTCACTGATTATATCTATGACCACGTTTAACTTTTGACAGAATTGATTTATTTAAACATGTAGTAATTAATAGATTATAG
The DNA here is from genome assembly GCA_963693495.1 of Malacosoma neustria. Taxonomy (NCBI): domain Eukaryota; kingdom Metazoa; phylum Arthropoda; class Insecta; order Lepidoptera; family Lasiocampidae; genus Malacosoma; species Malacosoma neustria. The sequence continues at coordinate 18,770,927 of OY856384.1, read as the reverse complement.
CCACAAAAAATTATAAAATAAAAACTATTTAACAAAAAAAATATTATTCATATGGTGGTCATCTTACACGTCACACACTCAGTTTAGCGTGTACAAAGACATTTGTTATCTACCTATAAAATGCAAACACCTAGACTGTGATAACGACTTCTCGCTGTGCTTTATCAGTGGCACAGGAATACGGCTGGCAGTGGCTACCAACCAGAGCTTGGTGGAGCTGTGCAGGGAGGTGCTCATGATGAAGTGGACGGGTTTCGCCACCATCGAGGCGGTGAGACTCGGTGGCAGGCTACTGTCTGACGAAGTTCACTGAATGAACATGAATGAATAGAACGGTGTAACTCACATAATCGTCATTTCAACTACACGTATTACATTTCTTTTGTTACCCAAACAAATGGGCTTTCGTCCATGACCCATCTACCATGTCTTTCATATACACTTACATGTTGTGTACAAATGAAACGAAATATTAAATTCAACATCATTTTTATTAAATTCGTAAAAATCAAAAATATTCTATTTATACATATAAAATATCTAAATGGATAAATTTATACATAAAAGAAAATAACTATTTTATAAAACTAATTTAAATGGAAATTGTATAAAGTACGTTTATTTCAAATTGACATCCTGTCTAAAAACAGTAAAACAGTAATTACGAAAATATTCTATAATACCTTCACACGATCTTTATTAAATTAAATAGTTTTTACATTTAGTAAATCTCACCGATTCTAACTCGAAATACAGATTCAACACCATACTTGTCGTCAGCAAAATCTAACGGAAATGGAAAAACATTGGAAGAAAACTTAGTTTTAATCTTTGGCAATATAACATTAAAATAAGCTGCCATAAAGTAAATGTAGGCAAAAACAATATAGAGTAATAATTTTTTTTTAGACTTTGCGTCAAAATTATTTTCTAATACATGTATGTATTGGACACCGGGGTTGCTAAAGGGAAAAATCTACTTACATTTTTTATGTCTTATCAATATCAAAAACTTTCCACCAATCAAAAATTCACACACTATTCGTAGACAAATAGGAAATAAATTTAATACATTACAAATTCTTCTGAAAAAAATAAAAATAATATAGAAAACAATGATTTATCTATAATTACCTTAAATTATGAATATTATGTTACTGTAAATGTCCGTAAAGTACGGGTTTTTACAGTAACATATATAAAATATAACTTTATCAAGTCTATCGTATTATATGTTGTCAAATCTAAAACAAAATATACATATATGTAATACAAATGACAACATTTAGTTGTATATTATATAATAATAAAATTACATAAAGTACTTAACACTTTATCGACCGGTCGTTATTGACTCCGCCCCTTTCCAAGTACCGGCTTAGTTTACTCCCAGTACCGGTCATTATGTTGTCCTTTTTCCTTTTCATCGTTTAAAAGAAATGTAATTTTATTGATATTTATACTTTATTTTGCATTTATTTTAATTAAAAGGGCTTTTATAAACTAACATTCCTAACATACATACATACACAAGGTAATAGAAAACCGTTGTTAGCTAAAAGTCGATTAAAATAGGCTAACGGTCGATAAAATGTTAAAATGGAACATAATAATCTTAATGACTATAATATATTTTGGTAAAGAGATTTTACACGAAATCCGTGCATAAAGTATATATTGGTCATTCCTTAATAGAAAATAACAAAACGATTAAATAATTTTAATTAGATACGTGTCTTTAGAGCAGTGGTCGGCAGAAAGAGATATATAAATCTCTTCCGGGAAATGTTAAGTTCAGGCACGGTATATTACTTATCATCTTTTTATTGCTGTAGGACAGCAGACAGGCTGACGGCCCACTAAGAATTTAGCAGTTACCGTCGCCTATGGGTGTTTGCAACGCCAGTGGCATCGCGAATACGCTGCCGTCCCATAAGGGTACAGGAATTCAGGGTCACCAATTCCGGAACACAACACAAAGTTATTATGGCGGCATACTTAAGAACAAAGATGGTCGCCATCCAGACAGGCTTGGGGCTCTACCACGTAGCTAGGGTGGGTTGCTTTGTCGCCTTTTACGACAGGCCGACCCCGGCCGCAGGGGTCAGTATTCTTTCTCCACCCCTTCACGCATAAGAATATATTATTTTCCTAATAATGTCTCCTACTAAAACAAATCATATGTTAAAAAAGGGCCTTTGAATAAATTTCAAATGTGTATTTATATATTTGGCTCTTTTGGGTAACAAGATTGCCCACCACTGCCCTAGGCGAAGTTGTTCATATTAACAACCTATTATTATTTATTTCGCTACGTGGTAGGGCCTCAAGCTCGTCTGGATGACAAGCACCCCTGGAGTATAAGTATACCGCCATAATACCCTTGTGTTGTGTTCCGGCATTAGTGATCCAGGTTCCTGTATCCCTATGGTACAGCAGCTTGTTCGCGGTACCCCTAGCATAGACAACGACCTGATCAGTAAGTGGACCGTCAGCCTGTTTGCTGCTCGTCAGCAATAAAAAACAAATTCGACCATTATTATGTAATTGAATAACTTAAACTTAGCATATTACATTTAACTAAGTCGTTTCAAATTACCAATTAATCTCCCTTTCCCCATAATCAATCAATCCGACCATCACACGTCAGAACAAACCGGAAGGCACATGAATTTTTCAAATTTACATAAATATAACAAATTACAACTACATTTTATTTTTAATTTGGTAACAGCTATTGGAATCAAAAATTAATATTTTGTAATTATTCGCCATCAAAGTGTGAATAAATAAAAACGTACACAAAAGTACAAATTTCCAAATGATATAAATAGTTTGGTAAAATGATAATCTTCCAAGACTATTATAATTACCGTAAATAACAACTCTTGTTTAATGACTTGCTGCTGCTTGCTTTACATTGCTGAGGAACAGCGGACGGTCCACTTAATACTAAGCAGTTACCGTTGCGTATGGATGTTTGCGACGCTAGAGGTACCGCGAACACGCTGCTGTCCCATAAGAGTGACTTAACATTTAGCAAATTTATGGCAAAGAGAGACTTAACTCAACAGCCCGTTGAAGCGTTCTATCAATAGACTGCTGACTCGTGAAATTTTATAAAATATCATTTTCGCAATTTTCGGTAACTTAATAATTATTTTTAAAAACGCGTATATTAACTTGAAATGGCCACAAATCCATCTTTGAAAGTAATTTTAACTCACTTAAAAATGTTAAATTAAATCAAAACTTTAAACATTCATTAAAAACCGTTATGAAGTTATTTTTACTTTATTAGAAAAATGACTCTTTTTGAATAAATAGCGAACGAAGACCATTAATAAACTGCACGCCTTATTACAATCGAAATAACTCGCTTAAATAAATTTATATAGTAATAGTAATTTTTTGCTAGTTTATAAAAGCTGTTACGCACGTAGCAGTTTAAGCTTCTTCAAAATTGCTGTATAAAATGGATGTTTAATGGTATAGCAGGTTTAAAATAGCATTTGCTACCGTAAAAGCTTAAAAAAGCTTTTTTTACCCGTAAAAATAAGCGATATTTCAATTAGAACTTTCGATAAAACAATGAATATCATAAACAATGTTATAAAAATAGAGACCTGTAAATATTATCATGTATAACCTTGTATACTCTTAAGTCGAATGTATATATTACCATTAATTAAAGCTTTTAATGATGATGACTTGATGATACGGAGCACTCACTGAACATCTTGTGATGAACTCGGCTCGTCCAATATAGGCGTCGTGTCGGGTGATTTCAATAGCCGCTTAACTAATATTGTTATGCCCGCTATTAGTAGGATAACACCTATCACCTAAAAAAAAAACTTAACTAAAGCACGGAAATATTTTTTTTATTGCTGTGACAGCAGACAGGCTGACAGCCCGCTTAGAATTTAGCAGTTACTGTCGCCTATGGGTGTTTGCAACGCCAGCGGCATCGCGAACACGCTGCTGTCCCATAAGGGAACTTGGATCACTAATGCCGGAATACAACACAAGGTTATTACGGCGGCATACTTAAGACTAAAGATGGTCGCCATCCAGACGGGCTTGGTGCCCTATCACGTAGAAATACTTGCAAAATGTATAACCCTGTAGTCTCTACCTTGATCAGAATTAAGAATAGGGCTGCTTTGTCTCTACTAGTCTAAATGCCACCTAGTCCTAAACTAGCAGAACGCTTGTGTCATGGATACTAGACAACTTATATAATTTTCTTTTGCAAATAAATACATTATAAGCACCTAAAATTGGGGCGGGAATCAAATCTCGACAGATTAATTTTTTTATCAGTTAGTCGCATAGCATGCATAGTCTTTGCTTTAAAGAGACTGTAGTAGGTGTCAAAATGGGTTGCGAGATTGCCAAGCGCGAGATTGTAGTTTCGAATCCTGTACGACCAATGAAATCATCCCCAACCCTCCTTTGAGTTAAATGGATAGAATAAAAATATTCTTAAAGTTGCCAGTAGCCTTTTGAAACATCGCAAACTAATTTTTCTACTTTAAGAAGCGGCATATTGGTTTTTACGAGTTTGTAAATATACCATAATTATACCAGACAATGTAATTAATTCATCTTTCATTTGTAACATTTTTATAAGATATTTACCGCTTCTCACAGGCACGTTGTGTAGTGGTGTCAAATTAAATAAATAATATATCAATATGACTTATTTTCAGTAGTCGAAAAATTTTATCACCACTTTATTCTTTATAACTTAATTATATGTATCATTAACGAGCCTACTTTTAGTAGCCATTTTAGCCAACTGCCCATGAAAAGCCAAAACGTCAACAATTATCAAAACAAACACGCGCTCAAAATCCATTAAACATAGTTTAAATGATGAAGAGTACAGAAAAATATTGCGTCCTCCTCTCGCCTTTTTTTATACCGGGGAGAACTGTTACAGTTTCCGGCCACCTCCGGGAGAAGGCCGGTGGGGTCTTTTTTTTATTGTAGATAGGCGTACGTTTGACGGCGATCTCACCTGATGTTAAGCGACGATGCGGTCGTCGGTGTAGCACGACCCCTAAATTATAGTGTTCGAGAAACACAGACGCCGGCAAAGAAGTGTATGTGGGATTACCTCCCCGGGGGCTGTCTACTCCCCTCGGGCGGACCGGGGGCAAAGACCGCCGGTCCTACCCACTATAAACCCCGGTCATCACTCTTGGTCTTAGAGGGGGGCTTCGCAGGATCGCCTTTTTAGCCCTCTTATACTAATTTAAATTACGGACATTAAGAAAATAATACTTACAGTCAGTGCATATAAACCATAAGGCACCCAATATCGAAGTCTTAGAGCGAACCTCGCCATGTTGGCGTACTCGATGGTCGTCTTCAACTCTTGCCTGAACCAGAACATCGGCACCAAAGTGTCAGGGTCTGGTAGCGCGTTATTTATCCTAGAAAATTTCACTAACTTTTATATGCTTAATAAATAACCTATACTTGGTCCATGAATGAGCAAAGAATATAAGATATGAAAGATTATTCCTTCTACAGGTCAGTAATAACGGCGGATCGGAAGTCGAAGAGCCGAAGCTGATAAGCTAGCTTTCCTCCAACCAACTCAGGACAGAATAGCGGTGCCAGAGGGCGTCTAACGACCTCCAACCTAGATAGACAGTGACCGTGTTTAGCCCCTCGGGCTGTACAATACTATGCTCCACGTTTTGGGCGGACGTAACTTCCAGCTATCGTACCGAGATAGTATTCATTAAAAATTGCTCACTAAACACGCAAAGGTACATAACAGAAATTCTTGTTCAACATGCACAGCCCGCACTGACTATAAGTGGTGAGGATGCCATTAACATGGACGATAATGATCCGGTCCACCTCCACAAAACATTAAGGAACTTAAACATGTGATCTCAGATGAGGAACACATCCCACAGGACACCATCAAAAGCCTGGTGGAAAGACGATTAAATTACACGCCAGGACGTTTACACGCCGTAATTGCTGCAAGGTAGGAGGTGACACTCGTTATTTTTTTGTCTTCTTTTATTAATATACTAGCAGCCCGTCCCAGCTTCGCATGGGTATTTAACAAAAAATTAAAAATTAAACCCTTCTATTTTTTTTCGGTCTCGGGGAAAAACCTCTCGACGGGTTCCCCCGGCACGGGGGGACCGAGGGATATAAGGGACTCCGGAAAAGATGTTCGACCATCCGACTACCCACTAAAAAACCCCGCTGTTCTATCGCCTACGCCCGGGCCCACGGATATATGGCCCGGGCCGGCGCCGGCCCACGCTTTGTCTTAAAGCGGGCCCCTTCTAAAGTGCTGGCGCCAGGGGGGTCAGGGTTTCGTCCCCCCGGCATTCTCTTGTAACAACTCTAGGAGTTGAGGGGGGCTGCGGAACAGCACGCGGCTTCTCCCTCGCAGCAATAGTGCGAGCGGCGGATCCTCCCCTGAGGGGCCGCCTGCGGCCGCTTTCTACGGCGACCGGAGATCGTTGCCCGCCCTCCGGCGCCGACGACGCGGCCTACGTTGGCGGGAGGGGAGTGCGGTGGCGGACTCCCGCTCCCGTTCCGCCGCCTCCCTTGCAGACACTACTGCCTCGCAAAAGGAGGCGACAGTCATCCATCCAGGATCACCCCCGACCATGGACAGAACCAGGGCCGGGAGCGACAGGTCCGCGGCCAATTCTGGACGGGACTCGCATCCCCGTCGCGTGCTAGTCAGGCGTGGGTACGACTACCAGACGACGCTCCAGAAAAAGCAGAGTCGCCTGACGTCGTAGCCGGCCCAGCAAGACCAACCGACAGCGAGGATGCAATTCCCGCCCCGGGAACACTCTCTGTGCAGGCGCAGTCGAAATAGGCATGGTTTCGACTACCAAATCAGGTCCCAGGGTAGAACCCGGGACCCCAATCAGTATTCGCAACCATCCCACCGGGGACCACGCCACGAACAGAGAGCTAAGTTGGAAAGGATGTAAGAGGTAGACGGAAAGAAAGGTAGGACTCTGTCGCCTCAAACGGAGAGGGGAGTGAAGCGACGGATGCTCGGGCACTTCGGGTACGCACACCCGTGCACTCCTCGGACAGAGGCAAACATTGCATAAGGTGCTGCCTAGCTAGCCGAACAGGGTGAGCGGCTACCACGCAACATTTTTCTAATACTTACATTTTTAAACTCGTGATATCTTTCGAATGGAATATCCGAATTGAATAATTCAAAAAGTTATAAAAAGGTATTGAAACAGTTTTCAATATGAAGTAATTTATTTTGATAAGGATTAATACCAAGATCCAAATAAAGAGCCTTTTCTAGGGGTGGCATTTAAATTAAATTTTTAAAATAAAAGAACACTTATTGTGGCATAACTATAATAGTTAGACATATGCTGTCGCGACACTTTTTGTAAATAATGATGTGTTCTGCAAAGTTGTAGTACATTATTTTATTCTATCATCAATAGTTTTCGCAACGCACGCGATTTAAATAATATTTTAGGTAATTTTTTTACACTTTGGGTTACATTATTGGAGTTTTAGTAAGGATCCCTATTTTTTTTGAAAATATAATATAGCCTATGTCACCCGGGGATAGTGTAGCTTCCTAACAATGAAAGAGTTTTTTAAATTGGGTCAGTAGTTTCGGAGCCTATTCAAAGCAAACAAACAAACAAACAAACAAACAAACAATCAAATCTTTCCTCTTTATAATAGTAGTATAGACTATAAAAATACTGGTAGTCTTCATTTAATTATACCCATAAAAATGTCCACTTTAACACGGCTTTCTGGTTACATTGACTAATACACCGATTCCATGATTTAAGTGTTAAGAACTATATTCTCATTGATAATAATAAATTTCTAGTCATCTAAGCTGATAACATACTAAAAACATTTAAATTATCCATAGTAAAGCCATTGACTGTAAGATGCCCTTTTTTGCAAAGGAGTGTACTAGGGGTGTTCAATAAAAAGTGATAATGAGTATGACGCAATTATCTTTTATTAAATGTTATTCTATTTTGCGACGTAGTCACACATTTCAGGTTTATACACTATGCATATCTTTTATCTAAAGCTAAAATTCCCTTTCTAAAAAAATCTTCTACTTGATCCCTTAAAAAATCGTGTACCGCGGCAACTACTGCGTCATCAACGGGGGCGTTATCTTGGTGAAACAAAACAACTTTAGCGAGTTTTCCACGCCGTTGCTTGCGTATTTCAAGTTTCCGTAATAGTGGCTCCATGATTAAGGAATTTGATCATTACCACCTTTTGGTTGTCCCAGAAAAAGCCCATGATCTTACGGGCGGATGGAATCTCCTTAAATTTCTTCGGAGTTGGAGATGACGGTATCTTCCAAGTCACGGACTGCTTTTTCGTTTCCGGGTCATAATGGTGAAGCCATATTTCGTCCATAGTTATGAATCGAGCCAAAAATCGGTCAATATCTTGTTGTAACAAATCCAATAAGCTTTGTGAATTTCTCAGTCTCGTTTGTTTCTATGCGTCGGAAAACATTCTGGGCTAAAAGCGAGCTCATACTTTTTCGTACCCAAATGGTTATGTATAAATATTGTGGACATTTCCTATAGAAATCTTCATTTCTTCTGCTATAAAACAAACAGTAACACGACGATCCGCCAAGACAATGTTTTCAACTTTTTTAAACATATGTTCAATCACTACCGCTGTAGGGCGTCCCGTGGGGGGGGGGGGGGGGGTAATAAAAGTTCTTCCTCGCTTTAACTCAGCATCAACGCGCAACCGTAGAATATGGAGGAGCATGGACCTCTAATGTTGCTCTCAAGTCTTGATTTACCAGCTCCGTAGTAAAAAAATTCAAGCAGAGATATTTTATTACCGCGTGAATTACAATTTTATTCATTTTTAAGAACACGACGCAAACAAATGACTTATTTTTAAAAGTAAAAGAGAATTGATTGCTATTTTATTATATCTAATGTCTGGGCTATGTCTGCCAGTATTTATTTTTATTCTTTCCAAGGAGAATCCATCGCATTATCACTATTTATTGAACACCCTTCGTATAATATAGTCATGATATAAAATAACTCACGTGATAAAGTTGATATGTCTGATGAGGAGGTTGATCTGCAGCTGCGCCGCCACCGACAAGGGCATACCGGTGAACATCTCCAGGGCGAGCCGGAAATTCATGTCCCTAATATACAAATTATATTAAACATTAAATTCTTAGGGTACCTACCCTACCACATGACAATTTTTAACCTCCCCCCCCCCTCTCTCTCTCCGTCGTGAACATCCGTAGTATATATATATGAGAAGACCCCGCCCCCTTTAGTTTTCACATAGTAATTTATAAATACAGTATTTGATCATTTTTTGTTAACAGATAGTTTAAAAGAATAATTTAGCATAATTCGTCTTCATTAATACAGCCCTAAACGCTGCGCGCCAGATTTAAATATAGCTGAAAAGTTTGAAATGAGCGCAGATTGACAAATTAAAAAGTAACAAAATGAGTATGATCATATAATGCGAAAAGACAAATGCGAAAAAACAGAAAAGAAAAATGTAATAAAGAAGGAGAGAGAGAGAATGGAAAGTCAATATGGTATAACTACTTACTCGGTGGCGTTGAGTCCGTCGATTTTACTCGGATAATATGGATCGGAGTGGAGGAAGTGGGGCAGAGACACGAAGGCAGGCGCTCCGAAGCGGCATTGCGACACATTCAGCGCGCCAGGTGGCAAACAATCCGCGTTACGCACTTCGTCGCAGTAACACGCCTGCAACCATCACGGTGTTATAAAATAAATCGGTGCAGCCATATTGCGGGTAGATTAACCCAACCCTCTCCCCCCCCTCTACGCCGCGCGCGCATCGTACTCATAAGCGATCATGTCCGTAAATGAGTGGACGACAAGCGCGCATATTAGAGTGGGGATCATTTGACCCGAAATAAACATTAGGTAATAAAAAAAACTGAAAAGCAAAAAATAATAAATCTTATTTTATTAACCTTAATAACTAAGTTCTTAAACTAATGTAAGTATACCTAAGTAATTTTGAATCGGCGCCAGTGCCCTCATGTGTGTGCCCATTCGGGTTGCTGTCTCGCTGACATTAACTTAGTAAACGCTCGGCATTTTCCGGCGACGGGGCGTGTCACGCTGCGCCGCCACCGCGCATCACGCTTAACGTAATTCATTAATTTGCTTGTTTGGCGCCGACTCAAAATTATTTAGATATACTTACATTAATTTAAGAACTTAGTTATTAAGGTTAATAAAATAAGGTTTATTATTTTTTGCTTTTCAGTTTTTTCGGCGGTTTAATTTTTTTGTTAAAAAGTTTTTATTTTATAATTTTTTGTGGCTATAATCTATTAATTACTACATGCTTAAATAAATCAATTCTGTCAAAAGTTATGCATGGCCATAGATATAATCAGTGAGTGAACAATCAATCATTCTCTGTTTTCGTACCCTTAGGGTTGGAATTTTTTTCCCAAATTTATATAGGACTTCGGGGTATATCTTTTCCAATAAAAAGAAAAGAAAAGAATTTTTAAAATCAGACTACTCTGTAAAAATTTATGCGTGGTCATACTTAAAAAAAAGGAAAAAAATATACGCGTCGAATTGAGAACCTCCTCCGTTTTTATCGTCGGTTAAAAAGAAAAAATATTATTACAACTAAACACCTTATTTTACTATTTTTTTTTTTATTGCTGTAGGACAGCAGACAGGCTGACGGCCCGCTTAGAATTTAGCAGTTACCGTCGCCTATGGGTGTTTGCAACGCCAGTGGCATCGCGAACACGCTGCTGTCCCATAAGGGTACAGGAACTTGAGTCACTAATGCCGGAACACAACACAAGGTTATTATGGCGGCATACTTAAGACCGAAGGTGGTCGCCATCCAGACGGGCTTGAGGCCCTACCACGTAGCTAGGGTGGGTTGTTTTGTCGGCTTTTACGACAGGCCGACCCCGGGCGCAGAGGTTAGTATTCTTTCTCCGCCCCTGCACGGATAACAAACTACGGATACTAAAAAAATCTTGTCTATCTAAATGTTGCCTGAAAGAGATTGATTTCAGCAGTAAGGCCTAATATTTAGGTGAAATTGTATGGTGTAACTAGAATGGTGTAAAAGCCCCATCATGTACCTAGACGTGGTAAGCCTATAACAGATTACTCCTAATAGCTCACAGGAATAAATTCACCATCAGGGCACATCCTTGCAGGATCGGGGGATTCAGACGACAATTGCCTCTAGAATTACGTTTTCTCTCTGCGCCACGTTTATTATTTATTTCGTTTTATGGGCTGAAGGTAGCGAATAGGGTTTTAGTCGGAATGTTATTGCGTCCGTCACTACCCACCTCTAGCTCATCAGCTCTAGCCAGCAAAGAAGAGTAGCAGCTACGTATAGTAGACAGTGACTCATATATCTATAACTATGTCAACGGAGTTTCAACGTGGTGCTCTAATATAACGACTTCCTCGGCATAGAAAACAAGCTCATCGACGCATAAAGGCGTCAATGCATACTTTTGCCCTATGACAATATTAAACAAAATCAAGCATAGAAATTCGAAAAGAAGAAGTGAAAGAAGATATTATGATAGACGACTTGGTATTTCCTTGAACAAAACTTTAATACGACTACTAAATAACCTTATCCAATAGAAACCACAAATATTACCATTCTTGGATAATTGTATCCGTTGTCAAAGACCGAGTCATTGGCCGCGTACTGCACGCCATCTATGCCCTGTATTTCCACTTCTTTATCCTTTCCGAGTGTTATATATCTGAAAAGACCATAATTCCAAATATAAATAATTAATAAACAAAATACATATCAATTGACTGACTCTACCTTTTAAGGAATTTAAATGTTAGATTTTTTTTTGTCTAAATCACTAAAATCACGTTTTATGGTAAATCCCGTATTTATTTCATTCATTATAATTTTGGCCACTTTTCAGCAGTTGTTTTTAACAAAAATTAACCAACTTTAATTTATTTATACCTAAGTAAAGATAGCACAACAAACAGACAAACAAATAATAAAAAAAAAATCGAAATGGTTATAAGCAATTTAAGTTGTATTTCATAAAAATCTGTTGTTTTAACGTTGCCAACAAGCTATTTGATCTCTTGCATTATACGTATCCATCACCAGGTTATTTATTGGTGGGTCAACTTGATACTGCGATTCATCGCTTTCAAAGTAGTAAATAAGTAACTAGCTATAAAAAATTTTTTGGAATTACCATTTTTGGTGGTCGCAAAATGGTCGAAATTAGACTAGACTATATTTCATACAATACAGATCAATAACACTAATACATATTAATACGCAAAGCACTGATATCTTATCATTTTTAATATTATCTGATATTTTTGATGTCACCCATATAGCTCCTAGATAATTCATATGAGTTTGTAGTAAGTAATTTATCATGGTAATCTTTATTTAACCAGCTGGTTGCTCTGGAATGCTTTATATCGTAACACACGGTTACATACTCGTACATTTGGTCACAATTTTATTTTTTAATAAACACACTTTTGTTAATATTGATTAATTAATTAAATCTTTTTGCAAACTTTTTATCCCAGTAACATCAGATACCACTTCAAAGCAATAATGCTGCTGCCTTGTATTGACACAGAGCAAACCTCTGGATGTCAATCGACACGTGTTATCACTGAAGAGTTCTAATGAAGTAATATTATAGGTATATGTGCATATTCGTAAATTATAAATAAGTTCTGCGATACAGTTTTTTTTTATCTAATGCCGAAAAATCTACCAATAACCGTCTTTAAAAAGTGTATTCTAAAGTTCCACTTCATCTTTATTTAGTACTTACCCGCATAAATCAGACGCGAATACGGAGACCTCTGGCTGTCCAAATTCGGGGGCCCATAGCTCCCCCGTAGAACCCTGCACCACTCCACACTCGTCCCTATAGTCCGTCCTGTTCGAAAACCTCCACATCTCGATATTACCAAGTCGAGAGAAATCACTTGCACCTGTATTCATATTAAATGCTCCGTCATATTCTAATGAACCGTTTCGCTAAAAAAGAAAACGTTCAAATTTTAGTAAATTTATAAAAAAATTATACATACATATAATCACGCCTCTTTCCCGTAGGGGTAGGCAGAGACCACTTCTTTCCACTTGCTACGATCCTTACATACTTGTTTCGCTTCGTCCACTTTCATTATTCCCTGCATACATGCCCTTCAAGTTTAGGGTACTCTTGACCTGGCCTTTTTTCAAGACGTCCCTGATCTGGTCTCGAAACGTCCGCCTAGGTCTACCCCTTCCAACACTTCCAATTACACTCGCCTTATACACTTTTTTCGTCAATCGTTCTTCATTCATTCTCTCAACATGGCCAAACCATCTCAGCATACCTTTCTCAATTTTTGACTCTACATCTTCTTTCATAAAAAAATTAATACTAGAACAATTCACACAGCGCCATCTAGTCCCAATATAGGCAGTAGATCGTTTGTGTTATGGATACTAGACAATGGATATATTTTCCATAAGCTATTGTTTTGTGGATAAATTATTATTATTAACTTTAATAAACAGCTAGAGTCAAGATGAGATTTTAACCCGTGACCGCGTAGGCGTTAGCAATTATATCATGGATGGCATCAAAACATTGGTTGTCTGTTAAAACAAATGTCTGTCTTTATCTACGTTGCTTGTTATTTTGACATCTATTTGGTTGAGCAGACGTATTTTTAAGACCAGCAAAACATTCTCGTACACAGGTGGGAGTGGATACATCAGATATGATGTAATCGCTCGTGTCTATTATCCGTGTTGACGACTTTGTGGCAATTTCTTCGGCACGCACGCACACACCCTTTGTATCGACCCTCTGCACGCCAGGCCACCGGATCAGTGCGGCATTTGGCTAGCAATTCCCAGAAACTTAATAATACGGTCGTCAGACCAAGACCAGACGGGCAAGTGAAATCGCAAAATCACCGAGCCATAAACAGACCAACAGAAGCCCCTGATCACCACCGATAGGTAAGATTGGTTCACCAACCGCGGTAAAACCACATCAGACATACGGATACGCTTCTGTAGCTGTATTCACGTCACCGGGGGGGGGGGGGGGGGGTTGTTGCCCGGAGTTTATGCCGGGGTAATCAAATATGGGAAAATGATCCGAAGGAAATCGTCCATAGGCGACGGTGTCCATCTGCTATCGGGTGGGCCGCATCTCCAGCTGTCTGCTGAACTCTAAAAGTACTCGTCATTTAATTTGAACGTCATCCACAAGTGTTTTCTTTATTAATAAAATGGGGCGGTCTCATAAGTATGCGTGATTAATTTTGCATTAGGCTCATAAAAACAGCACGCAATTATATCATAGAGAAAGTTGGCGAGCATCGCAAGGAATTCGATAGTGCAATGAAAATTGGCGCAACTGCACTCAGTTCGCTCGAACGATATATGTAATCACGCTGTTCTCGATTAAATACTTAAATAATACGCATGTTTGGCTTACACGGGATAAAATTTTCATTTTATTGATTTATAATTATGTAATAATAACATTACAATTGTTTTTTTTTATAAATGACTACTTTATATAATATAATAAATTACAATAAATTTAAGCTTTATAATTTATATAATAAAATGAAGAAATTGGTTTCCTCAACAATAATATTAGGGTAAAAACATCTTGTTACAATAATCTGCATTTATACAAAGAAAGACTTATGATTATTAAATCGTAAACAGAAACTTATGGAAATATTTTTGTCATAAATACAGACGAAGCCACTGGCAAACACTGGTGATAACCCGCGGTTACAGTTTCAATAGCATAATGACTTGAACCGGCGATACAAATACATACATTAGTTCTTTATTTCATTTATAAACACATTGAGTCATAAATAAATAATGTTAAAGTGGATAACTGAATAAATTAAAAGGCAGTCAATTTTCATTCTCGATAAGAGAACAACATAACCTGCGTGGTTTTCAAAAGTGAACATCGTCGCCGTTCATTGTTCACTGTTGGACGTAGGCCTCAAATCCCGGTACCATCCAGCCCCGGCCGGTAACCTTGCGCATGTCATCATTCCATCGGGCTGGGGGCATTCTATACTATGTTTACGGAGACGCGGTCTCCACTGCAGGACTACAGCGCCTATCGGTCCTACGACAGACGTGATTGGCCCATTGCCACCTCAACTTGCATATTTTGTGAGCTATATTGGTTACTTTGATTCTCCTACGGATTTGCTCATTTCGGATATTATCCTTAAGAGACACCCAACATAGCCCGCTGAGTGGCAGTGGGCCAATGTTGGTAGGACGTATTGCTCAAAGATTCGTCTTCAAGCACTAGGGGGTGGTGGACGAGCGAACATGCGACGTTGTAATTTGGAAATGGAGATGAATCTGAAGGATAGTCTACAAAATTTTTAAACGTTTTTAATGTGATTAATACACATATTAACACAATTCAATATACAAAATAAACGCTATGTATATAAACCGATGCTTTAATTATATTTCTTGTTTTTGACTAATAAACCTAGTATTAGAACAATTAACTTAATAACATATTTAAAATGCATACTCATTTCAAAGTTACAGTAACAATGAATTCTCTAAAGTGTAACGTATGTTTCAAGAACAAAAGACGTTTAAATATTTGCATATATCTGTATTCACAGTTTTAAATTTATATTCTCTTGGTACCCAAAAAGTGTTGGAGTAAATATAATAGTGATATTGAGCACTTGGAGTGATGAATATTGGCCCATCGAGATACAGTATTCACTAGTTCAAGGGTCAGCGTGATCTTCTTTAGTAACAAAAACGGTTTGTACATAAATGGTTGGAAACAAAATACAAAACACATAATAGTGTTTGTATTTTGTTTTGTGTTTAAATAAATAAATAATTTATTTTTTCGTTCGTAAACTTTTTTTGTTCTATTTTACGAACTTAAATTAGTGTTCAGATAAAACTAAAATCTCATTATCAAATAAGAGCAAATTTATTTATGTCAAGGTAGTTACTTTTGTCTTCGTAAAGATTTAATCATATAAATAAAGCCAAGAATTATTCCAATAGACCAAATAGTTGGCCTCGTAAAATAAGACTTTTTTTATTGCTGTATGACAGCATACAGGATGACGGCCCGCTTAGAATTTAGCAGTTACCGTCGCCTATGGATGTTTGCAACACCAGTGGCGTCGCGAATACGCTGCTGTCCTATAAGATTACAGGAACTTGGGTCACCAATGCCGGAACACAACAGAAGGTTATTAATGCGGCATACTTAAGACCAAAGGTGGTCGCCATCCCGACGGGCTTGAGGACCTACCACGTAGCTAGGGTGGGTTGTTTTGTCGCCTATTACGACAGGCCGACCCAGGCCGCAGAAGTTCTTCTTCTCCGCCCCTGCACGGATAAAACTGCCAACTCTCTCTCTCTCTCCCTACTGCTCTCTAGGTACGACGTAGGTTACTCTGACCCGAGGACACACAGTGGCTTGCCGCAACTATTCCGTTTACTTTATTGTACCTCAAGAATAATAATCACAAACGGACAAAATGTACAGAAATATATAGCCCTGTGACATCAGCACCATATCTCGGGTGTCAACTTTGGATGCAACAAGGATTACACAAGAAGTTTGTAACAAGATAAACACGATAAAATATATGAGGTGGTACGGCTTGAAATTGCGTGAAACAATCTCGAACGCGCCCATAAAAAATTTCTACTACTTCTAGCACAATTGCGATTATCATAATTTTAGTAAGATATATAAATAAATATCGCACATCATTGACAAAAAATCAATATAATGAGACCATCCCAAAGGCTGGCGACCGCCACTTTTAGTGGGTATGCCGCCGAATAATACAATGAAGCAGGATGAAGAACCTCACAATCGTCGGCTTCTTCGGAATTACGCAGCACAGATAAAGTGCAATTAGGACAAAAGCATGTGGCTAAACAAAATTTCGAAAATAGTGAACCTGTTTTATTCTCTGTCAGTAAAAAACATGGTTAGCATTTTTATTACTCTGCCTATATATCTATCCGTGTTAACTTATTAAATAATTAAAATTGGTACACGTAGTTATGTAATTTTTCATTTAAGACGTATTCGTAAACGAGCGATATCAAAAAATGGCTAACCTATGGCTCGCTATACACCAGACCAGTTCGAGAGAACCAATTTCATTATTATTCACTAGCTGACCCGGCAAACGTTGTTCTGCCATATAAATAATAAAATGTCAAAAAATTAAAAAAAAATTTTTGGGGGTGGGTCACCCCTAACATTTAGGGGGATGAAAAATAGATGTTGGCCGATTCTCATAGATACCGGATAAGCACAAAAAATCACTAACTCAATTTAGTTATCTGCCTACTGCCTACCCCCTAAGAACGATGGCGTGATTATTTATAGCCTATGACCATTTCTAGGTTATCATCTATCACCATATCAAATTTCATCAAAATCCGTTCAGCCGTTTAGGCGTGAAAGAGGAACAGACAGACAGACAGACAGACAGACAGAGTTACTTTCGCATTTATAATATTAGTATGGATTTAATTTATCACTTAAAGAGTCAAATTAAATTATATTATGAAATATCTACTTTAATTATTTAGTTTATATTTTTTTTTTATTTGTATCAATTTGTATCATTTGTTTTTTTTTTGTTTTTTCATAAATCGATCTAAATTGTAATACTTGTTGGAATCACAGTTATCAGTTTCGATGCTCAAAACTCAAGTTAATTCTTTCTTACCTTGAACGCTAACGCTCATCCAATTAATAATTTATATAATTGGATGGATTGGATTGGATGTATAAACAAGTTATTATTATTTATTATTATTGTCATTACAGCCCCTTGCTATTCATGTCTCTTGGGAAATATCAATCTATTTGTGAAAAAAGCGACACATAAAGTATAGATTTATAATATTTGACATAAAACCATTCAATTGTTTTCTATATAAACTACTCGTAGTCGACAAAACATCAGGCTGTTAGGATTATTGCTACTATCAACGGAAATGCTGTCCTACGCATGTGCTTGTAGCTTATATCATACGAGTATAATAATATCCTAGTCCTAATTAATATTATAAATGCGAAGTTGTTTGTTTGTTACACTTTCACGCCTAAACCGTTTAACCAATTTTGATGAATTTCGGTAATCGTAGATTGGACCTTGGAGAAGGACATAGGCTACTTTTTTAAATTTATACGACAGAACAACGTTTGCGAGTTGTCAACTGGTATCATATATAGGAAGGAAGTAATTTCAATAGTTATAATTAAAATATAAGAAAAAAGGCATATCTATACAGCAATATGAATGATAATATTGTACTCTACTGTTTATAAAACATAAAATAAAATATTTATTACACCAAATGATAACATGACCTACATAATTTAATCTTTGTGTTATTCCTTGAAATATTTATAATACTAGTCTTGCCATAAATATAGTTATTAAGCCCTATCGTTTGAAGAGATTCACGGATGGAATTAAACTATCCGTACTCTTCATAATTGTTTATTTACGTGCTGTTGTTCCATCTTTATGGACACAGTGCATATGAAGTGACGGACACGTCAGTGTGTGGCGAAAGGACGAATGTGATTGATAGTCGGCGCTGGAGCCGCCCGGACTGTGGTCCGGGTCATTATGGGATCCATAGACCCTCCGCACATTTCGTCTCGTGAGCATGCATGTGTAATGCTGCCACAAGTCATATAGAATTGGATGCCGTTCAACTTGTAGTGTATATTTTTTAATCTATGTGTCATGTGCCTATGATAGTTGTCAAGATATCACTGTCAACAAACGAAAACCACTGACAAGTGTGAATGATATACAGGAGATATTGGATAATAATTTTCTCCGTGCAAAGATGAAGTAAGAATACCTCTGCGGCCGGGCTCGGTCTGTTGTAGACGGCAACAAAACCACCCTAGCTGGGTGGTAGGGTTTCAAGTTCTAGATGGTAGCCACCCTTGGTCTATAAGTATGCCGTCATAATAGCCTTTGTATTTCGTCATTAGTGACTCAGGTTCCAGGACCCTATACGGAGGGTGGTATGTTCGTGGTGCGTTACAAACACCCATAGCGACGGTACTATGAAGTGGGCGGTCAGTTGATAATGTTTTTACTGTTCCTTAGCAATAAAAAAAATGTTATGTATGTGGACTTTGACGAGACAGTGAGGGCACATATAGGAACTGTATAGACCTAAATATTGAACAATGCCCTTTTTAGTGTATGTGAACTAGTAACATATTTGTTGTTTTTATTAATATCTTCTGGGTCATGTAGCCCCTATTCTTTAAGACCCAAAAAGTGCTGGCTTAACGTCGTAAAGAGTGATATGCGTGTCAATGGGCTCACTACCAAGGATGTTGAAGACCGTGCGAAGTGGAGTAGAAAAAGTCGGAAAGCGGACCCCGGGCACTGAAACGAAAGTTTGGGTTGCAACCGGGATACAACGCTGGGATGATGATGATGATGTAGCCCCTATTCTTATTTAGGGCTAGGAACTCTTTGTTTCTTGCACATCTATTTGAAAAGAAAGAAAGAAGAAAGAAAAATAATACTCATGAAGGTGTAACGATGCAAAAAGGCGCGCTGTACTTTTTCCCAGTGACAAATACTAGAATTCAAAGATTCGGAAAACCATTGTAGCGAGAATTTAGAAATATCCGACGAACAGAGTGTGGATATGGCAGAAGAAACATGAAAGCAGAATAAATGCAGTTGAGATGAGAGCGTTAAGAAGTATGATAGGAGTTAAACTGAGTGACAGGATAAGAAATAGTGAGATAAGGAAACGTTGTGGTCTGAAAGAAGATGTAGTGACAAAAATTGAGAAAGGTATGCTGAGATGGTTTGGCCATGTTGAGAGAATGAATGAAGAACGATTGACGAAAAAAGTGTATAAGGCGAGTGTTGGAAGGGGTAGACCTAGACGGACGTTTCGAGACCAGATCAGGGACGTCTTGAAAAAAAGACAGGTCAAGAGTACCCTAAACCGAAGGGAATAATGAAAGTGGACGAAGCGAAACAAGTATGTAAGGATCGTAGCAAGTGGAAAGAAGTGGTCTCTGCCTACCCGTACGGGAAAGAGGCGTGATTATATGTATGTATGTAAAAGAGAGTGTAAATCTAAACGATGTTAGATAGATGAAGGCTAAATTGCAAAGATGTTAATTTCTTGTGTAATATTTATTATTCTGGAGATTTCCAAAAAATATGTAAAATTTATTGACTTTTTGTAATTCATGTTTTTATAACAGAATTTATGATATGATATTTACACGATATGTAATTGGTTTTTCATGGTCAGAAAATAATATATTATATCATATTTGTAAATAATGAACAAAATCATTGGGCATTATGGAAAGGACAAAAGTACTCGGATATATACTGAGGATATGGTTGATTATTGGTTACATAACCAGTCTTGCAAGGTTGTTTATGGGTTCGATCCTTAAATAGGACAAAATACTTCAATAATCTGCTAATATGTAGTTTGTGTTTCTGATTAGGGTACATGTTCCTGATAAATTATATTTTTAAAAAGGCCTGCGATAAACTTTGCAATGATGAACTAGTGCTGGGCATTATTTAAAAAAAAGGAAACCAAAGCACTCTTTCTGAGCTCATGCCCCAATCAAAGTACCGCACAGTTCTTGAGCGGATAATTAGCTTATAAATTAATTATGTACGAAATTATTTTACTCCAGGCTAGTTTTGAAGAGGCTTTATTATTTACTAGTTGACCCAGCAAATGTCGTTTTGCCATATGAATTTTAAAAAAGTCCATATGTCCTTCCCAAGGTCCAATCTTTGACTGTACCGAAATTCATTAAAATTGGTTCAGCAGGTTAGGGGTGAAAGCGTAACAAACAAACATACAAACTCACTTTCGCATTTATAATATTATTATAGGATTAGTAAATAAACAGAATCCATATCACTACCGGATGAGTAACGGCGAGCACAAAGATCATGGCATAGTTGACATAATGTGTCATACACAAGTGCAGTAATAACGTCGTTTATTTCAACTTGTGATGTAAACTACTCAAAACAAAATAGGGCCCACTCTAAGTTAATCTCGAATTTCGTCTAAACAAAAATTGTTAGGCAGTAAATAGTGAAGTTAAACATTTCAAAGTATTGTTGACATGTTTATCTAACGTTATCAATGTTTCAAGTCACGAATTTAATGGTGGGTAAACAAAAAAAAGTGAAGTATTCCAAAAATCGTTTATTACTCAAACTCCCAGTCACTTGTACTCTGTCACATTCTGAGTGTTACAGTCGCACGTCTACTTTTTTCATTTTGACTTGATTTCGCTGTTACTCGCGATCATTATGCCTGGTTCTTGGTGTCATATGGATGTGGAAACAGCAACAAGGGCAGTGTTTATGCTTCAGGAAAGAGAATCTCAGAGATCGGTGGCAAGACGTCTTGGTGTGTCGCGACAAGCTATTCTAAACGCGTGGGAACGCTTTCTAGATACAGGTAGTGTCGCGAGGAGATCTGGATCAGGAAGAGCGCGAGCTACAACCGTCCAGAAAGACCGGTATATCAGATTGACTGCACGTCGAGAGCGTACGATTCCCGCCCGCGTCCTACAAAATCGACTGTGACAATCGACTGGCGCATGAATTAGTGATCATACCATTCGAAATCGACTCCATGAAGACGGACAATGTTTCAGATCTCGTGTTATTCGTCTAAAATTAAGAAGAGCTCATCGTGCAGCACGTTTGAGGTTTGCTCGTGAGTATTCGGAGTGGACAATGGACAACTGGAGCAATGTACTCTTTATGGACGAAAGCAAAGTGAAGTTTTTCTGCGATCATCGTCGAGTGCGCGTGTGGAGAAGAGAAAGCGAACGTTTTTCAGAACCTTGCCTACATGAAACGAATCGTTTCGGAGGTCCAAATGTTATGGTGTGGGCTGGAATAAGCTTGCTCGGTAAAACTGAGCTGGTAATTCTGGGAGAAAGCTCCATAACTGCCTCCCGGTATGTCAATCGAATAATTCGGCCCCATGTCATCCCATTTTCACAAAAAATGGGTGAAAACTTCGTCTTTATGCAAGACAATGCTCGCCCACATACAGCGCGAACAACCCAGAGAGCTCTCTCTGAAGCCAATATTACGGTTTTACCGTGGCCGGCCATGAGTCCCGATCTTAACCTCATCGAACATTTATGGAACCAATTGAAAAGAAGCCTCAAATGGAACTTCAGTAATGTGACTAATCGACAAGAGCTCATAAACGCCCTAAAATTGTGTTGAGAGCGAATACCCGAGGAAAACATCACCAACTTGATTGAAAGTGTCCCAGATAGACTCTGAGAGTGCATACGGAACAGAGGAGGACCTACTCGCTATTAAGCACCTTCAAACTCATTGATTTAGTCAAGAATAAAAATCAAAATCAAACTTTACTTAAATCAGTAATTTCTGTAAACTTTCCTAAAAACTGTTAACTTTGACTAAATTCCATAAAATTGACAGAACTTACTCTTGTTTATGTTCACACACTTTCAGAAACCTTAATTTATTCATTCCTAAGCATAAAAACTGAAAAAAGATAAAAAGCTGTAAAATTCATTAATAAAACATGGTGGGCCCTATTTTGTTTTGAGTAGTTTATGTTTCAAATAAGTAATTCTAGTATTGACCTGATTGTGGCTAGAAATCAAAATAAGGTATTTTTTTATTGTAGATGAACAGCAGACAGGCTAACGGACCACTCAATAGTAAGCAGTTACCGTCGCCTATGGATGTTTGCGACGCCAGGGACACCGCAAACGCGCTACTGTCCCATAGGGGTACAGGAATCTAACTAATACCCGATCACAATACAAGGTAAGACCAAGGGTGTCGCCATACAGGCGGGCTTGGGGCCATACCACGTAGCTTTGGGTTGCTTTGTCGCCTTTTACGACAGGCCGACCCCGGTCGCAGAGGTTAGTATTCCTAGTCCGCCCCTGCACATAGAAGAAGGTATAACTTTCCTCAGTTTGAAAAGGTGGCAAAAGAAAAACATCAGTTGATTTTTCCATATATGTTTAGGGAACTAACGATCCCCCAGCGAAAACGAAATCTAGTCTGTTCCATATGAAACAAGAACAAGGGAAATCAAATGCGAAAAATTGTGATAAATTATACTACCGGCACGCTATGATGACCGTTTTGACCTTTGTCCACTCCATGAAGTTTCGTATTAATTAGTAATTACATTTGAAGGACCAAATTGCTGTTCTTTATTGCCAATAACTGCACGTTGCTATTGACAATAAAGAACAGCAATTTGCTCCTTCAAATGTAATTACTAATTAATACGAAACTTCATGAGTGGACAAATGTCAAAACGGCCATCATAGCGTGCCGGTAGTATAGATAAACTCCGTCTTAGATTGTAATTGTATCCAAGGCTTTCACTATTAATTGCGTATTCACCATACAGGAAAATAGACGGAGTAGATATAATTATATTTAATGTGCAAGCGACTTTTGTCAGCTTGAAACCTAGATAATAATATATACGAGGGTGATCTGAAGTTTCCGACATCAACATGAAGATAGCAGCACTCGTAAATAAAAGCTAATGAATTTCGCTGTTCATCTGTTGACAGTTACTCGCCAAAGTTTCAGCCATTTTGGACGCGCAATTGTTATGTAACAGTCGTTTGAATGAGCTGATGTGAGTGTTTTTATGAAATTGGACAAAATCGAATATCGAGCTGTCATCCGGGCTGTTAATATTTACATTAAGCGTAAATAAGAGGTAATCAAAACAACATACCTGATAAAACCATCCGAACTTGTCATAAGGTATGACAAATGGCAAATTAGGGATGTGCATCGCAATATTCAGGATTGGATCCTCGATCCCGTCGAACAGCCACGACGACACGTTCGCCTTCAGGAACATGTTCGGGTGGTATATCCTCATAAAGGCATCCACTGGTATCTTTATTATCGAACGCTGGTTGCGGAGAAAATACGCAACTGTCTGTTAAATAAGAGTTTGACTGTCAAGTTGTAGGCGAAACAGTGTAGCATCTATTTTAACATGTTTCTGACAAATAAATGTTTGATTTTATATTCGAAGACTGCATCTTGCGACTGTCAAAGGTAGGAAAAGCAATGACGCAAGATTTGCAGTGCCAACTGGGATATTTAATCTACTGAAGGTATTTTAAATGTGTGTCAAGACATGTATATACAGCGCAATGGCTTTCAAAGGAAACTCTTGAGTACAGAACTCGCTTTTTGGTTTCGTTCGTTCCGTTCCTTCTTTGTTTACGATGACTAATTTAAATGAACCAATCAATGAACCATATAGAATATTTTCCGATATCCCTTATTTATAGTCAAAGCCTCTTGTTCTCTTCTTTTTTCGAAGCGTGACAGAGGTAATATGGCATTACATACCATTCATTACCATCATATTTACATAGATGTAAGAGGCCTGTTAGCACCATTATGGATTTAGAATGTATACATTGACTAATTACTAATTTAATTATTAACAAACTTACCGCTATAACAGGATTGATGGAGACAATTTCATCGGATAGGTGTCCACTAGACATATCCGGTTCAAAATGCCAAAATCTTTGGTTGTAGAATGTCACTGTACTGTTTGAATTCCACGTCAAATTTACCTGTCGGTTAAAAGAAAAACGTTTTATATAACAATATTTGTGCCAGATATTTCGCTTAAGTGGATGCCACGTTCTGCTACATTTCCAATCGCTATGTAGACATATAACTATTACCAAAAATAACATAATACTTCGCCAATATTGGTTATATACTAGTAATAGTTCCGTTAAAAGGAAGACGTTCCGGCGACAAGCCGGAACATAAACAGTTACGAAAAAAAATTATTGCTGTAGGACAGCAGACAGACTGACGGCCCACTTAGAATTTAGCAGTTATCGTCGCCTATGGATGTTTGCAACGCCAGTGGCATCGCGAAAACGCAGCTGTCCCATAAAGATCTTGGGTCACTAATGCCGGAACACAACACAAAGTTATTATGGCGGCATACTTAAAACCAAAGGTAGTCGCCATCCAGACGGGCTTGGGGCCCTACCACGTAGCTAGGTGGGTTGTTTTGTCGCCTTTTACGACAGGTCGACCCCGACCGCAGAGGTCAGTATTCTTTCTCCGCCCTTGCACGCATAATATGTTTTTTATTCGTTTTTAATATTTTAATCTTCCACTAGCTACAACCACAGGAACATATCAGATAAAGTTTGTAAGCTAACAGATTCCGAATTTCCGATCATATTGAGCTTACTTACTCACCGCTAAACAATGAATTATGAAATATTAATTAGAATCTTTAAAAAAGTGATATAAAACCCGCCTGGATGGCAACCATCCCCAGTCACATAATATGCCGCCATATTAACTTATTGTGTTCCGGTATAAGTGACCCAGATTCTAGTTTCCCTACGCAAAAGGCACCGTGTTGGCGGTGCACGTGGCGTCGCTAACATTCATGGGCGAGGGTAACTGCTTACTATTAAATAGGCCACCATCCTGTCTGCGTTTCCAAACCAATAAAAACTTGCATTTCTCTATTAGATAGATAGGTAGATGACATTTTATTGTAAACCAAATAACTTACAAAAACAATGAAAATTATTTACACAATCAATATCTACTTGATTTACAATGGGCGGCCTTATCGCTACACAGCGATCTCTTATTATAAATTTAAAAAATCGATCCAGATCAGTATCATATAGAAGCGCTCCCCAGAAGTGCGCCGTATTTCCTTTAGACAACAATACAAACTTGTCTGTTCTTCTAAATCTAGTCCAGGGTCTAGGGATACGAATAGGATCTCGCGAGAAAACTGTGTAGTTGACAGGTCTGAACACGTCAACTGGGTAGATAGGACCCCTTAATCCCCATCTCAATTCAGTCACAAATATAGCATATACACCGTCAATAGACACAAAATTGCTGACATGCAAATATGCCCCAGCGATCGCGATTGTGGAAGACGCCTAAACGGCGACTCACTGAACTACAGTGGCAATTATCGAGAGCCACAGACAAGCGGATTAATTGCTGCATATTATAACAGGTTGCCTACTTTTTTTTATAAAGCCATGACTGGCTGATGACTTTATCACCACAACGAATGCAATTACCAAATCTAAATTTAGTATCATCAACTAGATTATTGTTTAAATGTCCATCTCATTTGTCAAGGTTACGGCATTGATTTTCTATTATGTAATGTATACTAATGCATGTAAAGCATATAGTTGATGTCGTTTGGAGAAAAAAGCCACATATAGGCCCTCAGTAACAAAGAGAAAAATAATTTTTATACGAATACAAATGACGACCACTATATATTATATGCTCTGCAGTGATCCAGTCGTTATTTCATAAATACTTGGTCTCTGTTCGCATAATAGGCTACTTAAAACACTGTTTATCTATACTACTATTATAAAGAGGAAAGATTTGATTGTTTGTTTGTTTGTTTGTTTGTTTGCTTTGAATAGGCTCCGAAACTACTGACCCAATTTAAAAAATTCTTTCATTGTTGGGAAGCTACACTATCCCCGGGTGACATAGGCTATATTATATTTTCAAAAAAATTAGGGATCCTTACTAAAACTTCAATAATGTAACCCAAAGTGTAAAAAAATTACCTAAAATATTATTTAAATCGCGTGCGTTGCGAAAACTATAGATGATAGAATAAAATAATGTACTACAACTTTGCAGAACACATCATTATTAACAAAAAGTGTCGCGACAGCATATGTCTAACTATTATAGTTATGCCACAATAAGTGTTTTTTTATTTTAAAAATTTAATTGAAATGCCGCCCCTAGAAAAGGCTCTTTATTTGGATCTTGGTATTAATCCTTATCAAAATAAATTACTTCATATTCAAAACTGTTTCAATACCTTTATATAACTTTTTGAATTATTCAATTCAGATATTCCATTCGAAAGATATCACGAGTTTAAAAATGTAAGTATTAGAAAAATGTTGCGTAGTCGCTCACCCTGTTCGGCTAGCTAGGCAGCACCATAAGCAATGTAGGCGTGCGTCACTGGGGTTTTCACAAAAATTAGAATACTTATTAAAAAATAACGAAAAATAAATAAAAAGTAATAACAAAAAAATCATTAAAATAAAAGCTCATAGAAATAATAATATTCAAACTTTCTTTATAATTTTATTTTTTTAGTAACCTGACGCAAATAGAAGGGTTTGCCCTCAGGGGCGCTCCTCTGTCCGAGGAGTGCACGGGTGTGCGTACCCGAGGTGCCCGAGCATCCGTCGCTTCACTCCCTCTACGTTCGAGGCAACAGAGTCCTACCTTTCTTTCCGTCTACCTCTTACATCCTTGCAACTTAGCTCTCTGTTCGTGGCGTGGTCCCCGGTGGGATGGTTGCGAATACTGATTGGGGTCCCGGGTTCTACCCTGGGACATGATTTGGTAGTCGAAACCATGCCTATTTCGACTGCGCCTGCACAGAGAGTGTTCCCGGGGCGGGAATTGCATCCTCGCTGTCGGTTGGTCTTGCTGGGCCGGCTACGACGTCAGGCGACTCTGCTTTTTCTGGAGTATCGTCTGGTAGTCGTACCCACGCCTGACTAACACGCAACGGGGATGCGAGTCCCGTCCGGAATTGGCCGCGGACCTGTCGCTCCCGGCCCTGGTTCTGTCCATGGTCGGGGGCGATCCTGGATGGACGGCCGTCGCCTCCTTTTGCGAGGCAGTAGTGTCTGCAAGGGAGGCGGCGGAATGGGAGCTGGAGTCCGCCACTGCACTCCCCTACCGCCAACGTAGGCCGCGTCGTCGGCGCCGGAGGGCGGGCAACGATCTCAGGCCGCCGTAGAAAGCGGCCGCGGGCGGCCCCTCGGGGGAGGATTCGCCGCCCGCACTATAGCCGCGAGGGAGAAAGCCGCGTGCTGTTCCGCAGCCCCCCTCAACTCCTAGAGTTGTTACAAGAGAGTGCCGGGGGGACGAAACCCTGACCCCCTGGCGCCAGCACTTTAGAAGGAGCCCGCTTTAAGATAAAGCGTGGGCCGGCGCCGTCCCGGGCCACGAGATCGGCAGGCCATATATCCGTGGGCCCGGGCGTAGGCGATAGGAGAACAGCGGGGTTTTTAGTGGGTAGTCGGATGGTTGAACATCTTTTCCGGAGTCCCTTATATCCCTCGGTCCCCCCGGGCCGGGGGAACCCGTCAAGGTTTTTCCCCGAGACCGAAGAAAATAGAAGGGTTTAATTTTTAATTTTTTGTTAAATACCCGTGCGAAGCTGGGACGGGCTGCTAGTAAACAAATAAAACCGTATGCACTAATATAAAAAAATATTCCTTATTTATTTATTTCGTAATTTAATAATTACCACCATGTATAATAAATACATTTATACAGTTTTTTATCTTCCATTTAAAATTATATTCAAAAACTTTATTTAATAAGTACAATACTTAATAATTACATTGTCACAAAAAATTATAAATCATCATAATAACTTGGAGAGTAATAAAATAAGTTACAATCTTATTATGTATCCAGCGAGCTGTATAGAGTAAATATATTTTTATGTCTTTCAGAGGTCATTTTTAAACATATTGAAAAATACATATCATGAAAATTAAAAAAAGACAGTTTTTACAATTCCTACAATTCGCTAGACAATTTTCACGTTGACGACCTCCGTGTCGTAACGGGCAACGAACTTCGATACGTTTGTGGAGGTCACGTGTTCGATTCCCGTCTCACGTTTGGGTGTTTATGAATAATGTGTATTTATTTACAAAATAAAAGTACATATTCGCATGCAGTATATTAGTTATCTTTTTTTGTCTCGGGGAAAAACCTCTCTTGACAGGTTCCCCCGGCCCGGGGGGGACCGAGGGATATGTGGGACTCCGAGAAGGATGTTCAGCCATCCGACTACCCACTAAAAAACCCCGCTGTTCTCCTATCGCCTATGCCCGGGGGCCTACGGATATGTGGTCTGCCGATCTCGTGGCCCGGGCCGGCACAGGCCCGCCCTTTGTTTCAATGCGGGCCTCTTCTAAAGTGTTGGCGCCAAGGGGTCAGGGTTTCGTTCCCCCGGCGCTCTCCTGTATTGTAGGAGTTGAGGGGGGCCGCGGAACAGCACGCGGCCCTCTCCTTCCCGGCAATAGTGCGGGCGGCGGATCCTCCCCCGAGGGGCCGCCCGCGGCCGCTTTAGTATATTAGTTAACTACTACCCTTAATACAAGGGCTATCCTACTTAATTTGGGACTATATGACTGTGTATTGTTCCAGTATATTTATGTTTTATTTTTTCGTAAAGTGAATTTAGTTTATTTTCATATCTCGTCATCTCATAGAAGAAGTAACGCGTAAAACCTCCTCATATATTCCAACAACGCCCAAGCGCAGGTCTATTTAAAAGTCCTCCATAATTATTGTCGCTAAAAATTCTCGACACAATTACGCTTTCCGCGTAGATTATGACATGGCCCTTCCTCGCTAACTGGCTACTTTATCGTTCATATAAATTTTTGTAGCATACTAATAATGTGATTCATAATAATAGTTTCTTTTTTAAATGCCTTAGAGACGCCAGATCTAATCCACTTGCAATGGGATCAGGCGCAGACGGTACTGACGTGACAATTTTATACGCTTGCCATTTTGTTTTTGTAATTTTACGGCTACGACAAAGTGCAGTGTGCAGTTCTTATGATATTCTTACTGACCAGGGCTCACAAGATACAAATACTTGAAGTAACTAATCTGTCTATAATTAATTTGAATCTTTTTTGTAAACTATTTAAATCTATACTCTATACAAATAAATAAAATTGGAGGGTCTGTTTATAATATTAAAATAACCGCTTTTTACTAAGTGTATATGGATGTA
Organism: Malacosoma neustria; assembly: GCA_963693495.1. NCBI lineage: Eukaryota > Metazoa > Arthropoda > Insecta > Lepidoptera > Lasiocampidae > Malacosoma > Malacosoma neustria. The sequence goes on along the minus strand of OY856384.1, from coordinate 18,740,894 downwards.
TACACGGTACATATACCAAAACATTTTTTACAATTTTTGTCTGTCTGTCTGTTTGTTCCGGCTAATCTCTGAAACGGCTGGACCGATTTTGACGGGACTTTCACTGGCAGGTAGCTGATGTAACAAGGAGTAACTTAAGCTACTTTTATTTTAGAAAAAAAAATAGATTTTGTTAAAAATGATAAGTATTGGAAATTATTAACCAATTTAAGTTGACCTCAGATTTATATCATCAATCATATAAAATAGGGTTCAGCTTAGACTGGACATATCTAGGTTCGAATGCAGTTTGTATATTTCATTTATTTATATTTTAGGATTTATAGGGTTTGTAATCCAAAATAAAGCATAAGATATATCCAAAAAAAAATGCTGCCCAAAGTCACTATTCCACGCGGACGGAGTCGCGGGCACAGTTAGTAAACAATAAAATGTTAAATATTCTATCTGTATAAGATATTAAGCATTGCCACGGAAGCACGTTTGGCATAACATTATCATAATAAGTTTATTTAAATCACTAAGGAACATTCATAACATAGTCAATTATTTATCTATAGAACATTAATCATAAATAAGATATAATTAGTAATTACGATATGGCACGTGAAATGAGATAGTGTAATGTGTAACATACATGTTACATAGAAATATTGAGGAAAAGGTTTCGAAAGAAAGACGAATATTTTGTATATACAGTAAAATAGTTAAGGAAATGTATTTATACAACTTTGAAGTAAATCAAGAATTATTTAAGTTGATATATACAATGTGTGTGTTCTTGACATACCGATATATAAGGGGGTTGTTTTTCAACCCATTTTATCTGTAAATCTCTCCTCCCCTCTTGACTTACTTTACCCCCTCTTGAATGGCAGCCATTTTTATTTTCTCATCACAACTACATCACTTCATCTACATAAATGACGATAACTAGGTAAATACTTATGAGCCCTGCTAAAATAAAATTGACGCTAATTGAATGACAAAAGATTTTTCTAGATACTGTAATTAGTTTTTATTGATACTGAAGGCATTACAGACCAAAAAAATTCACCACATGAAATCGGCTCGCTAAAAATCACATTTTTTAAATTTGCTCTCGTAACGAAAAAACTAGCCCGCTAAGTTAAGTATTTATTTATCATCATTTATGTAGATGAAAGTGTCGTAGTTGTGATGAGAAAATAAAAATGGCTCCCATTCGAAAGGGGTTGATGTAGATCAATGGGGGAAGAGGAATTTACCGATAAAAAAGGTTGAAAAACACCCCCCTAAAATATCGGTATATCAAGAACAAACACATTGTAATGTACATACTTTAAAAGGGTACTGAAGTTAATTAATAAAACTTAATGAATATGTTGAGGGTGATGTGTGGAGTGACACGAGAGGACCGCGTTAAGAACTTCCGCATACGGGGCAGCCTTCATGTCCGTGACATTGCGGATAAATTGCAGGAGTGTCGTCTACGCTGGTACGGCCACGTTTTGCGGCAACTGGCTACTTACGTGGGGAACAAATGACTAGCTATGCCACCTCCGCCGTGCTCCGGTAGACCCAAGGACGAATACAGATAGGCGCCGATGCGCGCATCTTATGCCTCCCAAAGAGAAGAAGTCTGCCAGTGACTATGTCACTAGCCGACAGGGCCGGAGGGCCTACCCGGCGAAGGCAACGGTGCGCGGGAGTGTCCCTCGCCCGACTGGGTACTTCGAACTCGGTCGGGAAAATGTCACCCGGGACATTCCCATAGGTGGACCAATATGTAATTAAGCATAATTTTTAACTTACTTTTAGATCAAAAACGACCTACTGTTTGATGATGAGTTTACAAGGATAATTACATAAGAATAAACAAGAAAATTTCCATGTTTTTCATTGTAAGATAAATTGGCATTTTTGCGCGGCAAATTAAATTTTAATAAATTCATACTTTTGTAATTTTATTTTTCTGACTATAATTTTTAGCATATAAACGTCGATCGCTTTTATATGATTTCATTGATTTAATTTTACAATATTCAGAATTTTCATTATAAAAACTCATATAACGTACGCTATAGATATTTCATTGTAGCTTATAATCTGAAATAAACGGTAGCTAGCCAATCTCACAAACGTTATTTCCTATGTTATGCAATATCGTATTTAATACTTTTTTCTGACAGCAACATCACCGGGGCTATTTGTGTTACAGTTTTAATCCTAGTGCGAGGCCTGGTTGTCTATCAACTATATTCTATTGTTAAGAATATCGAACTCAAAATTATCTTATTGGCAACACTGACTAATATTTAAAACAACCAAAGAGAGTTTCCATCACTTCCGGAGTGTAACACTTCCGAAGTATAAACGACCAATGAGAATCTAATGTTTGGACAACCAATGAGAATCACTTTTGGAATATAAGCAACCAATGAAAGTCGCATCCGGAGTGTGGAGTGCAGACGAGTGAGGGTAAGCACCGTAAGTAGGTGCCAGGGCCCTCTTTATCGTTCAGTCGTCGTCGCGTGCGTAAGCTGTCGGTCTGCCTGATATTTTTTTTAAATCATCCACCACTGGTTCATAAAACTATTTATAATTTTGTATACACTTTTTTATTTATTCCAATATTTATTTATTCCTTAAACCCTCTTCTTTCTTGTAAGTTCTCGAGAACATTAGTGTTACGTACTTAATTTGCTAGATGATAGGATAGCAACCACTCCTAGTCTATAAGTTTGCCGCCATAACCTTGTGTTATGTTCCGGCATTAGTAACCAGATTCCAGTGCCCCTACGCTGAGAGCAGCGTGTTCGCGGTGTTCCTAAGGTCACAAACACCCATAGGCAACGGTAACTGTTTCAAAATGGACGCTATAGAATTTCTTCGAAGCGCGTTGGCAATGTCTTGTGTTGCAAACAGCGATCATCTGCTATCGAGTGAACCGTTTACCTGTCCGCTGCACTCCAGCTATAAAAAAATGACAACTGACCTTGGTGTGGCTTTCTTTAAACACGTAGGGTCCTAGCTGCTCCACTCTTAACGACACGTTCTTTCTTTCTAAAATGTCTTCTACGTTGGTTATGTTAAACATAAAACACTCCAGATACATAGGTATCGGGGTCTCCCGCCATATGTTGAATGACATCGACGTCGGTGATAGTATCATCATCTAGAAATAAACAACTTCTTTTAATAAATGATAAGTCTCACGACGAAAACGGATTAGACCGGTTATCACGGTATGGAGATATCACGATGTTTTCCTCCACAATCGGCACGTGGCAATTGTGATAATCTGCACATTAGGTGAGAAGAATTGCATAAGCAGAGCATGCTAACTTGGAACCGTGCGAAATAGAGAAGAATCTCTCTTTCATTACTCGGAAAGCGAACCCAGCTTTTACGACATTCAATAAAATAATGGGGGGGGTCCTCTCCGATTGCTCAGCCTCCAAACGAACAAACGGAACAGAGGGAATTTATTATATTTTTTAAGTTTTTCAGGTTGTTATTGGTAATTAAAACAATTTTTACACGAATTTAATGGATTTTTCGATTTATGTTTATGATACTTTTCAGCAGAATTTACGATAACTGACTAAATACATAATATAACAGTTGTCATTGAGAAATGTGTAATGGATAGATGAGAAATGTGTTAGGAATTAATTGCATGGCAACATTTAAGTGTTCGTAATCTTCTCCTACTTGTAAAAGACCCTGTGGGCAACCTGGCATGCGAGGACCTCGCGGTAATGGAGACATGGCGCTCGTATTTCCAGGAGCTGCTGAATACGTAGCACGAGGTGCAGCCGCCAGATCTTCCTCCGAATCAAGGACTAGTGCTACTGGTAACGCCTGCAGAGGTCCAGAATTATCTTCGCCGCATGAAGCATCGGAAAGCTGTTGGATCCGATGGAGTCCCCATCGAAGCCTGGAAGGCGATGGGCTCTCGTGGTGTGAGCATATTAACCGACCATTTTAACCGGACACTTCTCGCCGGTACGATCCCGAGCCAATGGAGACTGAGTATCATTACTCCAGTCTTCAAAGGCAAGGGGTCGGTGTAGGAGTGCGGTAATTACCGACGTTTTAAGGCCATATCCCACACCATAAAGCTCTTCGAGAGGGTTATCGACTTCCGGATTCGGCAGGAGTGCACTGTCTCGGAATGTCATGAATGTATGGCTTTCGCCCTGGTCATGGGACCATGAATCTTGTTTTTGCCCTAAGGACTGTCGCGGAGAAATACAGGACAAAGAATACGCCTCTGCATTGGCTGTTTTTCGACTTGCCTTCGACTGTATTCCTCGCGCGATAATCTGGTGGGCATTGCGATCCAAAAGGGTTCCAGAGGCCTATATTGACATCATCCAAGACATGTACTGTGACTCCGACTCCGTAGTTCGAACCGCTGTTGGCGACACAAAACCTTTCACCATTACCGTCGAGGTGCACCAAGGATCCGTCCTTAATCCGTTTCTGTTCAGTTTACTCTTATGGGACAACAGCGTGTTCGCAATGCCACCGGTGTTGCAAGCACCCATAGGCGATGGTAACTGCTAAATTCTAAGCGGACCGTCAGCCTGTCTGCTGTCCTACAGCAATAAAAAAAGTGGTATGAGACGTACTGTCAGACATCATCAGAGATTCACATGACCAGCCCCAGTGGCTACTCATGTATACTGATGATACCGCGCTGGCAGATTTGGACAGAGGTAGACTGGTACAACGCGTGAAGGCGTGAAAAGAGTCGCTTGAGAACGGTGGTCTGAAGCTCAACGTGGCGAAGACCGAGTACTTGGCCTGTAACTCCACAGATCCCACACCCGTACGCATAGGCGGCGACACGGTCGAGCGCACGGACCAAGTGAAATACCTAGGATCTGTATTTTACGCGTCTGGTGACATCGATTGCGACGTCAACGCACGCATTCCTGCCGCGTGGGCCAAATGGCGTAAGGTAACTGGGGTAATTTGTGATCCCAAGATGCCGGTAAAGTTGAAGGGACAGGTCTTTAAGACCATCATTAGGCCTGTCCTTTTATATTACTGTGAAGCGTGGCCGGTGTTAGAGCGACACAAGCAAGAACTGGAGTAACGCGGAAGGACCGCGTTAGGAACTCCCGCATTCGCGGCAGTCTTCATGTCCGTGACATTGCGGATAAATTGCAGAGTGTCGGCTCCGATGGTACGGCCACGTTTTACGGCAACCGGATGCTTACGCGGGAAACAAATGTCTGGCTATGCCGGCAGGGGTAGACCCAAAAAGTGCTGGCTTGATGTCGTAAAACGTGATATGCGTGGCAATGAGCTCACTACCAGGGATGCTGAAGACCGTGCGAAGTGGAGTAGAAAAAGTCGGAAAGCGCACCCCGGGCACCGAAACGAAAGTTTAGGTTGCAACCGGGATACAACGCTGGGATGATGATTGGAAATTAAATTTTTCATAATGCGCAGTAAAATTATAGAAAAGTTTCATAATTCAACTTACAAAATATTTCATTTAGATATACAAATCATTATCTATCTATTACAACATTCATAGGAAAAATATTATAACGCATTGTAATTTTACGATTTTCCTGAATCACATGCTTTTGATGAATTTACAATGTAGTGCAGTAATTTTGCATGAAAAGTTATTCAAATTTACTATACTTATGTTGGTAATTATGTTTTCTATAATAAGTAGTAAAATTACAAAATATTATTTTAATTTAAACGACAAAACTTTTCTCTTAATTTTACAAATCACAACATTTTAATTACAACATTATAAAAATAATAACTGCTGGTTGTAATTTTACTGCCTCTTAGTATTAACCAGATTACTTTATAATTTTACTTATACTTTTTACTTTATACTTTAGATACATTTTATAATTTTATAATGTAGTTTAGAAGTTCTGAATGATAAATATCCTCCATTAACTACCTAGTCAGGTCATAAGTATTGTCACACAGTAAAAACTTTTCTTTTAGAATGCTGGCCACAAAAAAGTTTATTGAATTAGAATTTCGAATTGTTCATGAAAATAAAAATGTATAACTTTTAGAATTTTACTCATTTTTAAATATGGAGTGGACGCTTAAAGAAGACCGTGTTGCAGTTATTGCGTTGCATCGTTGCGGTTACGCGCCAATTCAAATTTTTAACATACTGAAAAATTTGAATATTACCAAAAGATTCGTTTATCGTACCATCAAACGATACAATGAAGACTCTAGTGTAGATGACAGGTCAAGAAGTGGTCGCCCTCGGTCTGTTAGGACTCCAGCAGTGATAAAAGCTGTGAAGGCACGAATTCAAAGAAATCCCAAACGTAAGCAGAAACTGTTGGCCCTTCAGATGGGGTTAAGCAGAACCACGGTGAAAAGGGTGTTAAATGAAGACTTAGGGCTTCGGGCATATCGAAGAAAAACAGGACATCGTTTGAATGCTCGTCTAATGGACCTGAGACTGAAGAGATGCCGCGCTTTGTTGAAGCGGTACGCGGGAAAAAAATATCGGGAAATTCTTTTTTCGGATGAAAAAATGTTTACCGTAGAAGAGAGCTACAACAAACAAAATGATAAGGTGTACGCACACAGTAGTGAAGAAGCGAGCAACCATATTCCGCGTGTCCAACGAGGTCATTTTCCATCCTCGCTCATGGTATGGTTGCGAGTTTCTTATTGGGGCTTAACAGAGGTACATTTTTGTGAGAAAGGTGTAAAAACGAATGCTGTTGTGTATCAAAATATAGTCCTGACGAACCTTGTGGAACCTGTTTCTCATACCATGTTCAATAACAGGCACTGGGTATTCCAACAAGATTCGGCGCCAGCTCATAGAGCGAAGAGCACACAAGACTGGCTGGCGGCGCGTGAAATCGACTTCATCCGGCACGAAGACTGGCCCTCCTCCAGTCCAGATTTGAATCCGTTAGATTACAAGATATGGCAACACTTGGAGGAAAAGGCGTGCTCAAAGCCTCATCCCAATTTGGAGTCACTCAAGACATCCTTGATTAAGGCAGCCGCCGATATTGACATGGACCTCGTTCGTGCTGCGATAGACAACTGGCCGCGCAGATTGAAGGCTTGTATTCAAAATCACGGAGGTCATTTTGAATAAACTTTAATGTCATAAGAATCTATGTTTTGTTAAGTTCATTTTGGTATATGAATGGTTACATAATTAATAAACTTGTTACAATTATTTTACATTAAACATGTGACAGAATTTATGACCTGACTAGGTATAATTGTTTGCAATTCAATTTGCTATAAATAATAATGATGCAGAAAACTTGAATTCTTATTTAAATTACAATACATTTATTGAATTTATATCATACTAGCTGTGCCCGCGACTTCGTCCGCCTGGAAAAGTGACTTTGGGCAGCATTTTTTAGATATATCTTATGGTTTTTTTTTTTTGGATTATAATCACCATCGTTTGGGCATTTAAAAAAATCTAATTTACAGTAATGCTTCTCTTCTCTATACACGATATTAGACGTATAGCTAAACGTAGTATTACATACTCTTTGCATATAGCCATCGGGGATCAAAGCATACAGGCTGCTAGGATTGCTAACATGTGACAGAGCCACATAAAGCTGACCGAGTGGAAAACAGCTAATACATTTTTTTTATCATATTCACAGTTATTACATTGGCTTAATAAAAATAACAGCACAAAAACCACTAAATTCTCTTCTAGGTTTGTAGCACCAGGGAGTCAGGGGTTTCGTCGCCCCGGTGCTCTCCTTTGTCGGCCCTAAGGAATTGAGGGAGACCGCGGAACAGCACACATAGCCCACACTCAAGAAATGCTTTGTGATTTTACAGACTTGCCTGATCAATAATTGTTTGTAAAATTACAAACTCGCCTGATTAAAAATTTATGGTAAAATTACAAAACTTGATTGTAAAATTACTTTAAGAACATTATGTAAGATGACTTATGTGGTTTTCTTATTCAAGAAAGGCGTTGTAGTTTTACAAACTTGCCTCATCAAAATTGTCTTGTAAAATTGCAAAATCTTTAAAATGATGGATACTCACATGTTTTGTAAAATTACTAAACCTATAGTTTTGCCTATTAGCTTCCAATGCTTTTCTTGTTAAACTACCAGATGAATTTTTAACAGTGTTGGTAATTTATAGGAACTATTATAATGCCTATCACTCACCCTCTGTAACTGTCCCATGAAAAGCGGTGGCCAGAAGATCACTAATATGGCGCCCAAAACCACAGTGAAACTCCCAAATCCCATAAGTAGTGCAGTTTTTTTCTCTTGTGACACCATTTTGATGATTTATCCTGTTAACAAGCAATTGCTTTTTACTATTTCAATAATCACAGATGTATTTATGTTTTTGAACACACTGTAAGTTGAGATGCAGAGTTTGACAGGCATTATTCCTAAAACATTGCGCAGAAGTCTTGAAGAGTTAAACATTCCATATAAAATTGTAATCCAGATCCAAAAAGCCATTATTTTGAATACCTGCCAGCTAGTTAGGAAATTTTTATCCATAGATTAGGTTTCTTTAGGCGTTTGGTTAAAAATAAAAAATGCGGATAAAGAAAAAACCACTAAGTCGATTTTCATCCATGCAGGAGCGGAGTAAGAATACTAACCCTTGCGACCAGGGTCGGTCTGTCGTAAAAGGCGACAAAACAACCCTAACTACCAGATAGGACCCCAAACCTACATTGTGGATGGCAACCACACTGGCCCTATAAGTATTTTGCCATAATCACTTTGTTGTGTTCCGGCATTAGGGAACCACATTCATATACCCATATGGGACAGCAGCGTGTTTGCAGTGCCACTAGTGTCGCAAACATCCATAGGTGATGATAACTGCTTACTATTAAGTGGTCCACCAGCCTGCCTGCTGTTCCTCAGCAATAAAAAAACCAAGATGACAACTGTTTGGGTGGTCTCTCCTGGCTAATAAAATTAAGGTAAGAATAGTGTGAAATATCGTCATTCATGAATTAGATATGGATTATTATCCGTGCAGGGGCAGTGAAAGAATACTAATTCTGCGGCCAGGGTATGTCTGTCGTAAAACGCAACAAAACAACCCACCCTAGCTACGTGGTAGGACCTCAAGCCCGTCGGGATAGCGACCACCCTTGGTTTTAAAGTATGCTGCCATAATAACCTTGCATTGTGTTCCCGCATTAGTGACCCAAGTTCCTGTACCCTTATGGGACAGCAGTGTATTTGCGATGCCACTAGCGTTGCAAACACCCATAGGCGGCGGTAACTACTAAATTCTAAGTAGGCCATCAGCCTGTCTGTTGTCTGACAGCAATAAAAAAAAGATATTATCAAAGGTATTTATTTGTTTTTTTTTTATTTGTTAAATATACACCAAGAAAAGGTTAATGCTCATGGAAAGCAATTACAACTACCAAGGTGTAGGTGCACTTGCCTTCTCTATTTAAAGAACTGAACTGAGTTTACAAAGTAACAGCACCTGATTATTCCAATTTAATATTGATTAGATATCATAATTAATATACTCTTAGAGGATTTGTCAGCTGCTCGGGGGCTCAGATGCAACAGATGTGTCTTACGAACGCTGCTAAGTTGTTTTCGTGTTTCGTGATTTTGTGTTATATCATTTAATTTAATTAATAATTACATGTTGATAATTATATAGGTCATTTTGTATTTTCTTTTTAAATTAAATAAACTTCTGGTCTTTAAGAATACATTTATATAATCATGATAAGCACTTTTATTAATTTTAAAAGGATTAATAAATATCAACACTTTCATAGAAATTTTTGATTGAATCCAAAAGTAATTCTGTAGCCAAAAGTTCACCATTAATCTTAAGTATGCTTGCAGTGGTCATGAAAAAAACAAGTACTGGAGTAGAGACTGCATTTCAGTAAATATGTACACCACCTGATGGACTGATGATGTACAAAAAGCTGCTGGTTGGGAATAGTAAAGAACAGGATTTGTGGTATACACTTGCGAGACATATCGCATGCTTAATCATAAACTGACCGATTACGATTTAGGTTTAAAGTGAGATAATATAATGGGCAGCATTGTATCGATGCCCTCTATCGGCCAAACTAAGATTTATTTCGATATCTCTTTCCCACACTTAGTTATCGCTATTTAGTTATAAGTCAATATATGGTATAAGTAGTAAATGACAAAACATTTTTTGCTATTTCCCAAAAAACAGGTTTTTTGAGTTAGGTCAGTTTATGATTAAGCATGTGATATGTTGAGCAGAAGTCAATTAGCTCACTATGAATGTGTCCCTTAAAACAGTACTAATATGTGATAAGATACTTCCTTTGACACGGTATGGTGAATCATTTTTATACCCATTTTTGTACCTATCAAACACAGGGACAAATTGAGAGAATGCATATAAATTTTTTTAATGTTGTTAGACTTCTTTGCTGTATATATTTTTAATATCCTATATCTGTGAGGGTGAAATATAACAGGGGAACTTTGATAGTAGCGCCGCACCAGTGATTGAGAAGCTGAAAAGTAATAGGCTAGCCTGGTATCGCTATATTCATAATACAAAGAAAAGAATGCTTTAACAAGGAAAATAATAGAAATTAGATCAACATTATCTCATATCGGTCATTGTTTCTCATTAGAGATTAATAAGATTAAATATAAAAACCATGCTTTAGCTAATATTATAGAAATAAATTTATATAAAAGATTTTGTTAAATAATTAAAAATGTTATATATAAAGAAGTGTCGACATTTTTAACAGTTTCTATGTTTTATGGTAATTTAAAAACAAAACAATTCAGTGATAGTTATATAATATCTAATAAAAAAGATAAAGCAAATACACCAAATGTATCATTCAGAAATGTAGTCTAAGTTGTTTTACAAGTATATTCAAAATTTATTAAACCACCATTAATTATACCACCATTACAGTACTACCAATTCACCACCATTACTATATTGTTATCAGTCTTATAGTCTTTCAAATGTGATAAAAAGCTAATGTCTTGAAGTTGAAATCGCACCATTGCTTAAAATTTGAAACAAAAAGCACTCATTTGTACATCAGGTGATTTAGGTAAATCATCTATTGTAATATTTAATTCCATATTCAGCAAAAATGCGATGTTTACATATACATTGTATAAAAAAGTATCAAAACAATTACCTTAGAAACTGCAAATCCTGATTCCAGTTTTTATAACTAAATTACAAACTAGCTTTTAGTATAAAAATATACGATAACCGATAAATCACCCAACAAATAGCACAGGAACACAGTAGATAAATGTAAATTGTGAACACAGTTCACTGACATAATTTAATTAACTAAATACGTAAAATAAATAAATTTTAACAAAACCCGCGTAAACACACACACCAAACTCGACGAATGATTAGCGAGATGTCAAAATGACAATAACGTAAGGTGACATTTACAAACTGTCAGTGTTATTGACAGTTATGAGTGCGTGTTGCCAAACTATTATTATTACTTACTACATAATTCATATAATTAATCGTTTTAAATAAAACGGCCTTTTTGTGCACCGGGGAAACCGAATGACTTCGGGGTAAGTCAACGTGTTTAATTTGGCCTCACCGTCCAAACCCTACGGCGGCCACCTATGCGATACTGGCTGAAATGTTATGGCCAGCGGCATACCGATTAAAACTCCGGTCGTGGCGACCATATGTGACTTAAGCCTTACATGGAGACATCGCCGAATCAACTTTTGGTCATCGATCCGCGATATCCCCTGCTCGTGCGTCTCTGACGGGAGTGTCCCGGATGACAATTCCCCAACCACGTGATTGGTCCAGGTAGGGACACACCCCTCTTCTGTGAGGCCCCCCGCCCCTCCCAACTAACTTGCGCCGACAGCCACTCTAATTTGGGATTAGATGTGCATAGCGACGACTACCTCTATTCGGCCTACGTCTTCGAATAGGGGGCGCCGCCGCATCATTCTTCCGTTCCCTCACGGCGGTTTACTTCTGTCGCATAACTCGCTCACAGAAGGTCACCGTCTTATACCCGACTTCGCACCATAGTGCGAGAATAATGCTCCGTAGCAAGAAGCGAGAAATTAAGACTGACAACTTCTACTAAGACTCTTCTTTCAAACTCTGTGACTGCACGGATTTTTTAAACTGAAATCTTTAGGCAATTTCGTTATCGTGCTTTCAAATCCTCAATTCTCTTCTGACGACCTCCGTGACGCAGACTTCGACATTAGAACGTCTGTCGGAGTGTTTATGTATTTATCTATGACAGAAAACTGTATCAGTTGTTAAGAACCTAAAACACTAACGCACTAAAGCTTTGTCTCTAGATGGAGCTGTGTAAATTGTCACATTACAATATTATAATTCTGTTTAAAACTTCGAGAAATTAGAAAGCTAGCACATCTGGTTGTATCTCAAGTTTGCAGGCAAATATTAGAATTTCAGAGTAAAGAAAGATATTGTACACACTGCAGTTTTACTCTCACTTATTGTTTATGTAAGAAGTTTTCACGTAGCGGTAGCCGATCTGAAATATATACCTTTATGTACTTACAACTACAAAATAAAACAAGAAAATGCCTACATATTCCTTTATTGAATAAACTATAAAAGTGCTATTTATACAAATTCTATGAATTAGGCAAAATATTTTTGCATTAAGTAAAAATTATACACTAAACTCTTGAATACTTGGATAACCGGTAGTAATAATATATGTACGCGATAATTAAATTGATCAAAATTTTATTATGCATCAATTCCTTCCTTCAAAGACCGTCATTCTAAAGGAATTCGAACTACGCTACACGCAGCAGTGCTGCCGCTACATTGCTGCCGCTGCATTGCTGCCGCGTCATTACTGCCTAGCTCGGAATGTACTCTCATATAAGCTTATAGAGATTGTATGGGGACCGGCAGTGTCGCGGCAGCACTGCTGCGTGCAGCGTGGTTCGGAATCATACCTTAAGACAAAAGAAAACACTAATTAGTGCGTCAAAAATCAACACATTCACTGCCAAGCATTTCGACGAGTTTTTCTCGTTGCAAGTTTAGATATTAAAATATTCGGTTATGTATATACATATATTTTTATTAGGTTTTAAAGATAATAATTATCTGTCACTAAAAAAAATGTAATTTAATTTCTTATATTCCTTTTATAAACTGCTAATTATTAAACGAAAATAGGCATAGTGTCGGTCAGCAGTGACCGACATGGCGTCGAATGGGTTAAGTATCTTAAATACCTTTTTCTAAAGGACTAGTCACTGTTACATATAAAAAACAAGTAATCAGTAAAAGCAGTTTAGTAAAATAATTACACTGCTATATTTCATGGTTCTAATATTGTCCAGCAAATACTAAAAACCGATAATATGATTCAACCAAATTACCACATACAAATACTTCTTTGGAGCGTATGTTTGAATAGTCCACGTTGACGCCTACGCAAGCCGACTCTGGCTTCAAGCTGATTATATATTTATATTAATAATCGGAACTAAATGGACTAAATATCAACAATATAATAAAATATTATATTGTTGATATTTCCTTGATATGGATATCCATATCATTTAGTTCCAATCATCAATATTATACTGCTAAAATATACATACAGTAATCTCCCTTATAACACGGTACTCTTATAACGTATTTTCATATTACGCAATTTCAGTTCCTCGTATAACACGGATATTCCCCCATACAACGCGGTGATTTCACACCTTATATTTCTGTATGTACTGTGAAATTTATAATGATTTGTACAGTTCATAATTAACTTCGCGTAACTTAAAATGTTCTTAGTTTTGATTTTAATAAAACGCACACATTTCGTTCATAACATAGTTTTTTTCTTAATATTCGATTAAAATCCCCCTTTAACGAGAAAAGTTAAACGTGAATCATTTGCACATTATATGGGGTCATACAAGCGCGTTATACGAGAATACTCCTACAACGCGTTTCCTATAACGCGGAACCAATCTACCGTGTTATAGGGGGATTACTGTATATAATCATACATAATAGTGATAAGCAACTTTAAAAACATTACTCTTAGTAGGCAAAAACAATTTTATATAGCCGGCTTAAGATATGAACTGCAATTATTAAAACGCGAAATTGAGAATACTCTTTTGATGTCTGATCGGAGACACTTCTAGGAAATGTAATGCAAAAATTAGTAAGTTTCTTCAAAAGTTAAAGACTACATTCTAGCCACTTCTTAAACATAACTTGCTAAATATACAATTGAAAAATCAAAATTAAGTAAAATAATCTAAATGTAATTAAGAAATTTATATATCCTAACATGGTCCTAACAGTATTCAACTTCGTATGACAGCAAATTAAAATCACCCACATAATTAAGTTTCTAAATAAAAAAAATTAGCAATGGTCCATTTAAATTGGCACTCAAAATATTCAAATCATACATGTGACGACTCAAACGACAACTTGAACAAAAAATGTTATCAGCAACAAAAGATCCTACCAAAACAGTAGTTTCTCCGATCAAAGGGATAAGTGACGTAAGGTATTTAGGTGCTGCTAGTGTATGGCAATTAGGCCAGATTCTAATAGTTTTTGTATCTTGGCTGCGATGGCAGGATTTTTCAGATGGTCCTGCAATGCATGGGGATCGTTCTGCATCTGCTCCAGGATGCAGCGCATCGCTGGATCCCGCAAGATCGTCTGCACTTCCGGATCAGCCATGGCGCGTTTGCGGACCTATCAAAATTTTAAATACATCAAAGCTTACATTATGTACATCCAACGTTGGCAAACTTGAGTACATTGGCCCACAAAAAGGTGCTGTACCTTTGAACATTTTTTTGGAGGTATAAATGCCTGACGCACACCCAAGGTGAGGTCTGTTTGGTCCGTACACTGTCAAAATGCTGAGTATATTGATAAATATTTTCTTTTAACTAAATCAAGTATATAATATACATTTATTGTGTATTTTAATGCGCTGAATCGAAATCTCGAATTGATATAGCTGTTATACCCTCCAAAACTAAAGTACTTTTCCCGCGCTATAGAGGTCATAAAAAATGCTTGTAAAAAGAATGAATTATGTTATCTTAGTCTACACTGCTATTTAAAATACTTTACCTCCTCAGGGTTGGAATTAAGTTGGGTAGTGCATGCACGGTATCCTTCCAGTGCCTCTGCATTGCTTGGATCTAGTTCCAATGCTTTTTGGTATGCTGTCAGCGCTTTGGATGGTTGTTGCATGCCCTGTATTAAAAAACACAATTATAAGATCTATCCATAATTAAAAATAATGTACATGTTGGTCTAGTGGTAGGAATCTCCAGTCATAACCAAAAAGGACCAGTTCTAAACCCATAATCAGACCTTTATCGGGCATTTTTACATGGATAAGAATTCTTTATCACCGAGTATCACCATATAAACAGATGGGAATTTCTCACCATGGGAATTCAGGCTGATGGCCCACTTGATAGTAAGCAGTTACCGTCGCCTATAGATGTTTACGATGTTCGGGACATCGCTAACACGCTGTGATTCGCGTAAAGGTCACATGCCTGTTGACCCTAACACTTTTTCCATCCACGTTATTGCACCTCTTTATTAGAGAAATGATAGAGCAAGCGAGAAGCTTCGAAGAGATTCGATGCAAAAGGGAGCACTGGAGAAATTCCAGCCTTTTGACCATACTTAATACTAGGATCCAAAATGCAAACCTAAAAATGGATAAAACCATTTAAATAATAATGTTTTTACCTGCAATATCTTCCCTTTCCGAATCCATCCCTTAATGAACTTAGGATCCAGTTTAGTGCATTGATCACAATCTCTAAGACCTAGATCGAAGGCAGCCAGCTTTGTATAGCAAGCTGCACGGTTTGAGTAGAGTTTTGGATCATCAGGATTACGTTTGATAGCTTCAGTGTAATGTTTTAACGCTGTGCTGTAATCACCTATAAGAAAAATATGAGTTTCCTATTAGTAAAGACTAACAATTGCTTAATTTCACATGTTCAATGCCTTGACAGACACCATGTATCCGGACATCATTCTGTCCCACAGAGCCACATTAATATATCAAGTATCATCCAAAATCATTGGGGTATTTTTTACACCCCTTGCCTCACTTCTCCGCGGCAAGAAAACACACATCACAGTGGTACAGTAGTTTTGCCGTGCCCAACTACATACATCTATCATTTTATTTATATACTAGCTGTGCCCGCGACTCCGTCCGCGTGGAATAGTGACTTTGGGCAGCATTTTTTAGATAAATCTTATGGTTTATTTTGGCTTACAAACCCTAAAATATAAATAAATGAAATATGCAGTCAGTGTTATCGAATACAACTGTTACGCCATGCGCCTCCGGAATACGTGCGTTCGAACCTACAAAATCCAGCCTAAGCTAGACCCTATTTCATATGATTGATGATATAAATCTGAGGTCAACTCAAATTGAAAAAAAAACCTACAAAATCCAGCCTAAGCTAAACCCTATTTCATATGATTGATGATATAAATCTGAGGTCAACTTAAATTGGAATATAAAATTTCGGAAACTTATCATTTTTAACAAAAACTATTTCTTTTTTGTAAAATAAAAACAGCCTAAGTTACTCCTTGTTACATCAGTTATCTGATGATCGGTGCAGCCATTTCAGAGATTAGCCAGAACAAACACAGACCGACAGACAGACAGACAAAAATTGTAAAAAATGTTGTTTTGGTATATGTACCGTGTATACGTCCTAATGCACTTAGTAAAAAGCGGTTATTTTAATATTCCGAACAGACCCTCCAATTTTATTTATTTGTATAGACAAGATAATGATATGATTGCAATATCAATGTATTGAGGCTGTGGAATAAATTTGCAGAGCATGACCAAAAGCCGATCCTGCAAAACATAAAGCAAGGTGGCGAGAGGTTTTAGTCAGTATGCTATTGCGGCCTTGCCTTCCCTGGCCAGCACATCCCGGTCAGCAATACAAAGGCAGCCACCATAGGGCTAGAATATATGCCATAGGTTGACATATACATTCCTTTCTCCTCAGATTTCCAGTGTTGTACTGTTAGTTCAGTTTTCTCAGGATAATGAAGTTCTGTATTCCTAATAAATTCAACAGTCAAGAACCAAGTAAATTGTTTAATAACTTTACCTTTTTTAAAGTAGTCATTGCCCAGCTCTTTCTCTTGTTCTGCTTTAACAGGATCAACATAGGCCTTCTTCTCTTCTTCCACTATTTTCTTTTCCACTTCACTCAACAAGGTCTTGATTTCTGGGGTACGATGCTCAGACATTGACTTCTCATAGTATGTTTTAGCTAATTTCCATTGTTCCATTCTTTTGTATGCATTACCTATTATTAAAATTAATGAAATAATAAATTACTAAATAAGATTCTGAAATTTCTAGTTCCCTGGAAATTGCATAAAGTGCAATGTTTCAAATTCCCACAAAAATTAGGTTCTGCTCTGCATTGTTTTTATAAAAAATATGTAAATTAATTATGAAATTATCACTATATATATGGTCATGTAAATGAAGATTTGTGCATTATTGGAGAAAAATTTATTTAATTAGATTAAATGCTAACTACAATTCAATAAAAGCATCAACAAAGTAGTAGCAGAATCTACATATTGTCCAAAGATTAAACAAGATGAAGCTGCAAAGAAATAAATATATTGTGATTCACACAGTGCCATCTATCCCCAAAGTAGGAGAGCACTAGGGTAATAGACAACTGATATTAGTATATCAAGAAAAAAAAAATTACAGAATACTAAGTTATTGTCATATAATCTTGCATTGTATAAAACGTGTGTAGTTCTCACAGGTGATAGAAGTGAAACCTTGAAAAATGTAAACATCAATATAACACCAAACAAAGAAGAGACCACAAATATATGAAACGCTTTATAACGTCTTTTATCTCATTCTCTCCTTGTTATATCTGTCTCTTTGTATTGTGACTTTTCTGTCTTATTGCGTTTCAGATCACAATGATGCTAAAGAGGTATGAAATTTAGGTGAGACCACACTAAGACCTTAAACATGACAGATGGCATAGTCCTGTTCTATGGTCTACAGTTCTTTACAAATAATTGATATGACAAATTGAACTTTTACATCTAAGTCTTTCTTCTTTTACTTTAACACCATCTAACAGTGAGAAATGTGTTCAAAAAGTATTTAAAATTACTTACCAATCCTAGTGAACGCTTTGGCTATCAATTTATAATCAGCCCTGTTCTCTCTTCCCACTTCAATAGCTCTTTCGCATTCCTTAATACACATTTCATAATCCTTTTGTTCAAAGTACACTGCAGCCATGTTTGTATAGAAGGTGATGTCAGTGGAGTCATGTTCTATGGCCTTTTGGTAATGTTTTATAGCATTCTCAAAGTCCTTCTTCTTGTAACATTCATTACCGTGGTCCTTCTCCTAGAAATATTTAAAATAAATGTTAATACATTAAAATCATTTATAGGGATATCTTTTAGATATGCGTTATAGTGACTTTGGGCAGCATTTTTTGTGGATATATCTTATGGTTTATTTTGGATTATAAACCCTATAAACCCTAAAATATAAATAAATGAAATATGCAAACAGTCAGTGTTATCGAATGCAACTACGCCATGCGCCTCCGGAATACGTGCATTAGTTACATAGTCCTTAATAGTCTAGACTTACACAGTCCAGCCTAAGCTAAACCCTAATTCATATGATTGATGATATAAATCTGAGGTCAACTTAAATTGGATTTAAAAAAATTCCAAAACTGATCATTTTTAACTATAACTATTTTTCTAAAATAAAAGTAGCCTAAGTTACTCCTTGTTACATCAGCTGTCAGTGAGTCCCGTCAAAATCGGTTCAGCCACTTCAGAGATTAGTCGGAACAAACAGACAGACAAACAAAAATTGTAAAAAATGCTGTTTTGGTAGTATACATCCAAATGCACTTAGTAAAAAGTGGTTATTTTAATATTACAAACAGACACTCCAATTTTAGTTATTTGTATAGATATCTTCAGAAAATACTCGGAGTTCACTGGCTGGATAAAATTTCCAACATACATCTTTGGGAATGTTGCGGTGAAAGTCCGATCGACCAGCTAATCAAATATTGCAAATGGACCTGGATTGGATATACCCTTCAGAGGGATTCCAACAATATACCAAAACAAGCTCTAGACCTCCAAGGAAAACGCAAATGTGGCCATCCTAAACAAACCTGGCGGTGGTCAATTTCTGAAGAAGTGACGGCCATCGGAAATATACCCCTGGGTCATAAGAATATATGTACTAAAATTTTGAAAACCCCACTATCATACAGTAATGGGATAAATGACAGCTGGAAGCTCATTCCAAATCCAGAGAATATGTAATACGAATGTTCTTGAGAACTGTTTCGCACAGGAGAGAGGAAAATCACAAATTTCGGAAATTTTAATTCCAATTTAAGTTGACTTCAGATTTATATCATCAATCATATGAAAAAGGGTTCAGCTTAGGCTGGACATTGTAGGTTGAATTTCCAATTTAAGTTAACCTCAGATTTATATCATCAATCATATGAAATAGGACTTTAGGCTGGACTTTGTAGGTTCAAACGTATCCCGCATTCCATAATACTGACTGTTTGCATATTTCATTTATATTTTAGGGTCTATAGCAGCGGTTCTTAACCTTTTTAACTGACGACCCAAAGATTAAATATATTTGATGCTCGCGACCCTAATGTTTTATTTTTCTTCCAGTGATAATAAAAAAATAGGATGAACTAAAAGCCCGTGGTTTGTTAAAATTGATGGCATTGTGAAATATCAAAAAAATTACATTATTAATTTTTTCTTTATTCAAATCAAAAATAATTGATGTTGTATTTTTGAGCAAAGAAGATTTATATGTGGAGTTAAGTTTATGGAAAGTGCACACCGAATATCATGCTGAGGATCCAGTCTATTTCTGTACTTGTTTTTTAAGACAGCAAGGCATGAAAATCCTGCTTCACACAAATAAGTCGTTGGAAATGGTAGCAGAGCTTTTTCAGCTTCACTACCCGCATAGTACTTAACCTATGTTACGTTCCGAGTTAGGACTCGAGATGTCACTGATTACGGCGTACATAACGTAATTTAAAAAATTGTCGCGACCCATCCCAATACCGCCCGCGACCCGAAGTTAAGAAATGCTGGTCTATAGGGTTTGTAATCCAAAATGAACCATAAGATATATCCAAAAAATTCTGCCCAGTCACTATTCCACGCGGACGGAGTCGCGGGCACAGCTAGTTGGCTTCATAAAGTACAAAATATGTTAAATATCTGTGTATAATTATTAAAATAAGTTTTCATAGCTTTTGTTCATAAATAATGTTTTATTTTTCCTTTTCAGCCAAATTTTAATAGCCATAAGCTCAGTTTAAATTATAATTGATAAATTGTTTGTTCTAGTACTTGTATCATAAGCCTTTTTATTTTTATTTTTTAGGTACATTAATATAAGAAGGGTTTTAGTTAGTATTAGTAGATTAAACTAAGTTTTAGTTTTGTGAGTTACTTTATTTTAGCTTAATTAGAATTTATATGTAAAATATTATTTTTATTTTCAGAGAAGGTGCATGAATACATAAGTTCAATGTATGACCACTATGATGCAGGTTTTCAAGATAAGTTCTCTTCTAATTGTATAGAATTTATGGACTAATATTATAAAACAAAAAATATACCTGTAAAGCCAGCCTTCTGTTTTCTGGCAAATCTTCATACTTTGGTTTGGGAGGTTCCTCCTTCTTCGGTGGCTGTGATGGTTTAGGTTGAGGCTCAGGTTCTGGTGGATCTACCTGCATCATGTTCTCTAAATCCATTCCTATCATTACGCTGATTGTTTTCAACATCCTTTTGTCTTCCAGATTATTTAGAAGCATGGATAAGTCTTGAGGATTTTGGATTATTTTCTGTAGAAAATTATATGATTTTTTAAATAAAATTCACAAAGAAAATAATGTAAAATGTAATAAAATCTGTTGTTATTATACTGGTCATTCAACACCTTGAAATATTACAACCTAATTATAGTAGTGTGTACAGATAGGAAAATAATATTAATTAATGTTAAAACATGTAAAAATAACCAGTCCAGTACTACTTAAAACAAATACTTTGGATTTCTCCTTCTTTTTTTGAGATCTTTGCCCTCAACAAAAATTTAGTTTATATAATTATTAAAGTATCCTAAACATGATTATTGAGGTCTTGGAGTCTACACCTACAACTAGAATATTCTCAAACATGTTTATATAGAATAAATAATCAAATTAGATTAAGCTAATTGCTCAAGCCCGGATCTACTTCATTAATTAGAAGAATATCCAATTTCCTTTAAAACCATTAAACTGGCAAACAAACAAACAATAAATAGCTGTCATTAAAAAAGTAAAGTGAATATCTTCTAGTAAACATATGTTGCATTTAACCTACACAATATTCATTAAAACATCCTGAGGGGTTTCAAGAGTGAGGATAAGGCCAGGTAAGTCCTTTTCCTTCCTTCCCTCAGACAAAGAAGAACCAAACAGGTGAGAAAAATATATATTTTAATTTATCTATATTACATTCCTATAAAATTTCGAGTTTTTCAATTTTCGTATGTGCTAATTACCCATTTATGAATGTAGTCAACCTCTTTAATTATATACATTTTGGAATAAAGAGGTATTAATCATTTGCATACAATGGGTACCTACTTTAATTTGTGAAACTACTTATATCACCACTACACATATGACAGACAAGTTTTTTTTTTATTTTTTTTATTCACAGCAGATAGGCTGACGACCAACTTAGAATTTAGCAGTTACCGTCACCTATGGATGTTGGCAACACCAGTGGCATCGCAAACACACTGCTGTCCCATGAGGGTACAGGAACTTGGGTCACTAATACCGGAACACAATACAAGGTTATTATGGCGGCATACTTAAGACCAAAGGTGGTCGCCATCCAGACGGTCTTGAGGCCCTACTACATAGTGAGGATGGGTTGTTTTGTCGCTTTTTACGACAGGCCGACCCCGGCCGCAAAGGTCAGTATTCTTTCTCCACCCCTGCACGGATAAAAGATTGTAGCTATGATAAAAAACACTATGAACTTCATCATGTTGTTTAAAATTTTATAAGCATAACCATAGCTACATTAGAGATGATTCCCAGTTGCATCTTGTTTCTTATAATCCAGTAGAATCAAGAAGTCATCAATTCACTTCTTTCTGCCCTTATCCCACATTATATAGAGACTATATACACACAGACACATGTTCTCTCCTTCCATTCTCTTTTACTAGTTGTCACCAGAACATACACACGTTTTTTGTCCACCTTTTACACAATGCATCCATCTTTTCTTTCATAGGGGATAAAACCAAATTGGTACCTGTGGCTTTCATTATAAGATTAAAAATGGAGATAAAAAAAAATTTATTGGTAAAAATTCTA
The DNA here is from genome assembly GCA_963693495.1 of Malacosoma neustria. Taxonomy (NCBI): domain Eukaryota; kingdom Metazoa; phylum Arthropoda; class Insecta; order Lepidoptera; family Lasiocampidae; genus Malacosoma; species Malacosoma neustria. Next base: position 18,718,374 of record OY856384.1, on the reverse strand, counting down.
CTTTGTGCTATCCTCTATTTCATCGCTGGATAAATACAGGAAGACAACAACAAAATTGGGAAGATAACATTAAAGTTGCTGGACCATATTGGATTAGAATGGCCCCAGGATTAAATGGACAGGATAGGCCTTTGTCAAACGACAGGCTAAGGTTACTTATGTCAATTTTAAGGATATGTTATTTTATAAAATATGTCACAATAATAAAGGCTATTTTTATACTTAATTTCTAAGTCTGAAAGGAAAAGCAGACAGGCAATCAAAAATACAACAATTAACATACCTGGACTAGTTTGACATATTCTGGATCCTTCAACCACTCTCTAGTTTGTGGATCTGATAACAATCTCTTCATCTGTTCTGTGTTATTATGCAAAGCCGCTTCCTGCTGTTTTCTAACCTCTATCAACCCTGTTTGCAGCTGCTGGTTCCCAGGCTCCAATCGCAAACCTTCCTCGTAAGCCGCTATAGCTTCCTCATATCTACCTAAATACGCTAAAGCACTGCCTTTCCGCGAATACCCTTTGCTCCAAGATGGATTTAGGGAAACTGTATGTTCAGCATCATCGAGTGCAGAGGTGTAGTTTCCAGCCTTAGCATGAGCAGCCGACCGGTTACTATACAGCACATGATTTTTAGGGTCCAAAGCAATTGCGTCTGTGTAATGCTTCACTGCTTCCTCAAAATTGCCAGAAGACAAAGCCGCATTACCCTTTTCTTTCAACTGATTCACCTAAAAACGCATCAGAATGTTAATTTTTCGTAAATCTTATGTAAAAACTATTGTATCAATTAATTATAACCTTACCTGCTCCATGTTCTAGAAACTTATTTAATCAAATTAAAAACTTATAATAATATAATTTTTACTGTGATAAATCTTTAATATGCTTTTAGTTTCTTAATTTTCTATAAATCGCTGTTGCTAACGGAACGCTACTACTAATATCAAATACCAGAAAGCCAGAAATGACAAACAAATTTCGAGAAAATTCTCGTCTCGTACAAATGCACACACCAGTGTGACCATCTAAAAATTTATAATCCTGCCTTTGCCTTAGCTTGAATAGAATCATGCCAAATCCTGCCAAAGTTTATAATGAAAATGCCAAAATAATGCCAGTATAATAATAATATTTTTTTATTAATATTGTTAATATGAAATGTCGATCATACATCACAAATACGATTATATTCATCGCTACATGTCTTTAGTCATCCGATTGACCATTTTTTAGTTGGTTGAAACGAAACACTATTCTTGAAAAATTTAGTAACCTACAACAACATTACTTTATGAAAAAACACGTATAAAGTCTCGCAATAGTAAGAGTATTTTAGTCAGAAGTTGCTGCTATTACTTTATTTTAGCGACTAATAAACCTACAATAGATTACACATAACGCAAAGAATATTTTATTTAGTTTGATACGATAAAATAAATTAATTAAAAGATAATTCACTGGTGACTGTCTACCCCCTATAGTGATGAAGATACTCTTAAATATTTTTCATAAGTTTTGTTATACAGGCATGTTTTTAGGGCAGATAGACGCAATGGCAATTTACAATTGCATGCGTTACAAAATGCCCTGTCAGGATTGTCTTTAGCTTTAGTAAGCCACGATGACAGTAATGGGTCTTGCTCCGACTCTGCCTTGTACGCTCTTTCATACTTTCGCTTCATTTTACCAAAAGACACTCAAATTATATATTTATACTCCTTAAAGTCGTGTACTCAGAATAAAAGACAAAAGTTTTGTGAATAATAATATGGTTGATTTGATTGAAATGTACATACAACATTGCAAAAATAATTTACACTCTAATATCAGTTTTATAGTTGTAGACCGTATAAATGAATCAGTAGAGTTCACAATTAAGTGTCACGCAAAAATTCTAAGAGAGGTTTAAGGGAATACCTGTAACTAAAGACAGCCATAATTAACATTTTTTCCCAATACTGACAAATACTGCCGAATTTTTAAAAACTGCCACAAATCCTGCCACAGCCTAAAATAAGGGCTCAATCCTGCCAAAATGGCAGGAATCTGCCACATATGGTCACACTGGCACACACTACCACACTACACGACACTCACTACTCAGCAGCATTCCAGTTCCAGATAAAACCATTTCTTTCGCAAAACTTTGAAAGGCACACGATTTCAATTTCAATACTTACAGCGTTATTGTATCGTTTATCTCAGTCTAACTTCAATAAATAACGTATGCTCTATCTCTCTTTAATGCTAAATATATGAGTCATTTTAGCGCAGCATTCGTGTTATACTGAATATAGATTAAAAATATTTAAACGAATGTACTTAACCAATTATCGTTCTCGGCCAAACGTTAACTAAAAATTTGTAACTATGCTAAATCTAAACGCTTTGAAAAATTTGTATTCAAATACTATAGTGATTAGATAAGTAACCAATTTAAAAAAAGCACATGTGGAGTGATGTATACATGGAATGATGGAACTAATAAGTACTACTACGTACGTAGTACTTACTACTTCCATGGATGTATATTAGTGTGATCTACGCATAAACATTTCTCAAACTTTATTTCTCCGAAATACCAATCGTCATTCAAACAGTCCAAAAATTGTAAAATCCAAAAACAATGTTAATAGATTCAATGAAGTTGTAACTATTATTCTACATTTACTTATTGCTAATCGATTCCATATTATGTGATTTATTAATTTTACATTGCGTCAAAAAATATTTCTCTTTACTATTGAACTGGTCTAAAAAGTAGGAAAGAAAGAAAAAGAAAAGATATAATTATAGAGATAGAATTTTGATTATAATCCCTGCATTTCAGAGATTTTAATACTATTTAAGCTTGTGGATTTTTGACACATCTGTATCTGAAATATTTTTTCATTAGTACGGTAGTACTCTTCCACTTCTACTCTACCTACACTATAAGTAAGCCTACAACACTATTTTAAATTTTTTTATCTGTGTGTTGTTAAATGTCTGGCGCTGTGCTATTGTCGAGTTTATAAATTTTAAATCATATAAATACTTGTATTCATCACCTTACCTCATAAAAACGTATTTTAAATTAACCAGTGGTGTATAAATTAATCATATGCTGCGTATTTAAATATCAGTGGTGTGTACATAAATCACTGGAACGGACGCTTGTCAATTGTCACGTTTTAATTTCTGTATTCCTGGTGGGTTTTACCAGGAGAATCGATGGCTGCCTGACGCTTAAAGGCGCTCTTTGGCGGGACTTGGCGTCCCGTGACTCATAGCAGTCTATAGTTCAGTAACCATGGACACCGATGATGGAGAGTCCTCCAGCAGTGGACCTATGTCCAGTTTGAACAGTTTGTTTTCATTCACGAGCCCCGCGGTTAAAAAACTGTTAGGCTGGAAGCAGGTAAATATTTTAAGTGAAATATTTCTCTTGTAACCTTGCATATATGTAAGATGATAGTGTTGTTGAGTTTTGTGGGGAAAACCAGTAATTAATTGTTTTCTAAAAAATGTAACTTTAATGGAAAAAAATGTTAATTTGGTTCAGCATTCCACTAATTATATTTATTTGTTCACAAGGATATTAAAACTTATAAAATTACATGTGTTTTTGTGGAATATTAAAGAAATATTAAAACTAACTTATTAATCACATCTATTGTTACTCTGGTGGTACACCTTAGTATTATCACAAGTCTTGAGAATAGCTTTCAATTTTTTTAAAGATATTAGTGTTTTAATGATGTAGCTATTAATATACAAATGTTTTCACTTGATACTCAATCATATTTTTAAGTTTTCAACATCTTTACTCACTATATTTAATTGAATGGATACAAAAGGAGGATCAGACCGAATATTATATGGATGGATTGGATAAAAAGTAATGGAGGAAAAGGGTTTGAATGTTATCTCAACATAATCTCAGATGATGGCTAACAGAGGAGAGTGGAAAGAGATTGTTTTGCTGACCCCATGTGGGATAAAGGCTGGGAAAAGTCAAGGAAACATTTATAGCTTTTGTTATACTTTTTTTTGCATCAATCCCGAGCCACTATTTGGTCATAAGCTACGTAGGTTAAGTTGAATATCACTATAACATCATAAGAACAAATATATTATTAATTTTCTGAAAGGGGATACTAATAATGCCTTTATTTTCATGCTGTATTAAATTCATTTATGAGTTTTAAATACACTTATTATCCTCTAAGCGAAGTAATATACTAATAAAACATTTAAAAATACTTTTCTTCTTAATCTTGACTCCAATGTGGTTGAAATTGATTTTGTCATTTAAAAAATACTCCCTGCTCTGTTAGAAACAAATGTACCTCTTCACAAATATTGGTCTAATTTGCATGAAACAAATGGAGTAGTTTAAATTTATATCCATATTTTTTGGTATTATTTATTGACTAATTCTGGATTAAATGATTAGGTATATTTAATGTCCAAATTATTATAAAAATAATTCAGTTAAATTTAACAATTTATATTTTGTAAGTCTTGATATTTGATTTTATAATTCTTTATAATATAAACTAAAATGCCATCATTTCACAATACCTATGGATATAAGGAGAAGTGGCAATGATATATTGTTTGGTTTAAGTGTTTATTGTGTATTTACCACAACAGTTTTATTATAGTATATTTGTTTTATCATAATAGACTAGCTGTACTCTGCCACGCTTCGCTGTGGTACATTGTCACTGTACCCTGCCACGCTTCGCTGTGGCACATTGTGATCGAATGGTTGAGAAATGAGAAACAAAAAAATAGATAAAAACAATCCTTGATTTGGATTATATATCATGCTAAAATTTCAGCTCGATGGTGCAGAACTTTTTGAGTTTTTTAAGCATACACAAACCAACATAACATTTATATATATATATATATATATATATATATATATATATATATATATATATATAAATTCTATTTGTAATATTAATAAAAATTCAGATCAAATAATAAATTTTCTTGCCAGCTTAAATTGCACTTGTAGGCAGTTATAATGAAAGTAAATGTGAAACTAAGTGCTCATTACTGGGGAAAACCCATTTAACACCAAAGTATGGCTATTAGATAAGTAGAGACTATTACTTAGCATTGGAAAGGAAACGGGATTTATTTCACTTAATTGCAAGAAATGTAAACTTGAAAGCTACATTGCAGTTGGAAATTTACTGAAATTAATAGAATTTCCTGTTGCTGGGCTTGATTGCAATGGAATTTGTGAAAAATTTTATGTTTTTCATAATTTCTTTCAGGACTTATTTTTTTTACATTTATAAGTATTTTTTTAACAAATTCAATTATAATAGATAAGAATGCAACCTGCTGCAACCCACTTGCAATTTTTAGAACACAATAAATAATTTTTTTTAAATACTTTTTTAAGTTCCTTGCACTACATACAAACCTGTTTTGAAAAGTGTTTGTTTACAAAAATACAACTGACAAACACATTGAAGACCAGAATAGACTTTTTTCAGATTATTTTGCCTTTCACGGGGATTGAATTTACAGCAGACAAAAACAAAAATCTAGACAAGTAACCACTAGCCATGGAATGAAAGTATCAGAAATCGTCATCCTCTTTTACAGAATTTTTCTTCTTGGCGCGATAGATGCAAACTTCACAGTTTTGCAACTTCTCTATTTTGGTTTAAAGTAAAAAATAGTCCGGTTTGTCACTGTTAGGATACACGAGGAAACAGCATCTATTGCTGGAATGCCCCTTGTATGACCAAGCCAGATATGAGCTGGAAGGTCATAACTGGGCAGTAAGCTAGATGAAAATACTAATTCTGAACTCATTGTCACCGCTGAGCTTATCTATGATGGCGATGAAGGTGAGTGGGTATACATCCTCCTGTTTTAAAAAAAAAGTAGCCACCAGCTGAGTTCTCAATTCAAATAGGTTTAAGATATCTTAAAGATAAATTCATATTATATCTTCTTTCTGCACTTTTGTCAATCTATGTGGGTAGGCAGAATATGTTCTCTCTTTCCACCCTTCTGTATTAGTCTTCATTTCAACATTTACAAATTTTTTGCCATAATATCATCTTCTATATAATTTTTTTTGACAATTCATACAGCGCCATCTAGTCCCAAACTAAGTAGCATAGCACTTGTGTTATGGGTACTAGACAACTGATATTATATACTTTTTTTTTTGTAAATAAATAAATATTATATATATAAAAAACCAGATGCGAGATGGGAATCGAACCCGTGACCTCCGCAAGCATACCGAAGTGTGTTATCTGTTACGACACAGAGGTCATCAATCAGGTATATAATAATTTAATCTCCAAAGAAAGAGGATCTGCAAAATTAGTCATTCACTTATTTCATAATCCTGGAAGGTGAATTATGTCATTACAATTCACTATATTTAGTCCCTAAAATCCCTGATGACATCATCAATGCTTTTCCATGTCTCATATAGGTTACCTAGTATTACAAATATTCTAGGAAAGAGAATAAAATTGTATGTAATGATTCACATTATTTTTGTATTGATGACTCATAAATTTTAAGAAAGCCTTGTTTTTGTATATTTTTGTTTATATTGATAATATTTATCTTTTGGAGTCCTCCTTGATTTAGTAGTCAGAGATTTGATTCATGTTTAAGATATTTAGCAAACTTTCTTAGGGTATTCTCTGCTTCTGATGATTATAGAATACATTCTGAGATCATCCACAGATTTTTATTGTGTTTATTTCCATAGTTCTTAATTTTTGGTTATTGAATGTAAACTTTCCTATTGATTATTGTTTCTTTTTTTAGGGTGATGAAGAAGAAAAATGGGCAGAGAAAGCAGTAGACAGTTTAGTAAAGAAGTTGAAGAAGAGAAAAGGTGCAATAGAAGAATTGGAGCGGGCGTTGTCCTGCCCCGGTACACCATCTAAATGTGTCACCATACCCAGATCTCTAGATGGAAGGTTACAGGTGGGTTAATTCATCATTATTATAATAATGAAGTGCCATTATGCTCCAATGGACCTTAAGGTCTTCATCTCGTTGCATTCTTAATATGTTAGTGTTAAATCGTGGTTGCAACTCAAACTTCTGCTTTGGTGTCTGGGGTTTGCTTTCAGACTCTTCTTCGCTTCATACGGAATTCTGAATCCCTGGTAGTGGGTCTATCTCTTTGTTTTCCCATACAAACAAAACACCCATTAGTGATTCCTTCAGGAATTGTCACTGGAAGTCTTAATTATTATACAAATATTGTCATATTCACTCTGTGAGTTCATAAAATAATAAATTGTTAAAGAATTTATTTCTTTATGCTTATTTATTAATTCAATTCTGGTCAGAAATGTGTTTTTAGTAGATATTTAGTGAATTTCTTTTGAGGGAATCCTTTATGCTATTCGCCTATTTATAAGTCGCGCTATTATAACAATATTACCTCCGCTTTATGCCTGGACGATGAGACGAGTGGACCCCGAGCACCGAAGCGAAAGTTTGGGATGCAACCGGGATTTAACGCTAAGATGATGAGAAAATAAGATCGTACAGACTCTAGAAATCTTGGTGTAGACAGACCAGTATAAGATTGTGCAATAGAGCATCAAATTTATAAACAAGGTAGTTAAAGCTTAAATTATTTGAAAAAAAACATTTAGAAATCGATGGTGGTCTTCCATGTTTAACTATTTCTACTTTCAATTTGAAACGAGAAAAATAATTTAAATAAAAAGGATGAAAGATTTTTCCCCAATAAGGAGTTAACGTCAGGCAGGCGGCCGGTTGTTACAACTAAGCCACAACTATTACAACATGTAACATGTTCTGCCGACCCCATATAATGTGAGATTTTTATCCATGCTGGGGTGGAGAAAGAATACTAACCTTTGTGGCCGGGGTCGGCCTGTCGTAAAAGGCGACAAAACAACCAACCCTAGCTACTTCATAGAGCCCCAAGCCCATCTGGACCACCTTTGGTCTTAAGTATATCACCATAATAACTATGTGTTCCGGCATTAGTGACCCAAGTTCCTGTACCGTAATGGGACAGCAGCGTGTTCGCGATGCCACTGGCGTTGCAAACACCCGTAGGCGACGGTAATTGCTAAATCCTAAGCGGGCCGTCAGCCTGTCTGCTGTCCTACAGCAATAAAAAAAAAGAGATAAGGGCAGGAGGAAGAAGAAGAAATACTTCTTTCTTTAATATATACTTTTAGTACCAGCTATGATTAGGACCAGCTCTACTCAACGCGCAGCCCGCGGGCTTCATATCATCCTACCGGGTTTTGTGGTTGGCCCATCCAGTGTTAGTTATTTTAAACAATTTTGAAATTCGCGCCAATTAGAACGTGCTGAAGTAAATAGCTCCTACATAACACTAGAGCGCTTGCACTGTATATTGCTACTAGCTGACCCGGCAAACGTTGTTCTGCCATAAAAATAATAAAATGTCAAAAAATAAAAAATAAAATTTAGGGGTGGACTACCCCTAACATTTAGGGGGATGAAAAATAGATGTTGGCCGATTCTCATAGATACCGGATAAGCACAAAAAATCACTAACTCAATTTAGTTATCTGCCTACTGCCTACCCCCTAAGAACGATGGCGTGATTATTTATAGCCTATGACCATTTCTAGGTTATCATCTATCACCATACCAAATTTCATCAAAATCCGTTCAGCCGTTTAGGCGTGAAAGAGGAACAGACAGACAGAGTTACTTTCGCATTTATAATATTAGTATGGATTATTAATCCATACCAATCAAATTATTGTTAATTTGCCATAATATATGACAGTTGTTGAATTCCATTGTAACAATCCCGAAAACGTAAGAAATCATTACCTATATACATTTTATATACATATTAATCGTTATGTATTATATTTTTGAGGCCCGTGACTCTCAATCACTAACACTATGTGAAAAAGGTTGAATAGCACTGATCTAAACTATGCGAATACATGATTCATACGTGTTCAGAACTCAGTTTAATCCCAGTATCAAGTTTCCAGTAACCATTGTGTGGCTTTTACGGCGTCAACTCCAATCACGGTTCAGAAATCTAAAGAATATAAAATTGTTTCAAGCCTAACAACATACGAGGATAAGGTAAAAGTTCTCGGCCTAACACTAAGAAATTGCGTTCCAATCAGCGATAATTTATTACTCCTGCCTGGGGCATGTCTCATTAGTTCGTATGACAAGTTTCAACTAGTCCTCTCAAGTAGTTTGTTTATACAAATTTCCGCAGTAGACTTCTTGCGTGTTTTTCGTTATAATGGATAAACTAGACTATCGTGCGGTCATAAAATTCTTCGTTTTGGCTGGATTAACCCCTAAAAAAATTCATTCGAAGTTTACGGGGATTCTGCTCCTTCAATGTCAACCGTTAAAAAGTGGGCAGTTGAATTTAAACGCGGTCGCACGTCCTTCGAAGATGACCCACGTGAAGGACGGCCAAAAACCGCAATTACACCGGAAACCATCGAAAAGGTGCACGATATCGTGTTGGATGATAGGCGTGTAAAGGTGAGTGAGATAGCTGAGGCCGTGGGAATATCGGAAGAAAGAGTGCGAAATATCTTGTACAAAGAATTAAGGATGCGAAAGCTCTGCGCAAGGTGGGTGCCGCATTTGCTGAATGCCGATCAAAAGCAAATGCACAAATGATATTCGCAGCAATGTTTGGAGCGATTCAATAGGGATCCGACCGATTTTGTGCGGTGATTTGTTACCATAGATGAGACATGGGTGAGGATGAGACACTACACGCCAGAAACGAAACAGCAGTCGAAGCAGTGGGAAGAAGTCGGTGGTTCAGCGCCAAAGAAAGTAAACTCGTTCACGTCTGCCGGTGCCAGTGTGTTTTGGGATGCGAAAGGGATCCTGTTTATTGATTATCTTGTAAAAGGCAAAACAATTACAGGCAAATATTACTCTAATCTTCGTGACCAGCTGGATGCCAAAATTCGCGAGAAGAAGCCTTCTTTGAAGAAGAAAAAAATCATTTTTCATCAGGACAATGCACCTACTCACAAGTTGCGTAGGCAATGGGAAAACTTGCGAGATTTGGGGAAGGTATGATTTGCTCGGCCATCCCCCTTATTCTTCTGATTTGGCACCCTCAGACTTCTATCTGTTTACAAATTTGAAGGAATTTGTTTCTGGGAAGCACTTCGCGTCCAATAAAGAAGTTGAATGAATACTGATGTTGGAGAAACGCTGGACCAAGTGTGTTGAAGTCAAGGGAGAATAAGTAGAAAAATAAAATCATTTTTCAACTGAAAATTGCAGTCTCACTGTCAGACCGAGAACTTTTCATCTTACTTTAGTACACGTTTCGTGTTACATTCAAGAATATCAAGTTACTTCATTCTTGTCTTTGTTTGGCTTATTATAATGGGATGATAAACTTTAATGTGTAAACCTTAAAATTTTCAGGTATCACATCGGAAGGGCCTACCCCACGTGATATACTGCCGCGTGTGGCGGTGGCCTGACCTGCAAAGCCACCACGAGCTGAAACCTCTCGAAATATGCCAGTTCCCTTTCAGCGCTAAGCAGAAGGAGGTCTGCATAAACCCTTACCACTACAAACGCGTCGAAAGTCCTGTTTTGCCTCCAGTTTTAGTGCCGAGACATTCGGAATTCGCCCCGGGGCATTCGTTATTGCCCTTCCAAAGGACTGCGGAGCCCTCTATGCCGCATAATGTGTCGTATTCAGGCTCCGGTTTTCCTCCTTCCGCGTCGTCTGAGTTACCCGACACTCCGCCTCCCGCGTATTCTCCTCCTTCAGACGACACCGAACCTCCCGGGGAAGTCGCACCCGTTGCGTACCAAGAACCTCTATATTGGGCGTCGGTTGCCTACTATGAACTAAACTGTAGAGTGGGTGAAGTCTTCCACTGCAATTCACACTCCGTCGTAGTCGACGGGTTCACCGATCCTTCGAACAACAGCGACAGATTCTGCCTCGGCCAGTTGAGTAACGTGAACAGGAACTCTACCATAGAGAACACGAGGCGTCATATAGGGAAAGGGGTCCATTTGTACTACGTCGGAGGGGAGGTGTACGCGGAGTGCTTATCCGACGCCGCGATATTCGTGCAGAGTCGCAACTGCAACCACCACCATGGCTTCCATCCGTCGACCGTGTGTAAAATACCCCCAGGGTGTTCGTTGAAGATATTCAACAATCGTGAGTTCGCGCAGCTGTTGTCTCAGAGCGTTAATCACGGTTTCGAAGCGGTGTACGAGTTGACCAAGATGTGCACTATTCGGATGTCGTTCGTCAAAGGGTGGGGGGCGGAGTACCATCGCCAGGACGTGACCTCGACGCCGTGCTGGATCGAGATCCACCTCCACGGTCCCCTGCAGTGGTTGGACAAAGTTCTTACGCAGATGGGATCGCCCCATAATGCTATTTCGTCGGTTTCTTAGCCACGTTGTGGTCCCAATCTCATTTTGTATTGCATTTTTGGTTCACGATTACTCAAGAAAGGACACTGATTTTGCTGTTTGACCATTAAAATTATTATTAATGTAAAATACTCATTCTTCTTCAATATTATACATTAATTGTTGCTAAATATAAAAACATTAATTTAATAACTTTACAAATTAAAAAGATAATCTATTTTTTAAAAGACAAAAGTATGAAAATTTTATTCAAATTCAAACGGCGTCGGTTAAGCCTCTTGAAGGCATGACATTTACTTATATGTTTTTTATATAGCTTCATTTATAGTTCTGGCCCCAAACGCATTAGATATCAAATAATGCAGCTCAAAGTAAGTGTCCAACTTTTTATGATAAGTATAAAATGTAATTTTTAATTTAAGTATATATACTAATGTATATTTTAAGACATTTTCAGATGCAGAATCAGTAGGTATATAGTCGTTGCCAAACCAATATATGCTATGTGCACTTTTTTGCAGTTTCAACATTTTGACTATTATGAGCAGTTGACCACCCACACTTTGATATATAAAAACCGCTACGTGATTCCAATCATGACATTACTTTAATATAAACCACTTTAAAATAATTTTTTTCTTGTGGGTCACGACGTGTATGCCTTCTTGGTGGTTACCGGAACAGACCGAGTCTTGGTCGGCGAGGAGCGGCCATGCCGGATGCGCGTCCCGCTTTCCCACGAGTCACAGCGACATTGACGCTTTTGTTTGACGTTGACATTTTGTGTAATTTAATATTTTAATCGCTAACACATGAAAATGTTTTTACGCCATATCTAAAACAATTTACATTTTGCACGTAGCAGATATTGGTTTGAAAACGACGATAATCTGATGTTGTCAGCAATCACGTGGAGACATTCCTTGTTTTCCAATTACAGCACTAGAGCGCATTATGCGACATAATGGTCAACGTTGATGTTTCAACTACAGCAACGCTTCGCACAATCGAGCACTCTCAAAAGTGATGCGTGCAATCGAATACCAACTCAGTGACAGAAAATTAACAAGTGTTTTTTCTTTAAATTGGCATTGATCGAAATTTTATTTAAATATCATCGTTAGTAATATTGTTTATTGTTAAAAAATTTTAAAGCTTTCGTTTTCTCGTAGTTTTTTTTTTTGGAAATAATCAAAGTTAATTCAAACTGTTAAAAAAATAAATATAAGTATAGATGAAGGTACAAACATTGAGTTTTTTATATTCCACATTTAAAATGTGAATACAATTTCATTTTAAAATTCGAATCTATATTCTATTTTTTTTTTCAACACTGAACTTAGCGCACACTTCAACAATTCACGTTCCAATTATCCATAAGCATAATTGGGCATTGTGCGCCACTGAGTCGCATTATGCTCTGCAATTGAAAAACAAGGAGTGACAGCTGACTAATTGTTTGTACATTATATTACTAGCTTGCAATAACTGCAAACAACATATTTAATCCTGACTTTTTAATAAAGTATTTTTCTTCGAAAACCCACGATTTCGTTGTATTTTAAAATGTCTTAAATGTTCCTTAATTATAAAGACATGAAGCATATACTCGTGGAACTTATGATAAGTTTAAAAGATATTAATCGTTGTATGTATATAAAACATATATGCATGTATAAAAAACATGTATAACAGAGTATTTTTGCAATTTGCTTTTCACTGCCACGCATACGATGTTATGTTTCGCGCCATCTTTATTATACCTTTATAAGCTTATATGTATATTTTTTTCTAATTATTATTCAATAATTCGAAATTTCGTATTTTTTTTTAAGTTTCGACCATTTCATATTTCAAACTCTCGATAATTCGTAATGGCGGCTGTACACACTCGCCGAGAGTCTCGGCCGATATGGCCCTCGACGAGAGCATCCCTGTACACACTCATTTTTCATTTGTACTGAAGATTACCACAGTAATAGACGTAGAACTTGCTGCTGCTGTTTGTATTTGTGCTGTGAGCTATTGTAATTATATGCGAATTTACTACAAAAAGAAAATACTTAATCCATGGCGAAGTAAGAAGATGGTGGATGGATGCACCGCAATAGAAACAGGTAAATATATACTTATAACTGTAAATATAGTCAGCGGGCAACTGAATAAACGAGTGTGTACAGGATAGCTCTCGTTTGCTTCGTGAGACCCCACAAGGTGCTTGGACTCGGGCGCAAAAAACCGACAAGCGACCGAGGATAAGCGAGGCGAGACGCGAGAGAGCGAGACAAGACGAGAGCACCATGTACACACTCGCTCTCCGTCTGTCTCGGGGTGTCTCGACGAGTGTGTACAGCCGCTATAATATTCCCGTATTCGTATAAATCCCTCGAGTTTTGAATTAACAAGAATCGACTGTAATAGTATTATTTTAATACGCAACACGAAACGAAAAATTTTGATTACTTTTGAAATTATTTCTTTTTTAACAAGCATTTTTTTATTTTAAAAATATTGAAATTGTATTGTGTCTTAGAGTCTATGAAAGGAATTAGTTTACTATTTAAGCATTACTAGCAATTAGCAGGTTTTTTTTAAATATTTTCAGTAACTTGAACTTTTACGTATAAACTATTATATTTGAAAGATTGTGTTTGCATATTCTTTTTACTTATAAGTTATACATCTGTTTATTTATATTGACTTATAATTTTTAAATTTATAAAAGTTATATTAATAACATCGACCAGGAATATGGTAAAATGACAAATTCTGAAGAAAACGCTATTAACGCAATATGTTTTTGATTTTAGGTAATTATGCGTATTATTATATTTTAATAGTATTCCTATAGTAATAATATAATGCAATTTAGTTCATCAATTTGCATTTTATTTTTATTTTAATCATTTTATTAATATTATAATTTAGTATGAGAAATGTTTACCGTTGAAATGTTATTTTTCAAATATTACATAAATTACTTTATAAATTGAATAATATGTGTAAATTGATATATTTTTATTATTCGACCCCAACAGGCTATGCTTTAGGATGTGTCATAATGTTTAATACATTTGTCTTTGGCCTCTTAGCTTCTAAAACGCGAATGGATGTATTTTGAAAAACTAATTTAGACACGTCTATAACATGTCCCTAGTAACTGTTTGCGCGAGCAGAGAATGTGTCCTAATAAACGTAGGGCACAGATGCAATAGGTCGCGTACAATGTTTGTCCTCTAACAATTCGAGTGCGGTCTTTGGGTTGGGGACGGGACACCTAGGGTAAAAATCCACGGGAGAAAACTCCATTAGTCTGAACTAAATAAAGGTAAAGGGCTTGAAAATTGTCTAAGTGTGTTTATTATAATTCAATCTATTGTTTTGCAGCTTTGAAACAATTCTTCATACTAAATTATTTTTAGATTTTAAGAAGTTACACAATACAATATTGAAATAGTATTATGCTTATGATTTATTTTAAAAACTTACTGGTTAAAATAAGTGCTTGCATGTCAATACATTGGATTTATAGATTCAAAAAGTATTTAGAATAGAATGTGTCTGGTTGTTGGTGGAACCTGTTTGAGTATATCCTTTATTTTTCCAATGTGCCATCCATCATATTGTTGAACAAAAATGTTCTGTACAAGTGTTAACTATAAAAACATTATTTAAGTCCCGTGGAAAATTTAAGAGAAAAAAAATTACCACTCAATGTTTTTTGAAGAACATTAACACAACTACGCCATAGCTAATAATATCGAAAAAATTAACACACAGGAACAAAATATAGATAGATAGATAAATATAAAAGATAAATATATTAATTAAATCAATGATAATTATAAGAAAAACGCCCTAACAACTAGAATGACTAAAAAATAGTATGTAAATATGACGGTGTAGTAGATCTAGATTTGAAATAAAGGGCCTAAAGTGCCCTGTAAACGATCAAATTTGCTTGACAAATTTGTTGGTCAAACTTCACGTTTACATCAAACCTTAGCTTAAATGTTCACACCAAAGATCAAAGAAATTAGCTTACTTGCTCGAACACTCGATACAGATGACGTATTTTTGGCGTTGACCTCCATGTTGCCAACACAACGACTGAGATCTTATTTGACAAACATCGCCGTTCACGTTCAAACTTGTTTGTCAAACATGACAACAATCAAAATTTCCATCAAACACGACAAACACGTAGACTGTTTGACAAACAAGTAAATTTGTCAAGCAAATTTGATCGTTTACAGGGCGCTTAATAATTATCTGTTTAACTAAATAAAGTATTCGAGTGTCATGAGTTCCTACCGGGTGGTAGGAACGAAGTTCCTTGGTAGGAACCAAGTTCCTTTCGTACAAATTATTGAAAATGAATAATGAATGTGTGTTAAATTTATTTAAAACTCGCCCACGCGTGGGCTCGTAGTGTCAACATTTCGTTTAACAGCCAAACGCTAGTCTATTGGCTAGCAAAGATGCCTAACACTTCAGCTTTTGCCAAACGCGAAACAACTTCGTTTCGAAAACTATTTGATAAACCAAATCGAGGATAACGTGAAATTTTAAAGATTAAATTGATCTCAAAATATATATTGTTATAATTAAGGAAAGCGACTAGTTCCTCGGTATGGGAGATGAAATACGGACCGTCGTCACGCATTGCGTTGATTTTAGTGCAGTCTAAAAATAACATATTTTTATTGTATTACTTTATGAGATATTGGCGTGGATGGGATTGGATTGGGTAGCACGTGACTATCACTCACGTGCTACCCAAGTCTGAATAATATGCAAAATTCAAATATGAAATTAAATAATCCGAAACAATTTTTATGAATAAATAACAAACAATATGTTGCCACTAAATATATATGAGTGCATTATGATTTTGTAATTGATGCAAGAGCTTTGCTAATATGCTCTTCGTCATTTATGTATCATTTTTATTTTTTATTTTAGATATCTTGTAAACAAATCGTCATAGTCGTATAATAGTGACGTATCTGACATATTAAATTTTACAGGGCAGCCATTTGAAAAAACACTAGCGTCATTTTACTATGCGCTCCAGTCAAATCTCTGTTTTTACAGACAGATTCATTTGAAATCCAAAATACATATAATTTTTTCTTTAACTAGCTGACCCGGCAAACGTTGTTCTGCCATATAAATAATAAAATGTCAAAAAATAAAAAATAAAATTTAGGGGTGGACTACCCCTAACATTTAGGGGGATGAAAAATAGATGTTGGCCGATTCTCATAGATACCGGATAAGCACAAAAAATTTCATCAAAATCGGTCAAGCCGTTTCGGAGGAGTATGGCAACGAAAACTGTGACACGATAATTTTATATATTAGATGTAGCAATAATATGTCGACTATGTAGCATCCAAGTATGGTTAAAAATTATATTCGTATTTTTCTCAAAACCGACATTATTCTACGATCATGACGAAATGTTTAGCTGTTTGAACATCTTTGTGATGTGCCCTATTCTTGAATATATGCCGTCCATGAAAGTAAACATGTACGCACGTTTTGCACGCTTCAACCAAATTATGATTTGAACTGGACATAACTAAATTAGAATAATAATTCCTATTAACCTTATAGTGCCTTTGATGTTTTCGAAATGTTGGATAATTAAAATTCTTTCAAAATTGCACATTTGTACCACTTTTCATAACTGATGTATATAATTTAAGAAAATTATTTATTAGATAACTATATTTGTAATATGTATTTCATACGTTAATAATATTGATTATATATTATAATTAGTCTATAAATGAGGTTTATAACAGCTTATTCGTGCCTTCACTTACCGTCAGGTAGTAGCTAGGTATTGTCCAAGAAGTCTATAGAATATATATGTAAAAAATATTTCAACTTAATTACCTTTATATAAATGTTATTGCTAAAACATTATCAATCTTTTAGGACTATGTTATTTTTATTGTAAATAACAACTTTTTGTATAAAACAAACTCCAAAAACTTCTCCTCTTCAATGCATTTACATATTTTGTTCTTTTCAACGCTTCTCGTACAATGTAACTCATAATCATATTATGGTCTAGGTAAAAAATAAATAAATCTGTATTACTACGAAGATTTAACTAGTGCTACGTGTTTTCATTTTAGTATAAAAGTGAAATAAAAATTTAACGAAACTCAAAATTTCGTAGAAAATCGTTTATTATGTAGTAACATATTCCTAAGAAATTGTTAATGTCTAGTCTAAGCTTGAATATTTTTATATGAAACTTGAAATAATTGTCTTGTATTGGAAATATTTCTGCGCAACCATAATAATATAAATTATTTTTTTAATGTATTTTCAAATTACAAAGTATTTTTTCCTTTCATAATAGAATATCGATTTGTTTACAATGTTTATTCAAGCATTTTGTTAGTCGCAATGTATTTTTAATATTTAATAAAAATGAAACGTTGCAAAGCTTCAAATTGCTGTCTATAAAATAACTTGATATTGGTATGTGCCTCTTATGATAGATAAATAATATTATTTAATGATATTATATGTTATGGTATAGTTAAGAATACCGTGTTTTGCGATGCGATGGCATTTTATTGACCAAATATGTTTTTGTGTCATACTATTGTAAAGATATATTCACCGCTCGGCTGTTAACGCCAGCATCTACGATCTTAAATAGTGGAACCGTTTTGTAGAAACTGTCACTTTCGCTGTATAAGGTTTAAAGTTTGATAAAATATGGTTCTTCGAGCTTCTTCTTAGTTATTTATTTAATTCCATATAATTTTTTAATTTGAACCATATATCTGGAGGATTGAATTCTGTAGTTTCAATTACTTGAATAATGTGAAAAGCGACCAAAGATTCATATTATTATTATATTACTTTTCAAGGCGAATTCCTCCTGGCGAAACGGCTAACGCGCGTCGGCACGCTTGCGGTCACGGGTTCGATTCCCGTCTCGCATCTGGGTGTTTATGTATAATATGTATTTATTTACAAAAGAAAAGTATATATGTAGTATATCAGTTGTCTAGTACCCATAACACAAATGTATGCAGCTTAGTTTGGGTCTGGTTATGTGAAAAATTATGAAATGTATTTTGGATATTATTACTTTTTTATATAATTAAAATTTCAGATTTTATACAGTGAAGTTTCGTTCCACTTAAGTTTATCTTATAAGATGTTATAAATACAGTTAAATTTAAAAATGTGAATTGAAAGATTCGATTTTATTAATGAAAACATGTTAGAGTTGATATTGTAAATAAATTATCGTGACGTGTCCATGTTATTTGATGTAGGTATGGTGGAAATTCGTTGTTTTGTATAATATACTGATTTGGTCTTAGATTTTAACCATTTAAATGTATCGAAAAATTCTATGTAATAGTGAAGCTACGTGAGGGAGCTTCCCTGTTGTACAGAAACTAACAAAATTTTGTCAGTACTTCAATTACTAACATCTAAACACCAACAAAATGAAGTTGGTTACCTCAAGGTGTTTTAGCTGAACATAGCGATAATGCTGAAAGCTATCTCAAAAAATATTTGATAATTGAATCTGTATTCAAAATGGCAACCTAAAATTTGTTCACTACAATACATTACCAATGCATTCGTATTTTTGTTATAGCAATAATTTGTAATTATTTGATATATTTGTTGATTCAATCAAGTTTTTAACAATTTTTATCAAATCTAATCAATATTTTTTTGTACATTTAAAACGTAATATTCGGGACATATAAAGGTTTCTATGAAACCCACTATGTAGAATCAGAAATCCTTTACATGTTTAAATTATATTGGATTTTAATTTTTGGAACATAAAAATGGTTAAAATCAAATCAAATGATGCGTACAATGTCTGTTTGGAATACTAAATTAAGGAAAAGTTAATTTTTTGTACAGAAACTATTTGTGAAAGATTTGGATTCGCTGTTTCGTAAGTTTTAATATAAGTGCATAGATGCCATTGTATGAGTAATTTAAGAATATTTTATATGTTTAGCTATTAATAAAGTTTCTTTAATTGTAGTGCTTGTTATTTATGCCCAAAGCCGTGCATACGACCTGTACTTGGGTCATAGGCTATGGATTTTCATATCGACAGAGACCAAGCGGTCACCTTCACCTATAAAAAAGCCAAAAATGTCATTGTAGCTGTTAACAGATGAGGCGATACCGGCCGATTTGAGCAAATATTTTTGTAAATCACGAATATCACTTCTTCATTTTCTTTCTATATATTTTTGATGTAAGAAGTCTTCCTCCCCCCCTCCCCTCTCACGGACAATTGGGGACCAAAATAAGGAGACATTTTTTTCTTAGGACTGAAATATTAAACCTAAGATATTTCTACCTATTTAAAATTTCCACTTAACAAATGTAGAAAAAATTTGAGTGATTACATTACATTGATCTGCCAATTTGCTGTTTGCATGCATTCAGTATTTGCTCTAAGAAAATTAATTTTACCCTAGATTTTATTTATTATTTAATCAGTAAATAACATGAAAGTTAAGAGGAAGTTATGTGGATTTGACAGTTGGCTACGATTTCAAAATGGCCTTAAGGCATGTATCGTATCGGTCATCCAATAAAAATCAAAAGCAGTATGTACAATCTGACTTGATCCACTTTTATCTTATGTCTCGGAGATCCATGAATGATATGTCCCTCTTAGAAAACCAAATTGTTAAACTAATTGACACTGGCTAGACTATACAATCGGAAATCACCACAAAGATGATACAGACCCAATTATTTTTCAGCATTTGCCTGTGATATTACTGGATGATTGATGATTATAACATTTCATTGAAAGCAATAATTTAATTTCCCTTTGAATTCAGTTTTAACCAGTGCACAAGCATTTTATGGTTCGATAAAGGCGAATTCACATGTAGAGAATATAATAATCTTACACGTATGGTATTTTTAACCAACTTTTTTTAGTTAAGTTGTATTAGATTATCACTTTTTTGTGTTGTAATATTAAATATAAGTTGTAGATATAAACAAAAAAAAATGCCTGTTTCAGTCATCATTCAAATAGGGATATCGCATTTTCAATCACGATGAGTAAGTTTTCAAACATACTTGCTTTTCCGCAGAAGTTGTTTGAAATTCACGGGTATCCTTCACACTTTCACCATAACCTTCAATGTCTAACATGTCTGATAAAAAAACTATCCCACACACTGCCTTTACTTTTTTTTTTTTTTTTTTTTTTTTGGTCTCGGGGAAAAACCTCTCTTGACGGGTTCCCCCGGCCCGGGGGGACCGAGGGATATGTGGGACTCCGGGATTTTTCCGACTACCCACTAAAAAACCCCGCTGTTCTCCTATCGCCTACGCCCGGGCCCACGGATATATGGCCTGCCGATCTCGTGGCCCGGGCCGGCGCCGGCCCGCCCTTTGTCTTGAGGCGGGCCCCTTCTAAAGTGTTGGCGCCAGGGGGTCAGGGTTTCGTCCCCCCGGCGCTCTCCTAACAACTCTAGGAGTTGAGGGGGGCCGCGGAACAGCACGCAGCCCTCACCCTCGCGGTAATAGTGCGGGCGGCGGGTCCTCCCCCGAGGGGCCGCCCGCGGCCGCTTTTTACGGCGGCCGGAGGTCGTTACTGGCCCTCCGGCGCCGCCGGCGTGGCCTGCGTTGGCGGGAGGGGAGTGTGGTGGTTGACTCCCGCTCCCGCTCCGCCGCCTCCTTTGCGGACATGACTGCCTCGCAGAAGGAGGCGACGGCCGTCCATCCAGGATCGCCCCCGACCATGGACAGAACCAGGGCCGGGAGACACTGCCTTTACTTGGCGCAAGAGGTGATAAGGATTCGTTTTTTTTTTTGCTGACTTACAGGTAGGTTATATACTTGTATTTGGACCTTGGGTTTTCTTACAATGGTGTGTAGGATCCAAACCATAATCACAAACGTACTATATCTACTTATTTCTAACTTTATTAACTAGAAATATTTGGATGGATGTTTTGAAAGTAAAGAAATATATTTAAAAAAATTTATGTTTATATACATACATAAAATATATCTACATAATAGTTTCTTTTTCCTAAAATGACATCAGCTCAGCAACTTGCTGGTTATTTTCACCAGCGCTGATCTTCCACTGAGCCAGGCAGTGGTCACTCCATTGTTAGTCAATAATGACAGAATGGCTAAACCGATGGATATAATTTACCACAGAGATGGATTATAGTGTGAAATACGATGTAGACTATTTTATTCCCGAAAAACTCTACCCAAACGAAGTCGCGCGTTAGTTAGTATAATAATTAAGACAAAAAGTATTGCGATTGATAATGTTATACAACAGTGAGTATTACTTACGAGTGGACTTCGCGTTTCAGAGTGCATACGTTTTTAGAAGTCAGTATTTACCTCAATATGATCACGCCCTAACTAAAGCCTTGACGTCTGAACGTGCAAAATGTCCTTGCGCTGATCCCCCAACGTTTTACTAATAAAAATTGCCGTGATTGATCAATTTACCAATCAGCAGGTGGAAGTCGCTGTCCATTCGGACTCCATCTGTGTACGCTCATTGTAATGTCAACTTGTTAGTGTTAAAAATGATAAAGCTTTTATTCCTCTTGGCTTTTGTCGGTAAGTTTCCTTTATAACACCATAAAATTATAACAAAAAAGTTGTTTATTACGAGTTCTCAGGTTTTTCATAAAAAATCTTTAGGGGGAAAAACAAATATCTATTTTCGCATAGACTTTTTAATAATTTTAAACTCTAGTTAGACATTTTTAGATAATATCAAAGATTTAATAAGTATTAAGTAATTAAGTGACTTGCGTGTACTAATGTGAAACATAGATAAATTCCTCGATTTCTTACATATAGGTGGATAGCGTGTTGCATAATTTTGAGCCAAATATTTATACAAGATAGCCTAATTCCGGCGAAGTGGGTGCCCGTTGAATCATTTCGGCGTTTCCTGCAGATGTTCATCTAACTCGCGAAATATTTAACCACAAATAACTAGATTTATTAGCCGTGTCGTAAATGGCGATAAATACTACTGATACAATTGAAAAGTCGTTCTATCATTTAGACAGTGATATTGGAAATAAACAAACTGAACTGTTTAGAATGGTGCCTTCGTCGTCTTTCTACCATCGCACTGCCCGCCATCGGCTGGGCGTTTATTTTCATTTCCTGGAGCCATTTGGAATTAACTTCCGGTTAAGGATTTCCATTGCAGTACGATATGGCGTTATTCAAAAACGGTGTTAAAGAATTTCTTAGAGGCCGGCAGCGCGATGAGAATGCATCTGGTGTTGCCAAAGTCCGATGTCGGTGACCACCCGCTATCGGATGGGTCGTTTGTCTGTCTGCTGAACTCCAGATATAAAAAAATAGAAGAATCGCATATGCTGGTATCACGTTGTCCAGAATCCTGTTACGCTATAACCGAGTTCTAGCTATTTTTTAACACAACTCAAGGTTATTATGGCGACTCACTTATAGACTGGGTGGTTTCCATCCAGTCGCGTTTGGGGTCCTCTCGCCTAGCTTGGGTTTTCATGTCACCTTCCAGGACAGGCCACAGAGGTCAGTATTCTTACTCCGCGCTAGCACAAGTAAAGTTGGTGGTGGTCTAGCAAGACCCAAATAATATTGGTTTAACATCGTTTAATATTCAATGAATTCATAAAATGCGAGCGACCGTGTGATGGAGAAATGGAAAGCACCTAAAGCTAGGACTATGACTTAGGAGCCAATATTAAAAATACAGCCTATATCTAAGTTAAAACTCCAATTAGTTATACTCTAAGATTATGCTAAACATCAAAGAAATAACTTTGTTATTAAGTAAGCAACACCTAAGTACCGCGTTATTTCTGGATACAAACTGGAATTTCCGACGAACTAATCTAGATCTAGGTTATGGACTAACAGGTCCTGTAGTGGGTTCAGACCCGGATGACCTACATCTCCTATACCAAATTGCCTGATAAAATATACTAGTGGTCGCCCAGTGTCCAAAATATGACCATAATTCAAATTATCTCTTCTCAGATGATCATAGACTTTAACCAACAAAAGAGTATCTACTCTAATATATACATATTTGTGTGTCAAATGTATCATAGTTGTGTAATTTTTATTTTATTAATGTTTAAAAGCATTATTATAAAAAAATTAGCATTGTGTACCTACTCTTTCTCAAGACGTTAACTGTCCCAAACTTCATACTCCTCCGACCGCGTATTTTTTCTAAAAAGTGATATAACATTTTTGCTTCGCATGTATTCAGAGATAAAAATAAATTTCAAAATGTAAAAACAATCGAGTTTTGAACAATAAGAAATTGTTTCTAAGGGCGCCTTCAAATTAGCCGCAAAGTGTCGCCCAAGCAGCGCGACTGCAGCACTGCAGCCGCGCTGTTTTCTAAATCCATATAAATCAAAAACGCGCGATTGCAGCGCTGCAGCCGCGCTGCGGCCACGCATCAGTTCTAGTGATGTGAATCGATTACGATTTTCAACACCGGTATGTACTGATTACTTTGAAAATAAACCGGTTTTCTTTAGGGTTTTTTTAAAACCAAAATACACTACTTTATTATAATAACAAGAATGTTGTTTTTTTTTAAATAATCGCATTAATTGTACATAAGAAATAATCATCAAACGGACAGAATATGTAACCAAAAAAATTCTATTTTTATTTTGCATCTGTTGCTAATAAATCATAATTCTGATTTACAAAATTTATAATTGATTTAGATTTCACTTTAGGCATTTTTCGCAAAAATATGACCAGAAAAACCATAACACTAAGAGCAGTGTTTCTTCGTCTGAGTCCATCGTGTATACAACACTATGATACTCGAACCAAGCGACAGCAGGCGACCTAATAATTTGAAGGCGCCCTAAGATGGCATGCTACCGAAAAGATAGATAATAAAAAATAATACACAAATCAATGTTGCCAGTTCATTATACTTTACGAAATAAATAGGTAAAATTATCCAATAATTGTTACTATTAAATTCATACAATAATAAGGTCTTCTAGATCTTACATTGTACAAATTATTATTTTTTAGTTTGAGTAATCGCCAAACTTGGAATATAATAATTATTTTAGACAATTTAATCTTGGAATATAGATAGAAAGAAAGAAAATCAATCAAACAGCCATCCGAACCTTTCCACCCAAAATGGAAACAAAAACTTAACCCACATTTTTTTTTTGCTATATGTGAACTAATAAAAGAAATAATCCTTTTATCACCTATCTTGAACCTAGGAAGGGTGATGGAGTAGTCATATTCTTATTTTTGGCCAGCGAGCTTCGCCATAATACTCTCCTTTTTTTGACTCACGCTGTTAACTTTCTTCAGGTAAAAGCCTTAGTACTTTTTAATAACAAAATGATATGAATATTTGCAGGTCATTTTATTACGCTACACCCATTGTCAAATTCTTACATTCTTCTGACAGGCGATTTCGTAATGTCGGAAATATAGCTAACTGAACTAAATCACAAAAATTTATGATATAGTACTTACTTAATTATAAAGTAAACTAAAATGTTGGTAAAAAAAACTTTCGTCTACTACACTATCTTGCCACGAAATAAATTTGATGAAAATACATTTTGAAATTGCTTTGTGTCAACACTGTTCTTGTTTACATTTGTGTTCAAAATATTACTCGACTCGTGAAGCTAAGTGATTTTAGTGGTTGAAAATAAGGTAATTTAATAAAAATTAATTTAGATAATAATCTATCTAATACTTTTTATATGAAGATTACGAGTTTGATTGTTTTGTTTATTTTTCGGTCATGGCCAGCTGTGTTTGACGTTTTAATCACGCTCATGAATTTACATCGGTGTTGCTAGATGCTAAAAATAACTACTGTTTGGTAAGAATATATCAGAACATTTCCTTGTAAATACAATAATTCTATTATTATAGCAGCAAAAGTGAGCTGCGAAGAAGAAGTAATGAAGAATCTTACCACCGTAACATGGGCTCATGCAGTCAACAACAAGACATATCTTGAAGCTGCGTTAGCCAGTAAGTACAAACTTGTCAATATTGTCTTGCAGATAATAATTTGTAATAGCCAGTATATAGTAGAGATTGCAATAAAAGCAGAACAAATTGGTAGAAAAGGATAATTCCTTTCTAAATATTTTTATTAAAACAAGTAAAAAATATTATTTTTATTTATTTTAATAAAAATTCTTTAAATATGGACGTAATAGAGGCGACTCCTGTAAAATCCATCAATTTTTTTTCTTGTGTTAATTAACGCGACATAAGAAAATAATTATCTAGTAATAAGTATGGCACATAAAATACGTATATTAGTTCTAAGTAGATAAAGAATTTATTTCAATCTAGTTTTAATACATTACGCAACAATCTCTCTTTACCACATTTTTATTAATCTATATAACTATGTATCTATGTAACGGAATTTTCGCATTCGATTTTTACCCACTTTGAACACAATTAATTATTTTTCACATCATCACGAACGATTTTTTTAATTAACTATAAAATCCTGTTTTTTAGTTTCTTTTTCTAACTATCATTTTCGTAAACAAAAGCACTGTGGAAAAAATAAACACTGGTCGTATAAGTTTATTAATTTTATGATATTTATAACTTTTTTTGCTTATCACAGGTGAAGTATCAATGCTGGAAGCAGATATAGTATTGGGTCATGTCAAAGGCAAAGATGGCCCACCGATTCCCGTGATGGCGCACCCTCCAGCCACCACATCGGATCTGACATTGGGCGATTTCTTATCCGCTGTGGCCCAGTACAATAACGTCAATTCGAAGTCAAAGCAGAAGGGTGTGAAATTAGACTTCAAGAGTATAGAAGCATTTGAAAAAAGTCAGGACATTATCGCTCCTTTTACTAAGTCTGAGGTTAGTTTTTTAAATAGACGACTTTTTTTAATTAGTGTGGCTAGTAACTATTTTCTTTGCTATTATACACCGATTATTTTCCCGCTCTTGTTCTTTTGCCCTTGCTTTTGCTATGCTTTATTTTTTTGTGTTTATTCTTTATTTTTTTCTTCGTTATCCTTACATAAGTATATTTTGCATTTTCATAATTTATTTCAATCGTATATATTTTCTTTTGGCTGCTAGGTTAGTTTGTTTAATTACCTTTTTTAGTCATATTTATTAATTGATATTTAATCTTTTTCACCATTCTTACGTAACATCAATTTTACCGGGTGCTTATGTTAGTTTTAGTGAACTCTATCATTGTATTTATTCGCTACAGAATTTGTCGAGGCAAATAGAATTGTTCAAATTATTGGAATACGTTGTGCTAAATTATAGTTTTATTTTAGAATAGGCGAGTGCCTATTCATGAATATGTATTCATGTTCAAGAAACAAAATACAAACCTTTGTATTTTATTTCTTGTCCGTGTGCTACTTAATATTTTAGGCCACTGAATTGTTATTCTAATTTCCTGTCTACCTGTAACTGTCCTTAGTTGACATGTGAAACAAAGACCGAAAGTCTCGTGCGATTTATCATATGCAACGACATTCGCACGTCACAACGCATACGGGGTCATGAGTTCGACCCGTTCGGAATCCGTTTGTTTTTAATAATATATTTTATGTTTATGTATTAGATGTATTTATTTATAATAGAAAAGTATATAAATTGTATATCAGTTATTTAGTGTCTTTATCACAAGCGTTCGTCTGACTTGGGGACTAGATGGCGCTGTTTAAATTGGCATGTTTATTCTCAAATTGTATACGATTATGTGAGAATGGATCCTACCCTTTTCGCTAGGATCTCAAGAGGTGACTAAATTACTACTACTTATGAGAGTTCACAAGCAACAAAAAAAAAACAGAGTATATGCCGGTGTCTAGATAATGCTAATATAATGTTGGTGTTAATTTCAAGAATATGTTGATTATATTTAATAACATCATTACAACTTTTTCTTATCCATAAATAATTTTCATTTATCGTTTACTAAGACTTTATGTTCTTATCCTAAATTCGGTTCGCACCAGTGCCGGATTAAGCAAGCGCGGGGCCCGTAGCAAACCTTTTCAAAAGACCCCACATCTGGGCGCAAGTGTGCTTCCATACCTCAAACTACAGCACCAATGCACTTGTCGCCGATGGCTCAAGCGAGCTCCTGGGACGTGACTTCATCAAGTAGCCACCACCTGATTCGGCGATGGAAGCGCTCAACACGTTTGTCTTTGGGCTTCACGCAGAGGTCCATGACATGAAGACGGTGTTGTGCAGTGACAGTCTCGTCGGATATGCTCTTGCAGTTGGCTACTTTGCTGAAGTGGTGTCTCCAGTCTACAGGAGAATTTGAGTCGGCCCGCGGCCCGATAATGAGCTCTAGCTCATTATCGGACCGACTCAAATTCTTCACATTTATACGAGCGACTTTTTGTAACATGTGCTTTGATCGTATGAAATTCTGTTTTATTTTCGCCAAGGAAATAATGGGAGTTACGGATTGTATAACGTAGATTGTGTTAGTAGGAAAAGATGTAACGTTTCAACTTTATGTGACATCAAATAAATTCAATATATTATGTTATTACGTGTTAATAAGTTTCATTTAAAAATTACGCTCAGGCCGAGATGAGCGGGTTTAAATATGCGGGGCCCCCTTTTGCGCGGGGCCTGTAGCAATTGCTACTCTTGCTGTATGGTTAATCCGGCACTGGTTGGCACATGTTATTTTCTGTCACTCTCCTTTATAAGTCGCCATCTTAACATTCACACCCTTTTCACCATATCATTTTTTACGCAGTCCATCTTTTCAATCTACCTCTCCTATAGTATCTTCCTTGTCATATTACTCTGGTATGTTACTTTTCAGTTGTTCAAAAATTGGCACTAATTCAGTTATGTATTTGGTAATAATATGTAAAAACGGTTCAGCAACGTCTCCGTTTCTCCTATTCCCAGCTGGATGACTGGCAAATGCCATCTGTTGTGAGTCACACGAAGGGCCCGCGGCCGTATCCCCATTCCCTATAATTAATCTTAATTGGACGCAATTAAAGAGCTGCCTCTGACACCACACCCCATGTGAATTATTGGCCTTGGCAAGCCCTTCCCAGAAAATTCTAATTATAATATTTATAAGTTTCAATTGAAAAGCTTTGAACGAATTTGAAATACTGATGACCTCTTGACTCCCTGGCTTTCGCTCGTCGGTGTTGTGGGGTTCGATTCCCATCTCAAATTAGGGTGTTTATGTATAATATGTTCTTATTTTTCTGTTTTCTATAACACAGATACTCTGCTGAGTGAGTGCAGTCTCAAAACATACATATTTTTCACTTTATGGAATAATAATGAATCACTAAGTCACTAACAGAGAATGCTTCCAAGAATACATACATATAATCACGCCTCTTTCCCGTAGGGGTAGGCAGATACTACTTGTTTCCACTTGCTACGATTCTTACATACTTGTTTCACATCGTCCACTTTCATTATTCCCTTCATACATGCTCTTCGGTTTAGGGTACTCTTGACCTGGCCTTTTTTCAAGACGTCCCTGATCTGGTCTCGAAACGTCCGCCTTTTTTTTTAATAAATTTTTCCTATCGCCTACGCCAGGACCCACGGATATATGGTCTGCCGATCTCGTGGCCCTGGGCCGGCGCCGGTCCGCCCTTTGTCTTAAGGCAGGCCCCTTCTAAAGTGTTGGCGCCAGGGGGTCAGAGTTTCGTCCCCCCGGCGCTCTCCTGTAACAACTCTAGGAGTTGATGGGGGCCGCAGAACAGCACGCGGCCCTCTCCCTCGCGGCATTAGTGCGGGCGGTGGATCCTTCCCAGAGGGGCCGCCCGCGGCCGCTTACTACGGCGGCCGGAGGTCGCTGCCCGCCCTCCGGCGCCGATGACGCGGCCTGCGTTGGCGGGAGGGGAGTGCGGTGGCGGACTCCCACTCCCGCTCCGCGGCCTCCTTTGCAGACTCTACTGCCTCGCAAAAGGAGACGACGGTCGCCAGGATCGCCCCCGACCATGGACAGAACCAGGGCCGGGAGCGACAGGTCCGCGGCCAATTCCGGACGGGAATCGCATCCCCATCGCGTGCTAGTCAGGTATGGGTACGACTACCAGACGACACTCCAGAAAAACCAGGGAGTCGCCTGACGTCGTAGCCGGTCCAGCAAGACCAACCGACAGCGAGGATGCGATTCCCGCTCCGGGAACATTCTATGTGCAGGCGCAGTCGAAATAGGCATGGTTTCGACTACCAAATCAGGGCCCCGGGCAGAACCCGGGACCCCAATCAGTATTCGCAACCATCCCACCGGGGACCACGTCACGAACAGAGAGCTAAGTTGGAAAGGATGTAGGAAGTAGACGGGAAGAAAGGTAGGACTCTGTCGCCTCGCACGGAGAGGGGAGTGAGGCGACAGATGCTCGGGCACCTCGGGTACGCACACCCCTGCACTCCTCGGAGAGAGGAGCGCCCCTGAGGGGTGAAACGTCAGCCTAGGTCTACCCCTTCCAACACTTCCATTCACACTCGAGAATAATACCACGATCATAATAAAGATATTTGTTTATAATTTTGTTTAGGATCAGAGTGGAATACTTTAGGAGCTAAATACATTGGATTCTGCCATACTCTAGGAAATCATTATCCGTTTGATATTTAATGGTTGCTTTTTATTTTGGGAAATATATAATAAATAAATAAAACAAAGAAACCTTAGAAACTGGCTTTAGGCTAAATGCAGAGTAATAGAAAATATCTTTTTTTATAATAAATATAATGGAACAATTTATACAGAGTTATCTAGTCACAAAGTCAGTAGCATAGTCTTTTAGTTTTTATTGTATTTTAGGATTGGCAGAGCGGGATGGGCGAGATAATAAATGATAAGCAGGCTACGTGTCGACCATTGTATTTGAACCATAACGAACAGACTGTGTCTAATTCCAATGACATTACATTGTGTTTGACAGTTGACATATATGGTTGACATGATCACAGATCACTACATATAGTACTTGTATTATGGGTACTAGGTAATCATGCATAAACACCCAAACGCGAGACAAGAATAGAACCCGTATCGTCTGCACGTTCTGATGTACGGTAGCCATTACGCCTCAGAGGTCGTTATTATAGTTATCATTCAATAAATTGAACTACCTCCAATTTTTTTTCAGCATACCTTCCCTTTATGGCTTAACGCAGACATCTTGGCAGGGCCTGTGCGTGCCACCACTAAACCTGTCGACGCCGACAAGTTTATACAGTTAGGCATGAAACACCCAAGAGCAGTTCTCTCCCTCGGCTGGACGACCAATTATGGCGGGAACATCACCGAAGGGGAATACAGCCGGGAGCAAATCGGCACTATGTTGCGGAAAGTCAACGAGCATCGAATTGATCAGACTATTACTTTTCCAGTACGTGAATTACATCTCTTTATAGTTAAATTATCTATATCATCATTTTAAATATCCCTATTGCATACTAAATCGGGTTAGAAGCTAGAAGTCCGAAAATTTTAAACGGAAAACCTGCGTAATCACGTTGTTACCCTTTATATTCGTTAATAGAAGAAAGAAAGAAAGAAAAACATTTATTTGTCAAAGAAAACGACACAACTCAAGTACACTATTACATAAAACTCTTAATATAAAACCAATGCCGCAATCCTGACAAACGACAAATCCTGACAAATCATAATACTAAAAGAATGAAACGTTCTCATTTTAATAATCTGCCTCTACTATAAAATCTCAAAATTAACATCTTTTACTTCATCTTCTCCTTTTTTTACTTTATTATTAGATCACGTATAATGAAATATAATTAATAAATATTAATTCTATTGTACCTACATTACGAATGCAATCAATATGAGCGTTATTAAGAAGGAAACTGCTCTAGTTTTAATACTATACAAGCAAGCGTAGGCTTAGCCTTTAAGTATTATAGTTTTGAAATAAATTTCTCCAGGTGCGCGCTGGACTAGCGTCAAACAGTCAACCAGTCATCCTCGATCTGCTCCGGGAAACGTTCTCTCTCAACTCTTCGATCACGGTGTGGTCCAGCGAAGGCGATGTAGTTGAAGTGGACCGGCTGAAAGCACTTCTCCTCACGGTTGGGTTGGAGAGGACATATTTGGACGTGCCTCAAGAACTGGCGAGCAGGCTCCACCTGCCTCCCCCTGATGCCACCAAGAACTGAATTAGATAAATAATACAATTAATGTTTTATTTTCAATAAACCTAAATAGCTCCTACTATTATGTTTCAATATTTTGCTTTGTAGTTGACCTAACGATTAAACCCTTATTGCAACATGTTTCACTCAGCCAAGGTCCACTTCTTTTGTCTCTACTTTGCCCGACCTTGGATATTCCTAGTAGTGGGTATTTCAAATTCATGTCTATATATAGCTTTCTTGGGTATGCCACTCCTGTAGGACGAGACGGAAGTGACATCACTAAATATAAATACCTCCGTAATGCAACAATTTACGCACACGAAATTGCTTGTTTAAGATAAGTATTTTACTTACCATAGCATTAAATGGTGATGTGTTAATTGCTCCAATATCTGAAACAAATACTAAAATACCAAGAACATCTTTCTAGCGACAGAATCACACTCATTGACTAGAATGTTGCTGTTGCTCATTGAGTTATTTTTATCCGTACAGGGGTGGAGTGAGAATACTGCCCCTGCTGCCCGGGTCGGCCTGTCGTAAAAGGCGACAAAAATCCATCTGGATGGCAACCACCCTTGTTCTATAATTATGCCGCCATAATAACCTAATGTTGAGTTCCGATATTAGTAACACAGGTTCTCTTATGCGGACAGCAGCAGGCTTCTGACGTCGTAAACATCCTTAGACAACGGTAACTACTTACTATTAGTTTTATTAAGTGAGCCGTCAGCTTGTTTGCTGTTCCTCAACAAAAAAAATATTTTGGTGGGGACTTAAAGATATTTATGTTTAAATTTTTTTTGTGGTTGTGGTGTTTTTATTTTAAACTGGCTGTACCCGGCTCCTGTTGCACCACTACGTAAAATATTTGTATGTTTAACACCAAAACTATTTTATAAGATTTTATCCGTACAGGGGCGGAGAAAGAATACTAACCTCTGTGGCCGGGGTCGGCCTGTCGTAAAAGGCGACAAAACAATCCAACCTAGCTACGTGGTAGGGCCTCAAGCCCATCTGGATGGCGACCACCTTTGGTCTTAAGTATGTCGCCATAATAATCTTGTGTTGTGTTCCGGCATTAGTGATCCAAGTTCCTGTACCTTTATGGGACAGCAGCGTGTTCGCGATGCCACTGGCGTTGCAAACACCTATAGGCGACGGTAACTGCTAAATTCTAAGCGGGCTGTCAGCCTGTCTGCTGTCCTACGCAATAAAAAAAAAAGATTTGCTGGGCTAAAATTTTCGATGAATACCGACACCCTGAGACATACACATTACCGGACTATTACCACGGTCTCCAAATAGCAAACTGACAACAACGAAGTGAGCACGTCCGCGTTGTTGATGAGTGCGTTAAACAGCAATAATTGGACGTGTGAAACCTAAATCTGTCGAGTTCTAATTGTTATTAATCGTTCTAAGAACGGAGTGTGGCAGTCACGACGCGACGGTATGTGTGGACTTAACTCAATGTTTATTAATGATGTAGACAGGCTTTATTTATCAATGACGGGGGTGCATTTCATTAAACTTAAAGTGAACTAGACTATTTTGTATTCAAAAGAATCTTATTTTTTTAAATTGAATTAGTCGTCAATTAAGATTTGTCTCCCATCTAAAGCGATATAATGCGTTTGAAATGTTATTCTTTGCCTGACTTTATGGACATACGCAGAAAGTGATTCTAAATTTGTTGTATTATTTCTGACAAATTTGTCAAAATTAAGTTTGCGTATTAGATCAGTCGGACTCATGGAGACTACATTCACTCCCGGTATTAAATTGACAAATTGATTAAGGAATGAGCTCCCAAAAATGGGTAAGAAAGAGCTAATTAAGTACTTGTCATTATTTGCCGTCAGCCTGTCTGCTGTACTCCGGCAAGAAAAACATTATCAGTGATATGGAAAACAGTTTTATGTGATAAGATAACCCAAGCACAAATGTAGAATATAAGGAACTCCCATCTCAACCCTAAGTTAATGGTGATTGAATAGTACCTATTTCTAATTGAAAAATCCCACTTTTGTTTACCAAAGGTTGACTAAATCATTATTACTTATAAAACCAGCCGGGCACACTCGCATGTAACCATTAATGCATTTGTTGTTAAAATTTAACAAAATGTTTCCCGTCGTAATTTTATATGCGTGTACGCAGTGCGCGTGCCTTCATCAACATTAGGGGACGAATTTGGAAATATTTTTGTACCCTGCCGAAGAATATTTAGATGGTGCTGGCCGATGCCATGTGTACTCAAAGCTGTTTTAAAGTGGAATTTAATGATTATAATGCGATTTTGTTATTCGCGCTCAATATTTTTCTTCGTGAAGCGGCGGATTAAGAATACTAACTCCTGTGGCAGAAGACGAACTGTCGTGAAAAGCGACATAACAACCTTAGCTAGGTAGTAAAGCTTTAAACCCGTCTGGAAGACAACCACTCTGGTTTTTAAATAAGCAGCCATAACAACCCTGTGTTGTGTTCGAGCCCATATTTCATTTAAATGGCCCAAGAGTCAGTAGTCTTATTCGGAAGATAGCGTGTTAAAGGTACCGCTGGCGTAGCAAACATTGACAGAAGACGGTAACTGCTTACCACTTAAATGGGCTGTCAGCCTTTTTAATGTTTCAAAGCAATAAAAAGGTCCATTTCGGTTGCATCCAAAGTGTATACGGCTCTCAGGGTACGCTGAACTGTGTAGAACTGTCACAGAGCAAAACTCTTGCGCAGCTATATCTACTTATAAACCATTGACACTGACACATGACATTACCATTTACTTTTTCCAGTGAACTGGGAAAAGTAAATCAATTTATTGCCTTTAACGACTCTTAAGGATAGAGACGGCATCTTGACAAACATAGGCATACGCCACCTTGTCAGACAACCTCTGTCCCTCGAGGCTGAATTGAAAGAAAGAAGAAAGAAAATAAGTTTATTTTAGTACTCGCAAGGTATAGCAATAAAATAAGCAAGGTATACAAAATACTTAATTAATAAAACTGGATCACACAGAGTCGTGTCCCAAAAAAAGGACGAAGCTCAGCATTGTGCTGGTGGTTGAGTCCAGCACTGTTCTTTCGCTAGGCCCTTATATATATATATATATATATATATATATATATATATATATATATATATATATATATATATATATATATATATATATATATATATATATATATATATATATATATATATATATATATATATATATATATATATATATATATATATATATATATATATATCATCTTGCTCGGGATAAAGCTTGGGAAGGTATGGCAATGGACAATTAGCTGACGGTAAGGTAAGCTATGGTGTAATCCAATTCTTAAGACATGCCATTTGTCTAAAATATAATAAAAAGCAGTCACACACTGGCGCCGATTAGTCTGGTCAAATCGAAATAACGGAAGACAGAAATGGGTCAGACCAGATTCACCAGATGAAATATCAACAGATGAACTAGGCGTGGCGTGGCACACAGCCAACGTTATCTACACGAACTGCCGTGTACATTGCTAATAACGTTTTTCCGTGAAAAAAATACTCTTCGCAAACATCTTGATCTATACTATTATATATATATATATATATATATATATATATATATATATATAATAATATAACTCTATATTATATATATAATATACAAACACTTATTTAATTAATTTTCATCTGTGTAGGAGTGGAGAAAGAGTATTGACCTCTGCGGCCGGGGCCGGCCTGTCGTAAAAGGCGATTAAAAAATTCAACCTATGTAAAAAAAAAATCAAATTAATCTTTATTATGCCAGCGTTGAAGCCTTACTATAGTGAAATAGTAAGAGAATGAATAGTCCGAAAGTTGTCAGCCAGTAGAGTCGGATCACATTCACATTAATTATGGTGGCTTACAACTGTACAATTTGTGTAAAAATAGATAATAGATTGAAAAATTGCTTTTCTAGTATTTTTTACAATAAATACTTGTTATCTGTCAATAACTATTATTTATTTTGAATTTTTAATTAGGAAGAGTTTTACAAACAGAATAATTGAGTCGATAAACTCCCACACTGTGTTGGAGTTTTGTAATGACAAAAGGCTGTTTGTCTTAATGATCTAACAGCGAAATCTAGTGGTTCCGACTGTAGTTTAACCTGTGGGAGTGCGCTCAAGGAGGCATCACGTGAGGTGCGACGTAGGCTCGACCGCTGCAAGCCAAGCCGATGAAGCTGGAGGTATTGTATCAACTTAACCGGCGAAAGTGACCCTAAACTGGGGTACTACCTTTTCGTAACGTGTTAACTATAACACGTTACAAAACGAAACTTGTTTCTTCTCTCTAGTTTGGACTACCCAATTAGAGAGAAGATACAGCGAATCACTCTCCTGTAAACACGCTAACTGTTTTGTTAATGTTGGAAAGCTATGGTGATCTAAGGTCGAGCCTTCGACAACGGGTTGGTCCATGTCCGTCTGAGGTCAGGAGCCTCGGGGCTTCATCTGCTTTAGTATCCTTTAGTCGGATCTATTCGTGAGTACGTTGCGTGAGCGGTGGCGCACTGGAGGGGTTTTTTGTTGGACTTAGTAATTAACCGTCTATATGGCCACTTGGCCAGAGGTAACCTACTAGACACCTCTAGAAAATTTACTCCGAATATGAACTCTTAATTTTAATGGAAGGTGCTCCGCCTTACAGTTTTCTTTTTTCTTCAGTATTATAAAAAAAAAATCATAGCTCATATTTGAAGAGAATTTTTAGAGGTGTCTAGTAATCTATTTTTCAGAGTACGAAGTAAAAAAAAATAGTCGATTTTTCTGACCCACCCTAATGCGCACTCAAGTTCATTTGTTTAACATGCTCTCATCGAACATATTATATCACAATGTGCGATAAAGAATGGAACAAATCTTATTAGCAATTAATTAAATCGGGCGCGCCGATGCTTTGTGAAATGTGAAGTTTGTGAAGTTCCTCAATCTGCTGACGAAAGATCCATTATCAATTAATTATAAATGCAAACAGTGCAAATTTAACCTTACACAAAGGTAATAAAGTTTAGACGAGGTTAAACGTGGATTTAATACCAAACTAATTTACAATTAAGCAAATGATATTCAACTTTACTAGATCTACATAAGAGTTATTACCAAAACATTATGGTTGCATAAAACAAACATTGCTTAAAACATATACTAATTTAAAAGTGCAGGTGATAGTATTTTGTTTTCTAATGCCATGGTGATAAGGTTGAAAGTTGGTGAAAGGAAAGCTGGTGAAAAGGGTGTCGACCTTAGACATATGGTCACCACGTGACTAATTCCAAAGGATCACAGGACGGGTAGCAGTAGCTCAAATCCGAAACTAGGAAATGTATGAAGTATATATATCTACATATTATCTGTATTATTAAAGTAAGATTTATAAAATAACGGAGCGCTGTTAAATTTCGCCATTAAAACAACACTTAGTAACAATTAACACTAGCAAATATTGTACAAACAAATCTATAATATTCATCGTTAACACTATTCGTATGGTATGAGTGCTACGATGAGAAAACGGAAATGACATTTAAATGTGAAATTAAATATATTAATAAATTTATTTTTAAAATAATTTTAGTAATAGCATTAAATAATATGAATTATTACGTTTTTCATGAACGTGTAATGTGAATAGATAATCAGTTTTTTCAATGAACAAATGACAAGAAGAAAAACAAAACTTTTATAATAAGAGCAGCTTGGCAAGAAAAACAAGACTTTTGATAAAAACAGTTTTTTACATTATGCTTACCAAGATTGCTTTCGGTAAAATTATGATAATCAGCTCTACTCGTAATGGACTATTTCACGTATGACCAATGCGTGAAATATCTTAGTCCAAGCTATCCGCAATTGATGCATCGGAGCTACAATTATTTTCCTTATAATATAATATGTATCTAATTTATTTAAGCAAAACAATTTATTTAAACTAATTTATTTAAACAAACAAAAGATGTTGCATATCGATATATTTATTTGTATACTAGCTGACCTGGCAAACGTTGTTCTGCCACATAAAAAAAAATAGCCTATATCTTTTTCCAAGGTCCAATCTATGTCTATACAGAAATATCTCAAAATTGCTTCCGCGGTTTAGACTGAAAACGTAACAAACAAACTTACTTTTTAACCAACTACAAAAAAGGAGGAGGTTATCAATTCGTCTGTATTTTTTTATGTTTGTTACCTCAGAATTTTCGACTAGGTGAACCGATTTTGATGATTCTTTTTTTATATGAAAGCAGGTGCTTAACGTGTGGTCCCATTCAATTTGGTCCAGTTCTGACAATGGCATCCATGAGACAACCATATAAGTCTTAAATTTGCAATAAGTATGTGCGCGACAAATGGACGAATAACAATATCACGCCAACCGACTTCAAAGATTCATTTTATAGACACCGACTCCAAAAATAACAATAATTGTAACTACATTATAATATCGTTATAAAGATCAACCTACATATTGATGAGTAGAAAAAGTAAGTTGTTTATTAAGTGATAGAAGAATATGCAATTATTTTTTTACTTTTTAGTGCATATTAATTTGCTTTGGAATAGTTTTTTTTTATTGAAGGCGGTTTTTTTTACATTAATAACGTTAGTTTAGTATGGATTGCGATAACCTTAAGCATCGATCAACAATAGTATTGTTGATCGAAGACCTTAAGCTACTGATTTCAATGTGCTTTGACATTGTCTATGGCTTTATTGTCATTCATAATTTGTAAGCGCGGCGCAAACGAAGCGAATCCATTTACACTAATTAAATAAACATTTCGTTCCTTGACAACATATGTATGTATTCACAGATTTAACTAGAATAGAAAGAATTTAACTAGAAGATACTTTAATTAGACTAGATTTAACTAGAAGAACTAGAAAGAATATGCCTCAATTAATAGAATACATACATAGAATTGTTTACACTGAAATACGATTGTAACAATTAAAGGTAATATTTTATCATAATTTAAAATACTTTATTTGATTAGTTATCCAAATCAAATTATTATCAAATGATACAATCACCTATTGAATCTAAGGTTGACCATACTCACAGACGGTCTAGACACGCTTTTCGGCTAAGTTTTTCCCATTGCAATTTGATATGGGGTTTTCAAAAAAAGCGTCGTAACGCGTCGTAAGCGATAGTGACCAATGATGATACAATCACCGGTTGTGTCATCGGTTGTACAACAGTTTTTTTGTACAGATAAACATATTAATAAAATTAGCGGAATGCAAATTCTAGGAAAGCAACAAAGTTGTAAGATCTCCTTTTGTTTTATACGTTTCTCCAGAATGAGACAAAGCCCTTTCTTCAGAAACCCACTTCCAGATATTGTGAACAATAATGACTTCGTTGTCGATAAGTCGTCGACACAGACTAGCTTAAAATTTAAGTGTTTGGAGATGATCTTTATAGAAGTTTATTTGTAATTAGACAATACATACCGAATTAAATGAACGAAATGAAGTTATGGTCACGTTCTGAGAGCAACCAAATTCAAACTTAATTTAAATATATACGTTTTACTATAATTTTTCCCTCAAGAATAGGATCTTCTACCAATATACATAGATTTAAAAATACAGTTTAAAAAATTTTAAAGGCATATTTAAATGATAAATCGAACTAAAAAATTAAAAATAATATAGAAATAAAATGAACGAAAAATATTATTGTCAAAAAAGCGTCGGGCTCTTTATGCCATATTTTGGACAAATCGCACCGATGGAATATTTTCGAGAACTGATTTCTCGAGCACGCATTTATCGGTATCTCTTTTTTTATATTGATTTAAATGATATATGACCGTTTAGTGGGTCAAAATCGAGTTAAAAGGTGTCGGTTTGTCACCATACAGGCGAAACTAATAAAATCGAGTTAAAAAGGCACATTTTATCCAACTAACCGTTGGTCTAAAAGTGAAAACGTGACGCAATCAAATTCAAAAGCTCGGATCTTTTGCGCTTCAGCAGAGTTAAAAACTCAATTATTATAGTTTTCTCCGTAGTCTGGTGATGACTTCGGAGTTGAATACACATTACCTGTATTTTGCTATCACTTGAAAATAGCATTGTTATACCTTTGTAGCGGGCGCCGTCGCACTCGTCAAATTCGTCCGTCCCCGCGCAAGCCACCAGGAATTACCCAAGTTGCCTACACTAAACACTTGTCTATATCACAGCGTACACGCTACACGTTTACCATATGTGTAATTAATTGATAATTGATAGGAGCCAAATCCATACTATTATAATACTATAAATTTGAAAGTAACTCGGTCTGTCTGTTACATTTCCACCACTAAACTGCCGAACCAATTTTAATGAATTTCGGTATAGAGATAGATTGGACCTTGGAGAGGGACATGGGCTACTTTAATTAATTTAATTTATATAGAATTACAACGTTTGTCTGGTTGGCTAAAAGATAGGTTTGACTCATGATTATTAATTGTTTTATTCCCAAAGCAAAATTTACAAATAGACAATTATGTTTCAATACGCATTTCGTCGGCTTAGTTAACAGAATGCGCAACTCTAAAATCATCAAAATATCGAAATTAGACTTTTAATGTTATGTTTTGCTAATCTTATCTAATCTAACCGATTCTTTTAATTATGATACTTTTTAAATGAAATGATTTTGACGTTATGAATTGCATTTATAATCTCTTCAAATTTCAGATTCAAATTATCAATTTTCACTAATTCGTCAGCTTAATTATCAGAATGCGTAAC
Source organism: Malacosoma neustria (assembly GCA_963693495.1). Taxonomy (NCBI): domain Eukaryota; kingdom Metazoa; phylum Arthropoda; class Insecta; order Lepidoptera; family Lasiocampidae; genus Malacosoma; species Malacosoma neustria. The sequence goes on along the minus strand of OY856384.1, from coordinate 18,677,942 downwards.
ACCACAAAATATTGATATAAGACTTCTAAATTTAATTAGATGGTTAGTGAGTATTTTGAAGGCTATCTATTGTTTAAACTTCGTATGTCCAACAGAAATATGGCTAATTTGTTATGAGTGACAGAGTAATATAATTCCCGTGCATACCAAAAAGTATTTACTTACTCTTGTAGAGTTTATTGATATGGAGTTACGCATTCTGATAATTAATGCAACGATATATAATTAATTTTGTACAAATTGAAATAGTCGTACAATTGTGTTAAGTTAGAAATATCATCTAAGTTGCCATTATCTAACATCTTGAAACAAGAATTATTACGTTCAATTGTTTGACCCTTTCTATCTTCGAAGGTGTTGACCTCGAATACCGTTGAATAAATACCTGAATCAGTGTCTTAGTGTTATTTAAGCAAAAGTTTAGTCATTTACTTTGTACACGATTTACTTAGAAACCATGGTTGCCATTAAGACGGCTTAGGTCATACTAATAGGGTTATTTTGTCGCCTTTTAAGATATGCCGCCACTGATCGCAGTGGTCAATACTTTTACGCCGCCCTGCATAGAAAAGGCTTATCTAGGCTTATTTATTGCTTTACCTGCAATCTTGTTAGAAGGCTGTCAACTGCGTTACCGTGAAAGGCGGGAACCAACTTCAATTGTAATTACTTCGACATGAATATTTTACTGCAGAAGCGCATTCTTTAATTGAGAACTCGAACGGTATTCGATTATACACGGAAGGTTAATGACGTAATAATTACCGCCAGGCAATCATCGAAGGTTTGACCCACAAATCAAACTGCATATTTGTAATAAAGTAACTTTGAATCATCTTGAACACTTATCTTACAAAACAACCTCGGGCACCGAAGCGGAATTTTGAGTTAGAACTAGGGGTTAACGCTTTAGCTAATGATGATTATTGATACCTTATCGACTGTTTAGGAGAGGGAAGTTATAGAATCTAAAGCAAATAGCAAACTTATTTGACTGAACAATTCATACTGTTTTTGATTTATCTGATGTAAACTACAACAATAAATATTCATCAATTGTCAGGTTCCAGGATGTCACTAGTTTTAGTAGGTATACCAGCGAGGTGTCTCTTTCCAAGAGCGGGGGCACACGGGCGCATTGCACGAGAGCCGTACTCTACCCAGCTATTTCCAAATTGGCGGGGGAAAGCATTTCCGTGAGACGTTGATTCGCTTAAGGAACACAAATTAGAAACTGAGTAATACTGTTTTACCTCAAATCTTAACTATTTACACAGTGACAAACAACATTTGTCATTATTCAACAGAAGCGCCACCTTTTAATAAAATTTTACATGTAATATGGCCAGACTACTTGTCCATATTTACAGATGCTTCCAAATTAAGTAAGGATGTTTTTTTTATTGCTGTAGGGCAGCAGACAGGCTGACGGCCCCCTTAGGATTTACCAGTTACCGTCGCCTATAGGTGGATGCAACGCCAGTGGCATCGCGAACACGCTGCTGTCCCATAAAGGTACAGGAACTTGGGTCACTAATGCCGGAACACAACACAAGGTTAAGACCAAAGGTGGTCGCCATCCAGACGGGTTTGAGGCCCTACCACGTAGCTAGGGTGGGTTGTTTTGTCGCCTTTTACGACAGGCCGACCCCGGCCACAGAGGTTAGTATTCTTTATCCGCCCTTGCACGGATAACTTCCCCATCACAGTTCAATCTTTACAGGAGAAGCTATTTCAATTCTTGAGGTGGTATTATTTATTGAATCCCACCACATTAGTAAAGCGGTTTACGGTTTCCTTAAGTTGTTTACTGGACCTAGATAAACTATCTTTACGGTCAAAAAAATTTTCCAATTACTTTAAAAATCAAGGAGGTTTTACTAAAGTATCACACGTCGCTCTGAAGTTGTTCTAGCCCGGATCTCCAGTCATAGCGGAATAAAAGGAAACGAGACGGGTGATCAGTGTGCCAGGAGTGCAACTAGGGTGGATTATACTACATACTAGTACAACAAGTATTTCAGTAAAGGCCTAAAATCTCTTACGATGTTAGATATGTTTAAGGAATGGAATTAATTATCTTTGACATAGGACTGGAATCACTGGTCTAAAATATTTTGGTTCCTTTGATTCTGATATTAATTTCTCAAAACCTTGGTTATGTCGCCATAAATTTCTGCCTAAAAATGTCACTATTCGATTACGTTTGGGTCATGTTGGTTCTCCAGTTTATCTGGCAAAAATAAGGGTACAGGACTATTCTTTATACGAGTGTGGACTGGACGAAGGTAATATTGATCACATTTTTTTCCACTGCCCAAAAATCTCAACCCCCATTTATGAATTTCTTCCTAGAGATATCCCTCGCCCTATTGATGTAAATTAAATGTTAACTCTTGTCCATATTAAATGTAAGTTTTTGATTAGGAATAGTACATATTTACTTATAAGTATCTTATTATAACTTCTATGATGAGTATGGGGCCTAGACCTATGATTCGACTTAACGGGATTGCCTGTCGCTAAAAGATGAAATTTATTTGACAATTGGACGTAGTTACGCAAAAAGGATCCAACCCACAATATGGTAGAATAATTAGATAGTATAACAAAGTACTCATTCTGGGCCTAAAATAAGAGCAGTTAAACTTATTTGTATGAGAAATGATACATTTACGCTTATATTTTCCTAAGAACCCATAGACACTAACAAATACATCAATGCGGAAATACAGCTAAAACTTTAATCTTTAATAATTCAAAAGTAACATTTTGTGGGTTGGATCCTTTTTGCGTAACTACGTCCAATTGGTATGGCTTATTATTATTATTAAGCCTTTATTGCTGAAAACATTTCATAACACTTATAAAATTAAATATTTTTAAATTAACACCGGTGTCCTGTTTTATGATCAGCGTGTCCTTTGAGACATAGGCCTTTTCCAACTGCTTCCATTCTTCTCTATTTTTTGTTTTCCTCCACCAAGTAGCGTCTCCTACTTACCTGATCCATCTTTTCGCCTGTCTACCTCTTTTTCAGTCATATGGTAGCTATTCTGTTATAGATGTTGTCCATTTTGCTCTACTGTCTCTTGTCATATGTCCTGTCCATCTCCATTTAAGCAAACAATTGCCAAATATTCGCGGCACTCTCTTAAAAAAATATTACATAAAGCGTAGCTGTTGCCGTGACTCAAAAAATTTTAAAGTACTATGACTAAGTTTGCTGGTATGATTACATGATGGTAAATACAGTGTTGTACTCACACAAAGTACATCGTGCAATAAATAATAATTTCACGCACGTTCGCCTGTTCGAAGTAAAACTGTAAAATTTATTATTGCTAAGGAAGTCCACGAATGTGGGGCAGTCGTAAATGAATATTCCAATATCTGGATATATTCACCGGTATACCGGTCACCGTTTACTAATATTTTCTTTCAATTTTAATTTATATCGTATCAAGTTTCTGCGATTTTTTATTTTAGATATGTTTCACCTATAAAACATAAAACATACAAATACTTTGCTTCAGCTACGAATAAATCATTTAACGTCACAAAATATATTTTAAATTAATAATATACTGGAATAATTGACATAGCCATTAAGCATCAGAGCGCTCGAGTTATTGCTACTATTATGTACTATATGTACTATATATAGACAATTGATACCCTACTTTTATGATGTTCTTTTGTAAATAAATATTATTTTCATATTATTTCCTCATAAGATCACATCACGTGCCTCGTATACAATCATAAGCAATAAATGAGATTTTAGCACAAAGAGGCAGACGGTGGTCGCATCTCTACAAAACAAACAGTCTATTGGGCGCAATATCGAATATTAAAATAACTGGGGAGTATACACGTAGCTGCATCGCATGGAAAATATCAACAGAAAACTCCTGCTCTCACAGTTTAATCAAATCTCTTCTAACAGGAATAAATGTTTTAATGATGATCCTTACGAGTTATAATTGACATGTTTTCATATATATATCCACTTCTGTGGTCCCCTGTTCCTCTTGGATCTCTCTAATCTAGCGGTTACTAGAAAGCCTGTTCAGTTGCAAACTGTATGATCTGCCCCCAAATATTTACATAGTAATTGAGAATCGTGGATGGGAGCGTGTTAGCGATGCCCCTGGTGTGGCAAACATCCATAGGGTAAGGTAAATGCTAATCGGTAAAATCTATTTATTTAATTATAAATTAATTAGAAAGAGAAAGATCTTTATTATAGATAGATAGAATATAAAGCGGTAGCTGATGAATCGCATTGCCGATTTGTCTGCACAGTGCGCTTAGTGCAGTGTTTGAGGGTTCTGTATACACCAATATTGAACGGATCCCTAACAGTCGAAACGCTGAATGGTTCAAGACAGACCCGTATTTATAGATTTTAAACATAAAAGTAGCTCTTATGTGCAAAGGGTGAAGGGTGCAGTCGTTGATTGTTTATATAAACATTTGTAGCTCTTTCCGTAACTGTCGGTAGGGTAAACGCACGGTTGTTGAACAGACTTGAATTGCATGTTATTTTACGTACATAAAAGCGATTCTTTTTCTAGTAATTTATTAGCTAACAAGAAATAATAGCCAATGTTATAATTTTATGGCTACAGCAATCAGCCAGAATTTTTGTGCCTTCATCAACCTGTATTATTAACCTACCTGTATTATTTAACCACACTATTTAACATCTTAACTTCGGACTCCATGGTGTAAGCTTCGGATAATACCGCAATTAACCACTTATGTGATAATAAACAGGTGACTTAAATAAAAATAAATACACTGAGATAATTCACACGGTTAAACTGGACCGATTTTGATGAAATTTTGTGTATGTGTGTTTAAGTTAATTCGATAATGGTATTACCTCCGTGCAGGAGGGAAGTAAGAATGCTAACCCCTGCAGCCAGGGTTGGTAATCGTAAAAATCGACAAAACAACCATAAGGCCCTTAGCCCGTCTGGATGGCAATAAGAACATGGTTTGCACTCACAATTTGGTCTCTTGTAAAATTATTTTTTCTAATTTATTTGTCAGAACATGCCGGTTCTCCTAGCCATGACCCCCCATTCCGACGGTCGGAAGCCGTTACGGCATGGAGGTCGTCTTAATACTAGCTATAATAACATTTGTTTAGTCAATGTGTCTGGTTGGGAGACCTTGAGATTACAGTGTTCATTCCTAGCGAGATTTTCCTTGTATGGGCATTCGCAAGTCGGCTCCTAAAACACGTTCTATATTACGTTGTATAATAGGAGACAAGCGAAGAAGGTGATATGGATGATGATATAGATGGTGATATAGATGATGGCTAGCAGAGGAGAGTAGAAGGAGAGACCATGTTGTGCTGCTCCCATATAATAAGAATAAGGACGGAAAGTTCAGTTCAACAATATATAATGTGGTCTGTTGTGATTTATTAACTCTTACTAGCTGTACCCGCGACTCCGTCCGCGTGGAATAGTGACTTTAGGCAGCATTTTTTGTATATATGAGGTCAAATTAAATTGGAAATTCAACCCACTAAGTCCAGCCTAAGCTGAACCTTATTTCATATGATTGATGATATAAATCTGAGGTCAACTTAAATTGGATTTTAAAATTTCCGAAACTTATCATTTTTAACAAAAACCATTTTTTTTCTAAAATAAAAATAGCCTAAGTTACTCCTTGGTACATCAGATATCTGCCAGTGAAAGTCCCGTCAAAATCGGTGCAGCCATTTCAGAGATTAGCCGGAACAAACAGACAGACAGACAGACAGACCGACAGACAGACAGACAAAAATTGTAAAAAATGTTGTTTTGGTACATGTACCGTGTATACGTCCGAATGCACTTAATAAAAAGCGGTTATTTTAATATTACAAACAGACCCTCCAATTTTATTTATTTGTATAGATAAGCAAGTGATATCGATAACCCACCGTTAGAGCATGGGTTTGATTTCCACGATAGCATGCACATATATGTATAGCAGTTTTCTGATCTAGTACGTTTACTATAACATAATTGACAACCTTCATGACGTAACAGCTAACACGCACTGTTAATAATAACTTTCACGAGGTCACGGGTTTGATTCCCGTCTCGTATCTTTGTGTTTATGTATAATATGTATTTAATTATAATTAAAAAATATATATGTAGTATATCTTTGGGGCTAGAAATTATTTATTATCTTCTTAGTTTGATCACAGACTTTAACCACAGTTGGCGACTTGGTTAATGACTGTAATAACACTGTAAAATATTTAAGTACATTTTTTTTATGTGGCTCCAATGCTTTGGGTACTGATTTGGTAATGTCAAAGTATTTTATAGAATTTTATAATTAGAAAAGGCAGGTGGCGAAAGAGCATCATAATGCTTTAATTACATAAATAAATAAATTGTAAGAGTATATTACAAAATTTGGAAATAAGTGTGTCAAACGAAGTTTGAATAACGTTTATACTAGCTGTGCCCGTGACTCCGTCCGCGTGGTATAGTGACTTTGGGCAACATTTTATGGATATGGTTTATTTTGGATTGAAAACCCTATAAACCCTAAAATATAATTAAATGAAATATGCAAACAGTCAGTGTTATCGAATGCAACTGTTACATATTTCATATGATTCATGATATAAATCTGAGGTCAACTTAAATTGGAAAAATAAAAATTTCCGAAACCGATCATTTTTAACGAAAGCTATTTTTTTCTAAAATAAATGTAGCCTACGTTACTTCTTGTAACATCAGCTATCTGCCAGTGAAAGTCCGGTCAAAATAGGTCCAGCCATTTCACAGATTAGCCGGAACAAACAGACAGACAGACAAAAATTGTTAAAAATGTTGTTTTGGTATATTACCGTGTATACATCCAAATGCACTTAGTAAAAAGTGGTTGTTTTAATATTATTTTATTAAAAACATATTAGCTTTCTACAGTCTTTCTCCATATAAACTTTAACTGTACCAAATTTAATAATCCTCCGTCCGCGTTTTAGGTAAACAGGGGTACAAATTTTTTGAGTAAATTAACATAATCATTATAGTAAGTTACCTTTAAGTAGGATTTACGTATATTTCGTCTCTCATGCCTATCGTTAACTAATTTTAACGTGTTTGCGACCAATTAGGTATTCACTGAGGCTATCTGAGTTCATATGAGTAAGTGTAATAACATTGTAATCTATAGATGACATCATGACGGCTTTTTTAAAACAACTAAATATAAATCAGTTCTTGGAAGTTGGTCTAGTCAGTGTTTAAACAAAATTAAACAGTAAACACAAATCATTCCCCACGAGGTAATTTGGAAAAAACGTGTAGTATATGTAAGCATAACATTCGATTTCCAGAGATTCAGATTTGATTCAAGCTCTTGACTTTTTGCATAATGTGTATGTTACATAATATTCAAACCTCTTCTCGTTAGAGAAGAGAAACTTTTGTGTGGGAAATTGTGCATTGAGATTATCTGGCTGTGTAATCCATTGACTCTTATTGGATAAGTGTGGCCGGTATACGAGCTGTATCCAGTAGGGTGAGGTTCAAGATCGAGCAATAAGAGTGAGTGAGCTGGTATTATTATTTTAATCTATAAAATATTTTTTCAAATATAAATATTTTGTATTTGCATAAACATTTATTTCTTTATTTACATGTCTTTTTTTGTATTAAATATTCAAGAATAAATAGATAGTTTTTTCTACTTGGGCTTATACGTAATTTAAGTGTGAAGGCCTGGATTCAGAGATAATACACCTGAAAACCGTGGATCAACTCTTTTTTTTTTTGGTCTCGGGGAAAACCTCTCTTGACGGGTTCCCCCGGCCCAGGGGGACCGAGGGATATGTGGGACTCCGGGAAAGATGTTTGGCCATCAGACTACCCACTAAAAAACCCCGCTGTTCTCCTATCGCCTACGCCCGGGCTCACGGATATATGGCCTGCCGATCTCGTGGCCCGGGCCGGCGCCGGCCCGCCCTTTGTCTTGAGGCGGGCCCCTTCTAAAGTGTTGGCGCCAGGGGGTCAGGGTTTCATCCCCCCGGCGCTGTCCTAACAACTCTAGGAGTTGTGGGGGGCCGCGAAACAGAACGCAGCCCTCACCCTCGCGGCAATAGTGCAGGCGGCGGATCCTGACCCGAGGGGCCGCCCGCGGCCGCTTTTTACGGCGGCCGGAGGTCGTTACTTGCCCTCCGGCGCCGCCGACTGGCCTGCGTTGGCGGGAGGGGAGTGTGGTGGTCGACTCCCGCTCCCGCTCCGTCGCCTCCTTTGCGGACATGACTGCCTCGCAGAAGGAGGCGACGGCCGTCCATCCAGGATCGCCCACGACTATGGACAGAACCAGGGCCGGGAGCGACAGGTCCACGCCAATTTGAGCGACGAGGGCGCGGCGCTCCTCGCACCACGCAGGGCACACGGCGACAGTGTGGTCAACCGTGTCCTCCTCGTCACCAGCGCCACAGTGGTGGCACCCCGACGTCATTTCCCGCTCTATGTGACACAGGTACCTCCCGAAGCAACCGTGCCCCGAGAGGACCTGCGTCAGGCGGAAGGTCAGGGCGCCGTGGCGCCTTTCCAGCCATTCGGCCAGGACAGGCCTCACCGCTTCGATGGTGGCGAGGCCTGCGCTGGGGTGCGCGAGGCGCTCCTTCCATTCCACCATGAGCACCTCATCGCGCAGCTCCGCCCGCTTTACCTCAACTTGGCGAGGTGTGGGGCGAGAGCCACGCTCGGCCGCGTCCCGGCGCCACTGGTATAACAGCGCCAGGACTCGGGCCTCGAAGTCCCATGGTGGTGGTCCAACTCTAGTTTATCACACGATAACCTTTAATTTCTCAACTAACGATGCTCTCTTGTGTATTGACACCTGGAAATTAATGTTTAACAGGGTCAATTACTCTCTAAACCATAAATTAGATAAAAAAGTTCCTTCTATCACATTTTGTGAGCTAGTATAAATAATTTGACTATTATGGGGCTCAAGAGATCAATTCAGGTAACCCTGTTCTCATTTAAGAAAGAAATGATCTCTAATCTAATGTAATCTAACCGATTCTTTTAATTATTATACTTTTTAAATGAAATGAATTTTTGTAAATGATACGTTGAATGAAATATTCTGAGATGGTCGCTATAGGGTACAGATTGTCATTACCCATAGCGCATACAAATATTTAAATTATGAATTACATTTACTATCTCTTCAAATTTCAGATTCAAATGATCAACTTTCACTATTTTATCGGCTTAATTATCAAAATGCGTGACTCCACAAAGAATCGAAATAAGACTTTTACATTTAACTTGACAGCTAGTAAGTATTTTGAAGGCTATATATTGGATTACTTCGTATGTTCTACAGACAAAAATATGATAAATTTGTTATGAGTGACAGAGTAATATAATTCCCGTGCATACCAAAAAGTATTTACTTACTCTTGTAGAGTTTATCGATATGGAGTTACGCATTCTGATAATTAATGCAACGATATAATATATAATTAATGTTATGGGTAGAATAATTCCCTTGCATAGCAAAAACAAAGTATTTACTTGCTCCTGTAAAGTTTATCCAAATGGAGTTATGCATTCTGATAATTAAGCCAATGTATGTACTTTCAAACCTTCAAAGCGGCTAACACTTTTACTTCAATATTTAAATAAACATCAACGATCAAACACAGCTCTGAGTACAAAAAAGGCGTATTTACCCTGCAATCAGCGGACAACGTGCGGGCCATGTGCGCGCGCGCAGCCAGTCCGCGCCGCGCCACCGCCGCAAAATGCTGCGTCTATCCATATTCGTCGTCCTCCTCATGCACGGCATACCGGCCCTCGTTACAGAAACCTCTTTCGCCGACCGACTCGGCAAACTTTACGAAAAGTTAGACAAGTTTACGCTGCCGCCAGTGCTCGGCCAAAAGGCGTTGTCACAGCAGGAGGAGTTGTACGCGAAGATAGATCAGTTGAACGCTTTATCACCACGGAAGACGGATTTAAGTGATGATGATGAAGAGTTGCTTAACATGTTACAGAAGTATGGATTGAATGATGAACAACTGGAAGGGGTGGTGAAGAACTTGCAGAAGTTAAAAGAAGAGGATGAAGATAAGGACAGTGATTATGGAGATGGAGAATGGAATGATGAGGTAAGTAGTATGTATTAGAAAAAAGAAAACTAATTTCTGCAGGACCCAACTAAGTTCATCAGTTAAGATTTTTGTAACTAGATCAAACTAGAAATGTTATGTTTATTTGAGACTTGAATGGGTTGTGATACTTTGATGTTTATTATTCATGATTCCATATTTTACTATATAAACAAATGCAGTGGATCAAAGCGTATCTTAAAGATGCATTCCAAGTTTCATCGGGAAAAGCTTTTTGGTGCGTGACATTTAGTACAGTTAACTAGATAGTAGGGAATAATAATCTTGTATACCGTTTTTATTTTCATGAACAATTCGAGATTCGAATTCAATAAACTTTTTTGTGGCCAGCATTCTAAAAGAAAAGTTTTTACTGTGTGACAATACTTATGACTTGACTAGGTATATATATATATATATATATATATATACTACACTATATTAACGTACATATATTTATTTGTACACTGTAATAATTTACATAAAGGCATCTGGTTCAAAAGTATATGTATAGCAGCGCAGTCGTGTTATGGATAAATATTATTTATATAATTTCCTTGTGTAAATAAAAACATTTGGACGGAAATTGAACCCGTAGCGCCCGTAGCATGTGTTCCAACGCGCGAAAGCCACGAAGATTATCGACGTCTTATGAATAAGTAATTTACTAGTTATTCATATGAATTTTTAGATATTTGTTGGCCTCATAATAACAACTCTAAACGTCCCACTGCTGGGCCAGGGCCTTTACAGGGAGCGGACAGTATACCCGTCACACTTATCCAACACGGATTGGCAGATTACACATACCCTTGATCTTGGTATGCAAGTTTACCGACTATGTTATGTCTACGTTTTATCCGTACAGGGGCGGAGAAAGAATACTGACCTCTGCGGCCGGGGTCGGACTGTCGTAAAAGGTGACAAAACAACCCACCCCAGCTACTTGGTAGGGCCTCAAACCCGTCTGGATGGCGACCACTTTTGGTCAGTATGTCGCCATAATAACCTTGTGTTGTGTTCCGGCATTTATGACCCAAGTTCCTGTACCCTTATGGGACAGCAGCGTGTTCGCGATGCCACTGGCGTTGCAAACACCCATAGGCGACGGTAACCGCTAAATTCTAAGTGGGCCGTCAGCCTGTCTGCTGTCCTACAGCAATTAACAAAAAAACTTAAGAAAATACTAAAAAAGTATATTATTTTACACTAGCCGTTTCCGCCCGCTTCGCTGGTCGAATAACAGAAAAAAAATTTTTCGTGTGATCCAATTTTTTTTTCTAAAACTATTTTTGTCTAGAAAAAAGTTATATATATAATGCTAAGGAATGCATGCTTGCGACACTAGGGGCACCGTGAAAACCCTGCTGCATAGGGCTACAGAAACCTGGGTCACTAATGCTGAAACACCACCGGGTTGCCTGGAAGAGATCGCTTTAAGCGATAAGGTCGCCCATTGTCATACAGCAATATATATATTTTTGTATACCTAATTTAAGCTAGTTTTAAGTATCTGTATGCAAATTGCAATAGAGTTTTCATTGATTCACAACAGAAGATTATTATGGCGGCATACTTAAGACCAAGGGTGGTTGCAATCCAGACGGGTTTGGGTCCTTACCACGTAGCAGGGGTTAGTATTCGTACTCCACTCCTGCACAGAGAGAACCAAGTTATTCCTAATTATATTAGCTATCTGCCAATGTAAGTCCCGTCCAAATCAGTCCAGCTATTTCAGAGATTAGCTGAAACAAACAGACAGACAGACAGACAAAAATTCTAAAAAATGTTGTTTTGGTATATATACATATATAATGTTGTGTACATATATAATATAATGTTGTTTTGATGTATATATATATATATATATATATATATATATATATATATATATATATATATATATATATATATATATATATATATATATATATATATATATATATATATGTGTGTGTGTGTGTGTGTGTGTGTGTGTGTGTGTGTGTGTGTTATTTTAATATTACAAACAGACACTTCAATTTTATTTATTTGTATTGTGTATGTAGATAAATAATGCATTTAGTAAGGAATGTGTTAATCAGAAAGTCAGAATGTTCTTCAGATACTTTTTGGCTGAACAATGTTTATGAATAAAATTAAGGTCTTTTAGATAACCTATACTTTGTTTCGTACATACTTATCATAGTAAATACACTTTTGTCGTTCTGACGGCAACAATTCTTTGAATAAAACATACATTCTGTTTAGTTAACTATGAAAACATAAAAATATAAATTAAAACTGAAATTTTATTCATTGTTACAAGGAGAAAAAGATTAACCCAAGCCTATTTGACATAACATAATGATAATTGCCAATCACAAAAAACAGTGTTATTAAATTTATATAATGTTGCCCTAATAAAAATCATACTGTTTTATGTATTTAACACATTAATTTATTTGTAAAATTGTACACAACCAGTGTTCAGAAGGCAAAAGCTAGGAAGTTTAGTGAATGGCAACCCCTGGTCTCTATTTGCCGCCATGAACCGTGCGTTGTGTTCCGGCATATGAGCCGGTTTCAGTTCCCTTACGCGGTCGGCAGGGTTTTGGCGTCGCGAACCCATAGGCGACGTGACTGCTTATTATTATTAAGTGGGCCGTCTGTCTGTCCCTTAACAATAAATAAATATGCTGGGACTTTTTGCATAGCGCCAACTAGTCCCAAAGTAGTAGCATAGCACTTGTGTTATGGGTACTAGACAACTGATATATTACTAAAATACTTTTCTTTTGTAATATACATGTTATACATTCCTCCAGACGCGAAACAAGAATCGAAACCGAGGCCTCCGTAAGCATACCGAAGTGCGTTAACCGATACGTTACAGGGGTTGTCAGTAAAGAAAGTTAAATGAACTCTTTGAATCCAAAAAATTGGCAATGACTTAAATTTTAAAAGATATTTTACGTAAAAGTATTCAAACAAAATAACGAAAATCAAACTTGTTGTAAATAGTGAATAATTTTGAAATTTAAATTCCTAATATACGAGTAATTTACCACTCACAGAAACGGTTTTAGAGGAATATTTAGTTTTATTTATTTTGTAACAAGCCGATACGCCCTTTCCGCTAAGCGATGAACAAAATTAAATCGAAAAAAAAATGAGAAAGGGTAATAAATAATTTTTTCACTAAAAATCATCCTATTTTACCTTTAATACCTCCAAGAGTATGTGTACAAAGTTTCATGATGATCGCTTAAGTAGTTTCCGCGTGAAAGCGTAACAAACAAACTTACTTTCACATTTATAATATTAATATGATATCTTGTTAATTTCTATAACAATAATGATGTAGAACAAATAAAGAAAACTGATATTTAAAGAACAAAGCCAGACGATTCATAAATCTTAAATATAGATTAAGTCAAAAGGCGAAATTCTTTGATGGCAAAGTTAATTTTAACCCATGTGTGATGTGAAAATAAAACTAATAAACCGAGTTCAGCCAACTCTGAGTCAGACGCCTGTAAATCTTACAAAACCATGTCACGCTAGATAAAGACACGGGAGTAGCTCATTCTTGCTGCTGATAATATTGTTTCTATTATATAATAACTACGTAAAGAAGTGTTGTAATAATTAGAAGTGGTCACATTTAATTCGATTTGTTTATTAAGAAAACAAATCCGACACAACTTTATCCGTGCAGAGACGGAGAAAGCGACCACCTTTGGTCTTATGTACTGTCATAATAACCTTGTGTTGTGTTCCGGAATTAGTGACCCAAGTTCCTGTACCCTTATGGGACAGCAGCGTGTCGGCGATGCCACTGGTGTTGCAAACACCCATAGGCGACGGTAACTGCTAAATTCTAAGCGGGCCGTCAGCCTATCTGTTGATTTACAATAATAAAAAAATACCGGTGCTAAGTTCCATTTTGATATTGGAAATGATGGTACATTAGCAGTCAGAGTTCACATGTTTGCCCTTTTCAAATATATATTGCATTCATTCATCAGATTCATGTCATTAGACAATGTTGATGCAAATGAGTGCAGATATAGAATTTAACAAGAACAAGACTGTAGGGCAATGGCATTTCGGAGCGCCTACGGGGCCACAGTTTCGATTCCTGTTCCGAGATTTATTATTTATGTATTGTGTCCATATTGTTACAGCATATTATTAAATTATTTTTAATTTATGATTTAACCAAGTTTTTGTGTCCACTAGCGGGGCCAGAGGGCGTCTACATTACACCTATATACGGTCCTGAAACATTTCGCTTGATATGACTCGTGTTCTTTTTATGGTTTTCGCTTTATCAGTAGTGTCAGTTTTGTTCTGGACGGTCACCTTTTATTGCAAGTTCCAGTCTTACCTAGGCATATGTTTGGAGTTTCTCCGTAAAAAAATCCTATCCAGCTTTACTAAGAGTGTTTGTTTTGCTTGTTAATGGAAGGTATTGCTGTCTTCTTTAAGTTGCTAGTTACAAATTTTGATTCAGTAAACACGAAGAATTTAGCGAAGACTTTACGTTAGCGCGAGATGTCTTTAATTACACATTAGACAAGTTTAATGCTTTCATAAAACATTGGATAGACCGAAATGGTAACTACTGATGTTACATAGTTTTGTGAACATGAGACTCTCTAGGCAACATGTTTGTATTTAGCCTACATTCCTCTAAAGATGATAACACACGTAGAGGTATTCAAGTAATATTTTAAAAGATGAATCTCATTTTATTGCCTAATAAGTTTATACTTTTTATTTTGTACGGGGAAAATCAACCCTACGGCCGGGGTTGGCCTGTCGTTAAAGGCGACAAAACAACCCACCCTAGCTACTTCATAGATCCCCAAGCCCATCTGGATGGCGACCACCTTTGGTCTTAAGTATACCACCATAATAACTATGTGTTCCGGCATTAGTGACCCAAGTTCCTGTATCCTAATGGGACAGCAGCGTGTCCGCGATGCCACTGGCGTTGCAAATACCCATAGGCGACGGTAACTGCTAAATTCTAAGTGGGCCGTTAGCCTGTCTGCTGTTTTACAGATTGAGAACGGTTAGATTTAGGGTATAATGTTTCATGGTCAAATAAATCAGTAATGATGGAAACTACAATCTTCTAAAGTACCTAGGTCAACTTCACCTGTAACCCTGTATACACTTTCTTACTTTTTAATTACTAACAGTATTTACTTTAAGGCTACATATATATTTAATACTAACTTGCTTTTTGTGTTGTCCTCAGGATCTCAGAATTTAATTTACCGACCAAATTTATCTAGTACTATTGCTATATTAAACCTGTCACTTTTATAAATAACATAGACATTGGCAAAATCCATGCCAAACGCATTGGAGCCATAAGTACAAAGAAAGAAGAAGAAATAAAGGTAAATTGATAAATCGAGTTCGAAACTTCTTAGGCCTCCTGTTTTAGTTACGTTGTTTTATATTCTAAACAGAAAGTCGGTCATGAGCTTGCAATCTGTTACGCGTATTATTCCACCGCGTTCCTAATTGAATGTTAACGCAAAAGTTGTATACAATGTGCAATTACAACTGGTTTCTAACTAAAAGAAACTACATTGGTTCAATTGAACTGCTTTCAAATGCACAGTATAAGTACATATGGCTTGGAATGTAGTGCTATTATGGAATAAGATTAAAGCTACCCTACTATTTTCTTAGAGGTTTAATGGTGTCCTATATTTTTTTATTATTACGGTGCATCAAACTGGCTGGCCCACTTAATAAGGTACTTTATGGTGTGAGATTTTCGTATGATACCAATGAGAAGAAGAACTTCTTTTAAAAAATGTGCATCATTCGATTTTCGACTTTCTGTGGGTTTTTTTTATTCAGCTTTCGAGTCATTTTTTTAATATGAGTTCCGACGTAGAACTAACACAGAAACAGCTTGCAATATCAGCGTTGCGTTTGGAGAGAAGACTGCTAATGAACGCACCGTGCGTTTTTGGTTTAAACGCTTTCGTAATGGAAACTTCGGTCGGTTCGAATCACGTGAAAGAGCGCCCACACAGGTGAATAACGCTGAATTGAAGAAGATGGTGGAATTCGATCAGAGTCAAAGTACTCAGGAATTAGCAGAATATTTTAACGTTGCCCCACCTATAATATTGACTCATTTGCATCAAATCAATAAGATAAAAAATATGAAAAATGGGTGCCTCACGATTTGACTGATTTGCAGAAAGAAATGCGTGTTGAAACTCGTGTTGTCTTATTGAATCGGAACAGTAATGAAGGAAAATTGGACCGAATTGTGACGGATTTTTATCCGTGCAGGGGCGGAGAAAGAATACTAACCTCTGCGGCCGGGGTCGGCCTGTCGTAAAAGGTGACTAAACAACCCACCCTAGCTACGTGGTAGGGCTTCAAGCCCGTCTGGATGGCGACCACCTTTAGTCTTAAGTATGCCGCCATAATAACCTTGTGTTGTGTTCCGGCATTAGTGACCCAAGTTCTAGTACCTTTATGGGACAGCAGCGTGTTCGCGATGCCACTGGTGTTGCAAACATCCATAGGCGATGGTAACTGCTAAATTCTAAGCGGGCCGTCAGCCTGTCTGCTGTCCTACAGCAATAAAAAAAAAATGTGACGAAAAGTGGATTCTATACGATAATCATAAGTGAAAAACGCAGTGGCTGACCCCAGGTCAAACGCCGCAACAGTGTCAAAGCAAAGCTTACCAATAAAAAGGTAATGGGAACCTGTTTGGTGGTCTCTTTATGGTATTATTCACTTTCGTTTTCTCAGGTCTGATCAAGCAACAACAGCAGATATTTACTGTGCCGAACTTCGAACAATGATGGCGAAACTGGTAGTAAAACAGCTCCGACTTGTGAATCGATCTTCACCATTATTGCTCCATGATAACGCAAGACCTCACACTGCACGAGAAACCGTTGTAACTACAGGAGCTGCAGTTAGAAACCATATATACGTCATCCACCGTACTCGCTAGACCTTGCTCCAAAGGACTGCCATTGTGATTTGGACAATTTTCTACGCGATAAAACATTTCTTCCCAGGGGGCAGTACAAGATGCTTTCACACAGTTTGTCGAATATAGATCCTCAGAATTCTATCGTAAAGGCATAAATGAACTTCCGTTTAGATGGCAGCAATGTATAGACAATGAGGATAAATGTTATTATTAAATATATCTGTACATCTTAAAAAAAAACAAATTTCAATTTTTCAGTACAAATTGGCAATTTCTAACAAACCAAAGACCGATTCTGTTATCCAATTTATACGATAACTTAAAACATGTACAGTATCTGCTTCCACTGACATGATGCATTATTCATGAACTTGTACATTTGAGAAAAGCGAAGGTAACTCCCCATTTATGCACTTGTCTCGATCCTTATATAGTAGCGTCTCAAACGAGCCCTGATATGTCATACTTCTAAGAAACGAGTGCCAATAATTGTCTACAAGTGTGTTATTATAAAACAAAACTATGTATTACATATAATACTTGTAACATTTTCTACGAAACACCACATAAATTCCATTATCTAATGCTACTTGCATTAAAATTGTGCGTTCAACTGATTTATATGCAATTAAACGTCTAACCTCGCATCCTGCAAGGCATCCCGAGAACTCGATCGTAAATTATAAATAAATGAATACTTGCATGACGTATATTATTGACAAATAGTTATTATAATATAATAATATTATTTATTCTTATTAGCCGTGCCCACGGCTCCGTCTGATGGTTTATATACCGGTGCTGAAGAGAAACATATATTTTTGATTCTGGAGAAAAATAATCCCAAACGGATGGCAACTTGAAATCATTTATTATGGTATCTTACCCTCACTGACATCTTAATTCTTACACCAACGTGCCCTAAAAATAATATATATAAATAATTTCGCAACAAAAAACTACTTTACTACAGCAAAATTAGAGTTACTTTAGTATGTATTTTAACGTATACGCTGCGCTGCACTGCCGTCTTTCGCGATACTAATGTAGGCAAGTAATTAAGTAGGTGTATATAGGTTAATTCGTAAAAGCGGGACATTTTTGTTCTCGTTGGGGACAGCGGGACGGACAACCTGAAAGCGGGACAATCCCCCCAAAGCGGGACGTAAGGTCACGTTAACTATGAGACTCGCTTAGCCGCTATAACCACTAAGTTTAATTTCATGATTGAATTAGTGGCTATGCAAGAAGTATGTTATATACGAGTATGTCTGAGGGTTCGCTCTCCACGGGGAAGCCATTTACTATGATGTAAATTATTTTTTTCTTGTGTGTCTGTTTGTATGTTAGTGGCTGCCTGTTTTTTAAAGCCAGCTAAGAGTGAAAGTTCTTATTACTTAAACAGATATTTTTCTTATAACACTTCTGAGGTATGGACTAGTACTATTTTTACAGTGCTAAAGTCCCACGCGTCTTCCTTGACACCTTTTGTTACACATCCCCACCCCCCCTTAATCTCAAAAGGCAAAATGAACAATGACCTTCCTCTGTTGACTGTGAATTAGCAAAAAGAGCAATCCATTTGTTATGTTTTACGACTCTCTTGATATTTTTTTTTTGCTGTACGACAGCAGAAAGGCTGACGGCCCGCTTAGAATTTAGCAGTTACCTATGGGTGTCCTCAACGCCAGTGGCATCGCGAACACGCTGCTGTACCCTTTATAGGATCTTGGGCCACTAATTCCGGAACACAACACAAGGTTATTATGGCGACATACTTAAGACCAAAGTTTTCTTTTGTCGCCTTTTACGACAGGCCAACCCCGGCCGCAGAGGTTAGTATTCTTTCTCCGCCCCTGCACGGATAAAAATGATGGGATGTTTTTGGAATACGTTCATCTCCAACAGAGATCGAAATTCTAGCTGATCGACATCTTCCGACATGGAAATACACGCATATTGCACCTCGACACGAAAATTATTCTTAATTAAATAAATGTAATTTAGAATAATTTTATCTATTAATTTAAAATGATTAATCTATTGATTCAAACCTAAACTAAGTTGAAGAAGAAGAACAAGTTGTTAGATTAATAATTTAAATCAGAGAACTTGGCGACATTCCTGACGACCGTGCGTATCGGCCGTATGACATCACTACAACTAGTCGCTGGTCCGAGAAACAGAATTGGTCTTATTGGGAAAAGGGGCACTGATTGATTTCAATTGTTTGGAGAAAGCATTCATTCAGTCTTATTTACATACATATTAATTCATCCTATCTGGTACTACATACTTCAAAACAATAAGATCGATTTGTTTTATTTTATTAAGGTATAGGTATATACGGACTTAATAAAATAATAAGGCATAATAAAATAATAAGTTTGACGTATTGTCTATGGTAAAACAAAATTGAACACAACTACCCTCCATGTCTTTTGAACTTTTAAATATCAAGTATACATACATCCTTGTCGCAAAGGGAGCGTTTAAGTATTACGTAACGCAATTTTTGGAGATTTATGACCACATGTACCGCGCATTTTACAAGACCCCTCTTCCCTCCAAATTCGTTATGTACACTTGAATGCTCCCAAAGTAGCTTTCTTTGGGAACCTCACAGTATCCCTCGATTGACAAGAGGTGAGCATGTCTTTTAGCTTAAACCTGTGGAGACTTACTTGCTGTCTCTTTTTTTACTTTTACTAATTTAACTTGTTTCTTGACTAACACGTTAAACGGGCTAGTAACAATGTTTACCCTAGTAGACCGCGGCGGACACCCTGTGACCGTCAATACATTGGGTCTAGGAGGCCGTATAAAATACCATATGTCTGCATGCCCTCGATCACTACAGAAGTCTTTAAGTAACCGAACGGACACATTTTCGATTCTATTGACTAAAGCAAGGGACCCGCGTGGCGCCACTGTACGTGGCCACTTGGCAAAAAGATTTAAAAGGAATTGAAATGGAGCTAGGTTCTAATACCCCTACGCGGACAGCAGCGTGTTCGCGTTTTCTGTGTCTTCTGAAAAATTTATACGGGCAGAGGCGGAGAAAGAATACTAACATCTGCGGCCGGGATCGGCCTGTCGTAAAAGGCGACAAAACAACCCACCCTAGCTACGTGGTAGGGCCCCAAGCCCGTCTTGATTGCGACCACCTTTGGTTTTAAGTATGCCGCCTTAATAATCTTGTGTTGTGTTCCGGCATTGGTGACCCAAGTTCCTGTACCCTTATGCGACAGCAACGTGTTCGCAATGACACTGGTGTTGCAAATACCCATAGGCGACGGTAACTGCTAAATTCTAAGCGGGCCGTCAGCCTGTCTGCTGTCCTACAGCAATAAAAAGAAGTCGACATTAACTGCTTACTTGCTGTTCCTAAGTAATAAATGAAATGGAACCCAATACTTAGTCTGTAAGCTAAGTAAAAGTAAAAAAAAAATTAACTTTCATAATTATAGGAAGATGTTGATTTGAGTACTGAGTACACACTTGAGTACCGAGGTCATCGGCTTTTGACAGAAGAGTGCTTTTGTTTGCCTCGACATTCATCTGAATGTTATTTTGCGAAAAAAACAATAATTCACCTTGGGCAAAACAGGTTTCGAACCTCGTAACAAAGATGGTACGGAATTCAATAATAAATCTTTTATATGGGAGATCAACCAGTCGATATAAAGACTCATATTGAGATAAATTATAAGAAAATAGT
The DNA here is from genome assembly GCA_963693495.1 of Malacosoma neustria. NCBI lineage: Eukaryota > Metazoa > Arthropoda > Insecta > Lepidoptera > Lasiocampidae > Malacosoma > Malacosoma neustria. The sequence continues at coordinate 18,657,083 of OY856384.1, read as the reverse complement.
AAGGTATTTTAAACTTAAAACGTTCTTACTTATTAGTATGTTGAGGCTGTAAGCTTTTAATCTTTGAGAAGATTCAAAGATCATACCATTTCGCCCGATACATGTATAATTATATCAGTCGTATAGGAGTTACATTTGTTTTCTTCATGCAGGGGGGGAGTAAGAATACTAACATCTGCGGCTGGGGTCGGCCTGTTGTAAAAGACAACAAAACAACCTACGTGGTAGAGCCCAAAGACCGTCTGCATGGCGACCTCCTTTGGTCTACAAGTATGCCGCCATAATAACCTTGTGTTGTGTTCCGGAATTAGTGACCCCAGTCCAAGTACCTCTATGGGACAACAGCGTAACACAATTGCTTCACTACTTCTCTGGAACTAAATGACGCTGTATTAATTGCACCTTATTATTTTTATATTTGAAACTCCTGGATAGAGATGTCAATACAAATTTTGATTAAACGAGGATGTACCATAAGCGGTAGTTTGAGTAAAGGTCAGGACATGTATTATTTTGATATAATACATATAAAAAACATAATTTGTAATATATAATTATTATTCTAGTGTTGGCCCACATATTTGCATTGATTCTTGCATTTAGAATTTTCATTTTGCAACCGCTATGACATTGACAAAGTTCAACACTCCATCAATATCAGGCGGGCCGCTTATCTGTCTACTGAACTCGAGCTACCGTACCTTATAACGTAGATGTCTTCAGCGATTCATGCTTTCAATCAAAGAAACAAACGTCATCTTAAAATCTGGTCAATGTCCTTTATTATTGTCCATGAACTACCTAATAAATTAATATTTTTAAGACAGTAAGATTTTTAAGACACTAGGCTCTTTTTCTTTTCGGCTGGGGCTACATCATCTGAACATTGCTTATAAACGTTGCACAACATATTCGAACCAAGCATACGCTAAGTTAAATATCCAGTATGCACATCTTGTTTGCATAATTCGCAAATACATCGTTGGCCCCGCCTTTCTACCTTAACTGTTTATTTTTCTGATTGCTTTGCTTCTGTCTGTTGTTTACAAAAAAGTTTTGTCTATTAAAAGAATGATAAGTACCTAACACTAATTACTGGATGAATGAATGATTTACGTTATATTTATTATTTAAATAAAAATAAATAGTTGTATTTTTGTTCTTTATGCAATCCTAAACAATTGAATAGATTGTGATGAAACCTTTGTAGGTGTCATGTCGTGAGAACACTTTCGGGGGGTTTATGATCTAAAAATATAACAAATACAATGATTGTGTCTGAAAAATTTGAGCTATTACAATACATTTAATGTTCACAATAAAATTTTATATATTACATTTACTACAATTTGTTTCTAAAAATACACTTTTTTATATTCTTCCTCCTGCCCTTATCCCATATTGTATAGGGTGGACACACGATGTTACATGTTGTAATAGTTGTGGCTTAGTCCTTACAACCGGCCGCCTGCCTGACGTTAACCCTTTTTTGGGGAAAGATCTGTATGTAATCCTTTTTATTATTTTTCTCGTTTCACATACACTTATTTAAATATCAACACATATAAATAAGCAAGAGATTTTAGTTTTTATTAGAAACGTTTTATGCTATCTGGCATTGCAAAACATGCCGGTTACAACTAGTTTCTACATATATGTAATGATCTAAACATTAATAACCGAATGAATGATTAGTTTACTTACGTATCGTATAAGGCATAATGACATTATCATTTCTGGCGGGAAATGCCAATCATTATAAGTTTCTCGATACATTAGTCATAAAATGCTTTCCAATTTGATAAGATAATTCAAATTTATGTATTTAGCACAATTTTGAAATTCAGTTTTAGTAATGCTTACAATATTTTGTTTTATAAAATAATTTAAAAGGAAAAAATATCTTTGTACAGAACTGTTCCAGAATTGTTGTATCGGTTAAATTTTATCCGTGCAGGGGCGAAGAAAGAATACTGACCTCTGCGGCCGGGGTCGGCCTGTCATAAAAGCTGACAAAGCAACCCACTCTAGCTACGTGGTAGAGCTCCAAGCCTGTCTGGATGGCGACCACCTTTGGTCTTAAGTATGCCGCCATAATAAATTTGTGTTATGTTCCGGCATTAATGAACCAAGTTTTTGTATGTTTATGGGTCAGCAGCGTGTTCGCGATGCCACTGGCGTTGCAAACACCTATAGGCGACGGTAACTGCTGTCCGACAGCATTAAAAAAACCAAAGTTTTGTATATTGCAATCGTAACAACATTGTTGTTGATTCGGATATTACCCGGTAAAAGTTACAGATTTATTATCCGATTATCCCATAACTCGGGATAGTGTCTATTTTGCGGATGTATGGTACCATATATCACTTTCTATACATTTGACATGTGTATAATATAACACATATCATTCATTGTCGGTTAAGATTTGGTTGTGAAAGCGTAATAAACTTACATTCGCATTTATATTAGGTTAGGCTGTGGTAGATTTCTATCCGATGAAGTGAAACGTAATAACAGCTTTAAGATCTGATACTAGCATCTGATGAAAAAATTAACAATGTGGTGTTTTGGTACGTCATCTTCTAAATACTAAAGATTAAAATTACCCGTGAACGCCACTTTGCTTGCCTGTATTTTCCTTTTCAAATAACAGTCTATTGTATTTTAGTTTGCACTAAATTCATACTTCGTCTGACATTTCTAAATTTTTGTAACTCCACACATCAATCTCAACTTTTAAATATTTTGACTATTTGGATTTTAATTAAAACAAACTACAAAAGTAAGTTTTTTCGTTAAATTTTATAATAATAGAAATATCAAAACTTTAAACGACATTATCCTCATTCAAAACGAAGAAGAGTTCAAATAAAATATTAGTGTCGCATTCACGATTAAACACTCGTTTATACAAACGAATTTTGAATTTTAATGATGTCCCCAAATTTTATTTTCCATTAAATCTTTGAAATTATTATACAATTGTTGCGATTTAATAGAGAAATCGGATTTAGGGTCGTCATTAATTATAAAAAGAGCTCATAACTTCCCACTGCTGGGTTCAGGTCTCCCCTTAGAAGGAACGGACGTACCCACCACGCTCGAACAAGGCGGATTGGCGGGTTACACATACCGGTGATATCGGTACGTAGGTTTCTCACGATATTTTCAACGACAGCACGTGGGCATATGAAACATTAAGCGAGAAAAACTGCCTAAGTGGTGCATGCCACCATGGGATTCGAACCCGGGACCTTTAGATTGGTCTTCCAGTGTAATAGCACTGAGCTTTAAACATAATTTGTTTGTGCAATTCTGGTTGTGCATTCAAGTAATGCAAATATTAGCAGACGTCACATTAAAAGCAAGTTCGCGTGCCGATAAACATTCCTAGATATTCCCAAGGAGATCCTGATTAACCGGTTTCGTGGAGGGATGACCGATACCTTGTCAATGAATAATAATGTTTAGTGTCGAGCAAATGGATAGGGCTTTTTTATAACTGATGTGGAAATGTTTCATACATATATCATACACATTGTGTGTACATCATAAAAAATCATAAAATGCATCCGTGCGCGGCTTTCAATATTCGATTTTAATATTTATTATTATTTATTCTTTAATGTACAAAAATTTACAGATATAATTACATATATTTTAAAATAGTACATTGTACAAATGGCAGCCTTATCGCTTGAAGCGATCTCTTCCAGGGCTCCTTTGGATGGACAGGAGTGATTAATAAAATGAATAAAAATATATGACTAAATATATTTAATCCATCATCTTCTTCTCTTTTCTCCATGCGGAGCGGAGTAAGAATAATAATTCTAGCGACCGAGGTCGGCCTTTCGTAAATGGCGACAAAACAACCCTAGCTACGTGGTAGGGCCACAAGCCCGTTGGATGGTAACCACCCTTAGTATGTCGCCATAATAATCTTATTTTAAGTTCCGGCTTTAGTGACCAAGCTTACAGTACCCCTTTGCGAACGTGTTGGCGGTGCCGCTAGCTTCGCAAACATCCATAGTCGACAGTAACTGCTTACTATATGACCGTAAGCTTATCCTTAGCAATAAAAAAAACATCAAAAAATATTTTTGACCCCTTTTCCTATTTTATACATCAATACGATCCAAGGATCTTTATGTTGATCCTTTCGAATCTACATTTGGGAGGGCAAATTGGATTTTAGAATGATTATTTATCCATGTTTAATCTTACTTGATCTTTGTTTTGTATCCCGATATCGCGAGACTTTTAGTAATAAAATGGAATTATTTTCAAGTGATAGTGACAGTGATACGCACAGGATACTACACACTTCGCTGGTATATCCACTAGAATGACCCCGATATTCTTCTGGTGTCTGCAGTATAGGATGGAGGGATATGCTTTCGTGGGCATCTTCCAATATAAGTAGAGCTTTTTTTTTGGTCTCGGGGAAAAACCACTCTTGACGGGTTCCCCCGGCGCGGGGGGGACCGAGGGATATGTGGGACTCCGGGAAAGATGTTCGAACATCCGACTACCCACTAAAAACCCCGCTGTTCTCCTATCGCCTACGCCCGGGCCTACGGATATGTGGCCTGCTGATCTCGTGGCCCGGGCCGGCGCCGGCCCGCCCTTTATGTCAAGGCGGGCTTCTTCTAAAGTGTTGTAAAGTGTTGTAAAGTCGCTGCCCGCCCTACGGCGCCGACGACGCGGCCTGCGTTGGCGGGAGGGGAGTGCGGTGGCGGACTCCCGCTCCCGCTCCGCCGCCTCCTTTGCAGACACTACTGCCTCGCAAAATGAGGCGACGGCCGTCCATCCAGGATCGCACCCGACCATGGACAGAACCAGGGCTGGGAGCGACTGGTCCGCAATATAAGTAGAGCTACCTCAACTCTATCATTGATAGATTTATACTTTTAAAAACTACCTTTCTAAAAATGAAATTTAGCTTCTTCTATTCTACATTTCTTTTGTTTTAAGAAGTGTCATGAAAAGGCAAACCGAGCAGGAGATTTGTCCTGTAAAAATTACCAGTTAATTCTTCAGATGTGAACGGAATCAGACGAATACTACTTCATATACAAGCAGAAGCATGCGTGACCTCCTCGGAAGCACATAGTATGGACCTTAACCTCCAAAATTTACCATCATTGTAATGTAATTGTAATGTTAAACGAATGTCAAATTTACAGTAATATTTCTGGCACGGATGTGCGAATTGGTATTTAGAATATTATGTTCGGTTTAATAGTCGGTTTGTACAAATGTTATACGTGCGAATGACGGGATGGCAAATTATGAAATGTTCCTTCTTTATATCTAGTAATGAATACGTTTTTCAATAATTATTTCATGAAACTTCAAAAGCGCGTTTGGAATTTTTTCGTATAAAACATTTAGCTTGTCATTCAAATTAAAATTGTTAAAAAGTAAAGATCTGTTCAAAAGTTATTGACTACTAGCCTAAAGGGCGTATCTAACAAACGAATCTGGGCCTTAGGAAATAAAGCTATTCACCCTCTTAGCATTTGTAATTTGAAATAAGTTCGAGAGTAATGAATCCGAGTTAATTATACATATCTGAAAATCTCAAACTAAAAATGCTAGTGAAATAAACTACAGTATATTCAATGGACGAGGGGATACTTCTTAAATACATGTAGCATACTAATTTAATAAACCCACTGTTGGATAAAAGTTTGTGCAATCTCATGGCACACCAATAAATCCGCCGTTGTACAATGTATGTTATTATAATATACTAGCTGACCCAGCAAATGATGTTCTGCCATATACATAAAAAAATAACAGAATTATATTCACTCCTTTAAGGTTCATTTTCGCGTCAAAAATTAGCCTATAGCTCCAAGGTCTATCTATAACGAAATTCATCAAAATTGGTTCAAGGGTTGACGCGTGAAAACTTAACAGACAGAGTTAATTTCACATTTATAATGTTCGTACCATGCATGTAATATTAACCACAGTTTCATTATTTGGTGATTTGCGATGTTAATGACCGCTAATTTATTTTAAGTAACAATAAGTAAACTTTTGTTGTAAGTTTACACGAAGCAATTCAACAGCACAGTGAACTAAGAATAGCGACCGTGGAGTAATACATTCGGGAGTACCTTTTTTTTCTTTTTTTAGGTCTGCGAAACAAAGTACAGAGAATACAATATAATACATTTTTTATAATAAAAAAAATCATACTTTATTTTTACATGCAAATACAGAACTCAGTCGTTAATTCAGACACAAACAAAATCAACTTAAAACCATATGTACTAAATCTACTCTGACAAACAACTCAATGGAATAAGAATTATATGTTTAGCTTAGTTTTGACCACATGTAATGAATCTGCAAACATATCGACACTTTCACGAACAGCGTTACTATGTTTCATCATTCTATATATGGGCGAGTGTTGACCTATGTTAGTTTTAGTTAAGGGGAGACTAAATGTTTTTCTATTATGTAAGCGGCTTGCTGCACGAAGAATACTAAAATCCAAACTATGCAAAATTTAATTTACTATTCCATTGATAATTTTATAAGTGAGAGATCTCTATCGAAACATCTCACTTTTGTATAATTAATTGTCCAACAAGATGGTTCCCTGATTTAATAGTTAGTAAATTGTTATACGGATAAAAAGTTATTTTTATCCGTGTAGGGGCGGAGAAAGAATACTAATCTCTGCAGCCGGGGTCGGCCTGTCGTAAAAGGCGACAAAACAACACACCATAGCTACGTGGTAGGGCCTCAAGCCCGTCTGGATGGCGACCACTTTTGGTCATAAGTATGCTGCCATAATAACCTTGTGTTGTATTCCGGCATTGGTGACCCATGTTCCTGTACTCTTATGGGATAGCAGCGTGTTCGCGATGCCACTGGCGTTGCAAACACCCATAGGCGATGGTAACTGCAAAATTCTAAGCGGGCCGTCAGCCTGACTGCTGTGCTACAGCAATAAAAAAAAGTTGTATGTCACGAAAAATTATATCCTCCATGTTCTTTCTGGTTTAGAATAGAATAAGTTGGTATATATGCACTTTAAGTCGTGTTTAAAAAGTATATTTCTCTATTTATTTATAAACATAGATTAAACTACTGTCTCTTGGTTAATTAAGATGAGTTACACAACTTGTTTAATCTTCACGGTTATCGAGTCTATTGACGTATATCTTCTTTCATAAGAAAAAGAAGAGTCAACGCAGAGGAAAAAAAGAAAAAGCATTTAGCATTAGCCGTAGTAGGAAACTTAGCTTCCTTCATGTCGAAACAACCAAGCGTTGTTACAAGATTGTCGTGATAAAAATTTAACATTCTTAAAATGGAATGTAACATATTTTTATAATTCACTAGTGGTCGCCTAGGGGTTGTAATATGACCATAATTCATTTAATTTTTAATTTTAATTTTAGAAAAGAACCTTAATAAAGTTCACAAACTTTATTAAGGTTCTTTTCTAAAATTCTGGATATACTTCTATAATCCAAGATTTTATCATAGCCATTCAGTTAATTTGGCATTTTTCTACATTAGTTTGAACAGCGTCATTGAAAACTTCAAAATGTTTTGCATTACAAAACCTGCATTGTAAATCCGTTTCGTAACCATATGTTCTCATTTTGTAAACACTATCCTCACAAATAGGCAAGAGTAAATCAATTCGATTACATGTTCACCATTTTCTTTATACTTGAGTAGGGTTGCAATCCGTTCGGGTTTCCCAGGATTTGACCTAGTAAGGCGTCCGGGGAGCGTCCGGGCGGGATTTTATTTGTAGTCCGGGTTAATTCAAATATAAGCAAGGAAGATATTATAGAGGCTATTGGAAAGACTAGAAAATACCAAAAACCTGAAAAGTAAAAGGCAGTTTAGGGAATAAAAAATAAATGTAAGACTATGCTATTAATAGTTTATTAGAAGTTTGTTTGTTAGTAGATTTGTTTTATTTAAAAAAGATTTTAACACAACTCGACGCAAAAGAGTAGAATAATTTTGTTTTATTAGAAAAGTTTAATTTTGTTTTATTTATTAAAAAGAAATATAAGGAAACTGCTAATAGTTCCTTAAAACTTTAACAAGAATCTGTTTTGTTTGTTGTTTTTTAAGATGCAATTTATTTTAAAATTGTATTAAATTAAATAAAAGTTGATTTATGACCATCAAAATTATATTTTATTCTACTGAGTAACTTAGAAAAATACCCTGTTCAAACGTCCGGGGTGTAAGCTCCGAAATCTAAGGTTTTTGCGTTTCTTGCCCTGGTTGACAGATTTTTGAGATGGCTACCTTAGGCTTGAGCAAGATGTATTGCATAAATTCTAAATTCAAAGGTTCAATCCTTGTTATTGTCAATTTTGACGTTCAATAAGACCAAAGAGAATATAATCACTTAAGCCTATAGACAATTAATGTTAATTTAACCTTAATGGTTTTACCAGGCCATAAAATCTAATAAAAAAAAACAAAAGCGTAATTAAGGTATGTATGTGTGTATATTACTGTATATGTTGTGTATCATTTGAGCAGTAGTGTATACTGTATGTACTGTATGTTTAATTTAATGTATTTCTAATGGATTTTTAGAATAGCTTTTTGCACTTCTTCTCCATATGAACTAAACACATGTATGAAATTATGAACAAGTATGAAATTTGGCACATTTAAAATGTGCCAAATTTCATACTTCTCCGTCCGTAAAATTTTCATAAAAAGGGGTACAAGGTTTTTGCTTCACGTATTATACTATTTCTTATCGTCCATTCTCTTAGAGCGTATTATTTATATTCAAAATATCGTAAGCAAAATACGACTTACAAGTGACGCACACGATCTACCAAATATCTCTACAAAAACGGTGATTATTTTACCAGTAATATCAATTTAGCTAAATAGCGTGGGTAGTCTTAAATATTGAAAATACTTTTAAAATATGCAATTGGGTACTCCCTTACAGGTCTGTGTTGCTCTAAGTATCTTATTTAAAGCTACCATCTGTTTTATTTCAGATTAAAATTTCAAAGCGATTTTTATTACCAAATCGATTAGAAAGAATCGATACTCATAGAATCGTTTGAAGTTTATTTTTAAATTTTTTAAGTCAAACATATGGCATATAGGAAGATTAAAAATGGCGCACTTGATCAATGCGTGATTTTTTTTGTTAGATCTTGAATTCACTACCACATTTTTCGAAACGGTTCTCAAGAACGTTCATGTTACATACTCTACGGATTTGGAATGAGTTTCCGGATGAGGTTTTCCCAGCGCAGTACATGGGGTTTTTCAAAAAAGGCGTTATAAATTTCTTCGAGGCCGGCAGCACGTTGGTAATTCCATTGGCATTGTAAACGTCCATAAGCCACAATGACCACCTGCCAGAGTGGGTCATATGCCTGTCTGTTGAACTCCACCTATATAAAAAATCACGAATACAGCTTCAAAACAATCTTAGCTGAATTGATGGGTCCTGCTGCTTTGGAGTTGGAGTCCGAACTTAAAAAAAAATATGATGACGGCAGTACTATATATTTGGTTGAGAGAATACGACTACACGATCATTTATCTAAGACATACAGGGCGACTTATGGTATACTCCTCATGTTGATTAACAGAGAATAAACGAAGGTGATTACTTGGTAACCACGTGGCATCTTATTCGCATACAAACCTAGAGATCATGTCGCACGCTTAACCATAAACTGACCGAATACGATTTAGGTCTAAAGTGAGATAATATAACGGGCAGTATTGTATCGACGCCCTCTATCGGCTAAACTAAGATTTATTTCGATATCTCTTTCCCACACTGAGTTACCACTATTTAGTTATACATAAGTCAATATATGGGATAAGTCGTAAATGACAAAACGTTTTTTGCGATTTCCCAAAAAACAGGTTTTTTGAGTTAGGTCAGTTTATGATTAAGCGTGCGATGTGTTCGAATCCCAGGATAGCATGGACTTTTTATTGCGTAATGTGCATATTATTGTATAAAATAATTGCCACATATCGTTTGTGAAGGAAACATCGTAAGTAAACTTAGATGCCACGATGACCATTTTGTGTACGCCAACCTGCCTTGCACTTTCGTGGTGAGTCGGAACGGACGTTAGAACCACTACCGTCCGTTCGCTCTAGGAGCAAGTCGGAACGCAACAGTGGGACATTTTGGGATGTTATAAAACAAAATTCAGAGATATATATATATATATATATATATATATATATATATATATATATATATATATATATATATATATATATGTGTATATATACATATATATAATATATATATATATATATATATATATATATATATATATATATATATATATATATATATATATACATATATATATATATATACATATATATATATATATATATATACATATATATATATATATATATATATATATATATATATATATATATATATATATATATATATATATATATATATATATATATATATATATATATATGTATAGTTCAGTTAGTTATAGTTCAGAAGCTGCGCTATCAACGCCGTCTAACCCAAAAGAAAGTGACGTAAAACTTGTGTCATAGGTACTAGATATAAATATAGATACCAAGTACTAGGGTACTGGACAACTGATATACTTTTATTTTGTAAATAAATATATAATAAACATAAACATCCACACGACGGGAATTGACCCCATGACCTTCGCAGGCGTTCAATGTATTGGCCACTATGCCATGGATGTTGTCTAATAATTAACAGGAGTAACATAAATATGTTACTCCTGTAAAAACAAATGTTTTCATTTTATAACATGCATAATGATGACCTCGGTGGCTTAACGGATAACGCACTTTGGTACGCTTGCGGAGGTCACGGGTTCGATTCCCGTCTCGCGTCTGGGTGTTTATGTATAATATGTATTTATTTACAAAAAAAAGTATATATAAGTAGTATATCAGTTGTCTAGTACCCATAACACAAGTGCTATGCTACTTAGTTTGGGACTAGATGGCGCTGTGTCACAAAATATTTATTATTATTATTTATAATAAATATTTTTAGCAGCTTTATGAATGTATACTTCAGTAAATTTAGAAACAATACTGCGGTTTAGAGATCTGTATACCGTAGGATTTAATTTCTGCTAAGTTCCTGCATTCCTTTAATTCTATAAAGTGCCCGCAAATATTATACCACAGTAAAATAAAGTTAACAAAATTACAACTTCATATAGATTACAGAATTTTTTCCGTGCAGGGGCCGAGTAAGACTAATCCCTGCGGGCGGGGTCATACGGGCCGCCATAATAACCTTGTGTTGTGTTCCGGCATTAGTGATCCAGATTCCTGTACCCGTATAGGACAGCAGCATGTTCGCCATGCCCCTAGCGTTGCAAACATCTGTAGACGACAGTAACTGCTTACTATTAAGTGGGCCGCCAGCTTGTCTGGTGCTCCTCAGCAATAAAAAAATAGAGAAGTGATATAATTTATAGCTATGAGCATACCGTTGTTACTCACAAATTAAATAAGTAAATATTTTGATAAGTATATTTAGGTACAATAGAACAGACAATAGAAAACACGAGTGGTGTGATTAATGTATTTTAAGTTGAAACTGGATGTATAACAGTAGCCAAATTTCCTGGCTTGTTTGTTCTTCCTATTTTCCTGTCCCACGAGTCTCTGCTTTCTTATCTCTATCTGGCGCTGTGTTATGGTACTCCTGGTCTTCTCCTAATTATTCCCAACGATAAATTTTTACACATAAATATAACATAAATTTAGGATTGTTTTATACATGAGTTGTTAACAATTAGGCGTTAATATTTACGTTTTAAAGTTTGTGTGCGTGCGTACATGCATGTGTGTGAGTGTTAAACAACCAAGACTTGACTAATCTTCCCCCAGAAGTATATTTACTGTTTGTTCATAACTTAAGGTTTTCAATCTATTACATGCCACCTTTTTACATTCATTTAAGGTTAGATAATAAATATTTATTAATTTATTTACGGTATTATACATATGGAAGACCTAATCAAAATACTGTTTATTATTATACTATGACGGAATAATGAAACGCGTGCCGCCGCGCGCCGTAAATAGGTCTGCGTGGTAAGTCAATTTCACTCGCGCGCCGCTGTAATTGAGCGTTTCCTGCGACATCACCTGCCATGATGGGATGGATATCAGTAATGTAGTTTGCAATTATAGCTATTATCCTAGACATCGGTCGTCTAGGCTAGACCGTCTAATGATCTGATACGGCGTAATCATTTTCATTGTAAAGGCGATACATGCGAACTAAAATTCGCGCGACCACCATGCCACACCGACGTCATTCTTGTATGAAATATGGAGAAAAAAAACAATTGCTTTTGATATTAATTCTATTCTCAGTAAATAACAGAATCCTCTTCATTATTAAATATATAATATTATTTATTGCGCAAGACAAAACATATTTGTCGATGAAAGATAAAATAAAAATAGAACGTACATATTATTTATGCTCAAAGGCTCAAAGCAATCACTTCCAGACGATTTATGCATGGACAAAAATTGGGCATCCTAAAATTATAGACTTCTTAATTCTAAGAAGTTTTAATGAGAAAGAACTATTTAGAACTTTAATTAAATAAAATTTGGTATTAGATAAATCTACTACGTGTTATTAGTAATATACAAGTCTTAACATGTTTCTGCACTAATCAAATCCTATCCTATACTTTTGTTTAATTTGACTTTAATTAATTATTTTATAAGATATTGGCAGATAGCTATATAGAATACCAGAGTGCCTTGTAGCAGTTATTTATTTTCTTATATAATGTGAGTTAATTATTAATTAATTTCCAGGAGCTCCCAGACTACCCAATGGACGCGAAGGACTGGGCGAGCAACGATGAAATTGAAGCATCTACGTCCAAGCCACTTCTGGGGGTGACTCCTTCAGCCTTCACCAAGCTCAGCGCGGGCTTTAAGAAGATAAATGTATCTGCAGTTGACCCTATTGCTGCTACCAACGAACGGCCCATGATAGTTTATGAATGTAAGTCCTAGAATACTTTGAATTTTTAAATAAACGTCATTATTATCCAAACGGCTGTGGTTGCAACGAAATCTGGTAAAACTAGGACTGCGGACCCACAGGAATTATTTAAGGATAAGCCTTGGACTGTGCTGTATATGGTTAAGTTTGTGTAGCCGTCCAAATATGGTGAGCGAGTATTGTTAATTAAACAAGTAATAGTGTTCCGTGGACACGTCCGTTTATTAGATAAATGCAGACAATACTGATGTGCTGTAGACACAGTACATCCCCCTTAATAAGTGTACAATATTATTCTAAACAATAAAAAAAACATATTTTAATTATTAACTAAACTTAAAATTAAACACACACTTTTTCACTGAGTTCTTGTCCTTATTACATTGTACTATATAATAACTCGCGGTATTGGTGGCGGCCCGCTGTCGGAGTGCGGATCATATCCTCTTGCCTCCACCATCGGAAGCTCTTGCAGCTCGCGGCTCATGTAGCACCCGTAGAGCACGTCCACATGACAAGCGCTCAACGCGCGTTTTGATAACGCGCGTTTACAACTACACACATTTTATTCGGGCCATACACATGTTAACGCGCGTTTTAATAAAGTGCGTTTTATTAAAACGCGCGTTAGCATGTGTACGGCCCGAATAAAATGTGTGTAGTTGTAAACGCGCGTTATCAAAACGCGCGTTGAGCGCTTGTCATGTGAACGTGCCCGTAGTTCACCTTGCAGCGCTTCCACAGCAAATATAGTATTGCGGCTAAGATGCAGGTGATAATGAACAGCAGGTAAAATTCATATATTCATATCTGCGATATGTGCTGTAGGCATAGAACATTAACACTATCAAAAATTAGGTGATACTGTGACTACGGTCCGCGTGAACCGAAATACATACTCGCTCACTTCGGATAGCTCTCTTAATTAATCTTATTCGATGTAGTATTTCATATCAGATGCACACATGCATGTAAGCATACTGTAACATGGCGAAATTATTGTAATTTGAGGTAAAAAATTTACAACTTCTGTAACACAACGGATTTCGCATATCAGCGTATCTGCCACCTGCGGAGGCGAGAGGATTATATTACGGTATATCCGAATAACACAAGCACTTGTTTTGGTACAAAATGGCGATGTGTAAATTTTCATTTATTTACTTCATTTGGGAAATAAACAATCAATATAATTCTAATTGAAATAATTAGCCTATAAAAATACATATATCAATTAATTAATTTATTGATACATTATTTCATTAGTCATAGTGTATTTATTTTATAATTACCTTTTATGGATTGCATTCCCGTAATTTTGACTTTTCCTATATTCACAGGAATATAGATGGAATAGAAATGTCAAAATTTGATTGTTTGTGACAATAATCGCTCCTCGATGATAGCGTGCAGCCCCTGCAAGCCTACGCTAGGACACCCAATACGTCTGGTGTCCTAGCTTAATTATTATATTTACAACCTTATACAGTTCACTGTTTTATATACTCATTATACCAATGAACGTCATCTATAAAAAAGTGTCAATTGAATCCTGTAACCATCCTGTGTTTACTGACTTTGACTTTAATAGAAGTGACAGGTTGAATCTGAATCCCTGAAAAGAAAAACCTAATATGGTGACGTTTTGTTATTGTATAACTATCCATATTTAATTAAGATTTTAGTGTCCATTTATAAAATTTTATTGAAATTAAAATTCATTTATAATATAATATGCTGTAATATTTACCGTTGTCCAAAACAAAAGGTTGTAGAAGTAGCTTAGTTTGAAGCTGTGTGATTAATTTTATAATTTGTAAATTTTCAATGAATAAATGAAAGTATATGTTACTTTCTAGCTCTTTATCCTATGCCGGGACAGTCGCAGCTGCAGCAGGAGCTAGTGGCGCACCTGAAACGAGTGCAGAGCAGCGGCAAGTGCCAATCGCCGCAGCCGCGCTGGCTCAGCGTGCGACAGATGGCGCCAGCTGCTGACACCAGGTCAATATTTATCAAATCACGGACGCTTTCTAAAATTATATTTTGTTAATTTTTATAGATTAAATACGTATTCAAGGTTTTTCATTTTGGAGATTGAATTTATTACAAAAAAAAACATTGTATATAATTTTTTTCGTTAATACGATTTCGATTCTCAGAAACCGCTTTTATATGCTATTTACTTTATTTTTTTAAGATCTTCAGCATCAATAATATGAATGATTAACAAAAACAATCTCTAACTTGTATTATATCATTAGGTTAAGTTGGTGACAATAAAGTATTATCTATCTATCTATCTCCATGTTTCTTTATTTAACTTGAATTTTACTGATCGGTACAGATATTTTTTTAAACTATCACAAAAATGCTGCAACACGAAGCAGAAATTAAGAAGCTAATTTCCTTATATATTGCCCCTACTTCTCCTCACGATAATAGTACATCTGTACGACGCTGGTCACGGACCGAGTTTAAATCGTACAGGGATGAGTGCGATAACTCAAGAGCTGTGAACTGTATGAGATTCCATCCCTTTCCGGTTCGGTTCAGGTCCACTCGCGGAGGAATTGTTGAACGGCACCAGCTAAATGTCATAAACTAGACACTGAATATACAATGTTATGGCGCGGCAGTAAGTTGAGAGTAATTGCCAATTGCGCACGACGCAGAGAGTGGTCTTCAGGAAGGTTGAACGTCGACCGTACCGCGCGTTTAGAGGCTCACGCGATACTGCTCTCGTCCCACGCTCACTGAAATTGAGGGTAGATAACAAAATCAGGAGGCGAGATATTAACTCCCTTTCTGGAAGGATCGAACATGATCTATAGCCGTTTTCATAAATAACTAAATTGAAGCAAAAATAATTTCTGGTTTTTCAGATATATGCCGTCTTACGTTCAATTGCATCGCTGCACAATCGACACGGGCTGCTGTTTTCACGAGTCCGAAATATGTGCACCGATCGAAGGCCGATATGTTGCTCTCCCATTTTTGGTAAGTCATTATTCTACTAGGTTCTCTTCATCACATAATTCGGGCTGATTGTGACGAACGAAGTTTTCTTGGAGTCACTCCATACATACACGATAGTTTTTCTATCTATTACATTTCTTTCCTGACTAAAAAACGTTTTTATCTGTACATTTTTTTAGTTTTTTTAGCTCGATTAACACGTTCATACACCTTTGCGGCTGCGCTTGAAGCTTTTCGCTCCATCAGACGGGCGTGAACTAAGTGTTTCATCGAAAGATTATCTAGCGGTTTTTATGCTTTATTCTTTTAGCGTAATTATTATCGCTTTTAATCATCCGCGAGCCACCGGTGGTACGCGCCGGCGTGAACGTGTTAAGTCAGATATTTTACCGATTCCATAAAACTTTAATACTTCATAAAATACAACCGTAGTGTACCACCCTGACGAAGAACAAACTATTTTTATATCATACAAATATTTTGATGATTGTCACGTCACAAATAATTACATACATATAGATACATATAACTATTTATAGACTCATCGTACATGTCCTTATATTTTTAACTGCTCTTTGTATCAATTTATATTGATTAAGTGATTTTACAATTCACAGCTTCACAAAGCAGATGGCAATATAATGGTGGCAAAAATGCAGTTTTTCAATCACACCAAGTGTGCGTGTGTCTCCAGAGAGACTCTTCAAAGCACGGTCACCACTCGCATTGAGAAGGAAGACATCTTGGAATCGAAGAGGGACTTGTCCAGTGAACGGCAGAACGATTGGAGAATGCCGACAGAAGAACCTAAGCTCGACGAAGATTCTACTGAACCGCCTCAGTTGCGAAGGTAATCTAACAAACATATATAGTATGTCTAACTTTAATTATCCTTTTTTTTAATAGTTGAGAAACAGCAGACAGGCTGACGGTCCACTTAATAGTAAGCAGTTACCGTCGCCTATGGATGTTTGCGACGCCAGAGGCACTGCAAACACGCTGCTGTCCCTTAGGAGTACAGGAATCAGGGTCACGAATGCCGGAACGCAACACAAGTTTATTATGGCGGCATACTTGAGGCCAAGGGTGGTTGTCATCCAGACAGCCTGTGAGCCCTACCACGTAGCTAGGGTGGGCTGTTTTGTTGCCTTTTACGACAGGCCGACCCCGGTCGTAGGGGTTATTATTCTCACTCCATTTCTGCACGGAGAAAAAGTAGTCGGACTAGAAATTTCAATTTTAGGTTATAGTTACGCGTTTTTACGCCTATGTCCTTAGATAACTCTTCTTTTTCTTGCAAGAAAAAAGAAAAAAAGGATTATAAGTGATTAAATTTGGTCTTCTTATGAGTGCTTTTAACCCCAAATTTACAACCTAAAAGTACTTAGCTACCTGTTTTCATATCGATCCATTTATTAAATATTTTTTCTGACCATTTTGTTCTTCAAACCATTTGGAGAGGAAATGAAAAGACACGAAAGAGCATGATTACAAATAGGCACGCAGAAGTTTATGCGTGCAACAATACGTAATAGAGTCACCATACGTAATAGAGTATTATCAGTCGATATTTTAATGTAGGCTTCGGTTGAAACTGGATGTAAACGCCTGTAGACCAATAATCGAAATTTGACAATTGCTGATGTCTTTATTTTTCATAAAAAGCTTTTTTTTTTGGAGTATATAGGCACAACGGGGTAATGTGGGACTGCTGTGCAATTTCCCATCCACCACCCACTGGCAGACCATGCACAAGTCCTCAGCCCGTGGGGCTGGGACGCGTACTGCACTACATTTTCCAAGACGCGTTTCCCACTCCAGGACTCGTTTGTTCCATCAGCTTCGTTCCTGTGACAGACGTGAACGGCGCATTGCCATTTGAGCTTACATATTTTACGAGCTACGTCGGTCACTTTGCGTTTCTTATATTATTTACACCTATTTACTACTATACCGGCACGCTATGATGGCCGTTTTGACGTTTATCCACTCATGAAGTTTCGTATTAATTAGTAATTACATTTGAAGGAGCAAATTGCTGTTCTTTATTGTCAATAGCGACGTGCAGTTACTGATAATAAAGAACAGCAATTTGCTCCTTCAAATGTAATTACTAATTAATACGAAACTTCATGGCGTGGACAAACGTCAAAACGGCCATTATAGCGTGCCGGTAGCATAACAACCTTTCTATTTTCCAGATGTACATGTCCCGGCCACTTCTTGGCCAGAAACCCCGAGAACGGCTCGTGTTCGTGCGTCTGCGACTGGCGTGATCTGATCCGGAAACGCGATTGTCTCTCTCTAGCTAGGGGAAAGGAGCACTTCGGGTTGAGAGACCGCGTCTGTATAGATGATGGCCATTGCATGCCCCCTACTTGCGAGTATGGAGAATACGAAAGGAGTAACGGTCGATGTCCGACACGAAAGTTTAGGCGGTTGAGGTACCACGCGCGTGGGCACTATCCGGACAAACCCATTGTAGTGTGAATGACCTAGTATTTTATTAATAAATATTCTTTTCATTATATTTTTCAGTAATATTGGCATTTATAAATCCACAGAGCAATATTATAATTATTTGTTTTAAAACATCTATTAATTTGAATTACAATACTTTTTTATCGTAAATTAAACATAGATGGATATAACCTTTTTTGTCATAATAATTTGTTTTAAGAAATTGTGTATAAAGTATTCTTATAATAGTGAAATTAATTTATGATGCATTAATTAAACATAAAATATATATTTTAATTTCTAAGGTAACGAGTTATAATAATCGACTATGGTTACTTATTTATTTAACTGTATGCTATTTTGAATAAATACCAACATTTTTATTTTTTACAACAACAATATGTAAAAGGGATTGTAGTGTGAGCGAATCATTTATATATTGCCAAACTCAAAAGTTTTAGAAGCAAATTTAGTTGAATTACTTTATTATAAGTACACAAAAATTTACCTTTTTAAATGATATTTATGCGAGGCCATATTATTGTTTAATTTTATATCTAAAAGTAAACTACGTACGTACTCATCGATCATTCTTTGTTAAATTATTGTTTTTAGCGAATAACGGGCAGCTGTTTATTATTTATATGATATTCTTTCCTGCACTGTCTTCCTACATTTTACTGATCTACGTATATTTAACTATTATAAACAAAAAATTATGCGTATAAAGCCAGTACTGTAGGATTCTTCCCAGCCCGATAGATAAGACATGGGAAAAGTTTCCGATCGGTTGAATGGAAAAATCAAAACGCCGTGCTATGCAAACTTCTTGCAATAGACAACACTACAAAAATACAGCCATAAATATATTCGACAAGAACTTCGTAACGACATGATCTGAATTGTATTATTATTATTAGAAACATGTCGGATTGGTATAGACTAAACTTCTTCTCCATCTTCTCTTTTCCCTGAGAAAATAAGCTCGTTAGAAGTAAGAATAGGGTTCCATCATTACTTATTTAGAGAGTAGTAAAAAGTAACTTTTTAAATTTATAGAGAGCAAAGGAAAGGAAAGGTTTTTTGAGTTTTTGAGTCAAACGGCGGATGACGGTTTCGCACGTCGGAATGTGCCCCCCCCCCGGGGGGGGGGGTGCTTGCACAGGTTCGGTTTCTGAATTGTCTCAGTATATTTATTTATTAAATACCTTTTTTTTATTAATTAATATAAAAGAAATACCAAATCTTGCCTTTTAAAGTAAGTGTAACGGAAGGTTAAAGACACAAGCAAATAAAGAAACAAACAGGCACAAACAAGCGCAAGAGACAGTCCCAATGCCCCAGGTTCCGAATTGTACGCCTAAATGATGGGATGAATCGCTCAAAAGAAGACAATTCAGACTTTATTACTTTACTGCATGATAATAAGACGCGATTGTGAATTTCAGTTGTAAAAAGCGACCTTATAATGTGTGTTTATTATAATTTTACTTCACCTATTTATAATTTGTTACTTTATACCTAAGATACTCAATAAGGTTGTAAATATATTGTATTAAATGAAATGTATCAGAATATATAATATTTTTTATTACTTTATATATTCAACTGTATTAAACCGTGCGAAGACGCGAAACTAACCAAATATTTGGGGTAACTTAATAACTTGGATCTACATAGACCGTCTTCAGTTTTAGCTTTCGATAGGGATGCGCCCATTATTGTGAGATAGCTCCAGAAGTTGATAAATCTATCCTGTTCACAAATATTCAAAAGAACGGCCCGTAGCTGCTTTAGCAATTTGATATAAAATTACTGCATAATTATCAAAAGAGAATTTTTCGCTGGTTTTTCAACTTAATTCTACCATGAAAATCATCAGTCGTTATAATTTTTTCAAACATTTTTCGACAACAACAATGCTCAAAATAAACACACGTCAAAATTTGTACGCGTGGTTTAATAGCTGAGATTAATTTCGTTCCCACTTCGGAATACTAGGATTAGACGAAAACGTAAACACAAATTCGAAACGATGAAACCCATGTGACGTATACCTTAAGGTTTATCTTCAGTTGAGATTTAAAATTTTATAATGTAATCAAAAAATTTCGCAATGTATGATCAGCTGGTGCTCGACGCATCGAATCACTTTATGAAATTTATTGAAACGTAATAATCGATTGAAAATCGGTACTCTGTTGATACAATTGGCGTGAATCGGGTAATAACACTCGTTATGCATTGCGAGTTTCAATATATTGTATCACGTTGCTTAATACAGGGTTACACTACGTTCACACGGAGTCACGTTTTTTGAATCTTATTTTCAGAATCGGGATCCCGTGTGAATACACCATCCGGTTCTTTGCAAAAATGCCCACAGTCCCTCATTGATTTGGAAGTAATGGACGTGAAGTCTTCTAATATACTGGTATTATCGCCGTCAGCGCCGTGGAAAAAGATGATGGTTAAACAAATAGTACAAAGACGATTAACTCTTTGCAAAAATTATTTTTTTTGGGTTATCATGTTTTGTTAGTTTTTTTAAAATAAGTCAAAAATGCAACATCAAAAATTTATTTGAAAAAAGTATTAATTTAAATCTCATTTTTTCTTCTGATTTATAAAAACGATTAAACACTGGTTATTTATCAATATTAAAACAACAATTATCGGTCCAAATTTAAAAATGCGAGACAAATACGATATTATTTCAATAATTTTTGAGATTTTTTTCCACTAAAATACCTTAAAATAAAAATAAAACGTTATGAAGCTTGGATTGCAGATAAAAACATAACGGTTTCCCTAGCTCTCCAACAATGTATAACAACTAGGAACTTATTTTAAAGAAACTGAAAAAAAATTATCACAAAGGAAGCAGGCGGAAATTCGTATTTGAACTGATGTTGCATTTTGACTTATTTTGAAAAAGCTAAAAACATGATAAATCAAAAATGGTTCACTTTTGTATAATGCATATGGGGGTTAAAATTATCACAAATATTCGCCTATCATCTCCTAATGCTAATACATCGAATTACCAATAACCCTGTATAAAATTGGTGTATCATATTAAACATTTAAATATAATAAATACAAATATTTGAAACTCGTCGAATACATGTTGTGTAATATAATTTTTGCGTTATAAGATGGGAGTGTTAGTGAGGCGTGTTAAGGTGAGTAAGATAGCTGAGGCCGTGGGAATATCGGAAGAAAGAGTGCAAAACATCTTGCATAAAGAATTAAGGATGCGAAAGCTCTGCGACAGGAGGGTGCCGCATTGAAAAAGGCAAAACAATTACAGGCGAATATTACTCTAATCTTCTTGACCAACTGGATGCCAAAATTCACGGGAAGAGGCTTGAAGAAGAAAAAAATAATATTTGACCAGGACAACACACTTCTCACAAAGGTGCGTTGGCAATGGGAAACCTGCGGGGTTTGGGGTATGATTTGCTCAGCCATCCCCTTTATTCTCCTGATTTGGCACCCTCAGACTTCTATCTGTTTCTAAATTTGAAGAAAATTGTTTCTGGGAAGCGCTTCGCGTCCAATGAAGAAGTTTAGAGGACCGTAGACGGATATTTTCACAGCCTTCCAGACTCTCACTTCCGTAAAGGAATACTGATGTTGCAGAAACGCTGGACCAAGTGTGTTGAAGTCAAGGGAGAATATGTAGAAAAATAAAATCATTTTTCAACTGAAAATTTGCAAGTATTTCATATTAGACAACGTTACTACGCAAAACCTTAATGATTAGTATCTTAAAAATTTCAAGAAGCCAAGCGTCTTTATATAAATTTCATTTTGCAGTTAGGTTTGTATTCTTAAAAATTCTACGGTTTACCGTAGAAATTGTTAAAAATAAAAACCTAAGTTGTGTATTAACATACCTCTATCTATTAAGATACCTTTAACACAAGTTCAGCATTGTATATTAGTAAATACAATTTTACTGAGAAATTTATATTTAAAATAATTGACAGATTATTTTATTGTACCTACTTAAAAAATTAAATTCTTAAATTGCTTTCTACGTGATAGGGCCTAAAGCCCGTCTGGATAACGACCACCTTTGGTCTTAAGTATGCCGCCATAATAACTTTGTGGTGTTCCGGCATTAGTGACCCAAGTTCCTGTACCCTTATGGGACAGCCGCCTGTTTGCGATGCCACTGGCGTTGCAAACGACTATAGGCGACGGTAACTGCTAAATTCTAAGCGGGCTGTCAGCCTGTCTGCTGTTCTACGCAATAAAAAAAAAATTGCATACAATCCCAGTAATTCTATTACTTTATAATTAAATATTTTTATTTTGTACTACGAATGAATTGTTAAACGCATAAACAAAATTTTCATATATAAAATATAGTTTATTATAGTTTAAATTATTCGGAGATAGAGAAACATATTTATTGACTGTAAATATATAGTGAAATTTGCTATATTTGGTGACAGACAGACATACAAAATACATTGACTTTTATATATTTAAAATTACAAAAGGTGGGGATTTATTGAACAAAAAGTTTTAACGCAGTCTGGTAAGGAGACGCCGCCTTGGCCCCTGCAAAATGAGGCCTACGAGTTTCGTGGCGCTATCTTTAGTTGCATTTGTAAGTACAATTAATTTAAGACATGTATTATTTAATTTAAAAAAATAGTGTATTATTTACCGTGATCAGATGCCATATATTCATTACGCATTAATTGTTATACTTTGTGTTTGTGTGTGTTAAATAATATCTTAATGAACATAAATAGTTTATTAATGAAACAAAGCCCTTACGTGTTCAATAACCAACACAATGAAATGAATGAATACCTTTTATATGACATATGCATGTATTGGGACTTCATACAGCGCCATCTAGTCCGAAAGTAGATAGCATAGCACTTGTGTTATGGGTACTAGATAACTTACTCATGACTTACGCAAGCGTACAGAAGTGTGTTAGTGTGTCATGTGTTACGCTACTTAAATTATGAGTTTTTTGTCCAATCGACTTACGCCTTCATCTGTTTACAAGAGTTTATTGTTTTGGGCTCAAATAATTTTGATTATCTTTTTTTATTTATTTATTTAGCCTTTATTCTGACATGTAAATACATTTTATTATTTTCCTTATGCTACTAAATTGTTGACATCGACGACTATGTCAGTTTGCCCTTGTGTGGCAAAGGCCTCCTCCAAATCCTTCCATTTCCTTCTGTCTCGTGCCTGTATGGTTCATGTGGGTCCAGCTAAAGACTTAATTTCGTCCTCCCATCTTCTAAACTGCCTCCCACGATTACTTCTCTTGTCTTTAAGGTACCAGTTATTATTTCCACCTTGCTCCATTTATCCCCTTCGATTATATATTACAATGTACAAGTGTAAGTAGCAAAAAATAATTACAGAATGGTAATGAAATTGTATTTTTTGTACTTTATAAGAATGTGGCGTATTTAATGTCTTATGAAGTGTACCTACTTCAAAGCCTTACGCTGTAAGTATTGTAACAGAGTAAAACTTTTGTGCAAAATGGTATTTATTAATTTTTCACGACATCCTAGGAACAAATAGAGTAGTCAGTGAATAGTAGATGTTATTTAGTTACATATTGTGAAATATCTTTTGCCCCGATTGCGCATTTAATCTACATAGCTTATTGTATGGTTTGTGTAAAATTTCAGTTCACGGTGAATTGTTTGAAGACTCCCGTGGAGTAACGGGTAACACGTCGGTACGCCTGCGGAAGCCACTGAGTCAATTCCCGGCGCACGTCTGGGTGTTTATGTTTACTGTGTATTTATTTACAAAAGAAAAGTATATATGTACGTGAAGTACTATGAATGAGTGAATGAATGAAAAACTCTTTATTGTTCACCATAAATATACGAAAATAAAATAATCTTACCAGCTACTGAACAATGGGCGGCTTTATCGCATAAAGCAATCTCTTCCAGGCAACCCTAACTATGAAGAATATTGGAAAAGAAAACTATGGTGGTGGTGGCTACTTACTTTAAGACTATAGAGTGAATTGTCCCAGTATATTTATTTATTTAATACTTTGCGGAATGAAGTTTTATATCTTAGTTATGTGATAATTTACTATACATTATTGATAGCTTTAAATCCCGATTGGATCCTAAGTTCAGGTAGTTGTTATTCTGTTATTCCATCTGCGCATACTTCAGGCTCATAATTCTGATCTAAATAATGTTAATAAACATAGTTTACTATACAATGCGACAGGTCTTGTCTAGGTTTCTAGAAATCTTTAAATAGGTGTATTTATGTGTACAATTGACAATAATTATACATATTTAATTATCATACTTTTCAACACTTCGATTGTAGTCAAAAACATTAAAATCTACGTGTAATTATATGCACGCAAATGTTTTTACGAATTAATATTTGTTTTATTACTTATCATTTAACAGTGTATTAAAATTCATTTAAATTGTAAATTTGCACTTTCCAGACGACAATGGGTACATCGGCCGGCTTCCATCAGAGTATGTATTATTCTATTATCATGATTTATATTGATTTTTTTAATACGTTGCTAAGTATGCAAAAATAGACAAGACGCATCATTTTTATTATAAATGTTCAGAGGTTCTGAAACTGGTGTACTATTTTGAATATTGGAACATAATTAAACTTCTGGATGCCTTTTTGCATCGGGCCCTTTTCCTGAGCAAATACCTCCAAGAAAATAGATGAAACAGAAGAGTCCAAATTATAATTCTATGTCAGCGACTGTAACTCCTCATACCTGAAAGGGAAAATGGTGACGGTTACGATCTCTCCCTATCTTTTTCCCTAACTACCCGCAAGTCAGTTTAATACCGCTGCACCGCTTAGTTTTTAGCATGTTACCGCACCCCAAATACACACCAGAAACTTCTATCCACACGAAGTGTACTAGTTTTATGTACATTTTGATGTGTTTGTGGTCCTCTAATTAAAAAAAAACACACTCAAAACCGTAGAACCAGACGTAGAAGTAGATTGGAGATTACTTCTTGCTCTATCCGATTTGCTGACAATTTTCCATCTTCTTTCTCTTCCTCGTCATTTTGTTAAACCTTACCTTTATCACTCGCTTAATATGTGTTTCCCACCATATGAGCGTAAAAGGTGTTTTTAAATAAATATTATAATATTAATTTTACGTTGTTTTGTTATACTTATTTCGCCTTTTACAACTTTTGTTCAGTATGCACATGTAATTAAGATTGATAAATTCAGATATTAGCCTCGCTACTTATCACTAGATGGCACTGTAGAAAGCAAAGACCATGTAAACTAGCCTTAGCAATAATTGTAAAGAGAGATACACATAAAAGTATCTTAGCAAGTGAATAAAGCGGTAATGGTTAAAAACAAGTTTTTTTGACAGTGAAGATGACTGCAAGAGACCGGTGGTTCCTTTTAAATTTTACAATTCTTATTGAAGTGTAAAGTTTTTATTCAAGTTATTTGTGTTTAAATAAATAAAACGTCTCGTCTCGTAACACTATTGTTATGTTTATTTTATATGCAGGTCTTGTTTATTTAACTGCTCAATCTTGCTACACAATTATATAATAATAACAGACAATGCAATGCATATGCACTTGTTCCTTTAGTAATTGATTTTTATTTTCGAAGAAGGAATCGAAGCCATGATCTCTACTTTATTCTCCCAGTGAAGTAGCATTTGTTTACCACGTACTTACATTTTATTTCAATAATGAAGAAACAAACAAACAGAAATTAATTTTAATACTAATTATTATAGATTTTGTTATTTTCATCAGTATATAATTTTTTAATTGTTTTTCTAATTATTGCTGTTGTTATCTATAAAATGTAATATCAAATAAGTTAATGTTTAAAACTTATTTGATATTGCATTTTAAAGCTTTAATGTTAAACAACTACTATGATGGCAAATGTTGTGTGCATCTATAATTGGCTAACATATATAAACTTTATTATTGTAAATATTATATAAATTGAATTTTATGTATGCTGTTGGTGTACCGTATTACTATAAAACTTTTAAGGAATAAATATTCCGCAGGCTATCAAACTCGAATTTAAATTTAGATGATAATATGTAAAAGTTGTCAGAATGAATCTATTTAAACTTAACTGTATTTAATCTATTTAAACTTAATATATTCAATTATTTCAGGATATTATGACTATTATCCGCCTAATCCAGCCGTAGCATACTCACAAGCATACAATAGACACCCGGACAACGGTTTCTTCCAAAACTCAGCTATAAAACGACATTTCCAAAACTTGTGGGGCAGGCAGCAAGATTATGACATTCCAGCGTCTAATTACGATAGATATCCACAGAATTTCGCACAAAATCATCAACAGAATCAAGGAAGTATACCAAACACGCGTTCTGAACCATTTACTAGGAATATTCTAAAACAGAATGAAGATCCTATAACAGTTTCGTTAGATATTACAACAATGAGAGCACCAAAGTCACCGTCAGAATCTCAAGAACTTTCGTCCCCTGAAAGCCTAACATTAGAAACTGAACAATCACTAGATCAAAAATCTACACTAGCAGATGATAGTATGTTACATACGGAGGTAGTTATGGATAATAATCAAAGACGACTCAAAAGAGAATTCAATACAAAACACCATAATTCTGGCGAAGAAAGACAAAAAAGAGGTACGAAAAGGAAACATTTAAGTGAGCACCACCACCAAGAGAAGCAAATATCAGAATATAGACACAGACCACAACAAAAGAGTGAAACTGTTATGGAAAGTGTTAACACAAATAGAGATGTTGATAAACGCAAAGTTCATAAAATAATAACAGAAGTCGTTAAAAAACATTCACAACAAGATATTCAGAATGAAAATCGAAATGAGGAATTAAATAAAGTAATTACCGAGGCAAGAAATTATTACAACGGTGAACAATTTATAACATCAGAAGACTACAGTGATTATATAAATGAATACATACCTATTGTTCTCATTGAAAAGTTTGGGGACGATGAAAAAGGTAACTTACAAGATTTTGATAAACGTGTAAAAACATCTAAAGGAGGTGTAAGTGACGAAGTTATGGAAAACGAATCTAGATTTGTTCAAAAAAGATTAGATCAAAAACGACAAGATGACAATATATTTCATATACCAATTACCGAAAGCAAAGACTATTCAGTCGAGGCGGATTTGTATGATGAAGATGGATATTTAGATTTTGAATCAGATGTGAATCAAAGTCCAGTAACTACAGAGCAAATTATCAATAATATACCTACGCTGTCTAATTCAGTACTGAAGGAATCTTTAACAGCAACTGTAGCTGTGCAGGATAATTCAAAACATCTACAATCAGATAAAGTTAATACCATGACAATCACTGATACTATAACTGCGCAACCCAGTACAATTACTACTGAATTAACTTCGACTGATTTAGATTCAGAATCTGATACATTATCTTCCGAATCACCTTTCACAAGTGCCGCCACACAGCCTGATTTAGTCATTCGCGATTCAGATCTGAAAACCGGAGTTGCGCAAACTGATGTAACCGTTCATGAAGTAACTAAAAATACACACAAATCAGCTACTACTTTTGCAGATCTACAACAAAATTTAGTCACTCTCGAGCAGGCTAATATAGTTACTATACAGCCCGAATCAGTTTCTACTCCTGCTAGTATAAGATCTAGTTTAAATACTTATGAAAAAGCCACTACAGCTTCAGTTTTTACTGTAACAGCTGCTCAATCCAACCTAGCCACAACAGTTCCAACTGAACAGCCAGATCCATCAACTGCGCCATCTGTACAATCCAATACAGTAATTTCCGATGCGACCAATAAAGTCCAAAATGCACGGTCAGATCAAGATTTTAATGCTACATCACCACCTGATTCAAACGAACCTGAGTTAGCTTCTACTGATGTGGCTGTAAAGTTTGAAATAGTACCTGCTGAGTCGACTTTTACAGCTTCTGGGTGGAGTAGATCAACTCATTCAGAGTTAATTACCTCCACTACGCAAGATAATTTGATATCTACTTATTTAGATACAAAAGTAGTATCTGCGCCATTTAATCCTGCCAGTCTTGAGTCGATTACTAGAGCCACAGAAATAGAACCCAAAAAAGTTACTCCCGAGTCAACTGAAACTATTTCAGGCATACCATCTGCATCAGTTCTTCCCCAGTCCGCTAATATACCTAAAACAGCACAACCTAACCCAACAATTCTAGAGCTAGAAACTGCTGCGGCAGATGCTTCTACTGACTCAGTATCTCTCAAATCAGCCACTACTGCCGAATCTACGACTCTTACTACTCAAAAGATAACTACCACTGTTGCATTCTCAAAGTACCAAACAGTGGCTGCAGAGACAATTACGACTACCGTAGATGCAGTGTCTGATTCAGTTCCTTTTGAATCAGTTACCAAAGCTACAACAGCGCAACCAGATCCTATAACTAACGAGCCAGATACCACTGCTGCAGCAGCGCTATCTGAACGAAACACTAACGAGGTAGCTATCACTGCTGTAGATGCTTCCTCTTATTCATTATATTCCAAATCAGCCAAAACTACTGAAGCCACAGAACCCATTCAACTCACTCGGAAAATCACAACAAATGTTGCATCTGCAAACTATGAAACAGTGGTGATAAAATCAACTACAACCACTGAAGCCGCATCATCTGATTTAGTTTCTCCTGAGTCAGCTATCACAGCTGCAGGAGCACAACTTAAACCAACAACTAGCAAACTGGCTACTCTTGCTATAGATGATTCTTCTAATTCATTATCTCTCGGATCAGCCACTACTATCGAAGATCTATACCCCATTCCTATTAAAAATACAAAGACAACAACCACTCCTGCTTTTGAATATTACGAATCAGCGGCTTCAGAGTCAACTACTGTAGTAGTAGCTGCAAAATCTGACTTAATTTCTCCAGAGTCAGCTATTACAGTTGCAGCTATGCAACCTGAACCAATAACAAACGAGCTGGCTATCAATGCCACAGAGGTCTCCTCTGATTCAGTATTTCTCGAAGCAGATACTACTACCGAATCTATACACCAAGTTCGTATTACAACTGCAAATACAACAACTACTATTGCATTAGTACAGCATAAAACATCGGCTGCAGAGTCCACTACGCCTACCGCAGCGGCATTATCTGATTCAGTATCTCTCGAAGCAGATACTACTACCGAAGCTATACACCAAGTTCGTATTACAACTGCAAATACAACAACCACTATTGCATCAGTACAGTATGAATCATCGGCTGTAGAGTCCACTACGCCTACCACAGCGGCAGTATCTGATTCAATTCTTCCCG
This sequence comes from Malacosoma neustria, assembly GCA_963693495.1. Classification (NCBI taxonomy): domain Eukaryota; kingdom Metazoa; phylum Arthropoda; class Insecta; order Lepidoptera; family Lasiocampidae; genus Malacosoma; species Malacosoma neustria. Next base: position 18,627,219 of record OY856384.1, on the reverse strand, counting down.
AGTCAGTTATTACTGCCTCAACAGAGTACTTTGAATCCAAAACTCTAGAACTAGCAGCTGCTGCAGATGCCTCTTTTGGTTCATTAGCATCGGACTCAACCACCACTCCTGAATCTACACAGACAATTTGTACCACTCCAGAGACGTTTGTCAGTGCTGTAGTTGAGAAGTCTAATTCAGTACTTCTCGATTCAGCCCCTAGTAGTGAAATAACTCAGAATAATTTCATATTTCATGAGTCCGTTGCAACCGAGCAGCTCGGTTTAGTTATTACTAAGTCGATTTCAACAAAAGCAGATGCTTTGCAGTCTGAAACCACCACATTCGAGTCAACTAACGGTACTGCTACTACACAGTCTAATTCAGTGCCTCTCGAATTTGCCACCTTTGCCATTGCTGCACAATCTAATTCTATACCCACCGAATCAACTACCACTACAGATGTGCCGTTCGAAACAACTATTACTGTCGGTACCCAGAAAGAATTTATATCTTCTGAGACAGCTACTACTGTCAGGGCTGAGCAGTCTGATTTAGTGACTATAAAGTCCACTAGGATCGCCGAGGTTGGATCGATCGATGCGATAACAACTGAGCTACCCAATTCTATCACAAACGAAATAGTTTCAACTGAAAAATTTAATAAAGTATCGACGGAGGAAACTATTTCATCTGCATCAATTCAACTTCCACATAAACAAGAATTACCTGACCAAAATGAACAAACTACCGAAACTTTTACACTTGCTACTGAACCAATTTCTACGAGCGAACAGTCTACTCAAATATCTATGAAACAGTTATCATTAGAGACTGCTACTCCTACTTCTGTAGATACCATTGTGAATGAACACACTCCAGTGAGCGTTGAGCAGGTCTCAACTGAAAAGTCTGACAAAGCCGACAGCGAACCATTCATCACTACATCAATGGAACAAATTGGTACGGAATCATCAATTGAATTAACTCAAAAGTCTACACAAGCTGACGTTGCAACTGAAGCAATAAAAGTTTCTAACCAAACATTAAATCAAGGTAGAACCATCCAAGCTTTTGAAGTTGCAGAAACTTCTCAAAGCTCAGAAGATATTATTATAGAGAACAAAACGAGCGAACTTTCATTATTAGAAGTAGAAAGTACTACACCTTTAACCGAAAATAAGAGAAAGGGGCGATATGATTTGTCTAAAACAAATAGTAGACGAGGTAAGTTAATATATTTGATGTTGTGTAAACCTTATACAAGTTGCTGATGTGAGTGCCACGATAGAATCTAATTATTCATCCTTGAAATGCTATAGAAACTGTAACAAAAAATTCTTATACAAGGGGTGTCAAAAAGTTTATAAGTATTAGTCCTTCACTAGTTTTCAGACAGCAAAGTAAGACAGTTGGAAAACATCTAGTATCGTTTGGCAGGAGGATAGAGTGGGAGGTGAGGAGGGGTACCCTACCCTCCACTGAGTGGCACTACTCCCATGAAAGGGTAACGCACCGTTCGTCGGAAAAATAAATTATTGTAACCTAACCTCAAAACACTATAAAGTTGCTTCTGCATCATCTCCGGCGCTGCGGGAAGTGCAACCCTTCGCCCTTACGTAACAAAGAAAAGGAAAGAAAAGGTTATTCTCCCTTCGCGCCTCCGGTTTTCATAAACATTCTAGGGGTACCTAGCATCCAAAAGACTACGTGAAGTCGGGGTGCCCCGATTCCGTTCGCAACTCGGAAAGAAACGGACTGAACGAAAACAAATGACAGTGACACATGACGCAGATGGCGTATTTTTTTTACTCGACATTTTACACCACAGACAATATACTGGTATTAATTTGGTTGACAATCGCACATTTTAACGTTTCGTTTTCACTTTCTATGTCATTGGGGTTAGAAGCAATTTTTATTATTTTGTCTAAAAATATGCATTACCTTGTAATAGCAGTTGTACCGTTATAATCAGGGACCCAACCTCTACAAGCTCTAACCTGTTCTAACTTCTAACATGTTCACGGTGCCCCATAGGCGACAGTAACTGCTCACTAGTGGGCCTGCTGTTCATCGCCAACAAAAGTACATCATTTTATGAGTTTGAGTTAAAAAAATGTATTTATAAAAATCGTGTACAAGTCTTGGATAGCGATTGATAGCTTTAATTTTATTTAAGAGTTAAATAACATTGTCTTATCCCTATTTTAATTATTTCGTTGCAGAAATCGAAAGATCAATAGAAACTAACATAAATTTCAAGACCCTAATCGTGCCAGACAAATCGAAGCCAGGAGGCAAGTGCTATTGCTCCTGTGAAATGAACAGCAAACCACTCTTCATCAGCTTTGATCCCAACATTATCAATTAATTGTCCTGATTATTTCATACATATATTTGACTGGAGTTACACAGGCATTGTTGAGTGTTTTTGTTTTGCAGAATCATAGAAATAAAATTGGAAAGTAAATTAATTTCACTCAATATATTTTTTTAGAAAATTTTGTAGCGTTCTTTTTTATATATACACTAGCCGTTCCCGTCCGCTTCGCTGATCGAATAACAAAAAAATACATACGAAAAAAGTTTTCGTACGCATGCACGCTACACTGCTTGCCCCACTTCTCCTATAAAAATCGTTGTTTCTATAAAGTTTAAATTAAATGAAGATATCGCAATAATGCTTTTTAGATGTGGACCAAGTGCCTAAGAAATAAAAAATTAATTTAAATTAAATTGTAATCATGAACTGTACATGAAAATATATCATACTACAATTATTGTATTCGACTGCCATCTTGCAACCATATTGCGGATCTGTGGATGGAACTGAATAATATAAAAATCACGATTAAAAAAACAGGGGTTGATCGTAGAAAGTTGAAAATTGAAGTTGTGTGTATTTTTCAATGCTAAATCATAGTAAAATAAAAATAAAAAAATTGTCAAAAACATAAAAAATAAATTTTTAGGGGTGGGTCACTCTTATCATTTAGGGGTATGAAAAGTAGATGTTGGCTGATTCTCAGACTTACCTTTTTTTCACACAAAATTTCATATAATTCGGTCCAGCCGTTTCGGAGGAGTTTGGTAACAAACACCGCGACACGAGAATTTTATATATTAGAATAAATTTAAAATCGCGTTCAAGTTGAAACCTTATTGACAAAGCATTTATTTCCCTTGTACTAACTAATAACTCCTTGCAAACTCACACGTGTGTGGTATCCATCTTGTTATTACGAGTTTAATGTATACTAGAACTTTCCCAAGTCCTGTATGTACCCTTATGGGAGAGCAGCGTGTTCGCGATGCCACTAACGTTGCAAACACCCTTAGGCGACGGTAACTGGTAAATTCTAAGCGGGCCGTCAGCCTATCTGCTGCCCTACAGCAATAAAAAAATAAATACCACTGAAAAAATTATTCAATGAATATATTTTATTAAAAATCGAATGCATTTACTTCCCACATAATGAAAATACAATATTTAATTGCGTGACAAATGCTATATCAATAATTGTCACGCTATATTTAAGTTGCGAGGGTGCAGAGTAGTGCAGTGCCCCTTTTGACCCAAAAGTCCGAGGTTTCCTTTCCGGCCGGCAAATCCACGGCAACAACAAAGGCGCCTTTTCTCAACGGGTAATAGTAACATGGACAAATATACCGATCTGGAATATTATAATTTATTAAATTATTACACAGTACTTAAGTGATTAAAATTAGGTAAGTTATATAGTTATAAACATTTTCCAATCATTTATTCCCATTTCATTTCAGTCACCGAGGAATTTAAATTTTGTCATAGAGAATATTTTGGCATGATTGCGTCCGTGCTCATTAGGGGGCGTCCATAAATTACGTGAGGTGTTTTTTTAAATGTTCTGTCCCTCCATCCCCCCCTGGTGAGATGTCGTGAGATTTTATTCAACCCCCTCCCCCATCCCCCAATATTACGTGAGATTTTTCAAAATGTGGGTTTCTTACGTAAACGCGTTGGATTGTTATAGTAAAAAGAAAAAAAAAATTGCGTCATGCTTTTATTTACGACTAGTTAAGACTAGTAATCAATATTGCTGAGAGTTTAATTATAAGTGTAATAAAAATTTAACAATAGAATACTTAAATCGTAACTACTGTGATTAAAAAAAGAATATTTACTCTAATTCAATCCATGGAGAATCATGCACGGTCTCAAGAGAGACTATTGGAACCACCATGTCCATATGATTTTCAGTAAAATCATATGCTCCTTCAACTTCGTTCTGATCTAGCCACTCTAAGCCATTGGCACTTGCACACAGTAACTCATTAGCTCGTTTGTGACAATCCGTGAGGGTCGCACTTTGCGGAACATACAGCTCTTGTGCTAGATGCAAAGTAAATACCGCATGTACTGCAGCATCTTTTCTCTAAATCATCACGTACACTTGGGCAATAGAGATCATAAGGCGTGCTGATGAAGGCATTCAGCGGTTGAATCAGTCAGATCAGACAGTCAGTAAATGTATAACGTCGAAGTATGAATAAAATTATTTTTTTTCGAACGAATTAGTGAATGATCTTAATCGTATTACGCGATTACGCTCAAGATTAAATCTTAAGCATGTACAATCTGGATTAAATGGACCAAAATAGTATAATTTTCTTTTGTTTCAATCAGAAAATAAATTGCGTGATATTTACCGAGACCCCCCCTCTCTCCAACGTAAGATTAGATGAGATTTGACTCGACCCCCTCCCCCCCTTAAACACCTCACGTAATTTATGGACGCCCCCTTAGTGGCTCCCTCTTGATCAGAGACCAAAAGCCCGGATACATGTTGGTAAACTCGATTTATATACGAGCGCTTTCCATCCAGATCCAAAACGAACAATTAAATACTCTACGGTACTCTTTCTTTGACGAATGCAGCAAAGCAGTTATTTGGCACGAAATTGCTTTATATTGAGTACTCAAATATAGTTAACTAGACCCGACAAACGATTCTGTTATATGAATTAAAAAAAAAGTGGCCTATGTCTTTCTGCAAGGTCCAGTCTTTGACTATGCCGAAATTCATCAAAATTGGTTCAGCGGTTTCGGTGTGAAAGCGTAGCAAACAAACTTACTTACGCATTTATAATATTAGTTAGAATGTTGTATTTAGATACAAGTTATGACTAACACATAAAAAAAACTCATAACTTTAGTTTCCTAATATCGTTGTCATTTGTGCGAAGAAGACGAGCTTTCTAGAAACTCATGAATACGGGTGATATTTCAGAAGGGCGAGTACTTACTAATATTAGAATCACTTACTTCGTAGCCTTTTTCCAGTAGCTCTTATAGGCTTGAAATGTATGGGCGTCATGGGGAACACCAGCTGCATCGGAAGCGGTTCTTGCAAATATCCTTCTTTCCTGAACCAACTGGCCCCCTCTAGATATTGGCCCCTGAAAGTTGAAGTAATGTAATTTTTATTTCACTTAGTTCATCTTGCCCTTTCTACTTATTATTATTGATACCTATTGTTGGGGGAGGTTTAGGGCCACACCTCGGCATCAACTCAAGAGCAACGAACCTTTGGATTTGTGGCTCGAGCCGCAGGAGTGCACTCACCATACAGTCGATATGGCTTTTATCCGTGCAGGGGCGGAGAAAGAATAAGAGAGAGAGAAGAGACAAAATAACCCACCACAGCTACGTGGTAGGGCCTCAAGCCCGTCTGAATGGCGATCGCCTTTTCTCTTAAGTATGCCACTAATGCCGCCAGCCTTGCGGTGTTACGGCATTAGGTGATCCAAGTTCCTGTACCCTTATGGGACAGCAGCGTGTTCGTGATGCCACTGGCGTTGCGAACACCCATAGGCGAAGGTAACTGGTAAATTCTAAGCAGGCCGTCAGCCTGTTTGCTATCCTATAGCATAAAAAAGGCTTTACAGCAGTTTTGCTTGGTGAGCCAATGGGCAATTAGCGGCTTGGAAAGAAAAAAATAAATACTGGCAGGCATTAGATATTGAAGTTCGCGGCGCGGTAATAAAATATTTCTGCTTGAAAATTTTTACTACGGAGCTGGTAAATCAAGTCTTGACAGCAAAATTAGGGATTCATGCTCCCCCGTATTCTACGGTTACGCGTTGGCGTGCTGAGTTCAAACGAGGAAAACTTCCATTAACGACGACCCCCGCACGAGACGCCCTACAGCGGTAGTGACTGTTTCATTGATTTCCCTAGAGATAGAGTGATAATTCTTCTATTAGCTCAAATATCCTAATAATTAGATTTCACGAAAACACTCAATCAATTTAAAATATATTTATTTGTGTTGCCAACGCACACTGCACAAATCTAAAGAGAAAGATATGTCATATATGTCAATACAGACAACTGTCATAGTTTACGGATGCTTCTGTAACACACAAACGCACCCGCAGTAGACTCGCTCCATACTCCATTGAAGTTGAAGTCCATTGTGACATCAACTACGCCAGAAGAATGATAATAGTGAACATTCATACAAGACAGATAACATGAAAATCCCCTCACGATTTTATTGATTGTATTCAAAAAAAGTATCGAATGAAAAAATAAACAATTATATATCCATTTATCCAGTTTCGTACGTCATGCGGTCGGGGGCGAACGTGTGTCACTTGACCTCAATAATAAGCGCGTGATGTCATACCTATTTCGGTGTAAAGATAACAAATAATACATAAATACACAAGTGATATCTGATAAAATATGATAAAACTCATAAATATAATCCTAGTATATAAACAGTATACAAAAGTAATGAAATAAATTTTTTATGACAATTTTGTGAAGTGTTTACAATAACTAATATTATTTTTATGACACAGTAAGATAGATTAAGTAAAATAAGATGATTTCGGTCATAATACATTGATATAAATATAAAAACAATGTTACTATGACGTTGTTTGTTTCGCAGTGTTTTTTTTAACCAGAATTTAAGGTAATTGTGGTAGATGAAAATACCAATAAGCCATCCTTTTGTTTTTATGTTGAAATATGTTTGAAACATACTGAAGGAAGTCCTAAAATATTAATCCAGGCCAGTGTCTCCATATGTAAATTGAGAGTTACCGTGTTGCAAGGGTGTTTTTAAAAAAAAAATACGGTGGATCAGCTAAAAGTGTACCGTGTAAATTACCGTGTCATTTTTCAACGAATAAAAAACATTAAGAACCAAATCCAAATTACTAAGAATATAAAAACAAACATACAATATTAAAATTAATGTACTGCTAGCATGTCTTCTAAGAACGCTCATTTCCGAATTGATACATGAGTTACAAAGTGAACAAATTGCTATAATATACTCATCCTTGGAATTTTTTTAAACCGTGTAGAAACTTCTTTCAGTTTACACCATTCAACTTTAAACTTTTGTTTAAAATGCTTCCTTTTCATTCCAATTCTAGTGGTTTTGATAGAATAAGTTGGTCTTGTGTCGCTATCAGAATGCTTCCTGAATGCTTGAATAAGATCTAAAATAGTTGGCTAAGGTTTGGTAGTTTGAGTATGAGGAAGTAGATTCCAAGCAACAAAGAGCAGTGTTGCTATTACGAAAGATGATAAGGTGACTGAGATTTGTTTTACGCAGTATGTGATGAATTAATATTGATAACTTAATTGTAATGATATTACGGTGACTTATGACACGGTAATCCCATATTACCTTGACGGTAGACTAAGACCAAATTACAGTGCATCTACGGTAATTACCGTGTATATGGAGACATTGATCCAGGCTCATGAATAATGCTGGCCAATGGTAAAAATTCAAAATTAAACACCGCATTTTGTTTACCATAAACTGAATATGTATGGGTAATGTATGACTGAAAATCTTAAGGAGTCTAACGCTAGAACTAAATTAGGGAAATACCGGAAATATTGTTTCGTTTTTCAGTATTTTACGAATGAAAAAAAAAATATTTGTAAATTTTGCGAGAGGAATACACCTATTTTATAATTAGGGATGTCTCTGTTCACACTCGTGACATGAAATATATTAATTAGACACAACAGTAGAAGATTTTTCTATACCCATCATACTACTATAACCCATACCGTTCTTAACCCATTCGACGCCACTTCTCGTGTCAGTTCACTTCGTCAATACACTAGTCGACGGTTACTGGTGATAGACACTTTATGGCTATTTTTCGCTGAATCTGAATCCATAATAGATACATTTATATATAAATTAATGAATTACCAAGTATTATAGTTATATCTTTTATGTGTCTAATAAAATATACTAAGACAATTCACAAAGCGCCAACTATTCCCAAAGTGAGTTGCATGTCTGTTATGGGTACTAGATAACTAATAAACTCCATAGACACTTTTATTTTATAAATAGATACATATTATATATAAACACCCAGACGCGCGACGAAAATGGAACCCGTGACTTTCGCAGGCGTACCGAAGTGTGTTAGCCGCTATACCACTGAGGTCGTTATAATTTAAGAAGCGTTTTTTTTTTATTTGCCAAAGAAATCGTCTTACCATAACTACGTCAACAATCGAGAGAGAATCCGACGTACAATCGGATTCACCGTCACACCCTAAGGCGGTGGGTGGCCCTTTTGTGGTACTGTCCAAAGATGTGACGACATCAACGACCGCGGTGGCAAATTGAATAAAATTCTGAGCCTTGTTGCAGGATCAATTTTCAATCGATTGCTCTATTACTTCGAGAATAACCTCATTTCCTTATCCTCCAGACTGTAGGGGCGTCGGTGGTTACGTGGAACTCCGTGAGACTATCCACTACAAAACCTCTCTGTTCTCCTATCGCCAAGCACCTAGGCCGAGGAACAATTTCACCCCCCAGCACTCTCGCGTCCTACCTGTACCCCTTTCCCTTACGATGTAGGCGCGGGCGGCGGAACCTCAGCAGATGGGCCGCCCGCGACCACTGTAGTCGATTATTTTAAGTTAACCCCTTATGTCAACTAATATGAATTCTTTAATAAAACTGACATAGCGGTAATTGACGACTTGAATTGAAGACTTCTTTTAGCAGATTTTACCTTAAAAAATAGATGTGGCCTAGGAGAGGCATACCCTGGGTTCCAATTATATGACAATCGACAAAATTCATCGGACGAATCACGATTAAGGAAAAACAATTAGCTACCAGTGATTAATTAACCCAATTAAAAATTAAAATATGATTATAATTTTGTGGATAACATTAAATAATTATATTATTTACAGCCTTAAATAACGACAACTGAGAAAAACCATTAGATAAGGAAAAATAGCTGCACAATTATAATTCATGTTTTAAGAGGAAAGTCAAAGTATAAAGACATGGGGGTTATATGTCAAATATTACTGCAGAAGGCTGATGAAGGCGTGTACTGGCCTGGACAAGCTGTCAGGGGTAAATTTTCACCTTTCTTTATACAGCTTTACTATATTTTACTTGTAAGGTTAATTATGTTTATTTGTTAAAAGTACAACTGTAAAAGGATAACTCCTTCTGCCACCTTATAGGCTGCAAAGGTGCCTATTTAGGGGCTATTTCCGAGTTTTTGGGGTTAGATGACAGTAGGTAAATTTTCTTAAACATCTTTGGCCCTGAAAAGACAGGGTCGGATATTTTATTATATTGCTGAAGAACAGCAGACAGGCGGACGGCCCACTTAATAGTAAGTAGTTACCGTCGCCTATGGATGTTTGCGACGCCAAGAGTACCACAAACACTCCGCTGTTCCATAGAGGACAGGAACCTGGGTCGCTAATGCCAGAACACAATACAAGGCTCTCATTGCGGCATACTTTTAGACCAAGGGTGGTTGTCATCCAGACGGCCTTTGAGCCCTACCACGTAGTTAGAACTGTTTTGTCACTTTTTACGACAGATCGACCCCGGCCACAGAGGCCAGTATTATTGCTCCACCCTTGCACGGAGAAAATATGCAGTTGACCCGGGCTTACACTTGAATGGTGATGATAAATTGTGCCGACCATCCTCAAAATAGGTTTCTATTAATGTACACAGAAAATATGACGGGGTGAAAGAAACGAACCATAAATCTACTTAAAACTTGAAAGGTTTAAGTGTTACTAAAAAACTGATATTTTTAATGTTCCAGGTGTAGTCAAATACGCAATCGACAAGCCAACAGAATACAAAGACATAACCCTATCATTAATCGGAAAAGGTTACTGTTCTTGGACAGAAACTGAATCCACATCATCTACAGATAACAACCAATCAAGCAAATCTACAACTTATTACGGAAACGATGAGTACATAAAGCGCAAAATTAATTTACTACAAAAACCCGAAGGAACCGTCGCTTTAGTGCCAGTAGGGACTTTTGAATATCCCTTCGAATTCATACTACCGAAAGATATACCACCGTCTTTCAAAGACGTTATTTGCCAAATAACTTATGAAGTTTTTTTGGAGTTTGTAAAGCCGAGACTTATAAACTCTACGAAAAAGTTTGACGCAGAAGTAAATGTATACGGTTACGTGAAACCGCTTCTACCGTGTCCAATAGTCTTTGGTGCAGAAAAATCTCTATTCAAACCTTTTTCGATGCGCAGGAATATTATTAATTTAAAAGTAGAATTGGATAAGACTGTCTTGAGACCAGGTGAGAATGCAAATGTGAAATACGTGGTTACAAATCAAAGCACTGTTGCAGTCAATTGTATCCGGATTGAATTAACTTCAAAAACAACATATACAGCTGATTGTGGTCGAACGAACTTCTATAATAAAGTATTCAAAGAGTGTACGGTACGTGAAAAAGGTTGTGAAGCAGATTCTATAGTTAAAGGAACAGCTGTTGTGTCAACTTTGGGAGGACTGTATACTATACAACATACCAAGGTTATTAGTAAGGAGTATTATGTAAAGGTTACTCTTGAGCTTCCAATACCGCACATAAATGAATCTGCTGAGGTACAAGTGGTTATAGGCGAGGTCGACCCCGGTGACGTGCCACCGCCTTATTCGGATGACTCGAAAATTAAAGTTTTGGATAAAGAGTGAGTTGTTCTATTTTGTAACATAAATTTTGCTATGTAGTTTCAGCAAAATTTTTCCGATATTTTACTATACAGTGTTTTCTAATTTGAACAAATTCAGTTAAGATATTTTTGATTTTTTTAATTATTTTTCCCCAGTCCTAGATTATTAATTTTCAAAAACTAAAATTAACGAACACGTTCACCTATACCAGAACTAAACCTACAGACATGACCGTATAAGGCCACCTTTGTAGCCACTGAGACAGCTACGTCATCGTATTAATTAGTTCTATTTAAAGAATCAGTATTTTGTTCAAGAAATATCTTGTTGATCAAGAATATTATTTCTGCGGTGGTTATTTAGTTAAGTGAAAAAAATTGTTGATTCAAAAGTCGGTAGTCTTGCAAGCATCTACATGCAAGTGTTTGTATTCACCATCATAAACTAACTTAATCTTACCTGACATAAACCCCTCCATCTCTGGGGGGTCTCACGAAGGAGGACTCCTCCATTGGAAGAACAGTGAACTCCCATGCCAGAGTATCGATGGGCCAACCTTCACCTCTTGCAGTCGTCTGTTATAAAAAGTAAATCAATGTACAACAAATCGACTTTGTTTTCCGGATCAGTTGAAGTATAAGAGTTTGTTAAAATATGAAAATGGCCTAGTTTAACACATTGTTTGGGATATGTCACTTCTCTGCCATTTTAGGATTTGTGACGGTTATACACTACATTAATCTCCGATTCAATTGCGGAGGTCATCTAAAAACTGGCTGATAAAACACATGGCTGTCATTACTTTATGACAATCATCATCATTCAAGTACGTATTTCCGGTTGCATATATTTGGAATTCGGGATCCATAGTACAATTATAGGGCTATATACTTTCTAAAAATTTACTAATCAAAAATTACTGTTAAATATTGTGTACCTGCATTACGGCAGTAAGGAAACCCGTGGGTGCGACTAAAGCGGGGAGCCAGCAGAGCGTCGGAGGGGAGCGAGGGGCATTGGCCCACGCCGACAAATGCGCACCGCGGAGGAACAACTCACGACACCACGCCCCCAAGGGCTTCATTGAAGGACGAGCTGTTACGAAAATAACATTAAAGGAAATTTTGCTACCTTCGACAAATATGAAAGATCTTAATTCTAAAAGCTCAGCACTCATTTCACCTTGCCAAAGGATAACAATTCTCGAGGCACCTATAGAACACATAGCGGCGAGAAGTGACATGTTCATACCCTTACAAATTGTAAGTTTGTGACAAAACTAACGTGCAGTAAGTACATCCCCAAATGCATAATTAGATGCCAAAATTTCCTGCCACTTCGTCTAAACTATTAAACAATTCGTGATGCACTGCATGATGTATAATTATCCTACACTAGCTGACCCGACAAACGTTGTTCTGCCATATAAACATAAAAAAAAAATTTAACTCTATACCGAAATTTATCAAAATTGGTTAAGCGGTTTTGGCGTGAAAACGTAACCATGTTGGTACAACAACTAATTTTCATTATTATCATTGAAAACTAATCCCGGTTACAATTAGGTTTTGTTTTTTCGATGCAAAAAGCAAAAAAAGTGTAGAATATATGTGGTTTGGAATTACAGGAGCCACTGGTGTCTGATCAGCAGCCCAGAAAGGATAAGCGGAAAACTTCTTCCTTTTGATGACTGTAAACTAGCAAAAAAAATATCAATGTTATTAGTCGTCTTTTACGAATTCTTAACGACAAACTATTTTTAAAGTGAAATCTAAAATGTTGTTTGTGTTCGCAGTCTTGTGGTCGTTGCCAGATGGGCATCTTGTAGAAGGAATTTTAGACATGTTTCAAATCGAATATGTACTTGTAATGGCTTCTTTCGGTTAAAATTACTGGGAAGCGTAGTCTAAATGGGAGAAGTATAGTCCTACTAACCCTTTTGCCAAAAGCTAGGAACTCTCCCCTCAAATATGCAAGAGTACATGTCTTCGAGCATCTCTGACATCACAACAAGCCCTTCGATGGCACGTCTCAATTCCTAGATACAAACTTATTACTTCTAGGACAAGGTACATAAAACTGTATTTTGATTACTATGGATAGTTTACAATGGACCCCATCAGGACCTTTTGGGTTGTTGGTTTACTCTGATAAATAACGGTAAAAGCTTGGGCTTTGGTCCTTTGGAACGTCGGCGGGGGTGGAGTCTGAGCGTTTATATAAAATACTAGTCGTTCCCGTCCGCATCGCTGGTCGAATAACAGAAAAAAATTTTTATTCGTGAAATCCTATTTTTTTTCTAAACAATTTTTTTCTAAAATCAAAATACTCCTTGTTACATCAGCTATCTGCCAGTGAAAGTCCCGTCAAAATCAGTCCAGCCATTTCAGAGATTAGCCGGTACAAACAGACAGACAGACAATAATTGTAAAAAATGTTGTTTTGGTATATGTACCGTGTATACATCCAAATGCACTTAGTAAAAAGCGATTATTTTTATATTACAAACAGACATTCCATTTTATTTATTTGTATAGATATTCATTTACAAAAGAAAAGGATGTAAGTAGTATATCAGTTGTCTAGTACCCATGAAAAAGGGAGTTCAAAACTAGTCTGAAAATATCAAATACCAGGCTCTGTGTACGCTTTTTGGCCATTGCGGATTTTTCGATATTCCAGGTTGACATTTTAGTCTATGAATATGTATGGATAAATATACTATGATAAATATACTATAGGACAATGAGTTACCGTCGCCTATTGATGTTTACGACGCTAAGGGCATCGCAAATATGCGGCTGTCCGCATAGGGGTACTGGAATCAGGGTCACTAATGCCTGAACACAACACGAGATTATTATGGCCGCATACATATAGACCAAGGCTTGATGCCACCCAGACGGGCTTGGGCCCCTAGCTTGGGTTATTATGTCGTCTTTTACAACAGACCGACCCCGGCTGCAGGGGTTAGTATTCTTCGTTCGTCCTTGGTATGGAGAAACACTCATTAGATAGATAACTTACCTTCAATCCAGCAATGATGGAGGAGATGAGTACGTTGTAATACCCTATCTCTTGGAGGAGGGAGACGCACATGGGCATCACGATCTCGGGGCCCATCATGCGCTCGGTCGTCTCCACATCAATCTTGTTGGGCAGTTTAACCAACATCTCTGCTGCTAACTCATCCACCTGGTAATTTTATATGGTATATCTTTAAAATATATACATTGATCCCACGGAAGTCACATCACAGATGGAATTTTCTTCTCTAAAGCGGCCTACAGACGACTCTAAAAAAGAAGCTTTTGACTTTCATTCTAAGGAAGTCATTATTGAGTTTTAATGTTGAAATTAATATTTCAATTACACAGATATACGTACTTTTTGATCCTCTCCCCCGCCACCACCTCCTCCCCCAGTGGACGCGAGGGCAAATAAAGTCGAACACATTATCATGGCGTCCTGCACAAAATTAAACACTGACACGGACAACATTAGAGGCTATTATAATTGATTGCCAGATCGTCACTTCAGTTATTCACAGTGGTCACCTTTATTGCTGACAAATAGCAGGCAGTCCACTTAATTGTAAGCAGTTAACGTCGCCTATGCATGTTTTCGATGCTCGAGGCACCGCTAACACGCTGCTGCCTAGGGGTACAGGAACCTGGGTCACTAATGCCGGAACACAACACAAGGTTATTATGGCGGCATACTTATAGATTAGGGTGGTTGACATCTAAACCGGCTTGGGACCCTACCACCTAGCTAAGATTGTTTTGTCGCTATTTATGACAGGGCGGCCTCGGCTGCAAAGGTTAGTATTCTTACTTCGTCCCTGATTGGCGGTACTTCGGTAAAATTAATTAATATCCAAACACTTAATGATAGTTAGTTGCATCTTAAGCTTTCACCAAGAAATTTTAATGCGTAAACGTTTGTCCCAGTATATTTACTTGGACAATTCGCACAACGCCATCTAGTCCCAAAGTAAGTGGCGTATCACCTGTGTTATGGGTCATCATCATCATCATCATTTCAGCCGGAAGACGCCCACTGCTGGACAAAGGCCTCCCCCAAAGATCGCCACGATGATCGGTCCTGCGCTGCCCTCATCCAACCTATTCCGGCGATCTTGACTAGATCATCGGTCCATCTTGTGGGGGGCCTACCAACACTGCGTCTTCCGGTACGCGGTCGCCATTCGAGGACTTTTCTGCCCCAACGGCCATCAGTCCTTCGAGCTATGTGTCCAGCCCACTGCCACTTCAGTTTTGCAATCATCAATCATTTGTGTTATGGGTACTAATAATAAAATTACAAGATTATTCAATTTCCTATTAATACATTAATTTCATATATAAAACACTCTATTTATCTAAGTCAATAATTTACAATTGACATTTGGCTTAATTTACTGAGTTAGTGTTAAAGTTGGCAAATGGCTTCCAAACTCTTGTTTACTTTCGTCCAGTTCTGCTCTTTTATCTGCGATAATACAAATTTTTCCGGTAAACTCATCAACTTGTACCAATAAATATCTACACTGTTGGTTACTATATACATTCAGTTTCATGTCAAGTTCCACATCCCCTTTGTTTCTAATTCCTTTGATATAAAATCTCATCCCAACTCTTGGATCATTTTTACACTGCTCTAATGCGTTTTGACGTTTGTCCACTCATGAAGTTTCGTATTAATTAGTGATTACATTGGAAGGAGCAAATTGCTATTCTTTATTATCAATAGTGACGTGCAGTTAGTCACAATAAAAAAGTATTTTGCTCCTTCAAATGTAATTACTAATTAATACGAAACTTCATGAGTGTGGACAAACGTCAAAACGGCCATCATAGCGTGCCAGTAGAGTAATATGCTATCTATATATTTTTGTTTTGTAAATAAAGTAAAATTAGGTACACATAAACCCAGACGCGCGACGGGAATCGAAACGTGACTCCCGCAAGCGTACCCAAGTGCATTAGCCTTGATTTGACAGATGAAAAAAATAACATCAATAGCTTTCTTAACTCTATGTTAATATTTTAATGTTTTTATTATACTTGCAGACCGACTTCTATTGATAATTTAATTAGAAATTAGGATTGTCAGATGTATAAATCTATCTATTTATTTAATATATATTGACCTGTGCTAGGGTAGCGACGTCTGCTGATGCATGTTGTCCTACCGATTCAGCGCGTTCATTTCCCGGAAGCAAGTCCAAGAAGTCGCGATACGATTCCAGACTACCATCGCGAGGGATGTGATACGCGGGGATCGACGACAATCTATAGAGTAATAGCAATTTAAAACGTAACTGATAGTAGGAAAGGGCTAGACCAAATATTTTGAACTTGAAAGTAATGAAAAACTAAAAACGTGTTTTAAAATGTAGATTTTTATTGATTTTATTATTGTATTTTTATCACACTAAAAAGTGTAGTCTTCCTTTATTCAACTCTCTCTCTCTCTCTCTCTCTCTCTCTCTCTCTCTCTCTCTCTAATTTGTATGTATGTATACTTTAAATTATTTTTCTATCGCTTTTTCGATAAAAACATTTAAGTAAGGATTTGAACTAATAAATTTCATTGCATGTTTGGGAAAAATAGTAGTTTATTCAAAATTAAATATAAAATAGTGAATTATAAGTTTTAAATAAAATAAGTCTAGTGTAAATTAAAATGATTGACATGACGCGCACAGTACTCGACATGTTTCCAGCCCCAAAAAAGCGAGGTAGACCCCGACTCACATGGTTGGGTGCTGTACACAGAGATATGAAGGATGCTAATTTAACACCGACGACGACCCAGGACAGAATGGCCTGGCGAAAAAGGACCAGGAGAGCCGACCCCAAATAATGGGACTAAGGCTAGGCAGAGAGAGAGTGTAAATTAAAATGATAACAAAAATAAATAAATATAAATGTTATTTACATGTTATACCTACCATAGAATTGAGGTTATATTGTTCACCATACACAATGCTTATAGTCACATCTTGCTTTACTCTCTCTCTGACAGTACATACAACCATAGAAAATAGAGACAGTAAGCAAGAGAATGGAAAGGATGAACGCTTGGAGGGTGTTTAACGGTTTTTGGTTACGTGACGATTTTTCCAGTTCACTCTATTGTAAGACGCATTAAAGAACTTTGTTCCAAAAACTATATAACTGTAGCTTTGAAGAATGGTTATGAATACCAAGTATTACATACTCTTTGATGAATACAAAATGGCTTTGAAGATGGCAGTGACGCTACATAGTGAATCATTGTTTGCGTTATCAGATTGCATTCAAAACTTACATTTCGGACCCAAAGGTACACTGTTAAGTATTGCCAGAAAGCTAAATTGTACCCTTTTGTGACCAGAAAAAAAATGTAGCACAGAATTGCTTACAGTACCTAAAAATTCAGACTTGTTCCTGCCCTTATTTCACATTATATGGGGTCCGAACAACATTTTTTTAATGCTGTAGTACAGTAGGCAGGTTGACGGCCCGCTTAGAATTTAGCAGTTACCGTCGCCTATGAGTGTCTGCAACGCCAGTGGCATCGCGAACACGCTGTTGTTCCATAAGGGTACAGGAACTTGGGTCACTAATGCCGAAACACAACACAAGGTTATTATGGCGGCATAATTAAAGCCAAAGGTGGTCGCCATCCAGGCGGGCTTGAGGCCCTACCACGTAACTAGGGTGGGTTGTTTTGTCGCTTTTTACGATAGGCCGACCCCGGCCGCAGATATTAGTATTCTTTCTCCGCACCTACACGGATAAACATGTTCTCTTTCTGCTCTCCTCTGTTAGTCGTCATCTCAACATTCACATCCCTTTTGACCATACCATCTTTTACGCAATCCATCCATCTTTACATTGGTCTACCTCTCCTCTTGCATCTATCACTTCATTAACTTTCCTTGTTACAGGCATTCTTCCCTTCGAATTTCATGGCCAAACCACACGAGTCTGTTACTGTTTTAGATTTTTAAAGTAATAACATCCTATGGGAGGGTAAGCCGCTTCGTTACGTAACGCGTTACGGCGCCAGTATGTCTGGCTTCCCTTTCTCTCACGCATACGGCAGCGGTAGGCAGGCTCCTCCTCTCTCACTCTAACCCATAGCGCTAGATCTATTCGAATTGACTTTATTAAAATAAAATACAGTTGAGTTTTTTTTTATAAAGAATCTACATTAGGAAATAATTTAATTTAATATAATTTTGAAACAGTTTGACATTGGAAATTCGTACACTTTCGTTATTTTAGAATTATTTTTGGTTTTATTAATAAATAATCTTTCCTTACATTATCATATTAATATACATAAAATTTAAGTAATAACCTAAGCTTTTCTCAAGGTGAACTATTTAATATTGAAATTGTTTAATTTCAGTATTAAATAGTTCAACTTAGATTAGTTTAAGTTATCACTTCTGTCGGGCGTCCCGAGACGCACACTTTTTTTTTAGATATTCTGTTTATTTCTGTATCTAAAAATTCAGCAAATTAAATATTAGGGCACATAAAAACTTCTCACTTGTTAAACTAAGATTAAGCATGATATTTTTATTATTAATAATCACCTGTAGAAAGGCACATCCAAAGCCTCCTCGCAAAAGAACTGATTGATGTACGCAATCAAAACTCGCTTGTCCCAATCATCAGTAATATGCCCACCATAGTTAATGATTGCAAAGAGGAATCGCAAGGCTTCCCAGGGGACTTCTTCGTATTCTTCCAAATAGTTCGCAAGAAGATTGTCAGATACCTAAAATATATGAATGTAACAGAGGATCTGTTTTCGAAAAAATTCTGGATGCAATAAGAAATATCGCCACATATTTTTAAATATCGTCTTAAGTTATTAATTGAGAAATCATATTACAAAATATGTGACTATTTAGATGACTTTGCTTAAATTAAAGAGACACAGCTTCTTATACATGTATAGTAAACTAATTGTGCAATGTTTTTATTTTAGAATTTAATCGTGGCTTTCACAATTTATCGGTGACATTTCTACTTCATTGAGTTCATGAGCGCATAGAATTTTTTCCGTCATGTAACACTCATATATAACCGTTTTATTCAATTAAGTAACACTAGGAATTAAAGGTTAGATTATGAGAAATAAACGACTAACATCAAAATCAGCATCATTAAAGCTGTATACGGCGTTATAGCCCAACTGCCTGAACCGCTTCCGAGCAATCAAACTGCAATGGAAGAAAGACACACAGAACAGGAGCCTCCTATATTTGGGCGTAGCCTCATCAAACTTCTCTTCGTTCATGTTCGCAAACAGGCGGACCAAGTTGCCTTTTAGACCCTGGTGGATAGAAATATTGCTATATTTTGCTGGATTTAAGATACGCAACAAATAATACTAGTCAAAACAATATATTTATACATAAGAAACGACAAATTTAGTCAGTATACCCAAGGGGGTTCGAGGGATGCGGGTGTTAATTTCGATATTTCATTAAACTCTAACTCTTACAATTTCAGCGTCATTGCACCGTTTTTTACACCTTGTTTTGTCACATTTATGCACGAGATAAAATTATAGGCACCAATATTAAATTATTTTCTTAAAATAGCAATGCGTTTTTTGGTTGACAAGAGCGCGGGCGCAGGTTGACCCCCCCGCACCCCGGCGCAGAATATGCTTAATACACCAATAAGTATACCTATGGGTATAAATAAATATAATACGTGTAAAAAAGCAAGTTCCTGTACCCATATGGGACGGCAGCACCCATATGCCACTGGCGTTGCAAACACCCATAGGCGACGGTAACTGCTAAATTCTAAGCGGGCCGTCAGCTTGTCTGCTGTTCTATAGCAATAAAAAAATGTATCCTTGAGATACCTGGCATGAGGTACTCAGTGGCACTATATTTGGAGGCCAATGTAGAGAACCGCTTATGCAGTTTTTTTTTGTTTCACAGCTATAAAAAAACATGAAAATAGTGTCCCAAAAAAAGTCCGTGACATAATTTTTTTTTAATTTTTAAAATCTGTTTTTTTTTTGCTATTACAAAAACCTGAATTATTAAGAGACAGATGTAGTATTATTTTATTGTCATTATTAGGTTGGCAAGAAAGTAATTTCGGGTTATCAGTGTGAAATAAAACTAACTCTCCAATACAAAAATGAACTTTAATCAGTCTAATATTTTCCATTCAATTCGATAACCCTTTGTCATCTTTCTGGTAACTTCCTGCGCTCATAGACTTTCTGGTATGGTCCCTAGCCTCATTGAAGTGAACATTCTACTCCCACAAAATGTAGCAACTTTAAATGCATGCGTGTCTTGGTGTTTGATTTAATATATTTATATTATCATTTTAATTTCTATGACGCATTTTAATTTATTAAAATTATCAAGTCCAAGTACGAACCTGGGGTGGTTCGGTCGTCATTTTGATGCTCCTCTGCAACACATTCAACGGAAACTTGTCGTCCGGCATGGAGGACAACCAGAGTCGGAATCGAGGGTGTATTTTCGGGTTGTCCAGCCCTCGTAGGGACCCCAACCATTCGCAAGCTAAGTGACAATTGGCCAAGAACACCCAACCACCTTCTTTCATGCCCACTGACAACATTCTAAGTAATAAAACAATTATATTTTTTATAGATACACCTACCTAGTCAGGTCATAAATTCTGTCACATGTTTAATGTAAAATAATTGTAACAAGTTTATTCATTATGTAACCATTTATATACCAAAATGAACGTAACAAAACATAGATTCTTATGACATTAAAGTTTATTCAAAATGACCTCCGTGATTTTGAATACAAGCCTTCAATCTGCGCGGCCAGTCCTCTATCGCAGCACGAACGAGGTCCATGTCAATATCGGCGGCTGCCTTAATCAAAGATGTCTTGAGTGACTCCAAATTGGGATGAGGCTTTGAACACGCCTTTTCCTCCAAGTGTTGCCATATCTTGTAATCTAACGGATTCAAATCTGGACTGGAGGAGGGCCAGTCTTCGTGCCGGATGAAGTCGATTTCACGCGCCGCCAGCCAGTCTTGTGTGCTCTTCGCTCTATGAGCTGGCGCCGAATCTTGTTGGAATACCCAGTGCCTGTTATTGAACATGGTATGAGAAACAGGTTCCACAAGGTTCGTCAGGACTGTATTTTGATACACAACAGCATTCGTTTTTACACCTTTCTCACAAAAATGTACCTCTGTTAAGCCCCAATAAGAAACTCCCAACCATACCATGAGCGAGGATGGAAAATGACCTCGTTGGACACGCGGAATACGGTTGCTCGCTTCTTCACTACTGTGTGCGTACACCTTATCATTTTGTTTGTTGTAGCTCTCTTCTACGGTAAACATTTTTTCATCCGAAAAAAGAATTTCCCGATATTTTTTTCCCGCGTACCGCTTCAACAAAGCGCGGCATCTCTTCAGTCTCAGGTCCATTAGACGAGCATTCAAACGATGTCCTGTTTTTCTTCGATATGCCCGAAGCCCTAAGTCTTCATTTAACACCCTTTTCACCGTGGTTCTGCTTAACCCCATCTGAAGGGCCAACAGTTTCTGCTTACGTTTGGGATTTCTTTGAATTCGTGCCTTCACAGCTTTTATCACTGCTGGAGTCCTAACAGACCGAGGGCGACCACTTCTTGACCTGTCATCTACACTAGAGTCTTCATTGTATCGTTTGATGGTACGATAAATGAATCTTTTGGCTATATTCAAATTTTTTCAGTATGTTAAAAATTTGAATTGGCGCGTAACCGCAACGATGCAACGCAATAACTGCAACACGGTCTTCTTTAAGCGTCCACTCCATATTTAAAAAATGAGTAAAATTCTAAAAGTATACATTTTTATTTTCATGAACAATTCGAGATTCGAATTCAATAAACTTTTTTGTGGCCAGCATTCTAAAAGAAAAGTTTTTACTGTGTGACAATACTTATGACCTGACTAGGTACGTATTAGTAAATTTTCGTTATTAGATTTTGTGTAGAGTTAGTTAGACCCCTTTTCATAGGTTGTCTCAAACGAATAAAAACATGAAGATCACAGAAAGCCAACAATTATTTGTGCAGAGGCAGAGAAAGAATAGTAACCTCTGCGGCTGGGGTCAGCCTGTCGTAAAAGGTGATAAAACAACCCACCCTAGCTACGTGGTCCCTACCACCTACCTCAGCCCGTCTGGATGGCGACCACCTTTGGTCTGAAGTATGCCACCATAATAACCTTGTGTTGTGTTCCGGCATTAGTGATCCAAGTTCCTGTACCCTTGTGCGACAGCAGCGTGTTCGCGATGCCACTGGCGTTGCAAACACCCATAGGCGACGGTAACTGCTAAATTCTAAGCGGGCCGTCAGCCTGTCTGCTGTCCTACAAAAATAATAGACAACCAACAATGTGCACAATAAATTCTTTTCAGGTTTTCGCACTCTGATAATACAATACAAAGTATTTATGAACGATATTTTGAGGAAAATGATAATATTGACTAAATGTCACTTGGTAAACACGTACTTTTTATGTGTAAAAAATATACTGAAACAATCAAACAGCGCCCTCTAGTTCCAAAGTAAGCAATATAACGCTTAAGTTATGGCATTGTAATTATAATAAAAAATGATACAAATGTCTAAATTAATCTATACATCTATACAAATAAATAAAATTGGAGGGGTTTTGTTTGTAATATTAAAATAACCGCTTTTTACTAAGTGCATTCAGATGTATACACGGTACATATACCAAAACAACATTTTTTACAATTTTTGTCTGTTTTGTCTATCTGTCTGTTTGTTCCGGCTAATCTCTGAAATGGCTGCACCGATTTTGACTGACAGATAGCTGATGTACCAAGGAGTAACTCAGGCAATTTTTATTTTAGAAAAAAAAAATAATAGTTTTTGTTAAAACTGATGTTTCGAAAATTTTATTATCCAATTAAAGTTGACCTCCGATTTATATCATCAGCTATACGAAATAGGGTTCAGCTTAGGCTGGACTTAGTAGGTTGAATTTTCAATTTAATTTGACCTCATATATCCAAAAAATGCTGCCTAAAGTCACTATTCCACGCAGACGGAGTCGCGGGCACAGCTAGTACATAAATATAAAATTACACTCAAATTGAGGGCGTGGCGGTCCAGTCGACCCGATGTCCGAAAGCCGTTACGCTGCAGAGGTTTTCGAAACTTATTTAAAATGTAAAGCTATTTGACAGTGGTATACCTAGCAGCAGCAGGGGCCTGTCCCTGTCCTAAGCTCAAAGACTGGAATTTGTCCATCATCTTGACATCAGCCGCCAATTGTATAAGGGAGCCCGTTGGGTCCACGCCCGGAGACAGCACAAAGAGCAACGATGTCTTCCACGTCGACTCTTCCCATGCCATCTGGATTCATAAACTTTATATTTAATATAGATCACCAAGAAATGCAGCTTCAACGCGGAAATAGTTGTTATTTTATGTATTCCATGTACACACATTCTTATTGAATGTCAAGAATCTACTACAGTTTCCATTACAAAACGCTTGGATAGAGAAGAAACTGCGAAACAAACTCATCAGAGAATATTTTTGTTATATTATACCAGAGAATATACCTAGTCAGGTCATAAATTCTGTCACATGTTTAATGTAAAATAATTGTAACAAGTTTATTAATTATGTAATCATTCATATACCAAAATGAACTTAACAAAACATAGATTCTTATGACATTAAAGTTTATTCAAAATGACCTCCGTGATTTTGAATACAAGCCTTCAATCTGCGCGGCCAGTTGTCTATCGCAGCACGAACGAGGTCCATGTCAATATCGGCGGCTGCCTTAATCAAGGATGTCTTGAGTGACTCCAAATTGGGATGAGGCTTTGAGCACACCTTTTCCTCCAAGTGTTGCCATATCTTGTAATCTAACGGATTCAAATCTGGACTGGAGGAGGGCCAGTCTTCGTGCCGGATGAAGTCGATTTCACGCGCCGCCAGCCAGTCTTGTGTGCTCTTCGCTCTATGAGCTGGCGCCGAATCTTGTTGGAATACCCAGTGCCTGTTATTGAACATGGTATGAGAAACAGGTTCCACAAGGTTCGTCAGGACCGTATTTTGATGCACAACAGCATTCGTTTTTACACCTTTCTCACAAAAATGTACCTCTGTTAAGCCCCAATAAGAAACTCCCAACCATACCATGAGCGAGGATGGAAAATGACCTCGTTGGACACGCGGAATAAGGTTGCTCGCTTCTTCACTACTGTGTGCGTACACCTTATCATTTTGTTTGTTGTAGCTCTCTTCTACGGTAAACATTTTTTCATCCCAAAAAAGAATTTCCCGATATTTTTTTCCCGCGTACCGCTTCAACAAAGCGCGGCATCTCTTCAGTCTCAGGTCCATTAGACGAGCATTCAAACGATGTCCTGTTTTTCTTCGATATGCCCGAAGCCCTAAGTCTTCATTTAACACCCTTTTCACCGTGGTTCTGCTTAACCCCATCTGAAGGGCCAACAGTTTCTGCTTACGTTTGGGATTTCTTTGAATTCGTGCCTTCACAGCTTTTATCACTGCTGGAGTCCTAACAGACCGAGGGCGACCACTTCTTGACCTGTCATCTACACTAGAGTCTTCATTGTATCGTTTGATGGTACGATAAACGAATCTTTTGGTAATATTCAAATTTTTCAGTATGTTAAAAATTTGAATTGGCGCGTAACCGCAACGATGCAACGCAATAACTGCAACACGGTCTTCTTTAAGCGTCCACTCCATATTTAAAAATGAGTAAAATTCTAAAAGTTATACATTTTTATTTTCATGAACAATTCGAAATTCTAATTCAATAAACTTTTTTGTGGCCAGCATTCTAAAAGAAAAGTTTTTACTGTGTGACAATACTTATGACCTGACTAGGTATATATATATATATATATATATATATATATATATATATATATATATATATATATATATATATATATATATATATATATATATATATATATATATATATATATATATATATATATATATATATATATATATATATATATCTCTAATATATAAAATTCTTGTGTCACAGTTTTCGTTGCCATACTCCTCCGAAACGGCTTGACCGATTTTGATGAAATTTTTTGTGCTTATCCGGTATCTATGAGAATCGGCCAACATCTATTTTTCATCCCCCTAAAATTTATCACATAAGGAATACCGCGGCCCAAACTTATAGATTTCAAAAACAAGCAAATCATCATCATCATCATCTTAGTGTTGAGTCCCGGTTGCAACCAAAACTCTCGCTTCGGCGCCCGGCACGATCTTCGGCATCTCTGGTGGTCAGTCCACGGGCACGCATATCAACCCCTACGACGTCAAGTCAGCACTTTTTGGGTCTACTCCTCCTGCCGGGGCCCGCCAGTGGCGGCATTGTCAGACATTTGTTTCCCACGTAACTAGCCGGTTGCCGTAAAACGTGTTCATACTAGCGAAGGCGACACTCCTGCAATTTATCCGCAATTTTACGGACGTGAAGGCTGCCGCGAATGCGAGTTTCTAACGCAGTCCTTCCACGTTACTCCACACATCCACCGCAGCATATTCATTTCCGTGACTCGCAGTGCCTGCTTGTGTTGCTCCAGCGGCCACGCTTCACATCCATATAAAAGGATAGGCCTAATGATGGTCTTATAGACCTGTCCCTTCAATTTATACAGTATTTTAGAGTCACAAATGACACCAGTCCACCGCACGCCATTTGGCCCATGTGGCAGCAATGCCTTAACATCGTTATAAAATTTCTTCGAGGCCGGCAGCGCGTTAGTAATGCCTCTGGTGTTGCAGACGTCCATAGGCGACGGTGACCATCTGCCAGGGTGAGCCGTTAGCCTGTCTGCTGAACTCTCGCTATAAACAAAAAAATCAATGACACCAGATGCGTGAAACACAGACCCCAGGTATTTCACCTGTTAAAAACAAGCAAGTAGTCCCTCAAAAAGACCTGTCCTTGAGGTCAAGTTTAAGGTGCGACAGGAAATAATTACTATAATAATAATATTGGTTTTGAATCATATATTCCTGAGGGTATACTTTCTAATACACACTTCTAGCTAGCTTTGTAGCTTACGTAATACACTTGTTATGGACATTGTTAATACATACTTTAATGTCCAAGACAGGTGGCTCAACATATCTCGGTCCCAATAAGTTAACAATGAAGGCGGTGATGCAAGCAGACACACGGTCCACGCGAAGAGAACGGATAAATAGAATCTTCTGGAAATCGTTGCAAATATCGTTCCATTCCCCTAAAATTCATTCCCTTTTATTATTTTATCTTTATACATATGTGTAATTCTTCTGTGCGTGTGTATGTGACGGAACAACTAAACGGACCGATTTAGATGATTTTTGTGAGTGTTCAAGTGGATTCATTGGTTTAGATTCACAATTCGGTCCACTATAAGATAATTGTTTAATATTTCTTTTATTTGTGCACAGGTCTGTTGGGGCTGCAAGATTTTACATAAATTTTGTTAAATCTTATTATTGAAACTGTCAAAACATGTTGATTTGAATTTCAAAATTGTATCTTTGAATATGTAATATGTCTATTTAAAAATTAATAAAATAATAAATAAACCATGATTAAATAATGTAACGTTAGTGTGACGTAATTTTAAATAAAATTTTCTTTGTAAATGTCTCGTCATTGAAAAATTAATTAACAGAAGTAGCATATATGAAAGGCGAAATTATAGCTTACAGCGATCTCTTATAGGCAACCCTTTATCCCAGGAGAAATAATCATATATGAGTTAGCTTTAGCTAAGAAGGTGCTTTAAAAATTATAATTATACCTACAATTTTTTTACTGCATTCATACTCCGTGCAGGGACGAAGTAAGAAAACAACCCTAATTACATGATAGGGCTTCAAGCCCGTCTGGATGGCAATCACCCTTGGTCTATAAGCATATGCCGCCATAATAACCTTGTGTTTTGTTCCGGCATTAGTGACCCAGGTTCCTATACCCTATGTGACAGAAGCGTATTCGCGGTGCCCCTAAGGTCCCAAACATTCATAGGCGACGGCAACTGATTACTATTAAAGTGGACCGTCAGACTACAAAAAACATCAAGTCAAAAATGACAAAATATCTCAACTCGTATGACTAAAAAAATATAAACAGGGACAAGTACTGACCAACAAGTGGTTGTAATTCCGGTTCCGGATTGAGATACCACTCCTTCCAGTCTTTGGAAAGTGTCTCAAAGCCATCGACCACACCATGGAATCCAGGTAATTTGTCCAATTCAGTTATATTATCCCAACATTCGTCTGGCAACCAATCTAAATACAATAATAATATCATAGCTATTAAAATAATAATATAATAATGATATTTTTGAAATTGAATGAATATTTTATTAAATAACTTCCTCTAAAGCCAGTAAAACCCAATACAGCAATCTACATGAATAAAATGATTGAGGTCTGCAGTTGTGCGCGCATCACGGCAAAGCTACTGGATAGATTTCAATTAAATTTTCTAAGTTTTATTTCTCAGACACTTTCTTATTATTAGAGTTAAGATGGTCAATCAAACAATCCGTGCAGGGGCGGAGAAAGAATACTAACCTCTGCGGCCGGGGTCGGCCTGTCGTAAAAGACGAAAAAACAACCCACCCTAGCTACGTGGTAGGGCCCCAAGTCCGTCTGGATGGCGAACACCTTTGGTCTTAAGTATGCCGCCATAATAACCTTGTGTTGTGTTCCGGCATTAGTGACCCAAGTTCCTGTACCCTTATGGGACAGCAGCGTGTTCGTGAATGCTACTGGCGTTGCAAACACCCATAGGCGACGGTAACTGTTAAATTCTAAGCGGGTGGTCAGCCTGTCTGCTGTCCTACAGCAATAAAAAAAACTTGTCCCTTATCTAAAAATATATAAAATATATATTTTGAAAATCAGGTAAAACCGTACATATCAAGTAATTAAAGGTGGTAGGGCTCCTAGCCCGTCCGGATGGCAACTAGTTTAACTATGCCGCCATAATAACTTTGTGTTGCGTTCCGGCATCAGTGACCCAGGTTCTAGTTATCTTACGCAGACGAAAGTGCGTTAATAAAAAAAAGTAATGAAGTCACTGGACAAGCTAGTCATCAATTCATGTTCCAACTAGTTTCATAAAATTATTATACATACTAGTAGGATTGTCAGGCTGTTCACTCCGGTCCAGCACTATGCCGCCTTTCAGCAGAAAAAGGTACTCTTGCATGCTCATTTTGCCCATTTGAAACAGGATCCGGGACACGATGTGGAACGATAAGAGTAACTTGTGACGTTCAAACAAAGCTCGGCAAGTATTCCTGAAATAAATGTTACAAACGTTTATTCTATTTACCTTTCTTATATAACAAATTCTAAAAATAACAATTAACGAATATCAAACTCAATTTAATTTTAAATTCAGAATAAGTTCCTATCTATAACATTTTTGAAGTGATTGATAACTTCTTATGGGAGGGTAAACCGCTTCGTAACGTAACACGTTACGGCAGCGGTAGGCAGGCTCCTCCTCTCTCACTCTAACCCACAGCGCTAGATCTATTCGAATTGGGATTTTATTACAATGAAATACAGTTGTTTTTTTTTCTTTGTAAAGAATCTACATTAGGGAATAATTTAATTTAATATCATTTTGAAACAGTTTTTGGTAAAATTGGAAATTCGTAAACTTTAGTTAATTTAAATTATTTTTGGTTTTATTAATAAATAATCTTTCCTTACATTATCATATTAATATACATAAAATTTAAGCAATAACCTAAGCTTTTACAAGTTAAATAATTTCAATATTAAATAGTTCAACTTAGATTAGTTTAAGTTATCACTAAAACGTCCCAAAACGCACACGTTTTTTGAAAGTAAAATATGATTTTTTTATCTATTATTTATAATATGAAATAAAGTCACCGTCGCTTCAGAACGTGTTTGGCTGTTACAAGGCGAAGAAGCGGTACCAAATTACCCACCAAAACGTTTAATTTTAATTTATATTTTTTATGAATACTTTTTTCAATCACATAACAATGTACATATCAGAATACATAGAAAAAAAACATGCAGGACAGTCTTTGGTGTTGGTATTACTGGAGCAAAAATAGCTCATCGAAAGCGTTCGGTAACGATGACGCGAATTCCATGATTTTTGTTCAACCAAAAAGTGCTCAACGCGCCTAAAGAAGTTTTCACTTCAAAGATGTTGCACAGACAAATCAATCTGTGGCTATAATAGAAATACTATGTTGAGATGGGCTTAATACTGCTAAAAGCATTTGCAGACTAATTCATCATTAGCCTAAAGCAAGTACATTGTGTTTACACTCAATACTCGAGGCGAATGTAAAATATTTAGAATAGTTTTCGTTTCGTGTTTCAGATACTTAAGTATTTTATAGCTCTAGACTTTTTTGACGATTTCTAGCTACTACCACACGACGAACGCGTCGAATGTAGTACAATTTCTAACAATCAACTTACTTGTAAACAGCGTATGTGTGAAACTCGTTGAGATTATTAATTCGATCTTCCAATTCTATAGTTTTGGGACTACGGTCGATGGAGAATGTGAAAAGGTCAATATAGGCGTCTAACGAGAACTGGTACATTGGATCGATTCTGGATAAGTCATTTAATGCGAAAAATAGGACTGAAGCTCGTACTGCAACAGGAACGTATCCCTATAACAGAGAATAAGTTTAACATACCTATTATTTTGGTTTTTATTAGCTTACCAATTAAAACCTACTAGTTACTGATATAAAGATCCTAAATCGACTACGAATTTCCCATCACTAAAGGGCACACCACTACGGGCGGGTGTAGCAAAGTGATGTGACTATAATATTGAGCGGTGGAAACGCACTACGTACACGCCTCCGCGTGGGTAAAGCTAGTGCGGCACTACGTCACTGGTATATCCACGAAACCACCCTATTGTTCCTTTATCCGCCTTGAGCGCCAGGGCTGCGGGACGCGTTAAGCTGCAGACTTTGGCTATTTTTTTACTTACGCTATTGAGACGCTTCCGGTAAAATCCTATTTTGACTAAATCCGAATATTTTGGCGTCTATTTAATATGGTACGTCCATTGTCAAATCCGTACATTTCATTTTCCTTTTAATGACATGCAATCTTGTTAAGTCGAAAACATATGCCTAACCCCCCCAACCCCCCTCCACGGCCGCATACAGTAATATAAGTATATAAAAATCTTAACACTCGTTTAATTTTATAACCTTTTTAAGGTGCCGATTACGGTGTTTTTATATATAAGAAAAATCTTCAAACGTGATGTATCACAAATACAGCAGTGATTGCCTCCAATTAAAGGCCAGACTTTTTTTTTATTGCTGTAGGACAGCAGACAGGCTGACGACCCGCTTAGCACTTAGCAGTTACCGTCGCCTATGGATGTTTGCAACGTCTTGTCAACAGGAACTTGGGTCACTAATGCCAGAACACAAGACAAGGTTATTACTGCGGCATACTTAAGGCCAAAGGTGGTCGCCATCCAGACGGGCTTGAGGCCCTACCACGTAACTAGGGTGGGTTGTTTTGTCGCCTTTTACGACAGGCCGACCCCGGCCGCAGAGGTTAGTATTCTTTCTCCGCCCCTACACGGATAATTACATGATGCTAATAATAAATATTATAACTATAATAATTACAGTAGACAATGACCCACAGCTAGGCCCGTCACGCTTATCTAAGGCGGAATTCGAGGGTCACATAGAGTAATGATCGCAGTATACAGAATTCCTCGCGATGTTTTCCTTTACCTTCCGTAATACAATGAACAATAGGCGAGACAAACTGCCCAAGCAGTGCGTACCATCGTGGGATTCAAACCCGCGGCCTCGGGGTGTCTTGCCTCTTGGTCTCCGACTGCGGTACCACTTGGCTATCACGTCTCTACAATACGCTATAGTGAGCAACATAGATAGCTATAATTGCCGATAACACAACGTAGTACCTGTCTGGCGGTGTCAATCTCTTGCTCCGTTTCCTGTGACGTGATGAGAGCTTCCTTAACTTCGAGGGAAGTTCGTTGCGAGGTTTGCAGGGTCACGAACAACTCTTCATTCTCCAATAGGGGTACTTGGGACTCGTACATTATACGAAGAAGATCGTTTTCCAAGTCCACCTAACAAAGCCAATGATGAAATATTTAACCATCGTTTAAGAGCTAAGAGAGACATATAGTATATAAGGAAAATGGGGTTCCTTTGACGCACCATCACAACTAAACTACTGGACATATCAGGATGGAACTACCACCATTCAACGCGGAATTTTTCGAAGTAGGCTACTTATTTTTTTGGATTCCATCGACCCTTTTGCATTTTATTTTCCAATTCACTTTTACCTGTTATTCGCCCAGCAGAGTGGGCGTGATCGGCTAGTATTGAATGAATGAATGAATGAAAACTCTTTATTGTTCACCTTAAATATATATACAAGAAAATGAAATAAACTTTTATAAAACGATAACTTAGATTTTTTTAGGTCAGAGAACAAAGACTAGTTCTCTGACCGGGTCTATAAAGATATTTTAAGTAATGCCTTCTTAAAACCCTTAGGACAACAACGTTTGACACTCTAGGTACGAGATGGGTTGACCCTCGTCGTCTTTTAACCGCATGGCTACTAGATTCAGACTAAACCATAAAAAGGCACAAAGACAGATTCAAACTCTCTATAGATATTAGTAAAAGTTAGGTTTCGGCCGAGTTTCGGCCAAAAATCAAGTTTCGGCGGCAGTTTCGGTTTCAGCCAAAATTGGCCGAAACCGAAACTGATTTCGGAAGTAGCAACACAACTTAGTCAGTGCGTTATCGCCCGACGCAAGACTCAGTCTTACCTGTCGGAGCCATTATTACAACGCAATGCTGACATATACAGTTATTGGAACAGCAGTCAGTATCCTATATTGAGAAGTGCAGTTTTAAAATACCTTTCAGCTCCACCTACCAGTGTTCCGGGTGAACAGCTGTTCAGTGCTGCTGGCCAAATATACTCGGATCGTCACAATAATTTACGTGGCGGAAACGTAGACAAACTGCTTTTCTTGGCGTACAATATAAGACTTTAACTATGAATATTAATAATACGAAAAACAAAAAAAGTAACCCTAAATATAAGATATTTAGAAGTTTTTTTTTATTTGATTTTATAACTGTTTTCAATCTAAATGTTTACTGTAGTTTAGTAGTGAGTTAGGTACTTACATTTACTACACTAAATAAATGTAAGTATGACTGTCCTACTAATTGTGATCTAGGTATCTTTATTAATTCTAAATGTGGGATTTGATTATCTTTGTTGAGACTGGAACTAAGAGTGTAATAATAATTTTAGTAATTATTATTTTTATATAAAAGGTATAAGTACCTAAAAGAGATAGATGATTCTTCTAAGTACAAATACAAACCAAAGTATTAATTAATAAGATTTCAAAATACCAATACTTAGTATTTAATGAAACAGTAACAATTAGTGATTTGATTATTGATGACTGATAAACATTTTGCTATGAGAACTTAATTTGAAAAAATAATAAAAATATTATTAACATTTTTTATATTATATTAAATAAATTATTACAACAAAATTAATATACTGTGTTTCCATTTCATGTCGTAATTTTAAATAATAATGGGTAAAATGCACCAAATTTCAGTATTTTAAGGAATTTTATACTTGACCACGTGAGTTTTGGTTTCGGTTTCGGCCGAAACTGAACCCACGGCCGAATATTCGGTTTCGGTTTCGGCCGGAAAACCAGATTCGGTCGGACACTAATAGATATACAAAAAGCAAATAAATGTACAATGTACTTCACAGCAATTTTGTGACAAAAATAAGACCGAGTGGCGAGTTCCGGCACCGATCTTACTTTAACAAAATTCAATGATCCAACTCAGTCATCTATCACCACTTGAATATTCACACCAAAAACCACCGACTCACTAAAGTAAAGATGACGCCTCAACCTATATAAACACTCAGACTCGGGACGGAATAAAATCCGTGACCACCGCAGGTGATCCGACGTTCGAACGCCGTTGCGTTCAGAGATTATAATAAATACATCGCCAGTATATGCATTTCATATTTAAAGACTTAATATTAAACTTACCAAAACCTTCTTGTTTTTGGCAATAGTTAACACCAAGTTGTCTTTCATCTGTTCCAATTGCGGCCTTTCCTTTCTTACGACTATTCCCAACAGCTGTGAAGTTAAACCCTGCTCTTTGACAGCAAAGTTAACCATTGTTGTCTTAGTTAATGTTTCTGGAGTGTACACTGGGTTGCCTTTAATAAAAATTATAGAATATTCTAGAATCTCTCTGCGCAAGGTCGGGAGTAAAAATACAGACCTCTGCGGTCGGAGTCAAATTGTCGTAAAAGGCGACAAAATAACCCAAACCAGATGGGAGGGCTCCAAGTTCCTCTGTAAGGCAACCACCCCGTCTCTAAGTATCCCGCCATAGTAACTTTGTGCTCGTATATTCCGGCATTAGCGTCCCAAGTTTCAGTTTCAATTTCAAATAGCAGCGCATTATTAGTATTTAGAATAGCGCGTGGTGCCTTTAGCGTCGTTAGCCTCGTTGGCTACGATGACAATAAAGTAATAATATAATTTATTTTCTTAAAATGGTGTTGCCACTCGTCAACTGTTGGACTTTATTCCCCATAATATTTTGTTGGGGATGATTGGGGCCGCGCGTCAACGCGGAGTAACACCCTCCTTGTGACGTGGCTCGAGCTGCGTACGACCACATGATTGGAGTGGCTTCACCGCAACTCTACAATGAGCCGTCACGACTTGGTGGGCCATAGTCGATGATAGATATAAAATAAAATATATTTTTCACTTACCAAGCTTCGTCGTTAAATACATCTTAAAACCAGAATTGTAAGGAACCATTTTCTCGTTAAACTTTATAACCAAAGTGTCACCGATTTTGATCACAGCTTTGTCCAAGATAGGAGCTATGGAAGGATCCAAAACCTCTCCAACGTTTTGGATTATGATAGGAGTACCCTTAGTGAGGCACGTTTCCATTATCTTCAGGTAATTTGGCTGACCGAAGTCCACAATCTGTGAAAACAACACGATATACATATGTCCAAAATGTTGTACATTTGTGATCGTTTTTCATAGCCTAGTTTTTTTTATATCTAGAGTTCAGCAAACGGGCAGACGGCCCTGGCAGGTGGTCGCTGTCACCTATGGACGTTTGCAGCACCAGAGACATTACCAACGCGCTGTCGGCCTCCAAGAAATTTTATAACGTCTTTTTTGAAGAACCCCATATCTTACCACGCTGAGAAAACTTCACCCGGAAGCTCATTCCAGATCCTGTGAGTACGCAGTATGAACGCAAGTTAGTTAAACTACTCCTGTTAAGTTTGCAGAGAAGCGACAATGTCACCACTTCTCTGATGCTTGAAACAATAAGTCCAAAACGTCCCACAGCTGGGCTTGGGGAAGCCATAGAGAAAACAAATAGTATACCCGCCACCCTTGATCAAGGGTTAAACATACCGGTGATATCGCTATGCAGGTTTCTTTCACCATGGTACATGGCAATTGTCATTCAAACTATTTCAGTAAGGGATTCGAACCGAAAACCTCTAGAATAGTCTAGTGTAATACCACTGAGCAAGATATCTAGAATCCAGATTTTTTTACTGACTATAATTTCTAAGAAGTAGAAAAAGCAGAACTGTTATAAAAAACTTAGACCGAGATAAGGCGATGAAATTAAGTCAAGAAAATGATAGTATTCAAAAGAGAAAACGGTTAGTGTATATTAAATCAGAATTATATACTTGTGGATACGGCGTTAAGAAAACGAGTCTTAAGCTATTAAGTCCCATCCCGATATGTCCAGTAGTTTTATTGTGATGATGCGTCAAAGGAACCCCATTTTCCTTATAGATATTTTCTATCCGTGCAGGAGTGGAGAAAGAATCCAAACTCTACGGCCGGGGTCGGCCTGTCGTAAAAGGCTACAAAACAACCCACCCAAGATTAGTGGTAGGACCTCAACTCCGTCTAGATGGCGACCACCTTTGGTCTTAAGTATGCCGCCATAATAACCTTGTGTTGTGTTCCGGCATTATTGACCCAAGTTCCTGTACTCTTATGGGACAGCAGCGTGTTCGCGATGTCACTGGCGTTACAAACACCCATAGGCGACGGTAACTGCTAAATTCTAAGCGGGCCGTCAGCCATTCTGCTATACTATAGCAATAAAAAAAACATATTTCTATCATTAAACAACTTACTTAATAATTTTATTAAAAGTGTAATGCGAAGGAACGAACGCCATATAACTAGAATAATGATAGAAATGAAAGTGGATGAATACAGAAGGAGAGGTAGACCAAAGAAAAGATAGATGGAATGCGTAAAAGGGTGTGAGTGTTGAGATGACGGCTAACAGAGGACAGTGGAAGGAGAGAACATGTTGTGACGACCCCATGTAATGTGGGAATATCCGGATGACCGAGCTTTGCTCGGTATTTTTTTATAAATTGTCTTTTTTGGAAATTAACAATTAATTTTCTTAGTCTAACCTCAAAGCAAACACTCATTGAGTTCTTGTTACTTAACAACGCCATCTGCTGGAATAGCTTTAGTGTTGTGTCGTTAAAGCAATTTAAAAAAATAGTATTATTCGCCGATAGATGTCAGGAAGTCACATTTTTGTTATTTTTCTTCCAATAAAAAAAAGCGAATAAAATGACATTTTCTAGAAATGATTCCTAGCTAGATCGATTTATCGCCCCCGACACCCCCCGTATACTAAATTTCATGAAAATTGTTGGAGCCGATTCCGAGATTCCAATTATATAAGTATATATACATATATACAAGAATTGCTCGTTTAAAGATATAGGATAAGGGCAGGGAGACGAATTTTATTAAAAGATAAGAAACGAATTTTTTTTCCAACTCCCTGTAGAAAATAATATTTCATCAGGCGTATAATTGTTATCATTTTTTAATTCTGGCGATACTAATCAGGATAATGAGGTAATATTATCATATTGTCGTCGGTCCTTGATAAGTCTATAATATATAAATGAAATCTGGCCGTTAAAAGTGAGTCATAATCTAGTTCAAAGGATTCGGTTACAAACAAAGCAACCTACATATAAACATACAAATGAATGAAAAAGAAAGCATGTTAAAAAACTATGACATTCATAAGAATGATCAAAAACCTGTATATCATTATGCTCCTCCAGCCTTGATATCCAGATCAAGGCCTGCCCCTGAGGATCAACTGCCAACGGCCACCTGGTAGCCCGGACCACGATAATGCCGTTTTCAGCGCTAAAGTTGTCATCTAAAAATATTTTAATAATTATTTTACTGAGGTCGTGATGAACGTAGCTTTTCTTCAAAGATCCTCCTATGACAGGTAGGTAGGAACACTTGCGGGGGCCATGGGTTTGATTGTCGTTCAGAGTCTGGATATTTATTTAGGACATGTATTTATTTACAAAAGTATAAGTACTATCTCGGTTGTCTATGATCCATAATACCAACGCTGCTCAATTTGGATGAATGGCGCTGTGTGAATTGTTATAGTATTTGTATTTAGCGAAAGCATCTATATTACTTGACTTATTTTTTCAACCCCCCCCCCCCCTTTGGTAACCATCTGTAGTATATGAGAAGATCGCCTCCCCCTATAGTTACAAGTAAGAACTATACACTAAACGCTGTCCGCCATAATTGAATATAGCTTGAAAAAGCGCGAGAATTTCTTTAGAGGATATTGACTACGTGACGAAAACTTAAACCTCATATTGTGTATTTTGAAGAGCTCCCTCCCCGTGAACGGGCAACATAGTGTTTCCTTATTAAATCAGATTGAGATCAGAGAATAGATACAGACATACAACACATCCCTGGTTTCGTTGAATTTCGAATAAGATAAAGTGTAGTAAAACCTTTAATATTATATTTACCAGGCAATCCCATATAATTCCAATCCCTAAGGGTTGCGCCATCCAATAGAAAATACTTCATGCTCAAATCCATTGTAACTGGCACAGATTCGTTGAAAACCTAAATCAAAACATTTTTCATAAAATTTTCCTTATTTTATTATTGACTTACATCAGTAAGAATATTGACCTCTACAACTTGGGTCAGCCTGTCGTAAAATGCGACGAAAATCTCTAGCTAGGTGGTAGAGCCCGAAGCCCATCTAATTAGCAAACACCCTGTGTCTATAAGTATGCCGCCATAATAACCTTGTCTTATGTTCCGTAGCGGTGTCCTTGGCGTCTTTAGGATTATAGAATAAAAGTGCTGTCAGTCTGTCTGTTATTCCTTAGCAATAAAAAAGCACTAATGTTTAATAAAAAAATATATAACTTTAAGTATAAACTTTAGTATAGAACTATAACATTATCTGAGTGCGATTTACCTCAACAAACCAATCACTCATCAAAGCCTCCCGATATTCGGAGACGAATGGTCCCAAATATGCGACGAATCCAGTGGCAATCAAACAATCACCGGGCAAGTTGTCAAACTCTTTATCCAGTCTTTGTACAGTCAACCCCCAACGTTCTCTTTCGCCTAAATAATAATGAAGATATACTAAATTACAAAACATTTTTTTTCTGTGCAGGGGTGGAATAATTCTGATCCTCCTGATCCTGACAATACAGCTCTAGCTATGCTTAAGTCTGTATGGCAACCACCCCTATCTAAATATGTTGCCATAGTTCATGAAGTTCCAGTTTCCGGTTTAGCGATGCCATTGGCGTCCCAAACAGCCTTAGGTGACGGTAAGTGCTTACTACTAATTAGACTGTCAGCCTGTCTTCTGTCCTACAGTAATAAAAAATATACTTTTATAGCCTCCTGTGCTAATTTATTGTATAGGTAGTCAACATTTACAATAGTTATTCCATAATTAAAACAAAATAAAACATAATTTTTCCATTTTCTAATTAGCAACACTAGCAAAAGATAAGAAACAATAATTATTATGTATCTAAAAAGATAATCCCAGCAACATATACAAATCAAAGAAACACCAGCAATGACGAGAGGCAGCGAATTTTTAAGATGATATTCATTCCATTTATTAAATTCATAACTGCCTTGTTTATAATAACAGCCAACAGTTACGTCTTCAAACCTTATACGAGTTAAAGTTACGTGCCCTTTTGCTACCTAGCTAAAGGAGGACTTATGTGATAATTATTTAGTTTGGGTTTTATACGGCTGTGAAGCGTGGCCAGTGTTAGAGAGACACAAGCAAGAACTGCGTGTCACGGAGATGAATATGCTGCGGTGGATGTGTGGAGTGACGCGGAAGGACCGCGTTAGGAACTCCCGCATTCGCGGCAGTCTTCATGTCCGTGACATTGCGGATAAATTGCAGGAGTGTCGACTCCGTTGGTACGGCCACGTTTTGCGGCAACCGGATGATTACGTGGGAAACAAATGTCTGGCCATGCCGCCTCCACCGGGCCCCGGCAGGAGGGGCAGACCCAAAAAGTGCTGGCTTGACGTCGTAAGGGGTGACATGCGTGCTAATGGGCTCACTACCAGGGATGCTGAAGACCGTGCGAAGTGGAGTAGAAAAAGTCGGAAAGCGGACCCCGGGCACCGAAGCGGAAGTTTGGGTTGCAACCGGGATGAACGCTGAGATGATGATGATGATTTAGTTTGGGTCACAAATACCAGCAACATCTCATCATCATCATTAGCTTCTCCTTGTCCCAATAAATTGGGGTCGGCACAATGTGACTTTTTCTTCAATTTTACTCTATTCTCGCATTCTTTATCTATCTTTTTGCAAACCCTCATATCACACACATTCTTTCCATCGCGTTTTGGGTCTACCCTTGCCCCTGTACAGATCTACTTTCATGTACAACATTCTTCTGGTAATGTGGTCGGCATCCCTTCTCATTACACGCCAGTCTCCTTCCTCTAGATTTATCATTTAATACCAGCATCATCTATTACAAAAAAATCTTGGGCTTGAAAGAAAGCGTATACAGATTAAACTCCGTTTTCACTCTGACTCTGATGCTGACGTCAACTTAAAATGCAACCGATCAAATACTTAAAAAAGAAATCACTTGAATCAAAAAGCAAACTAACCGGACAAGCCAGTAATAAGCGCCTCAGCTCTCTCCAATTTGAGCTGCAGCATCCTAGACTTCCTTTCCAGCTCCTCCTTCTGAGCGAGCTTCTCGTCGTACTCCTTCTGGAGCCTTGCGATCATTTCGCTCAACTCACGTAATTTTGCGCGCGCTTCTGCTAATATCTGCTGCTTCAATCTCAGCGATTCCAGCGCTTCCTCTAAACGCTCTTTCTTCGGTTTCACGATTCTATAACGATCGAGAGCTTTAAATCAATATTATACAGTAACCAATGCTACGTGGTAGCCAAATAGCTACTTAAATATTAAATGAATATAGCAGGATTATTCCCACAGCGGCATTTAGAGCAAAAGTAGCTGAGCACTAGTAGTACGGTTACTAGACAGCTGATATGCTATGTATATACTTTTCTTTTGTAAATAAATACATATTATACATAAACATCCACTACTCGATATGAAAAGCGAACTTATGAGCGTTCTGATAAGCGAAAGTAGTTGCATAAAGTTCAGTCCAGAGAGCAGTGTTTAAATTTCCACAATATTATTGCACCTATTAGCCAATTTTTAAAAAATGGCTGGCATATCTCTTTTTAAAAGTGATCCATCGCGGATACATAAAAATAATTTTTACAGGGCTATTCTACTGCATAATTTAATAGAAGACATTGTGACTGTGTAGTTATAAGAGCTCTTGCCGCCTGATCCAACCACGAAAAGAATGTAGATCCGCAACCTTTGCCGACCTCTCTCCCCCCTCCCCCCATTCCACTCCTGTGAACGGAGAATTCAATTTTGCACTTTTATCAACTCCTTAGTAAATAGGTTTTATTATTTTTTAGCCAAGACTGCATGGTCTTAATTAACAGTCCCTGCACTTGATGAAAATCCACATCGCAAATTTTCCACAAACATTCAGTCACTCAGACCAGTACAAACTATTTGTTTGTTTGTGATAATACCAATATTTTCTTTTGCGTGGAAATCATGGACCTGGCAACAACTTGAAGTGGCTCCTAGGATTTCACCATAACACGGCGATGATAACACTAAAAATTCACTTAACATGACATTAAAAAGTTGAAACTCACTTGTAAACCTTCCCATACTTCTCAATAGCCCTGACCCATAGGCACAACGATTTCGCTGCCAAGGACACCGTGCCCACTATTTCAGGGTCGAATTCGGGTTTGGCGGTATATGTGGCGATCTTCTTGAGGGTCTTATCTGATATATTGTCTTTGTCAAACTCACGGAGGCGGTCGAGGAAGTATTGGTCGCCGAGCTGGCGTTTCGCTTCGGCCCAAGTCGGTTCTTTCTGGAACGATCGAGAATTTAACTCTAATAATATTGACATCTTACTGTTTCAGTTATTACCAGTTGATTTTAATTCTTTCACGTAAGAATCCAGAATCCACTATTGGTTAGGGGGTCCCCATTTCGAAAGGAAACCTTGCTTCAGTTTCGCTTACGTTGATTAGTAAGGTGTAACTGGCAGTAGATATCGAAAGAGTTGGGCTTCAAAATACTTGGTCGGATTCCTAGTCCAGAACCCCTTTAAGTTACCTAATTTCAATAATAAATAACACAACTGGCTGAAAGAATGACCGCTATATTTGTTTCAAGAACAAAGAACCGATGAGCACAAACGAATTCTAAAGGGACTTAATGTCACAAGCCTCTGAATACGGGGTTACTGAGTTTTTTTTTATTTCTGTAGGACAATAGACAGGCTGAAGGCCCACTTAGAATTTAGCAGTTACCGTCGCCTATGGGTGTTTGCAACGCCAGTGGAATCGCGAAAACGCTGCTGTCCCATAAGGGTACAGGAACTTGGCTCTCTCATGCCGGAATACAACACAAAATTAGTATGGCGGCATACTTAAGACCAAAGGTGGTCGCCATCCAGATGGGCTTGGGGACCTACCATGTAGCTATCAGGATCAGGTGTTATTTTAAGTCAAGAGAGGACATTAAAACCAATCATGAAGAATTACCTGCAAGAGTATTAAAACTGCTTCCAGAACCATCTCCACCTTCTGCGGTGGTTTGGCGTATGATTTCACTTCGGTAATATCTTTCTTGTTAAGAGCGTCTAAAGCCTAAACCAAAACAATTATTATAGAGCTTACACAATTGGTTGATTGATTCTTTGAACAGGTGGCAATTTATTTAAATTCTGAGATAATAGAAAAGTTTTGTAATTTCACACAACTCAGATCTCATCACTAAGGTGGCCGCATAGGTCACTGAAGTTAATACCCAATCATCAACATGCTTTAGAACTCTGCTGAGTTTAAAGAATACCAAAATATTAATCTTTAAAAACAAGACACTCAAAATTACAATAAAGGTCTTCTTTCATCAAATTTTTCTTAAATTTGAATATAACGAATTTAAAAACTCGTTACATTTTTTTAGCAGTATTTATATCTTTACTAACCTTGACAGCTTCATCCAAAGCAGGCATTGCACTTGCTAAGTCTCTCATGGCGGCATCAGCCAACTTCTTGCATTGCACTTCTTCCTCCATTGTCTTTTTGCTTCGTGCCGCGACACTTCGCTGCTGTTCATCCGCATTGCGTTGTTGTACGTTTATTATGCCCATGTATTCTATACATTGCTCGGTGTATTCGGCCACTTGAACCTTTAAGAATGGAAACTTTGATAAATAAAAAGCCCATCACTACTTAAAGATTATTATATCCTTTGAACGATTGTACCTACTCATATTGTGCCTTATGGGAGTATGATATAAAGTTTTAAGGATGTCTCAAGATGGGCCATGTCTGTCGTGACTAAAAATATAAATGAGCCGGTTCAAAGTTATCAAAACAGCAGGGTGGTAGCAGCACTTAGGTTCCGAATGGAAGGATTATCTCAATCAGATACTAGGTAGAGGAAACCGGTTGGAAGAATAAGAAAGCATATCTCAATCCAATCTCTACTTCATACGAAATTAAAACCTATTTTAATGGCTGACTTAATTGTAAATATACATAAAGGGTCATCGGCTCTTAGGTTCGACATGAGTGCACTCTCTCGGAATGCCAGTATGGGTTTCGACCTAGTCATGGGACCATGAATCCTGTTTTTACCCTAAGGACAGTCGTTGAAAAAT
Organism: Malacosoma neustria; assembly: GCA_963693495.1. NCBI lineage: Eukaryota > Metazoa > Arthropoda > Insecta > Lepidoptera > Lasiocampidae > Malacosoma > Malacosoma neustria. The sequence goes on along the minus strand of OY856384.1, from coordinate 18,584,870 downwards.
ATAGAAAGAAGAATACGCCTCTGCATTGCCTGTTTCTGGACATGCAGAAGGCCAGAAACTGTATTCCTCGCGCGATAATCTAGTGGGTATTGCGGTCCATATTGACATCATGCGAGACATATACCGTGATTCCGATTCCGTGGTTATAACCGCTGTTGGTGACACTTCACTGTAAATATAAATGTATAATACCTGAGCGACAGCCAATTCTTCGCTCATCTGCCCCACTAGTTTGGTGGTCTCCTCCACTTTGCCGAGGCCGTTCCGCAACTTGTTGGCTTGGAGTGCGATTTCAGAGCGTTTCATTTTCAACATTCTATAAATTAAATATTTAAGCGTCATCATAACAGCAGTTGCTTCATCAATTTCATTGAAGCCAGGAGCCTGTAGTTCTCTCATAATTATGATTAGTTATTTTGGTTTCTAAGGGACTATCCTTTCTATCCGTGCAGGGGCGGAGGAAAAATACTAACCTCTGCGGCCGGGGTCGGCCTGTCGTAAAAGGCGACAAAACAACCCAACCTAGCTACGTGGTAGGGCCTCAAGTCCGTCTGGATGGCGACCACCTTTGGTCTTGAGTATGCCACCATACTAACCTTGTGTTGTGTTCTGGCATTAGTGACCCAAGTTCCTGTATCCTTATGGGACAGCAGCTTGTTCGCGATGCCACTGGCGTTGCAAACTCTCATAGGCGACGGTAACTGCTAAATTCTAAGCGGGCCGTCAGCTTGTCTGCTTAGCAATAAAAAAAAACACTTTCGATGCTTCATTTCTTTCTGTGCTATAAGCGGCTGCAAACAATGCACATTGTGTTTTAAAGGGAGAAAACCGGCTTAAAGGTGTTATTTTTGTCAAACACGGCCAAGTCTCGTTTATAGCTGGTCCTCCGGTTTGGTTAGTTTACGATAGATCATAACATATAACTTTTCTACGATTGTTAAATAAGCTGATATTAGCGTTTTTAACTGGATTTATTTGCAGCCAGTTAACTCATTAACAACCTGCAGACTCGAGCAACAAAACTAAAGTTCGAATTCCAACTAAACTTTAAGGCAAAATAATAATAAGCAGATCAGCAGTAAGAATACATATACTTGAAGTGATTTAGTTTTTTTTAAATAAACTTACTCTTTATAACCTGAGACAAGTTCTAAGTAGTTGGTAGGGGTGACGTAATTAGTTCTGCGCATCTCCTGCCACATTTTAATAGAGTATTTTCCTACGGAGGAGTGGATCAGGGACATGATGGACGCCACAGACGCGCGGAGGCCGTCTTCGCGGCTCTCAATTAAGGATTCCTTCCTGCGAATCTATTTGAGGTGAAAATTCAACTTTAAAGAATTCCGCATAAGAATGCCAAGTGACGCGGGAAAATAATGAACGTTTCGCAACGATTTTTAAAAATGCTTGACCGTTTTCAGAGAAGTAAGCCAGATATATACCATACAGAAAATATGTTATTGAGTTTAGTTTTAACATAGGCTTCTTCTTTTAGGTAATTTTTTTCCATTTGCATCTGAAGCTTTCAATGTTTTGACAGGCATGCTGAAGTATGTAATTTAGCGCGCGCATTTCTCCGTCGGTATTAAGGAGAACCGACGTACAACCGCTCACTCACGACGGTGTGACTCTTCATTTTCTCGACAACCTATGTGACGTAACGGATAACGTGTTTCGGTACGCTTGCGAAGGTCACGGGTTCAATTCCCGTCTTGCATCTGGGTGTTTATGTATAATATGTGTTTATTAAAAAAAAAGTATATAAGGAGTATATCAGTTGTCTAGTACCCATACCACAATGCAAGGCTAGATGGCGCTGTGTGAATTTTTACAAAATATTTATTTATCAAAAAGGAATAGGAGAATGCATAACGATGAGAATAGATGTGGCTATATTTGTCTGTTAGTTAAGAGGAGTTATCCATTAAACACTATTTACGGTAGCTTACGAAAGAAACGACCTTAAAAAAGATTAAGAGCCAATCCAGCCAGTTTAGATGCTAGCAATATTTCCCTATCGTTCGTATGCTCGATTTTCTTTAATTAAGCATCAAAATTTGTCTTTCAGTTAATTAGTATTCAATTTTCTTTCAGCGCTAAATATGGACATCAACTTGCTTGTTTTTTCAAAAAACTTTGAAGTTATACTACACAGAAAGAAAAAAATTGGATATACCCTTGGTCCAGTGATAGAGGCCAACAGTTCCACACCTTCGAGAAATTTGTAAGCAACTTCGAGTAGGGCCTCTCGTGGCCATTCTAGGAACCAATTCGTTGTTGTCGCGTTTATTAACGCTGGATATTGGCGTATACGATTACTAAAAAAACACATCCTCGTATTTAATTCCGGTTATAGCGGTCGGTAGATGACCGAAGCCCGCCACGCGTGGCAAGCGGTCTTTTCCCCAGCCACAACACTCCGCCGTTGACAGTCGCCATCGTACGGCGCGCGATCGTGATCGTAATTTGTAGTGTCTAAATTTCTTGTAAACGTTTCCTCGCGGTATTTTATATAAACTACTTTATACCCTTATATAACCCATCGTTTAACAGATGTAAACCTGGAACCACACACCACATCTGGCGCCCAACGTAAATAAAAATGCCGCATATACATCACACGGTTAAATTGTAATTCGCTGCGGCAAATTGATAAAGTGTGGCAGTTTCCGCATGCGACAGTAACTCGGGTCGACTCGTCGGCTACGCGGGTGACGCCAATTGCGACGAGTGCGCAGGCGTGTGTACTCACAGCGCGCAACCTACACTATTGTAACAAAATTAAAATGAAAACAACAGATTAATAAACGTTCACTAACCGAAACTCATCACCAATCGGGCTGAAGCATAGCACGATGTGCATATGAGCTCTGACTCTGTCTACCAAATACAGGTAGACGTTTTCAGCTGTCTGCATGATGTTTGCATTCTTCATCGGTTTTTCCAATGCTGATTTAATCTGGAAAAGGTTTCTTTTACTATTTAGTATTTGTGATATTGTGCGATTATGAAATGCCTTTTATATACCAATGTTAGTATAGAAATTTTAGGAAGGC